>OX419719.1:75854174-77054174 GCA_948474765.1 Patella depressa
TTCTACCCAAGGGACCTTCTAATTATATTGGTGTAGTACACGATGTATATAACGTACATAAACACAACTTGTCATTTGTCAATATCACAAAATGTCAGTGAAGATGACGGCAATCTACCACAACATAAGTATAATCAAACGACATGTTGCACTAAATAAATATAATCAAACGACATCTTCATCAAGAAATAAAACATTTGGAAGAGATAGGTAGAAGACAACCTAAAACGCGATTTTTCATATACAAGCATTGGCCATAATCCAGGAAATGAACGTCTTTATACATGGCAATGTCTAGAAGAACCGAGATCTTTGGGATATGAAGCTATATTTCAAGTTCCGTAAATCTGATCAAAATTGTGACCACTAGCGTGTCCATAAACAAGATTTGAATAGGCGGACCAAGGCGACGGCATAGTGCGTTAACATGAAAATGTTGGCGTATAAACAGACCTGCGAAGACTATAGCGAAGCCTAGATGAAACTTTGCTGTATTAAAGACAAGTACATGTTATTTCATATAATTATTAAAGGGAATATCCCGATTTGAACAGTCTCAAAAATAAAAGTCTGAGTACGTATGAAATTTAAGCGCCGAAATACAGAGGAATGATGTCTTTATCTTGTCTCAAAATTACAGCTCAAAATATTGAGTCGTTTGGACGTGAACGTCAAAACTGTTTATCCGGATACGTAAGATTTCGGGTTAGTTTTTTTTTCGTTAGGTGACCTGATAATCTATTGCCGCTCCTTTAGAGTTATAAACAGTTATAGTCCCCAAAATATTATCGGGATTGGCCTTTGATTATGTCGTCAAGTACTAAATGTCATTTAACACATTTCCATGTGCGCCAACGTGAATAAACAATCTCATAAAAACTAAGGCAATATCACGTTAATTTCTAACGAATTAGGTCACATTTGGTGATAAAGAACACCTGATACCACACGTTGCAACGGTTAATGGACATTAATTCCGCTAATTCATGGCGTCAATAGCCTTGAATGTTTGGCTTTATTCCTGTTAATAACTAATCCCTGCGTCAATTCACTTGTAATTCCAGTTGGTCAATGAAATCATTTTCCATGCCAACAGAATATTAAACCGATTCAATGTGTAGATAACTGCGCTTCTAATCCATAGCTAATCTATAAATAAATTGGTTTGTAATTTGAGCCTGGGTAATCCTGTCAATAGGGACAGTATAAATGGGTAACTGTAATTGTCAAATCGAAGAGATTAGCTTAACGACTTCATGTTCGACTCCAACGGGTCTAATGAAGACGCACCTACGCTATACAGTGACCTTTGATGGAAATTAGGCCGCACTCTTATATCAAACTCCAACTGCCATGGATCTTTTACGTGCCCGGGGTCTAGAGCGTTGATTATATGGCTCGGTGGACTAATCCATTGTATATCCCATCCAGTTGATGTTCTGGAGAGTTGAGTATGGGTTTGCAAAAATGTCTAAATAATTAATATCACAAGTGGGGTGGTTTCAAATCAGGCCCGTAGTCAGCTTGCTAGCTTTGGAGGGGCAGTGAAGTTTTTAGGAGGGGCACATTCGTTACAGTCTACAGTAAGTATTTTAGGGTTATGGTTGGCAAATTTTCTTGGGGGGGGGGGGGGCGGGGGAAAACATTTTTTTCAGGGGGGCATTGTGCCCCCCACCCTTGCCACCCCCTGGCTACGGGCCTGTATCAAATCGAGTTAATAGGGAATGGGTGTTATTTCATGCCATATATCAATCTCGAGCGATTTATGCATAGTTGCAGACTATATTGGGAATCCTTACCGACTGACCAATCTCCAAAGTTCAATCCTAATCTTATTCCGGTTGGAACAGAATAGAAGGACGTTAAACCCCAGTGCATGGCTTCATTCATTCATTCATTGATTTATTCATTGTTTCATTCACAGAGTCGGGGGGGGGGGGGGGGGCTAGTGGTCTGGAGTGCTGCGCTTTGACCTCTAGCTGGCCGGTCACCTCTCTAGATTGCGGCTGTGGTTTCAAGCCCTGGTGTGAGCGTATTTGTCATGGAGATAGGGGCGCCTTCTAAACCTCGTGGGTTTCCTACGGACACCCCGATTTCCTCCCACTGGTAAAGACCCCTACGCGCAAGCGAATTATTGAAATAAAATTAAACCATATGTTAGTCCCGAAATGACATAGTTTGTGTCGAGTGAACGTTAAACCCCATTTCTCTCTCTCTCACAGAGTCAACACACTACCGTTCCTAATATCGTATAACATGAATATTTGTGTTTTACACTAACAATTTATTAATTGAATCATTTTATTAAACCGCCAACCATTAGCTTTCAAATTAATAATTCTCCTCTATCCATTTATACTGCGGATGCTGTCAATTAGAAATGGATTAAGTACTTGAAATCCATTGAAACTAAATTCAGGATATAGACTCAAAAGAGCGCGTTCTCAATCCCGTAATTAAATTACGTAATGAACACCTTCACATGTCGTCACTTCCTGTCCTCGCATTTGATGCTGATAAGTCGACAAGAAGAACACCGGAAGTAGTGAGTAGGTGGATGAAACTATGGTAGCTGATTAGACAAGATAATTGAGGTTATTAAGATAGTAATAACTATGTAACATACTCTAGCCTCTCATCTCTACAACCCTGATTATTCATGTTGAAATAACCACCAGGGATAAACCAGCTATATGAAATTATTTGGGTTTAACGACCTGTACATCTGAGAAAGAGAGAGAGAGAGAGAGGGAGAGAGGGGGAGGGAGAGAGAGATAGGGGGAGGGGTATCGGGTATCGTCCACTCGACACAAACAGGGATGAAGGGCATTGGGTTTAACGATCGGGAATTTCTGGTCTGGTAAAATACCCGTGCATAACAACCGGGGTCGTGCGTACCCGTTGGCAGATGGATAACGATATAAGAACAGTCCGACTAAGATTTATATCCGTCTTTATTAGTCCAGTTGGAACCGAACCATATCTTGTTTCTTTTAACGATCTGTATATCTTAGAGAGAGTGCAACAGAGATGAAATGACTTGAAATGAGATTTAACGTCCTGTTTTGCCTCACGGACAGTGTGTTACGTAAGGAAAGATGTTATAAACGCTTCGTGACTCGTGAATCAGATTTCAGTATCAACCTGTCCCCTATCGACAGCCCTGTTGGTCTTGGTTGCATTAATTAGTCATTATGTAACTAACTTGAGGTTAATCTGTTTTATTTAACTTTCTGTCTGACAAGTAAATTGTACTAAATGTTAAATCTAATAGCCAGATGTCTAATGAGATCCTTTGTCTAAGAAGGTTTTATAAACGAATCGACAGTTAGGCCCAGACAAAGACGCAGGGAGCTGAGTCCAGGCACGAGACGAGACGGAACGAGGAAGAGTGTATGGGAGTTGGCACATTTGTACCAAGCTGAGACATGTCTCCCTCAATACAAGTTAGTTCTGGGGTCATTAACATCAAGATGTTTGTACTTGATAATATGTAAGAAGCAGAATACAAGTATTATTTGAAGTTACACTAGTGTTTTATCAAGATCCTTATTTAGAGACACAATACTGTCTTATCAGAGCCAATGAGGACGGGCAGTGCGCTGTGGGGTGGAGGGGGGGTCTTTTACGTTACGCTTCATCGAAATTTGTGTTAATGTCCTACCCTTCTTTACCAAGGATGTGAACCGAACCGCGAGTAACGTGCAATCGTTTGTTTGGATGGTCCTATTATTCCGCCAGGTTGGGTTATATGGTCCTGGTATTCTGCTCTGTTTGGTTGGGTGGTCGTATGAATGAGTTGGGTTGAGCAAAAGATACACCATATGTGTTATTGTTAGTCCCAAAATAACATAGTTTCAAGTCAGTAGCCGTTAAACCCTGAGATACATAAAACTGGTTTCAAATAATTCCAAATACATAATTCTATTTCGGCGGTCGATCGATATTTTTAGACCTACGCTTCAAATAGAAAAAAAATAATGCGCCTCTTCAAATTCTTGAGTAATCGTATTTCTAATCTGACCAATGGCAATTTGCCAATTATAGAACTAAGTAAGCAGACAATGTCGGATATAGACGCTTCCGGTTCTCGGATTATCAGTCAGTCATTTATATTTTATATTGATTGGAACATGGGATGTGGTTGAAGCGTTATATCATTCCTTTCAGATAAATTACTTCACCACGAGGCACCTGATTGACAAAAAAACAAAAACATTTATGTTTTCTATTTTCAGTCTAGTTGGGAGATGGGAAGGTCAGACCAGTTGGGGGGGGGGGGGGGTCAGACCAGATGAGAAGAAGAGGTCAGTTAGGTAAATGGGAAGATCGGACATGTCTGGTTCGGGATATGGGAAGGCAGGCCAGTTAGGGAGATGGGGGCGGTCTGACCAGTTGGGGAGATAGGAAGATTGGACCAGTTGGGGACATGGGAAGATGGGACCAGTTTGGGAGATGGGACCAGTTGGGGAGATTGTAAGGTCAGACTATTTTGGTAGATTGGAAAAAAATGGGGAAAATCGGAACCGTTTTGGAGATGGGAAGATGGGACCAATTGGGGAGGTGGGGAGAGGAACCAGTTTGAGACACTAGAAGATCAAAACAGAGGTGGGAAGATCGGACCAGTTTGAAAGATGGGCAAACAGAACAGTTGGGGAGGATCGGAACAGTTGAATAGATTTGGCCAATTGAGAAAATGGGTCTAGTTGGGTAGATCGGTTGGGGAGGTCAACGGCGATTGAGATATCCTCATACACCCTACACAGGTCCACCTTCAAAAGCAAACGACGATTACGTGGGCTGTAGTTTCTCTCACCCGGCTATCTAATATGATGATATGGTGCCACATTTCGCTAATGGAGTCTGCGTCAAGGGTATTGGATAACCCAGACATAGATAAGTATTAAGGAAAAAGTAGAACGAGTTATCTTGTTCTCTTATTATATTATGACGGTTATCAATCAGTTCATGTCTGTCATTTTTTCCCTAATCTAAAAATAGTGAAATCACGAGGGGACAGCATTCGGCTGGATGTCCCGATCGATTGACAAACATAACGAGTTTAAGATGACAGCTAAACTTGTTCGATTTGGGTAAAAAAAAAATAAATTTGTAGATTTCATTAGATTTATTATTTTGCTTTGTTTTGTTGAATGACAAGCAGCCGTGGCCCAGTTAGTAAGATATTGGCACACTAATCTGAAGGCATCGGGTTCGCTCCCGGTTTTGTCAGAGAATGTACATTGGAATTTACCGGCGTGGTGTTCTCTTGTGGTGCAGGATGGGGGGCTGGACAATGGTGGTGTTTTGTCGTTCGCATGGTACGAAAAACAGAGTAATACGAAATAAGAGTACACCGTAGTGCCCTATCGGGGTAAACCTTCTTCCACAGAGTGCGGATTAAAAGTACACTTGACACAAACTATGTCATATCGGGACTAACATATTGTTCAATTTAAGTTCAATACGTTGCTTGAGCGCGGGTTTTTTTAGCAATGGATGTATGTCGCAGGAACCGGAGGAAACCCACGCGGTTAGATAAGCTACCCTACTCCCTGTCACGTTCAAACTCACTGACAGACCTTATAACCCAACTCCCTTTTTGCGAAGCGCGTGCCCCCCCCCCCCCACGAACAGGCGCGGATCCAGAGGGGGGCGCACCCGACGCACGCCCCCTCTATATTTTGAGGTGGCGAACAAATTTTAGCTCAATATATTCTCACGAGAAAGGAGAACAAAAATAGTTTAGGTTGGAAATCCTAATTTACAGTATTAGTATGAAATAAATCTTTGTGGGCATTTTTTCCACTCAAAAATCACTGTTCCGGGCTTCCCACTCCCAAGTGGGTGCAGCACGCCCCCTCTTTCTGAAAATCCTGGATCCGCCTCTGACGAAGAACAGGAAGATGAGCAGTGCTTCCAGACCAGCTCCCTGACCAGCAGCATGCAAACCGCCGTTTGTTTATCTGTCAGAAACTAACAAATTTGATCGTAATGAGCTTGTCCCATCCTTAATCAAAATAACACCGCCGATCAATTCAATCAAATTAATCTTTTCGACCTAAATAAAACTGGTTAGACTCGCGGTAATTTTAAATCGATTCGGATTGGACAGAACGTCTCACCAGTCCTCCCCCGTGGTTCCAGATTCCCTGATTAGATTTCGTCTTCAATGAAATTTCCACACAAACGTTTCGTCTTACATGGCTTTTATGTACCTTTGTGTTAAAATCAAGTGTACAACATTATATTTAGTTTGACCTAAACTATAATATCGCCATCTGGATTGGCTTTATGTCTTTTCCCTGGGTTGGGGGGGGGGGGGCAAATGGTTTATCAATAGGCCAGGCAGCTTGGTACGTGACATTAGTAGAGTCACCTGTCCAACTACGTGTGGCTTTTCTCTGGTTCTTCCAGTTTCCCCCCACTGCTAAAGACACCTAACCCTAACCCATTGAAATAAAATTGAACCATATTCTAGTCCCACAAAAACCCAGTTTGTGTCGATTGGGCGTTAAGCATCATTCTCTTAAACCTTCTCATACCCCACCTGTCTTGTGTATCAGTCGCGAAACCTTATCTCTCTTCCAAAAGTAAGGATAATAGTAGTTGTGGGTGGATCTGTAGATTTGTGGCATAACGTCCATTCAAGTGGCAGAAGTTTGATGCCATGATTAGGCCCGAAAATAGATCCCCCTCCCAACCCATCTCTCTGTCATCCCCCTATGTCTCTCTCCGCCATCCGCCTTGTTAATCCGTCGTTAGCTGTCCTGTTCGCGATTCCGGTCACTTACAGCCCACACCATCAACTCGCTTCCGCTTAATGTCCCAATCCACACATCAATAACATAACAATTAATAAAAAGGCGCCCATCTCTGACATGCACTCGTCGTTTTCACAATTCCATAGTCGATCATTCATCGCGTGCTGGTTGACATGACAATCATTAAGGGATAGAGATGACGATTAGAGAAATTGGTGATAGAGCATCGTGTAGAACATGGCAATCATCAAACCATTCATCATTTAGACACCATGGCGGATTCCAATACAAAACAGTTAGGGTGGGGGTGAAAGTGTCAATAAATCATATTATAATTCGTTTGGGTCAAAAACATAATAAGGGATTTGCATCGGGTTTCTTCAATAATGAAGCAGAAGATAGGATTATTTTGGATATTTTCTGTGGAAAGGTGTACAAGGCTAAACAAGAGACATTGGGTAATATCGGGACCTTCTGGCTAATGCCCCAGTACCCTGATAAACCAGCCGCCGTATCTTCCTTTATTATTTATAGTATTGGAAAAAACTTTGAGTTGAGATTTGATTTTGCACAGATCATTCCTTATATGGACAAAACATCTTTAAACTCCCATTTGTGCAAACTGTGACAAAATTTAAATTTCATTAATTTCAATCGAACGCTGGGTGGTATATTACAAAACCTTATAAGCTCATCCTATTTAACTAAACATTCTTACACGGCCTTGACCAAACAGGCATTCATGAAACAATCACTCTCGATCAAACCAGTGATCAAGTGTCAAGTTGAGAATGATGAGACTGCCAGTGATTAGCCATATTACTTTCAGATCAGGTTAACCAGCCAAATAAAATAACTATTGATCAAGATTGCGTTAAGTGTTCGTCTGGCGGCCATGATGCGCTAGGGTCGTGACAACGGCATCGTTTACAGTCTGTCATGTACAACGAGATTGATGACTTATCATTAGTACGGTATAACTGTTGCTCCAGCTTAGTGTTGGCAGAAAAAGTACAAAGGGGGTTTCCAGATTACATCCGCCCCCTTTTATTGGTGCATTACGTATACCCTGGTACGGATCAGCCGTTCGAATGGTACCAAAACCGGGGTTTCATGTACTCGTTAGCATTAGTACAAGATCCCGAAAAAGTTCCAGCCTGGTTGACTGAGGTGCAGGGGGTCTAGCATGGAGCCGTATTTAGTTATTTGGACTGGGTGAATAATGAAGTCCTTGTATGCATGCACAGCAATTTCCTATGCGCACATAAAATAATCCGGGACCACCTTATAAATATAGATGTGGGTTTTGTTTCATTTCGAATGCTACTAATTTATTTTACGGTTAAATATCGTGTTTAATTTAGAATTATCATAATCATTTATATTATTATAGGCTAATTATGGTCCTGTGAAACATTATGTACCAAACGCGACCACTCCATTCAGAGAAAAAACTTGTTCTACGATTAAAGCGGTAATTTCATATTTTTAAGTTATATTTTTAAAATTCATTAAAAAAAGGTCTTAAAATAGATTGTATCTATAAACAGTCCTACCTTGTTAAATAATAATCCTATTAATCCTATAATTCACTATTGCCAGTTGAGAAATTGGCAAAAATGTCATTCTCAACTTCAAACTCAAATGTTTGAAGAAAGCTATTTCACTGGGGAATAGTAAACGCGGGAGGTAATTGTGTTGTTATTTCCGGTGTTTATGATTTATAAGAGGGGGATATAATGCCTATGATGGTATAATAGTGAGTTGACAACCTATTGTGCAAAAGGCAAAGAAATAATTAGCTTTTGACTTTCTTAGAAATTATGAAATTCTCGCTTTAAAGCTTTTAGTGTATACGGTCCCTGGTTTCGGAATGACTTATACCAGCTACCATAAAACATTTAGTGTATACGATTCCTGATCGTGGAATGACTTACACCAGCTGCCATAAAACCTTTAGTGTATACTGTCTTTGATTGTGGATTGACTTATCATACAGGCATACTCATTAGTAGTATGCTATGGGAGTAATTTTGCCCGGACAGTGGAGCTACTTGAATTCCAACTGTACACGACAATTTGTTTACTTGACCTCGGTTTGTCTTCCCACGCAAACCGTGTGTACGAAAATGAGAGCATAGATTATATATCATCGCATCTCGTTCAAAAAGAACATAATTGAGTTACTTGTGTACGAAGATGACATCATGGATTATTTTATCGTCCCAACTTCTTGCAATGTTGGCTTTACATGATATTATCATTGCGATCGATGTTGATTTAACTTGAAACAGAACTGGTCTCTTCACGAATCGAAATAACACAGCATATCAGCCCAATTCAATGTTTAACTCCATTTACAACGGCATGCTAATCTACATATTGATATTGTATTTTCCCCCTACACCCACCCACGCTTTAGTCTCCTGATAAATAAAGATAGCGTGATTCTGGTACAGAACAAAAAAAAATAATAAAAAAAAAATACAGCCAATTTCAGTCATCCGGCTTTAAACATCGATTGGTGCAAGCTTGTTATTTTAATATTGACGTGTAGCAGCCGTTCAGGGTCATATTGCGCGGTTCAGATCGAAACCAGGGTTGATACAGTCCATTTTACCTTAAAGATGTGGTGCCCTGGTAGCAGCTGTTCAGGGTCATATTCCGCGGTTCAGATAGAACCCTGAGTTGCTACAGTTCACTGTACCTTAAAGATGTGGTGCCCTGGTAGCAGCAGTTCAGGGTCATATTCCGCGGTTCAGATAGAACCCCCGAGTTGCTAACAGTTCACTGTACCTTAAAGATGTGATGCCATGGTTTGAAATGGGATGAAATTGGGTTTAACGTCCTACCCTGGTTTTAAATGGAAACTATTTTAAAACGGTCGAAAACGAATTCATAGTTTTCTTCTTTTTAATTTTCTTATTATTATTTCATCTCAGGTCTATTTACATGAAAGCCACGGTGGCTTGACAGTTGAAATTCGAGATAGGACACATCGTGCTGTCCCGGCAAAGTTTCCCCCCATAGCACACTTTATGGCGTATGTCCGTCTCCATTAGCCCAGTCAGCGAAGAACAGTAGGACGTTAGACCCATTTGAAGTAAAAGAGTTACCCCCTTTAAAATCTATCAACGTATCTCTAGTTACACACCACAGATTCCCGCCTGTTACCGACATTTTCATTTGTAATCTTCGTTCCGTATAAAACTCGAACAGTTGTATACTTATTATCTAATTTTCTGGTTCTCGGCGTCAATTTGTGGCAACTCGACTGATGCAAATTATCACTCAATTTACAAAAAGAGTAAAGCTATTCTTATGTCGAAACTGAATATTTTCTTTCTCGGTAAAAACAAGACAAAATACCAATAAATCTGTCACGGTTTGTAGATCTTTCTTATTGATGACATATTAACGAGAAACATACGAAATGAATTGCAATGGGGCTTAACGATCTATGTTTTTGTATTAACGGAGCTAATAACATTTTTATTATGAATTCTTTTACGTGACAAGGAGTGTGGTTTTCGCCGGGTCGTCCGTTTTCCTCCCACTACTAAAGACCCCTACGCGCAAGCGAATTATTGAAATAAAATTAAACCATGTGTTAGTCCGAAAGTAACCTGGTTTGTGTCATGTGGACGTTAAACCCCATTTTTTCTCTCTCTCACTATTATGAACTCTAACTGTCAATGGTTCTTTTATGCGCACTGAGTGGGACCTCAGCCTTTCGTCCAATCCGGTCGACTAGACACCGACAAAGGGGAAAGCGCGCTGACAAATCCCTCCAGACACAAACTACTCGGCCAACACCGAGGTCGACCCCGGGACCCTTTGGTTACTGAGTTACTCAACGACGGACTTAATTTCTTGCACTTTATGACTGCGCGTGAGGAAATTTGAGTAACGATATGGGGGTGGGTGCTTGAATCCATTCTTTGTTTAACGATTCTAAATAAAGAGTTTAAGTTCGAAACAAAGTGTTTTAACACGTTACTGTTTCCTGGTCACGATCCACGGATCAAAAAATAGTCCTTTTTTGCGAGGTGCGTGGTTGTGTTTTTTTGTTATAGTTAAGAAGAATTTACGGTTAGCGTCGCATTTAACATGTTCAAATGTACACGATATTCTTTTGACATTTAAAGCATGTTTTAAAATCATGTTATCCAAGACAACAAGTGTTGAACGACGCATTTCAATATCTCGTGGCTTCGGGAAGAAACTAGGTGGCGAGATTAAAAGTTGGAATTTGTTCACGTCTGCTGTTCACGTGCTCAAGGGAGGTAATAAGAAAAGTCAATCAACTGAACATCGTTTAAGCCTCTTAAGGGATATGATAAAAATTATAATGGTTCTTATAATACGTTAAAGTTTCAGACGTTGTCAGTGTGTGTACGAGAAATCTTGCTAGTCAAAAATAAAATGTGTCGAGCGTAACATATCTGATCGTTGGTCTTGTTTGGACATTAATTGACTCCAGCTGATCAAAAAAATCCGGGTTCCATCGGCCTGGTTTAACCTTGCTGGTTGGGGCAGAAACGATAACCCGAAGAGAGAGAGAGAGGGGGGGGGGGTAAAGCCCACTCGACATAAACTAGGTCATTTCGGGACTAACATATGGTTTATTTTTATTTCAAGAATTCGCTAGCGCTAACTATTCGGCGCAATCAAACCCCCGAGTAACTGAGTCGGAACAGCTTCTAGTTGTAATGCCTAAAAGAAGCCTTGACAGTTGGATAGTAAACGGGTTTATTGACTAAATAACGGCTGTATGTGAAGACCCTCAAGTCGCACCAGATATTCAAGAACAAGAATGCCAACGACAGCAGCGTGGGGACCAGGAGTTCAAACGCGGGAGCTTCTGCGTACATATTAATATTGCTGTGGATCCGTTGACAAGGGAAACCACGCCGAAAAATACCGATGAGCTTTATAGGTCAGCACAGGAATCGAACATGTGACCTCCAGGTTAACGAGCCAACATCTTTCTCACTGAGCCACCGTGACTCATCAAGGTGGGGTAACAAAATGGCCTCTACTCTCTTAACGTACAGCACGACAGCGTCCAATTAAATATCTATAATTACTGTTTATTAACATGTATCGGGTATATACGAGGATAGAACATGGTTATAACTATTATTATTATTATTAATACCCGCACGACCATAGTTTAATGAACAGTCGTGACATTAAATCGATATAATTTATAAGATTTTGTTTCTTCACGACCTACTCGCTTGTCTAATGTATTAAAACATGAATAGGATGATGTTTCTTTTCGTTCATCTATCATGTTGCTAGTTAATTATCTCTCTATATCTATTTTCTATTTTTGTTACTGTCGTTTATCAGTTCGTCTGATGTATAAATACTGCTCAGGTCGAGGAGTGACAGGCCTTGTGACGTTATTCTTCCTCCTAGTCCAAAGCCCCACCCTTGCAACTCCTCGAAAACATTTAGTATAGCATAACTCACGAGTTCTGTGTGTATATTGGGAAGTACATGTAGATTGCCAATCGTATGTCTTATGGAGAAAGGGTGTTGGGTGTTCCTGGCCATAAATAACCGTACATTTTCATTTTGTATTTTACTTTTACTATATCGGATCGTGTTACCTAATATTTATATTTATACATATACATGTTTTAAAATCTGTGTATTGTAAAAAGACCTGAACAGTTTTGGCGTTGCAAGATAATGTATGGTCGATCTCTCCTACAACCCCGATACACCTTGTATATTGTGTTAAATGGGAACTCTGGGTTTTCTGAGATTGTAATGTTTGTAAAATGAACGCCGAGATGATGGTGTAAAATAATATCCTCTAAACATCCCTCTGCCCTCCCCCGCCCACCATAGTTCCATCCCGTTTCTTTTGATAACCGCGCGTTCAAAGAAGATCAATAACGTCCGGTGTTAAGTTTAAACATTCAATTTTAGGACCTACGCAAGGTTTAATTCAATGGTGAATTCAAGACACATAAAAATAACAAAGAAAGCAAACTATAAAAAGTTGTATTAAAATTTAGCATAAAACAATATGTTAGTGTTAACTTCCGTTAAAAATTATTAATGCTCCCCATGCAACTTTCTGGTAGTAGGAATGACTTTCCTCGAAGGGTAGCCTCGGTCATCAAAGCCCGTTAGTCGAGGGAGCTATCGTCGAGGAGCCATATTGTATGGATGACCGAGACTACTTGAAGGGAGGTTTTGTTTTTATGACGCAAGCTTCGGCTAAAATCGGAACCACGCCTTGATGGATGTGACATGTGGAGAAATTACATTGGAAGAAAATACCGATGTCGAGGTTACATATGTTGATTATGCACTAGTAGAAATTACAACAGTTGAAAGATCAGATGTAGAAAATACAAACGTTACAAGGCGCATTTGTACACGTGTTTTTTCGTTAGTGGACAATACTTTTGTATTTTGTAAAATCGAACATGGAAAAATCATCAAAACAACACTTTCATATGCTGACATAGTAACTTCTACTCATGTTTACATGTCTTTTAATGTGGCGTCGATCCCCTTTCATAGAACACAGGGTTATTGACGTACGTTTTGAATCCCCGGTTGTACGTGACAAGGAGTAGGGTCGTCTGTCCAGCCTCGTGGGTTTTCTGTGGGCACTCCGGTTTCCTCCCACTGCTAAAGACCCCTACGTGCAAGCGAATTATTGAAAAAATATTAAACCATATTTTAGTCCCGAAATAACCTAGTTTGTTTCGAGTGGACGTTACACCATCTCTCTCTCTCTCTCTCTCTCTCTCTCTATTGACGTACGTTATATGACTCTCAGAAGGTTTAGCCTAAATCGGAAGCACAGGCGTAGAGTGGTATGTTGCAACATCAATAAATATTTCCTGTCGCCATGAAGTGTTATAAGAAGATACTCGTTAGGCACCATGACGAAATATCCAATAGTAAGTGTAAAACAACAACAATAAGACAAACCTGCGGAGAAGTCAAACTACACAGATATTGTAAGAAATAAACAACAATAACTCGATCGACCCAGATGAATGGATTCTGGGACAAGCCGTAAGCGCCCTCTTAGTAAGAGGTCATAGAGAAGAGATCTAGTTAGGTTGTCGCCACGTCTGTTTACAGATTTTCGTAGGGTAGAGTATCTATTAATAGTTTCTAGAGGTTATAGAACTTGCAATAAGGCTTATCATTGAAGAACTACATAAACAGGGTGAATTGATTTATGTTGATTCCTCGGTGGTTTAATTTATTAAGCTCTGATTGATGCAGGATCAGAAATACACTTTTCTAAACAGTTATAATGATATACAGTTGAAAAATCAATACATGATTTCCGCCTCCACCTGCAATTGAGTCGGGTTCCTGACCTCACGTTTACCTTGGTTTTATAAATGTGTCTAATTTACATCTACAGCCTTCATCAAACAACAAAGGGCATAGCATGGCTTCCGCTTGTACCTTTCAAGTTGGAAGTCAAGGACACCATAGACCTTAATCATATATCTTAAGTTCGTTCTAATAAAAGAATTAGAGAGTGAGACTAGGGTTTAACGTCGACATAACACGCAGTAGGAGGGTCGTCGCGGTCAGTCCAGGACTTCATAAACCTTAATCATATATCTTAAGTTCGCTGTCATAAAAGAATTAGAAATTGAGCGCCCATTCAACACGCACAACGGATAGGAGGGTCGCCGCGATAAGTCGAGCTTAATCTTATACCAAACGTTCATTTTCATAAAAGAGTTAGAAAGTGTTACATAATGTCAGGTTATAGACGCTTCGTGCCATCTTGACACGTGAAATCAAACCGTCTGCTATCGACACCCCTGGCGGTGTTCTTGATAGCATTCCTTATGTCATTATGTTAACCTGATATGATACATTAGTCACGTGTCTTGAAGGGTTTATAAACCCAGAAAGGAAACGACATGGTCAACCAAGGCTAGGCGGGCGCCTAGAAGGTACCTCATGGATACTAGGCAGGACTCGGGGAGATGAGACGAGGCGAGAGTGTCTGGAGCCAAGCCCTCCATACAAGTCAGTTCTGGGGTCGTTTTACATTACGATGTTTGTACCTAATATGTAAGAAGCAGACTAAAAGTATTATTTGACGTTTTGTCATTGTTGTCATCTAGAACGTGATTAAAAAACCAATACTGTCACAAAAGTGAGGGAGGTGTTTAACATCCCCTCAACAGCAAATATTCCTGATAATAAACCAATATTACACCGGATCCTGAATTCATGTTCTAGTTGTATATCCTGATGTTAATACGGCACTAAAGCCCACTACTATAACAAGATGTACCAGATAAAACACATGCTTTCCTCGTGGTTCCATTAGAAGGTAACTGGTAATGGGTACGTCCTATATATTCCCCCCCTGTTCAGGTATGTTGTATGACAAAAACTTATCAACCGATTCTGTAACGACATGAAATGAAATGGGGGTTTAGGGTAATATTTGTCATCACTGACTGTACCAGTGATGCTGTGATCCACGAGTAAAGTTTTACCCGGACAGCTACTATACGCCTTACGACATACTCTAATTACACTGTCAGTGGGCCGTTTGTGTGCTGTGCATGCCATAGTGTTCACTGTGCCTCCTTTTTTCGTCTTTCGCCCCACCCGTACTACTAGGCCTTTGTTTCTTACCAGGACCTCAATCTCGCACCATTGACGGCTGAAAACCACGCGTGAAAATTATACCATTATACAACACCACAGATTATGACCTTGGTCACCGTGACTGCTTATGAGACATATTATAATGCCGCATTTATATGAAGCACACACAAACAATACACCATAAAAAAATCTTAATGGAAGTCTAATAACCATTCTCTATACCCGTGCCTATTTAGTCGATAAACATGGTTTGTTCCAACAAATTGATCTTTTTATCCAAAAGACAATGGACTACATAACATAATCAATGTGTTAAGCAGGACTAGAATTAACTTTACAAAAGATTACTTTAGAACATGATGCGTAGACACGTTCAATTTACAAGACGTATTTTGCAATACGTGCAAATTGAAGTGAAACGAATTGGGTTTAATGTCCTACTGGCCCTTAAAATAACACTATAAATGGATTTACAAAACAAAATAAAATAAAATAAATCAAATGGGGCTTATTGTCCTTTATTTCTGCATCGACTGGGCTAATAATGGCGGACATACATGACGTGCTTCTACGGTCTATTCCCGGATGAAGTATGCAGTCTGCTACGACGCCTCGGGCACTGACAGAACAATACGTGCACTTTGTAGCTTAATTTATGTGCCGATTCTAATTTGATACATAATTTCATATCAATAGTATGGCAGTCGTTTGTTTCATCATAAAATCTGTCATTGTGTCAACTGGCGTCGTTTCGGATCCCCGGTTGTACGTGATAAGGAGTAGGGTCGCATGTCCAACCTCGTGGGTTTTCTCTGGGTACTCCGGTTTCCTCCCACTGTTAAAGGCCCATACGCACAAGCGAATAATTAAAATAAAATTAAACCATATGTTAGTCCCGAAATGACCTAGTTTGTGTCAAGTGGACGTTAAACCCCATTTCTCTCTCCCCCTCCCTCCCTCTCTCTTTCTCTTTCATGCGACTGAACTGCGAGTCAACTTCAAAGAAACAGACAAAAACATAGGATACATGGTTAAATGTATGGCAACGTGTCATATATAGATATTGAATAACAAGCTCTAATTTTATCCAGCTAGAACTCTACAAGCGCATGTCATATTGCTTTCCATAAAACAGTATCGCATGATCGGGTTATTGTGACTGGCGATACATGCGAACTGGAAAATAATATACATTGCAAAACAAGTCGTAAGATAATGATGTTTCTAAATTAGCCCTAAAACTAATAAGATATCCGTAGACGACCACCTTCCAAGTCCAAATCTCATTTCCGGTCCAACAATTCGCCATTTTGTCACGATATCACCTCCCCTACTTTCAACAATTAACAGGTCGTTTGGCGGGATATTTAGAGACTCAGGCTGTTATTTAACGATATTACACGTGATCGCTGTTTTAGAAGTTAACCCCCGCAAAAATCGTCTCTATCTTTGAGTCCCGGTGAGAAGGGAAACTTTAATTACACACTTACACCCGTACTCTAAGACTCATCAACCGACCATTACTCATCTCGACGATCTTAGAATTGTGACGTCATATCGGATATCAATGACAGGCCACCATTTTCTCGTGCAAGTCTAAAATTCGTTAACTGCGAGGGAAGACAACTCTATTTGGGAGATTGGTATACCATTATGTAGGCTGTTTTGGAATAATCACGACCCCGTAAAAAAAATGGATAGAACGATTTTCTAGTTTAAAACCTCATATATAATATTTTGTTTATATAATTCCAAATATAGTTTTAAAAAAATAAAACTTTATGTCTTGAGACCCAATTACTAATGTAAGGGAATGAATTAACTCCAGACAAAATCAATCTACAAGATAAACCTGCAGACAAGATATAATATAGACGAATATAGATATTGCGTTGTACAGTTCCGGGTCTGTTAGGGTACATGCTTCACTCAAATTGAAACAAAAACAGTTTACATAAAAGGCGTAACAGAAACAAAGCGTGATAGTCTATTCAATGCAGATAGTCTGTCTGCTTGTTGACGTCACATCAAACAATTTTAACAATAAGGGTGATTATCCGGATAAAATCTCGGAAACGCTATGTGTAGTGAGCAAATAAGAGCAAAACCCAGCCATGAGAGCATTCTGCAGTACTGGGGCCTATTTCACGAAATTTTAACTAAGATAAGATCCCAATTTTAGTAATTTGATTGGATAATATTAGATTGATTTTAGTGCTTAGCCAATCAAAATTGAAGTATCTACTAAAATTGGATTTTATCTTAAGTTAAAATTTCGTGAAACAGGGCCCAGGGGCCTATTTCACGAAATTTTAACTAAGATAAGATACCAATTTTAGTAATTTGATTGGATAATATTAGATTGATTTTAGTGCTTAGCCAATCAAAATTGAAGTATCTACTAAAATTGGATTTTATCTTAAGTTAAAATTTCGTGAAACAGGGCCCTGAAACTCTACTCTAGTAAGTGCAGGACGACCACACTACGAGCAAAACAACCATCGACAAGATAAACTTGCGGACAGGATAGCTCACAGACATTGCAAAATGAATCCGGGGGCCAGCCGGAAGCATCCACTGTGCTGTACAGTCCCGAGCTTGTTATGATACACTGCGCGCTGTACATAACATACGTAACAGAAATCATACGACCGATCTTGACAGTCGTCGTCTCTTCAATGGGAATATAGTCTGCCAGTTGACGTCATGTGTTAGAATCTTTACTCTAACAGTCTTCGATACTGATGACTGTGTCATCGGCAATTAACCTGGCAATATTGTTCAATACTTCGTTCGTTTCTGGAGTTTATCGTCCACTTCCACTTGATATCGTAAACAAAGTTGGTCTGTATTTCATAGATGTCGTTTATGAAGACAGGAAACAAGAAAAGTCCCAGCACTGGTCCCTGTGGCACTCCTGAATTCGGGATATTTAGGAGAGTGTCCTTGGCCTTGACATTCGTCGCATATAATACTATAGGCTAACACAACATCCCGTACAATACTCTACAGACTAGCAGACCTTATAATAATATTCATATTGATAATAAAGTGTTGGGTTGTTTAAAATCGCTGGCAGATTGAACATTACATTTCGACCATAAGCAAACAGTTAAGCAGCATAATAAATTGATTCTTTGCTGTAATAAGATGTGTTTCAAATGAAAACATGGGAAACTATTAACAGGTACTTGGTGACTTTTCACCTGAAAACAAAAGTAGAACACACGCAGAGGTTCTGGCCACGCGTAGAGGATTTTAAGTCTAACCATAATCAGTTCCCTAGCAAACTAATATCAATGAACTTCACGTATCTAAACCTACACACAGGTTTTTGCCAAGGGATTTCGTTCATAAAGCAACCGTAATGTTCTTGATTGTGTAAAGCGGAATAGGTTATTACAATCGCGGATAGTCTTAACGAGCATCACAAATCCGTGATAATCCGAACGGTCGCTTTTCCACGGGGATCGCAAGTCTGTGGGTTGAATAGTCCACCACTTTGCCAAATTCTATACACATATATGGTTATTCAAATAACCACTAAAGCCAACAGAAGATTTATAAGGACAAAAGATCTGGAACCTAACACCAACTATTGTATTGTGTATTCCATACTGATTGTTTGACGACATAGCCTAAGACATAGCATATGTCCCTTTTTTGTACAAATGTAATCGGCATAATGTTATTTTGACACTAATCTGCTAGTGTGCACTGCCGACAAAACACTTTGTTACCAAGTTTGACATTCGGTAAAATCATGTAATATGAACGTGACTAAACTGAAACAGATCGTGAATGTGTTACTTCGTCCCAGGAAAAACGATATAAATTGTTTTAAATAGCCTTTTAAGTTTTCAGTTGCCAAGACTTATAAATATTTAATGCACAAAATCTCTTTTAGTATTATGATATACGAGTGAACAGCAATTTGTTTTTTAATGCGTGCGTAGTAAAACTGCAGGAATTAGATATAGTGGCTTATCATAATGCTAAAATAATTTGTTTATTCAAATGCCTGCGTCTTTATGATCACAGGAATAATAATTCATAATACAACTACATGTGAATATGTTATATCAACGCTGTGGGTCTGTTTTTAGAAGATTACCGGGCTTCACACAAAGAAGTAAATCGCCGATTGTCGACAAACGGTAATCGATTAGTACTATAAATCAGAGACAATCGTTAATCGATACGCGGTGTCAGGTATTGTCAGCTCAGGTGTAATTAGATCCGAGTTGGTTGCTGGTAGACGACGCTAACAGCGACAATTACCCTTGTTGCGGCTATATTCGGCGTGATAATTACACGTAGCCGTCGACACGAAACTAAATTTAACTGACATTTATTAGGACTATAAACTAGGAGGAATAGGGAGTTGTTGATTTTATGGTTAGCGCTGTCAACCAGACATTAATGGTAACCCCACTTGAATACTAACGGGAATGGGCTGGGATTTAACAACGGTAGTTATTATGTTTTTGCGATGCGGGGAGGGGTGAGGGGCAGTCAACCAGAAAGAATACTATGATGAATGGAAAAGGGGCGTGCGTTTGTTCGTCAGTTGTGTTGCTATCGATTCTTCCTCAGTAAAAACACCAGGTGCGTGGTTACAAAAAAATTCAAACCGATTCTGGGTGGAACATGTTAGTGTCCTTTCTCTCTCTCTCTCTCTCTCTCTCTCTCTCTCTAACCGGAAGTTAACCACACGAAGTAAAATAATCTTGTTATAGAAATGATATTGCAAAGACACTTACCATAAAGTTTTCTCAGTACTTTTTTGATACTTTTATCCCAAAACGTCCGAGAACGACACGTTGGAAATCGCCAACATAAAATGGCGACCACTGTTGCTAGTATAACCACCGTAACGGCACCTGTGATAATTCCCGCTACTTCCGCTGGTGGAACTGAAACAGAAATAAAAATCTTTTTAAAAAGAAGCTTTTAGAAATAAAGCGTAGTCCTATATAGTGGCGTACACTGCAATCCAGGTATCTGGTAATTAAGCTGGTTATTTTTTTGGCATGAGTCTCTGTATTTAATAGTTAGTTTCAAGCCATTGTTGACAAATTGTTATAATTTTGTTGAGAATCGTCGACAAATATTGGTTCAAAATAGTTCGTCTAGATCATTGCACTGGCTTCGGATTAACGAACGAATTGAATTTAAACTGCTGTGTCTAACATACCAAGCAGTGAATGGGACAGCACCTTCATACTTAAATGAACTTATTCATCACCATTCTTCATCTAAAAACCTTCGATCAAATGAAAAATCTCTACTAACGGTTCCAAATTACAACCTAAAGACATTTGGTGCACGAACTTTTCAATACAGCGCAGCAGTATCTTGGAACAATCTCCCTATTCACCTTAAAAAATGCCCATCTTTGTCAACATTTAAAACCTCGCTGAAGACTTATTTATTTAGACGTTATATTTAGTAGTGCCTTTATGTTGAACTTACTTTATGCAGAGCTGAATCTCAAGCGCTGTGAACATACTTTGAGTGTGGAATAGCGCTATACAAATGACATTATTATTATTATTATTAGATTAGATAATGGGTGTTTACAACGAATTAGTTTCTCAATACTTTTTTTAGCCTGAAATTATGACAAATGAAAATGGTTTCGGGTATACCGGAAGTGTATCATACCCATATTTGCTTGAATACGACATTTGTGAAAATGAAATAGTTCCGTCTATAACAAATGCCAGCTGAGCTTCTAAAATTTTAATCTCAAATGAGACTTTTCAGCCTACGGTGCAGTTTTCAATACCGGAAGTTTATCTGGCATATTCCGTCTGGTATAAGTAATACTCGGTAGACTTCTCAATTAAATAAATATCATCACTGTTATTAGAACCAAAAGACTTTTGTATAGTTGTTGTATGCGCTGTGAGCACGATTTGTGGATTTGGCGCTATATAAATGGATATATTATTAGTATTATTAATCTTCCAGGACACACACACACACACACACACACACACAGAGTAAAAGGACGTCCACTCACTATTCGGGTCTACGAATATGTGCATTGAGTATTTTGCTTCCAGTTATGTTTTTCGTCTTGTATTTTTGTTTGAGCATGGAATTTGGTGTTTTCTTAATTGCATGTTCAGGTACATAGATCCATTCAGCTCTAAGAGTTTTTATATTTTGTTACTTACTCAGGTCTATAGATTTTCCTACTCGTTCGTTCGAATATATGGATTTTCTTATGCTTTAGGATTTTATCTTTATTTTGTTACTTCAGAGTCTTTCTTGATCAGTATTAAATGACTTAATGTTTATGATAATACACAGAAAGTGGAGTTGATTGTCCACGCTTGTTCTTCAGATTGCTAACATGACACATTCTCCTTGTTTAATGGGCAAACATAGTTGATGTCTAGAACAAGTCGGGTAGATATTGTCAATCTAGTGATTGCCAATTGAAGATGACGAAAAGTGGGAAAATAAATTCGAGCGTGTAGAGAACAACACTTGACTCGTCTGTTGTCATGTAATAACGTCTTTAATCACTAGGGGGACCCTTTCTACTCTTAAACATAAACAACCCGTTCCCATGACAACCACCACGGTAACACAACCCAGAGCATAATTAAAGGTAAAAAAACAACAAAGAGTTTAAATGTGAAAAGAATAACCTTTCACAAACTGAATTTTCGCCATGTGTCTCGTGCAAATGGATACTTTTGGTGTTTATGTTGCTAAGCGACCTATTATTAAAATGTACAAACTTTTTTTTTTGTTGCTACAAAAACTGCTTCCAACGAATTGTTTTATGTTTCGAAGAAGAGGATCTAGATGTATACAATTTATTAAGCCTCTTTAATTGAGAATAATGATAGAAAATCTATGGCCTTTCAAGAAAGTCTTTTATTGTCGTAATTTGTTGCACAGGCGGAACTACCGAAGAATTATTCGTTAAATATTTCTTAATCAGGGGCCAGGGCCGAAGAATAACGAAGAATTCTGATCCAAGAAATGTAAACTTAACCATTTTAACATGGGATGCTGAATGTAATATTCGCAAGACACTACCGAGAGAGAGAGAGAGAGAGAGAGAGAGAGAGAGAGAGAGAGAGGGTGTGGTAACGTTCACTCTCTACAAACTAGTAGTATCTTTACAAATCAACCCAACGATGTCATCAGCCAGGAAGACCATGATTTAAAACGCGAACCGATGTCTTCATAAAACAACACACCAAATATCATTGAATTCGTCTAAATACTTCACGGGCAATAGGAAAAATCACTAATCATATTGTCCCTTTAAATCAACCTGGGCGTGAAAACATGAAGTATGGTAACACAATACGAACACGGCGATAAAACCATGGCATAGTCACGGAAACGGAAATTGTACATGTACGATGTAGGCGGGTCGATCAACACGTAAAACACAAGATTCGATAGTTGATGGAACGTGTCATACGATGTCTAATGATCCATGGAATATTGCCAGAACTTATTTATTGACAATCATTTCTGTTTTTCAATTATACATCTTTGTTTATGTTATTACCATATTCCTGTCACGCTTGCAAGACTCTTATATGGAAATTATTTGATGTGTTTTAGACATAAAGCAACAACACTGACAGGGTCTGCAATGACTTTCTATTTTTTTTCTGCCACAGTGGATCACAAACAAGTGATTAACTTAAATGTTTGAACTTTCAAAAAAAAAAAGAAAAAAAGAGAGAATCATGGTAATAACATCCAACAATGTTATTTCTCATCGATAAAACAATTTCTCGTTTTCATTATGACGTCCAACCCTATTTTATTTTATTTCACGATACAATTATATACAAGACGATGCAACAATGTACAAAATTCTTTGTTTTCCATCATCCCAGTTTGGAAATATCTTATCGTCTTTATCTTTTAGTTAACGAATGCAAGAGCCAAATCTGCCTATTGCACGTCTTTAATTAGACCTTAAAATGATATCTAAATTATTAATTAAACATTTATTTAATTACCGAGACCATAATCAACTTTCTAACCCATCCGTTGGTTCCAATTTTAAGTCGATTGGAACAGTTCGGTCATTTAATGATTTAATTAAAAAATGAAGAAGCGAATCTAAGGTTACGATTATAAACAATCAATACATATGTCTCTTCAAAAAATAGTGATTACTTGACTGGGAATAAATTAATTTGAATGTACTTTTCAGTACATTCACTTTGCATTATCTATATTTTAACTATCATAGCAGGAACGATCAGTTCTGTATATTAATCGCACATACTGTCTCTTTATAGCATTCGTTATTATTTACTAAAACCCATCCACGTCTTGACATGCCCAGGATTAAGATATACTCTACCATGGTCATACAACCTCCATGAATAACACACTGTATGACGTATACCTGTCTCCATTCGCCCAGTCGGGCAGACTTGTCTGACTTTAAACCCCGATATCATTTCGTTAAATAATATTTCGTTGCTAACATTAAAATATTTCCATAAAGAACACGATTGTAATGGAAGACATTCAAACATTAAAGTTTTATTATTTTTTTTACATTTTTAAACTGAGTTGAATGTTTTTGTATTGCATTAAACTCACACACGAATATTCAATTCAAAAAATTAATTACTTCAAGCTTCGGGCAAGGAAACTCAATGAAATTGTCATTAATACTTTTGTCACGCTATGGTTGTAGTGAATATAATCATTGTTCACATGTGAAATGTAAGAGGGGGTTTTGCAAAGACAGCGGTGTTTTTGGGTTTTTTTTTCTCAACTCGTCGTAGAATTCCAGTTGGGAAATGCTATTTTACGTGTTCGGCATCTAAAAGACCAGGAAACAATTAAGAGTGATAAAAAGCGTGAGAGTGATGAATGAGGTTTAACGTCCACTCATCACAAATTTGGTCATTTCCGGATTAACGTATGGTTCAATTTTATTTCAATAATTCGTCTATTCGTACGAATTTTTATTAGTGGAAGGAAACCGGTGACCCCGGAGAAAACTCACGGGGTTGAGAAGGCGACCCAACTCCTTGTCACGAATAACCAGGGAATCAAAACCAAGCCAGTTGACTCCATGACAGATCTTGTGATACAGCGCGCACCCTCTAACCACTCGGCCAGCCCCTACCCTCCACCCACACGCGTACTTGTCATCGCTACCACACAGACATGAAAACCCGACTTGAAAAAAAATCTCTATAGACTCTTTTCATGGCCCATTCGAGGACTCGAACCCCTAACAACGACCTTATTTAGCGCTCGACTATCACGGCATTCTAGTGGAATAGAGAGCAAGATATTTATGTGTAAAGTCAGGTGACTGTTCGACCAAATGTCATTGTGGTTTAGCGGAAGCTGTTGAAAACCGGTGTCAATGGATAGTCATGATTGATATGAAATATAGCCAGAACATCTCAACATAGCTCTAATTGAGGATTTGCTGAAATGTGATTTGAAATGACGAAATCGTATTGAGGTTTTGCTGAAATATAAGTTGAAAAGACGAAACCATACAATTTACACACTAATTTGTGGGAACACGTTCTGTAACCGGAACCACTTTTTTTATTAATCATGTATGTGATCCTCTCACATTTCTAGTGGATTCAGTCGGTAACCCGAGTTGATTAATACCATCTAAAATGGACAGGAAAAAGATATCATTTGTGTAAATATCAATCATACGGAAAATATAATTTTTACGAATCTACTTTTCACTTACAATGTCTTGTGTTCCACTGTTCGGGTTAGAATGCCATGTCTTTGAATGGAGCGGGACGGGAAACAAAATGTCGCATTTTATTTGGGTAAAATATGGCCCAGCCTCTTTGATTTAGGCGTAGACTTACGACCTTATTGACCAAGGTGTAAAGTGACACGAATTCTTTGATTTTGGGTGTAAAATGACACGACCCCTTGGATTAAGGTAAAGTCTCGCGGCCTTTTTGAATTGGGTAAGCTTTGACAATGACACCACCTTACTACAGTGACTGCACCGTTAATTTTGGGAAGAAAAATGATACGGCCTTTTTAATTTGAGCCAGACATGTCAAAACCTCTATCTAAAAAATATATAAATGTCAATTAAAGCTTTCATCTGATGAAATCTGGAGAATGGATATTTCATAAGAAGAATGGTATCAATCTACAATTAAAGGTGTGTGTCCGTAGTTGAAGGCTTTTGTAAGTCGGTAGTCGAAGGTGTGTGTGTCCGTAGTTGAAGCTTTTATTGAGTCAGTAGTCGAAGACGTATGTCCGTGGTTGAACCCTTTACTGAGTCGGTAGTCGAAGGTGTGTGGGTCAGTAGTTGAAGTCTTTACCGAGGCGGTAGTCGAAGGCTTGTGTCCGTAGATTAAGTCTTTGTTCAGACGGTAGTCGAAGGTGTATGTCCATAGATTACGTTATTACTCAGTCGGTAGTCGACGGTGTATATCTGCAGATAATGTCTTTCTTGAGTTGACAGGGCAAGTAAAAAACATTAGTAGAACAAATGAACAAACAATTTCAATTTATATTAAACAACCAATTTCAGCCTCTTGTCTTTAAACATATTCCAACAGATATAGCCCCTGTTGCACCTTGAACTAGAAGACGTCATTCCAAATCATAAAGTAACATCGATCTAATTCTCTTTGTGCCATGTTTTTAATTTGGTTGAAGACCAAACCAATTTGATCTTCTGTTCGTCGGGATCTTGATGTATAAATGGCCATTTCAATCATGTTAAGGTTGGCTTGTTTAAATTTCGAAACTTACAAATTTGGAACTAAAAACTCTTGAACAGTACCCTGTTACTGGTATTTCTCAAGAACAGGGAATCACATTGGCGTGGCCGAAAGGTTATTAGTTCCAGACTAATAGAATCAATCCCCTCGTCCACTGTCCGAAAGAAGGCGTATATTATATTATTGTATTATATATTGATAGTAGATGGATGACAAAGATGCCATGGACATGATGTAGTATGTAAGACCGAGTCCATATTGTAGAAATATCGGGAGAATTATATGTCAGACAGAGAATATGGCTAGTTGTCATTATAATGAATACACGACAATAAACTGTCAACGATATGAACACAAGAGACACAGATCTCTATTAAATGTTGCAAAAACTGTTACTATTATTCATGGCTACAGTGGTACGACCAGGACTCACACTCTCCAGGTAGCTACGCTGGTATGTTGCGTCAACTGGGTTAATAAGAACAACCATACTTCATGCTATGTGCTATGAGAGATATTTTGCTTAGCCCCAACGCTGAGACCATCTTTTATTTATATTTCTAACCGACATGGGATCTTTAACGTACACGGAACCTCGGTTCCTCGTACCATTTATCAGTGCTTGCCAGATCCCCCGTTCTGCCACCGTGAAAAGGGTAAACAACACAGAAAAAAACCGAGGAACTAAGTTAGCAAACTTGCGACTTACTAACAGAGTCAGTGCGCCTCCCACCGTTTCAATGCGGATAATTAAATAAATATTTATATTACAGCCCGAGTTATATCGTATGTTATATAATTGAATATGTTTTGCTAACGACTTCGCCATATTTAGATAGTTAAGTATAACGTAATCTTGATTAGCAAAAAAATTAAAGCTGTTTTACTTCACCGTTCAGACGATCATTTTAAGCATCAATGTTTAATTCATAGAATCTTCCAAAATAAATTCACCAAAGCTATAAATTCATAATATCATGACCATTTCTGCTTTTTTTGCCAATTTAATTTCATGCAGACTGTTCTGGGGTATGGTTAGGAATACATTAAGATTCTTTTAGTTTTTACAACTTCCCTGATTTGAATAATTTCAAGCAGAGAATAGCGTCAGCTATCTTTTGAGGTTTGGTCAAGCTATGTGTACTAATATGGAATGATTCAAATGATAGATTTATTGAGAAGCTGCGTTAAAGTAGCTAAGTCTCTAACTCAGTATCATGCAAAATCTTTGATATTGAAGACACGGATTATTTGGCAATCCAAATCAACATTGGTGATCTTATAGGGGAAAGGTGGGCTTCTGATATCCAATATTTAAGACAAATCAACATTTTACCAATGGTACACGATTTCTGGTACTGCAATGCGTTTCAGCACCATTTGTGACAAGGGACTCGAAGAACTAGTCTAGAATTCCACGAGTCATTTCAAACGGTGAGAGCATGCACAATAGACTGGAACAACAGACACGTGTGATTGCTATTCGATTGAGACTTCTGGTGCATTTTGCCGAACACAGCTGATTTGAAATTAGAGTTAAATCATAACCGATTGAATGTAAATCAGTTAATATACATTCAGATTACATTATTATATGCGTGACGACCTGTTTGTGTCAATTTTAGGTCCCAAATATTAGAGATTTAGCTCCTTTAAAGAAACATTATGTAAGAGCTTGGTCGGTCTATTGCAGGATTTATTTTTGGCATAAAACGTTAAATTATTTTTACATGATAAGCCCATAATCACACCTCTGAGACCATCAGATTGTCGTGGTATTAAATGGATTAGAAAGCTCACGCTATTCAATAACATGGGAAATTGAACCTTTGTTATCGTGGCAATGGTACTTGACCAGCGTGACTATCCTGGTAAAAACTTCTTCTTACACAATAAAATCACTTGACTGACATTTTCGAGTTTTATAGTCGAGAGCGAGACATTAAGTAATAAATTTTAACTAATATAAATAGTGGCACATTGCCCGTACCATTATTTGAAATAATGATACCCCAACATCAAAGTATGACATCAGATCTGAATTTTAAATAGTACGATTGACCAGTGAATTATCGGTATCTTACGTAATGTATCTTTAAGTCTTGGTCTAGTTATGTGTGCTCACTTGGAATGAAAGATATGGAAATAATCACTTTATTATTGAGAACTAATACTTATCCAAACTATCTGCAACTATTAATCCGATTTTATTCTATTTCTACGCTCACGTTTGTTAGAGATTTCTTAAATTGATAACAGGGATTGGCGTGGGATAAAAAAAAAGGTCCCAGTCGAATTCATCGATCAAAATACCCCTTTACATTTCAATATCTAAACGAAAACATTATCGATGCTGTTTTTTCAAAACATAAAATTGAAGAAACTGATTATTCAGTCTGTGACGCGATGTATTCGAGATTAAATATAGAGAAATGCAGAAGAGGGGGTGAAATAAAATACCGTCTAACAACCAGGAACAAAATCCTCAATTTAATTACTATTTGTCTTTTTCTCGGCCCTTTTACAAATTTCAATTTTACGGTTTTGGATCCACGATGTTTTGGGGTTTTTTTTTCCTTAATTAATAACCTTGGCTTACTTGTTACTGTTCATAATTACGTTCGGAATATTCATTTTCATAATGTAGATTACCTTCTAGGAATTCTCTAGTTACAAAACGAGAAAGAAAAGTCCGACAATCGCAAGTGGTAAATACGGCGATGTGTTAATAAATCAACCATTACTTAGACAAATCGATGTTGAAGGAGAAGCAAATACAAGTGATCAACTTGAAACATTTAAAGCCGCCATAATCATCATCATCATCATTAGTTTAAAATACCATTATTGAACTCACATTCACGCGTGACACAATTAATATTATTTAAAGTATAGACGATGTGCGGCGATGGGACAGAGTTTAGGTGGCAATTGATTTGTTTTTGTGGTGGATTGGGGGGGGGGGAATCCAATTTTTTTTTTATGAATATTTCAATGGTGAAAATATTTTTCCCAATGTTTAACTGATAATCCGATACCCTGCATTTTAAAGGTCTGGGAAGTACTGTCCTGACTCGAAGTCAGAACTCATGACTCCAAATCAAAACGCTCCTTATTTTAAGTCAAAAGAGACTAATGTAAACTTTAAATGACATAATATAATTTGGAGTTGGAAGATTTCAAATTCGGTTTAGGATGCATGAGTACACGTTGGTTGCACGTAAAAGAACCCTTAATATGGACTGGCCAAATTCGTACCCAGGTATTGCACATGTGGATATAGAAAAGTGATAACAGCACGTCAGTCTCAAATTGACCTGAGTATTCTGACTTTAAAATGACTTGAGTATTTTGACGTTTAAATGACTTGAGTATTTTGACGTTAAAATGACTTGAGTATTTTGACGTTGAAATTACCCGAGCATTATGACATTAAAATAACTTAAGCAGTATAACGTTAAACTCCATGCCTGTATAAGAATTGTTTGTACACGGCAATCCGCGTCGAAAAAAACTAAACGGATTGAATAAAAATGATTGATATCTGTAAGATTAGATTTGTATCCCGAGAAGAATGATTCTACAGTTAAGTAGACGTATATTTAACATGCACTGACATAGTGATTCAACCCATAGGAGACGTGTCTACTGTATCGCAAATTCTTTAATCTCGATAATGTAGTAGCTTTATTTCACATCCATCAAGAATCAAAGAGGCAATCATATTATCATTGTTTACGGGGATATAAACGCGAGACGGAGCAAAACAGTCTTGCCGCCAACGCAATCCAACCGAGTTGCAGCACATCAGTAGAAGCTAAGCAATAATGCCGTAATTATATCTCCTACACCATTTTATGCAAATAGAACAAACTGACAGCAACCGATTATATTGTACCACTAGACATCCTCGTTTACTGGTTGACTTCGCCATATCTTTAATCTTGACACTATCACCATGATGAACTACCAGCAATTAGACGAAACAAACTGGATTTTTGGGATGAGATAGACAATTCGATAACAATAACATGTTTTTGTCTCAATGAATATATGACTGAACATAAAAAATCTTTATATGAATAAAGATTAGCTAAATTAAAATACTTCCTTGTTAAAAACAGATTTATCTTATAAAAAATCAATTCTAGTATAATTATTTTATGGAGTGGTATTAGAATCAACTGTGAGGTATCGTATCATCAGGGACTAACATTTGGTTCAAATTTATTTCAATAATTCGCTTGCACGTAGGGGTCTTTAGCAGTGGGAGGAAACCAGCGGACCCGGAGAAAATCCACGAGGATTGACAGGTGACCCTTCTCCTTGTCACGCACAACCGGGGAATCGAAACCACGTATGAAAAGAGATACTAGCATCACATCCCAATGTTTATACTGCACAATCTATAACTTTATGGGCGGGCGGGGGGGGGGGGGTGGTTAGCACGTGCGTGCTGTATCATAAAGCCTATTATCGAGTCAACTGGCGCAGTTTCGAACCTCCGGCTGTAAGTGACAAGGGGTAGGTTCGCCTGTCCAACCTCGCGAGTTCTCTCCGGGTCCTCCGGTTTGCTACCACTGCTAAAGACCGAATTATTGAAATAAAATCAAACCATATGTTTTGTCCCGAAATGACCTAGTTGGTGTCGTGTGGACGTTAAAGCCCATTTCGCCCTCTCCCTCTTTTAGCTTTATGTGATTCACAAATAAATGATAAATGGTATAACAGATTCTAGTATATTACATAATATATCAATGTGTTCCAGCTGTCCATGTAAATAAATTAAATGGCCAAGAGGCTAATTGTTTTGTTCTAAAATATTGGCACATAAATACCTAAGTTTTTACCCAACATCTAACATTTGCAGTCTGTCTATAACAATAGCAATAGATGATGACTTAAAACGGATGGTAAAACCTTCGGGCAAATGGGTTGGATGAAATAAAGCCAGAAATAGAAAGAATTAAAGTTTTGTGTTGCGATTAGACAAGATTTGCTAACTCTTTAAGTTTTTATGGTCATAAAACGCAATCTGATATGACAAAGCCTGAGGACCATCTGTACACTATCAGCATGCTCAACTTTTAATTGCCTCTGTTTTCACCGGAAGCTTTTAAGATGAAAACGTTGACATTTAACATTTGTGAATCTGTGATAAATTGGTAACCAGTCTAATGTGTTCAATAACAGGCAAAATAAATACCGATTAGAACATTACATGACGCGGGTTGTATGATGGTGTATAGTGTACAGAACTTGTACACGGCATGAAGACTTTTTGGTAAGAGGTATATTTTGAACATCTAGCTAGGTTACCGAGACAAGACTAGTAGTGGGGGCTAGGGACATGCACATGCGCAAACCCGTTGCTAGGGGCGTCTGCGCATGCGCGCCAAAGGCACTGGGGTAAGGCCCCCACTACTAGACTGACTGTTCGTTACTTGAATATTACAATAGGTAAGATGTAGATAAAAAAGCTGACCAATCTTGCTACAACACAGATAATATAAAATGAATATATTTCATTCAGCATACTTCATTCTGAGAATCTGATCCAAGTTATCACTGTTTGTAGTTTTGACAAGATGTGTGTATATTGCTAACCAAGGTATATTCGAGACTTACCCTCGCTTTCCCAATTTTAAATATTTTTTTTTAATTGCGAACCGTTATAATCGAGTTAAAAACTCGAGTATCCGGAGCCATCGAGAATTGATTATGGACTTGTTTTGTTAAAGTTACATTATGGGAGATAAGATAGAGAGATGGCAGTTCTCACTATAATAGTTAAAAACTAGATAGTGTAAAGGTAATTTGCTGAAAATTTCAGTCAAATTGATCCACTATTAGCCGAGAAAAAAGTGTTTGAAATATTCACATAGCCTCGGTCATCATTACTCAAATCATTAATATAAACAGCATAGTCTCGATTATCCACTTGATTGATTTAATTATCAACGGCCATTAAGCGGCATATAGGATTTTAATCCGCCAACATCGAAGGATAGCCTTGACATCATGAGTTTATTATGGTCTGGATATGTTAATTAATGTCTAATTGATTATTTAGACAACATTTCAGGTCTAAAGAAAGACCTGTAATAAGCAAATTTTGCTCTTGCATAATGCTATTTTAATAAATGTCAGATGTAAAGTTTATTAAACATCCCAGGCCCAAAGAGAGACTTTCAATAGGTAGATTTAGCTCTGGCGTAATGCATGTTTATTCTTACAATGAGACTATAAGTACATTTAAGAATTGAATCTAGAACTTGTATAATTAATGTATACTGGCTTCTTGACAATTGGTATATTCTTATCTATCTTTAAAAAGATGTTTTCAAGAAATTAGACATTTTTGTCGACGCTGATCTGTCTGGTGAGTAATTATGTCCTGCTAATTCACTGGATACAAATTGAAAAAATGAAAAGAAACGAAATGGGAGTTTATAGCGTCCTACTTTTCTGCACTACTGAAGACTGCTCCAATGAGAAGTGCTATCTCGTGTAATATAGCCACCATGCATACCCGTCCTCTTGCATAGAACCCATCGTTATTCATAAAACATTAAAATGTTCATTAAACCTACACGGGCGTAGTCACAACAACAAAGGCCACTCACCTAATGTCTGTTCACAAAACATGAAAAGAGATAGAGAATGATATACAAGAGATATTCTCTATCTATCTGATCATCTTGTTGATTTCTATTTACTGAAATAACATTGCTTCGTCACGACTCTAGATATCTAAAAGCGATCGTTATAGATACGGGACAAGAAGATAAACAACGTGTTTATTGATTAGCTTAATCCAAGTCAATAAACAAAACGGAACAAAGCTGTAGTCATTCACAGACAAGGTGGTATTAAGGCACGCGATTAAATATATACCATGATTGACGTGGAAATACAAAAGTGAGTTAATTATGCGAAAACAAATTGACATCGGGTTTAACGCCCTGCTTTTCTGTTCCATCTGAGCCAGGAATGACTAAATATCGAATTCCTATTGTCATGGGATTTTTTTGAGCACGCCAGTTTTGTACATGGGATCTAGACGCTGTCCCAGGCAAGAGACAAACCACACCCGGCATCTCTAGCAATTGGAAACCAAACCAGAAAATAATCCCGACCAACACTTCCAGATCTGTAACGCGAGATTCATATTGCGTGCGCGCCATTGATGTTTTTCTTCTTTTCTCCTGTCATCAAAGTCAGCCAATTAATATGCGTGTTACTTGCAAGACAGAACCACTCACGCTACATCTTGAGGCAGTAATATCCGCTGTTATTGGTCATTTGTAATCTTGTCACAGGCTGTCATTACAAGTTCTTTCCGTTCCAGACACAGTAGTTACAGTTGATGATAGCCCTCGCTTTACAATCTAAGGCTTTGCTTTAATTCTGTGAAAACGTGGGTTGTGATTCCTGTTGTTTCCACTGATAATAAACACTACCGGTCACCAGGGACCGAAAATACCTATACTAAAACACAGATCGATTGAGATTTCTACGGAAGCGATTTTATATAAACTGGTAAAAACTTGTTGTTTTATCCAAACTTTACCATCAAAATTCTGTAAATTTATTGATATAATATTAATAAAATCAAATAACGATTAAGACTCAAATCAGGGACACTTTGATAATATTGCTGCTGTTTCATTTCATTTACTTTCACGTAATAAAATAGTAGAATGATGACCTTGTAGTTGCCAAAGTTAATTCGAATTGTATTTTTTTTTCTCTGGATAATCTACTACTTTTATTTCTTTTTCTCATAGACTAGACCTTGGGTAAAGCCTCATATTCTCCATGGTTGTCCCCTGTTAGCGCGTATTAATGTCTCTTCCCAACAGATTCGGTATGAAGCGTGTATGCAAATATGTGGAAGCTGTGATAACGTTATAATCTTCGCGCTGCACGTATGTCAAAACTGCTTATTCATAATCGCGTCTGCCTTTAATAAATCCCTTCTAATCGAGTCTACACATATTTCTAAACTATGCACGGTTGTAATCGCAACTGAATTCAAATAACATTCTTTTTAGGAATTTTAAAAGAAATTACTAAAACAGGGGAGTGTTATTGTCCAATCGACAGTTTCTAATTGTCCAATCAAAACGCAGGATTCACCGTTAAAGATGTTATAATGGACAATAAACTCCCTCTAAATACGAAACAGGAAGTGTTTATCTCCTAAATCACGTTTGTAAATATGTAAATAACCCCATCGACTTCCGCTTTAAATAAGAACATGAATAATTACCATAAACATAATCTACAAGTTGAAATAAAAAATGAAAAGCTTTAAAATTGTGGAGTTTTTGACATGTAACTTATTAGATTACTTGTGAAAACGAAGGAAATGTCTACTAAGCACGCTATGTTGATTAGTCGAGCTATCATTATGTTTTAACTGTCTTATAAACCCGATACTTTATATCGTATATGCCAGCTTCGCAATCTCAATTGATTGGTTTGTTGATAAAGCTTTTATTAATGTATGTGGTGAATGCAAAAACGGGATGGTCATTTTCTGGCAAGAGGCTAAAATGGGTAATAAAAAGGGAATATTGATGAATTACTTTTTAAAGCATAACAAATTTTTGAGCTATTTTATGAATTAAAGTGGGTAATAAAAAGGGAATGCTGATGAATTTCATTTTAAAGCATAATAAATTTTTGAGCTATATTTTGAACTTGGGATGAGAAAAGGATTGGAAGAAGTACACATGTAGAAACATGGTGGTGTTGGCTAAATAGACAAAACAGTTTTACTTTCCTTAAGATATATTATACAGTGTATATATGACTTTTCAAATTATAATACATTTTCTTATTGACAACGACATATTTGATGTTTGGGATCCGATACAGCACGCGATTGGTGTCCAATAAGAGCCCACCCTACATCATTGATGACCAATGTCCATTTATATAAATATCGATTCTGCTTTCAGTAAAAAAACTAATTATTATCAAACAAGTAAAAGTATGCATTGTACCTTCCGATACATTGGTGATTTATCAATTTAACTCGGACTTTCAACAAATTAATATGAAATCTGTCCAATTGGGCGATAATAGGTACCTCTCTGTTCTTAATCCCCGGATTTGTGACGTCAGTTGGCAAACTATCGCCATCGTATAACGTCATTCGTCCGACGACCGTCGTCTAGACCATCTGCATCACTTGTACTACTTCTTAGGCCCTTCTCTGTTTCATGAAAATAAGAACGTATGCCCGAACTTGTCACTCAATAAATACACTTTCATTTTTTCACACGCTTGTATCGTGTTGACCTCTACCAATCATTGTTGAAAGCTGTTTATTTTTCTCATTATGGTATTATCAAAATGTGTTCTTCAATCACATCTTTTGGGATAAAATAACTCTAATTCTGAGATAGAATACATGGACTAATGACTAATGTGTTTTCCAAGAACCTTGGTTCCGCGGGATTTACCATGGATTGAAACCCAAACGTAATAATAGTCATGGAACTCAGAAATACGTCAGAGCGTTCTGCTGTCGACTTTGACTAAGATTCAAAATTCACCAAATTCTATTCATTGTTATTGATATATATTTGTTTACTTATCCGATGTATCCGGTCGCCTGTCCAACCTCATGGGTTTTCTCCAGGTCCTCCGATTTCCTCCCACTGCTAAAGACCCCTAAGCGCAAGCGAATTATGGAAATAAAATTAAACCATATGTTAGTCCCGAAATGATCTAGTTTGTGTCGAGTGGACGTTAAACCCTCGATCCACACACTTATGCTCCATCCATGGCCATAAAATGAATGTCACTGATGTGGACGATCCCGAATTTGAATCGCACAAATAGAAGTTGTTGAAGTTGGTGGTTATACGATCAATGATGATGGCGATGATAATGATGACGATCACTGGCGATAATGATGGCGATGATGGTGGTGACGTTCAATGATAATGATGATGGCGGTGGTGACGGTAGATGATGGGGGTGATGGTTGTGACGATCAATGATGATAATGATGGCGATGATGGCGGTGACGATTGATGATGGTAATGATGGCGATGATGGCGGTGAAGATCGATGATGACAATAATGATGGCGACGATGATGATTTATATGATGTAATATTGAAAAGAATAACAATAAATATTGGCCTCCCGGGAAGTGGTGCGGAATGATTGATAGGGGAAACTGACACTCCTTGTATTGATTGGTTCATTCAATAAATCAACGATTCATTCACGAATATGCTGGGCTTAATACATTGTCTTTTAAACAGCTAAAGAAACGCCAAAATAACGGTTGTGCTAATTTAAATCATGTGAGTTAATTGTCGAATAAAATGGTTTCTTTTTTTAGTTTACAGAGGTATACGCAGAACACGAAATGAAATGACTTTTAACGTGCTACTGTTTTGCACCCACACGGCTAATGTGGCGGATCACGGTAGTGATAATGCAGTGTAAAAATCGGAAATAATAAGCCAATCAAAAATGTAAGCGAGTTCATAAACCGTCGTTTTAATGAAGGTCACATAAATTCCAGTGGCGAGGTTTTATTTCTATTTCATTTGTGTTTCTTCAATGAGCTGTTTCCCTTTGAAATGGCGGGATTTACTTTATAATGAAAATAGAGCATAATTTGGCGTTTCTTTAGTTATGTAATATTGTAATAAAATAATATGGTGTCGGGTTTATTCAATAAGAGCTAATATATTAGTAATTGTCGAATACTTCATCACGATATTGTTCTGAATGACTTCCAAATCTCTCTAGATCTCTCTCTACTGCTAGTTTCATTCATGTAGAGGGATATGGGGGCGTGATTAATGATCGTATTCATTGCGCTGTTATTCAAGAGGCGTGTGGATTAGAGAGATATGGAATGAGAGAGATGGAGAATGAGAGAGAGAGAGAGGGGGGAGAAAGAGAGAGAGGCTTAACGTTAACGAAACACAAACTAGGTAATTTCGGGACTAACATATGTTTTTTTTCAATAATTCACTTGTACGTAGGGGAACCGGAGGACCTGGAGAAAACCCACGAGGCGACTGTACTCCTTGTAACGTACAAGCGAAAAATCGAAACCACGTCACCTGACTCAATGGTAGACCTTATGATCCAACACGCACCCGTTAACCATTCCGCCCCCCCCCCTCCATGAATTGAGACGATGTTTAAATTCTCGGGTTTCTGCACAATAATTATTCAATTCAGACAAATGAAAGGCGGATATATACAATGCAGTGCACAACGAGTACAATTTTGTCCGAACATGGGCGGTTCAGGCCACTCGTCAGCTAGTCCATAACGTCGAGGTTTGTATTTTTCATTCACACCAACTAGTAGGCCTACACGAGTGGATTTCGTATATATACGTCCATCTCAGCGACTACAGACTTTCCATCAGCCCCATCCATCATGCACCACTAAAATGAGGGATTCACGCTGAAAAATGGACACAGCATTGCGTCTGTCCGTTTGCGTTATTCCGATTACTAAGAACAAGTAGAACGTTACAGCTCAAAATTAAATAGAAATCACCGAATGACCTAAGGCAGTCAAGGTAACCTGACCTTGAATATGGTATTGCAATTCAAGTGCAGTTGTACCGATATAATTGTACCCATCAATCAACTATATTGACATGGTATTAATGTGAATTCTCCTCAGCCATCATATTCGTCATTACTCACTGAAAAATGTCGTCAATCTATTACATTATGGAAGAAGGACTAGCCCTTTATTGTAAATCTTGGCTTCTTAGTCGATTATGTAAGGCATATCAGCTCTTTATATTTAAGCCCTGAATTCTTGGCTGGTTAATGAAGCCCTGAATTCATAGCAGATTATATCCCCGAATTCATTCACTTTATTTGAATTGTTCGTTTGTTTCTGATTTCTGCGTATTGTGTATATTTGTTTTTTTGTAATTGTGTGTGGTACAGTCTCCCTGCACTTACTATTAGTAGATTTTTATGTATAACTAAAACGTTTAAAAGAGAAATAAGATAAACTAATAAATAACGTACCAGAGTTATTGGGACAATAAACAAAACTTATGATCAGCTGGTCTTAACCCAAATGAACCAGTACATTAGCCAATGGAGGAAACTGGAAATTAGGCATGCAGCAATGCTAATTGTCTCACACTAGATGTTGATCGACAGCAATCGACTGGTACAGTAACAGCCCTTAGCCTACTTTAAGTCCACAATTAGAGTCAATGTTATTGTATAACAGGTCATATTTCCACTGTCAACGGGATGCCGCGCTGGATCAGTGGATAGAACACTGGATCGTTTACCAGGGGGAATCGGGTTCGCGCCAAGTGCTGACCGAAAATAGTTCTCGGGATTTTCCAGTTCGGTATCTCTTTGTAAATGATGCTGCATGAGCGGCCTGGAAAGGGCGGTTTCTAGTCGTTTAGTTGGGGTACACGTAAAAAAATTATAGACCGATGGAATTCGATTACGAATAGGGAGAAAAACGCCGTGTCCATCCTGGATGTCCCTTATTGCGTATGCAAGTCGTCATTAGCTAGCTTTTATTATCTTATTGTCGTACAAGGAACAATGATCAGAACCCCCATCTGTCCATGACAGGAATTCCACGTGACCTTCAGACCTTTGTGTACTAATTCATTATAATGCTTGTTCAATGAGTGACCACACTTATTTCACCAACGTCAAGTAATGTCCATTCAGATAGATGACAATGGCAGTATTTTATGGTAATAGCTGACCACGGCAATTGTTTCCAGCGTTCCACAGGGATCCGCTCTTGCCATTAATAGAAAACGGACGACTTAAGATCATCTCGTGGGACCTGGTGTTATTGGTGGTTAGAATGTGTTATTATGCGCAACAATCCGCTCACAACAAACGGCAGACAACCAATCTGATAAAATGGCCACACGGCAACTTGTCGTTACACATCAAAATGGTTAAACTAATTGTTTTTATCGAACTAGATGGTCGTTAGTTGCTATCTGATTGAAACTGGACAACAGTTTCGTTTCGTTTATGTTGATAGTCATTAATTAAGCGGAACGAAATACCGTTACAACTTCAATAAGACTCTTAATTCTGACTAATTGCTTTTTGACGATAATTATATTTAACTGATATTTTGTAAGTGGACAGAGGAATAACTAAAACACATACTTATAGAAGACAGCTACTGACAACGAGGGGTGTTGGATGGTCGAATTGTTAGCGAGTGCGCGCTGCATCATACCATCTGTCATTGAGTCAACTGTCGTGGTTTCCATTTCCCGTTTGTACGTAACAAGGACAGGGTTTCAACTGCTAAAGACCCCTTCGCGCAAGCGGATTATTAAAATAAAATTTTACCATATTCTATTCCCGAAATGGACACCTGGTTTGTTTAGAGTGGACGTTAGGTCCCATTTCTCTATATTTTGACTAACCGGGTGCTTATGAATGGCCCCGATATCCGTTCACTTGAATTAATATTTATGTCTGCGTAGTTTGCCTTGTATGCAGGTTTATCTTGAAGATTTTATTTTGCGTGTAGTGATGTTCTTCTTGACTTTGTAATAGAAAGAATATTAATCGAAACGTCGCGTTACTATATTATTAGTAGCGGTTTTCCACAATATTTCAACATTAAAGAAGTTATTTTTAGAAAAATGTATTTCAACTGCCAAAAAGAACGCGTACGTGTCTCCAAATTACTATATTGCGGTTATTATTTCAGCATAAAACGCTTTTAGTCAATAATATATTAAATTAAACACTTATATGGGATTTAACGTTCACTAGTCACAAACTAGGTTATTTTGGTACTAACAAATAGTTCAATTTTTTCCGCCCACGGAAAATGAGAGGAATAGCAAGTAAGAGTTCATACAGTTGTAAGCACCATATAATGGCCGTTCAATTTGATGAAAGTTACAGAGTACTTTGTTACATATTGAGGCGAAGCTGATTTATTAACGGTTCTCGCAAAACGTAATTCCAGAAATATTAGATAATACCTTGTGATTCTTACCGCCCACATAATTAATAATGAGGAAAAGACGATTTGTTTAACTGTTCCAGGAAAACAGTACTTTTAACATTATTAGCAAGCATGAATAAAAAGTGTCTGTTATAAATAAATCTTTCTGTTCGTAATTATATAGTCAAGGGAAAACTGCGTTGTTTTTTTCTGTATAAGAGTAAAATGTGTTTATGGTGAATAAAGATATAACTCTTGTTTATTTCTAGAAACGGTGATTCCACTATATCATCTTTATTAGATACCAATGAAACGAGAATAAAGCATTTCCAGTTATTTTATTCGAATAGCGCGTCTCGCAGACTCGATAAAATAAAACCAATTACAGGAAATTAGGTAGTCTTAAAACGCAATTACCATAATTCCAGAATCTCAATGTACAATCGACAGCGGTAAGTATAGAAATAAATTCAATTCAACGACAGTGATCCTATTTTTGGCTTTCTACAAGATTTAGAACTGTTTGCTGTTAATTATAAGATTTTAGCCTTGGTCGATCCGACATAAAAATCGAAGTCTTCATGGATTGTCTGATTGATAAAAATTATCAAATGGTTTTCAAGTCCACATTTCAAAATGAATATTAATCTACAGCGGAATTACGAGGAGATCCAGACTAATAACAACGCTATGTACTTTTAGTTTATTAAAGATATATCATAGGAGATTAGATAAAGAGTTGACAGTTCTCATTATACTAGTTAAAAACTAGATAATGTAAAGGGAAATTGCTGAAATTTCAATCACATTCATCTACTCTGAACCGAGAATTTAGTAATTGAATTTTAGGTCTAAAGTCGATACGATAAAAAAAACATAGTTTCGGTAAACCATGTTATGATTAAATCAGGAATGAAAGTTGTGCAGCAAATCGGCTCCTAATCCAGTAAATATCACGACTAGCGATGACATCGAGAGTTTATTACGGTCTGGATACGTTTATCTAAAATGTCTAATTAATAATTTAGATAACATTTCAAGCCTAAAGAAAGACTTGCAACAGACAGCTTTAGCTCTTGCATAATGTAAGTTTTATATTATCAGTGGATCAAAATATTTTAATGAAAATTCAATATGAAATTACAATTACCGCCCGAGGAAGTTCAATGATAACCTTCGCATGTGTGGCTCGCGCACCGCCCACTCCTCACATCAGTCAAAACCACAGCACATTACATAAAAAAAAATACTTCAAACTGTTTTAAATTGAAAACTGTAAGAAAGAAATATTAAGGAAAAAGTACAAACTGGTGAAAAAGTTACCAAATGATTCTGAAACAAATTGAAATAAAATGGGGTTTAACGTCCAACTGTTGTGCTACAACTGGGATAATGCAGTGTGCAATGAGGGAAATTTTGCCCGACAGACAGCGTCGCTGCGGCCAATTCCTAATTCGAATTCCAGCTGCCATGGGTTTTTTTTACGCACACGCCAATGTTAACACCACTGAAAACGGGGAGGAACACGTACATCGGAACTCCAGACTAGCAAGTGAATGCCAAACGACTATAATCAATAGTGTTATATAGTGATGTGTGTTGTTTTTTTCTGTTTTAGGGTGATTACCCAACATAAACGATGATTACCGAAAACTCACGATTAGATTACCGAACATAAACGATGATTATCGAACATACACGATGATTAACGAAAACTCACGATTACATTACCCAATATAAACGACGATACCAAATAATGCACGACAGTTATCGAATATAAACGATGATTACCCATCATAACTGGTGATTACCGAAAATGCACGACAGTTATCGAATATAAACGATGATTACCTATCATAACCGGTGATTACCGAAAATGCACGATTACCTAACGTCAACGACGCGTACCGAATATGACAAACGGCCTGGTGCAAAGCAAGTTGATAACTGGCCATATAAACGTGCATTATATTATCATTTTCAAGATTAAAAGGTGAAGGTCACGGGTCTTTATTATTATAGAGGTAAACAGTTCTTATTGAACAGGATAATTACCTATCTATAATGGTCACCGCGAAACGCATTTGTATTAATAAAAGACATTGTCACACTTAACAATCTTAGAGATAGTTCTACAAGAAAATAATTATCTGCTTCAACAGAAAGTCAATATAAAAAATAAATTGTGCAAGAAACCAATTTCAAGTTTTATTCTAGTCGTTAGCTGCCGAGTGGTCATCAGCTACAATTGGTAGGCAGGAAAGCTATAGTCGTTTAATCTGTGTTTTGTTGCTAACGAGGTGCTCGTCAATAAATCTCGCGTTATCACTTCCGGCAAGTTAACAAAGAAACGTTTTTGTTGTTTATTTCTGCTGTTGTTATAGAAATAGATTTAATGAACACGTGCATATGGCATACAGTGTGCTATATGAGGCAAATTCTAAACTGGTTACTTTACGTGGGGTGGAAGACCGAATGATTAGCAGGTGCGCGCTGTTTCATAAGGGATGTCATTGAGTCAACTGGCGCGGGTTTTCTCCGGGTCCTCCGGTTTCCCCCTACTGCCAAAGACCCCTAGGCGCAAAACCAAACATTGAAATAAAATTGAACAATGTGTTAGTCCTGAAATGACCTTGTTTGTGTCGTGTAGACGTTAAACCCCATCTCTCTCCGCTTTACAGCTCTGTAAGTTTTCCATATAACCGAAGTTTTAATTCTCGTCTCTTTGACCGGCTCTAACTTTTTCCAAGATAAAGCAATATCTGGCAACCTGTTGTTCAACATCATGTATGAAATTCGCCATGGGAATGTTGAGATGTACAAACTAGAAGTGGCATACGACTAAACATGCAGCCATCTGCTCGTCAACGCCCAAAACCATGAATGTTCAGCAAACCCGGACATAAAATGTAAAATTAAGCTATTGTCGTCAAATCACAGTGAATACGGGGAAAGGAAGAGCAATAATATTAACAACGTTTGTCCACATAAGCTACTAGCTCAGAACACAACACTATATGTCCCTTTCACACAGTGACGACTAGCCTTTTCCACATTCACCACAAGTACAATTAGCAGACGCAATATTATGAATCCGGATTCAGAGTCTGTTTCTATCAAACTCATCCTAGATGGTTAAATGATGACGTAGTAATGTATGAAATGATTAGATATCTTGTCATATCATATAATATGGCTTCCGGTAATCTACTCGTGTGTTTCACTAGACGTCGCGATTATAGACAGCTCATTCAGTTTCCAGTATTCATGGTACAGGCTGATGGATTCTTATACGGTCCATACCAAGAGAACAAACGATGGAGATCCACTGTAGGGAGATAAACAGAGGGGCGAGAGAGAGCGAGAGAGTAATACCCCGAACTCAACCCTCGTCCAACAGTTCCATCAATGATTAATTAAACATTAAGTTTATGACCCGAACGGAACCTTTACGTAAAAACGTCTCCAAACGGACTCAACAATGTTTAAGTTTATAATCCGAACGACACCCTTAATAAAAGGCCGTCTTAAAATATGAATTAACAATACAGGATAACCAAAACGTTACCTTTATCAAGAAAAAACCTTGTGAATTTTAAAATGGACTTTAAATTTATAACCCCGAAAATCTTGTTATTAATTGAAACCAACTACGTCGAGCCTTTGTACCTACAGAGGCATTGAAGCTCACAATAATACACATTCCTCTACAAGATTTGAAAACTCATAACAAGATTAGTAATCCATGTTTTTCAAATTAATACACGGATTTACTCGAGATTAATTCGTCTTGCTATTTTCAAGGGGTTGAATGGCACGCTTTAGATCATAAGGCCTCTCATTCAGTCAAGTGACGTGGTCTCGATATGGGTCCGCCCGACAAACCTCTTGGATTGGTTTCCTCCCACAGCTAAAGATCCATGTACGCACCAGCAAATTATTGAAATTCAACCAGTGATCTAGCCGAATGGTTATCACTTACGCGCTGTATCATCAGGTCTGCCATTGAGTCAACTGGCGGGGTTTCGATTCCACGATTGTACGGGGCACGGAGTATAAGTTCGTGGGTTTTCTCCGGGTACTCCGGTTTCCTCCCACCTCTACCCGCAAGCGAATTATTGCAATAAAATTGAACCATGTGTTAATCCCGAAATGACCTAGTTTGTGTCGTGTGGACTTTAATTCCCATTTCCCGCTTTCTCCTAAACTGATCTAGTTTATGTCGAGTGGCCGTTAAACCCCATTACTCTCTCCCGAGGATTCGCCCTCCAGTCATTACTAATACCCATTTGGGAATCGGGAGTTTCTGATTGTTGAGCCGCTGTCACCTTGACACCATCTATCATATATACCACACACGTAAAAAAACACACCCCCACGTTTAATCATTGGGTATTACACCGAGTTGACATTATAATAGCTTGGGGGTGGTAATATGGATATGAATTTCAGAGAAATGAACAGTTTAAGAGCATCCTTCATGTGTGGATACTCCGCCAAGACGTATATCCGTCTCCATTATTCCGCGGTAATCCTTATTTTGAAAGACCATATTACTTTTATAAATCTCAATCGAGATAACTTTAACCGATAGCTGTGTCTGATACAGCTTTATTTAACGTTCACCTGCACCGGTGGCAGTGGTTTAACATGTACACTTGAAATTGAAAGATCCGGCACTGCGTCAGATGGCAGTGTTTTGACCCCCACTCTTAATTGAAATGAAATGAATGGGGTTTAACGTCCTACTTTTCTGCACCCACTTGGTTACGTCGGGCATACGACATGCAGTATACTATCAGTGACATTTTGCCCGGACAGTGTCGCTATGGCCTAATCTTCGAATTTCTTCTATCATGGGTTATTTTCTATGCACCACTGCCAAGGGGTAACCGCGCCTAAAAACCCCGTTGATCTTTCTCGGCAAACGCAAGGATCAAAACGGTTTGTCGTGTATTTTGTACCCGACGAACAGTCCATTTGCTGATTACACTTTTTTGTCAAAATATAGCGGTTTTTTTTAGGACTTGGAATTTGTCTAATGGTTTATATTGTCGGATCTCCAGACTAGCAAGCCAACGTCTTAATCACTGAGCCACCACACAACTTTAAGAAGTCAATTCTAGATTAAGTAACCAATACATTATAGATTAAAACCCCTCAAGTTGACGTGCATCAACATTTCTATGTAAAGAAATGAAATCCAAGTTCAAATGTTAGTAGTGTGTCAAAACAGAATGACAAAAAAATTAAATAATAAAATAGCTGGAGGACGTCATAATCCTGTCAAAAAAAAATACCACGAGAAAATTAAAGGAAATAATCAGATAGCGGGGAGGATTTCATTTCAATGCTAGAAGAAATTATTAAAATTACTATAGAATCATAGCCGATGAAACAGCGGATTAAATGCGGGGGTATGAAATTTTACCGCGATTTTTTTAGATATTATCCCTTTTCAATTATTTGGAAATGTCATTTCATGATTCATTTGATTTTTTATTTATCTTTTCGAAGTTGATGTTAGTAATTATTTTGATAATCTATGATATATCAAGGCTCGCTGATCTTTAATAGAAATATTTAAACGTGTTTATTATGTTGTTATTGGCATCGTTCACACCTCATGTAATTCGCACTTTTAAACAGGAATACAAGAGACGTAGAAAATCCCACGTGAATGTTCTACTTCAATCTAGCGCCATGAAATCCAAACAAATATCAACAACTGGCAGGCGAGGAGTGAAACTGGCCAAATCGTCGCATAATGATGTGCTAATGAGGCAGTGGCATAGCAGGGATTCTCATCGCGCCTCTATCTAGCGCGACAAGGGCGACGACAATATCAACTAACCAACGAGAATGAAATAGGCATTATGACGCTTAATGTTGAGGTCAAGAGGCTGTGACGTAGAAATGGTTTTCCGCGCCTCTGGCGTCCCCGATCCAAAGCACACCAACACCTTGTCATAATCGCGTTCTTATTATAATTCTTTCATAAGTAATTAAATCGATTTAAAAAATAAAAGTCATGAAAGTCATATGGTAAATTTTGTCACGTGTTTGTGAGAAGATTACACCAATCTAAACAAGGGAACGGAGCATAATTATTCGTCACTATTCTCCCGAACCGACGGATATGGTATTGAGAAAAATGCGTTTGAAATTTGCACTCTGTTATTATCCCTGATGCCATGAAACCGTAACATGTATTTGTGATTTAACATTTCATTCATATACATCTGGACATTTTCAGATTATTTGATGGTAAATTTCAATAAATAAAAATATCCGATTCGTCGGTTCGCGACGAAGGATTGAGTTTCGAGTATTATACGACAGAGGTTTGAGAAGAATTTGCGCCCACGGCCACCGCCGTCACCCGACTATACGGCACCAATGTAACAAGGAAGTGCTCAGTTCAAGTTATTAATGGAATTAAATGTCACATGATGTCTATAGTGTATACCAGACTGCACGCCGTTGTCACGTTCAATTAAGAATAGATTAATTTCATTCACCATATTTTCATGAATGGGATACAGAACCAGCGATCATTGTGATACTTTAGACGCTTATATTATTTACGCCTGTTGTGATTCATCTGTTCAGACGTCTAAATTCAGATGGGTTTTTTTTAAAAAAACGAGCAATTAATCCAGATTAAAAAGAAATCGAACTCGAAAAATTTTGAAAAAGGCTTTGGGCACGAACAGTAAGTTATCTTCCTGTCAAAATTAACCCCAACATTTAACCGACACAGACAAGTAGATAACGGGACCATCCAAACTTTTAAAGAGATTCCGAAATAAAAGTTCGTGCACAAAATATAGAAGAACGTATAGTGTCGAAGACACACGTACTAAAAGCCAAAATAGTTTAAAGGGCCAGTCTCGATTCGATTATATATTGGAGAATAAAACAGCTTGATTTTGCGTTATAAACCCTTAAAATCTTCTACCTTAGGGTCTACCAACTAACTCGATGTACGTGATGCGTTTTCGAACAACTTTAATGTCACAAGCTGTAAAATAAAAATAACGTGTACGTGAAATCTACCCCTTTGGTTAGCAAGTACAGCATGACGTGGGTCATCTATTGAATAGACATCTAAAGGAACGTCACCCAATAAAAAATTGACCCGAAGTCTTAAAAGGATTTCGTGTCCGGATAAGCATTTTCGACGTTCATATCCAAACAACTCAATATTTTGAACTGCGATTTTGAAATAAAGTAAATACGCCAGTCCTCTATATTTTGTACACGGAGTTTTATTTCTGAGACTCTTTAAAAGTATGGATGGTCCCGTTAACTATTTATCTTTCTCGGTTAAGTATCAGGGTTAATTACGTATGGACCCATGTCATTCTGACAGGAAGATAACTTACTGTTCGTGCCCAAAGCTTTTTTCAAAATTTTTCGAGTTCGATTTCTTTAAAATCTGGGTTAATTGCTCGGTTTTTTTTAAAAAAAAAACAACATTTCATCTGAACCGATGAATCACAACACGCGATGCGCGTAATTAGTCTAGGCGACAACCGGATCATATTTTACTATCAATACATCACACTAAAGAATGTAGAAGTCATGCCCGGTGAGATCATTTTCCACAAAGTCTACCACTAAAAACGGCCGGGGATAGTAAGACCAAATGAACTGGTGACATTATGTATCATCCGTGAGATTAAGTGGATTGGAGAGGTGATCATTCAGATTTGGTGGGAGATGAGAACAGGGCGGTTGAGGAGGAGATTAGGGCGGTTGGGGAGAAGATCAAGGCGATTGGGAAGAAGATCGGGTCGGTTTGGAATGAGATCGGGTCAGTTGGGGTGGTGATCAGGTCGGTCGGGAAGGAAATAAGGGCGGTTGAGGAGGACACCAGACCGACCGGGAAAGGAGATCAGGTCGGTTGGGATGGTGATCAGGTGGATCGGGAAGGAGATCGGGTCGGCTCGGATGGGGATCAGGTCGGTTGGGAAGGATAACGGACCGGTTTGGGATGGGGATCACGTCGGTTGGGAAGGAGATCAGGGCGGTTAGAGAGAGGATAAGGTCGATTGAGAAGGCAATCAGTTTGGTTGGGAATGCAATCAGAACGGTTGGGAAGGAGATCGGGCCGGTTAGGGAGAAGATCGGGCAATGTAGGTAGGAGATAGATAAGATTAGGTTGGGAGGTGGTCTGTTTGGTGGAACCTTTTTCATAACGGCCGTGAACTGATTTATTGATAACGGCCGTGCATCCCAATTTACCACGAGAGAGAATTGACGTATAGCGAGGATTGTATTCTAGAATGCACGATATCAACTCCATTATAAAGTATACAATGTTCTTCTGTACCGTTGAGATAGCAGCTATGGTCGCGCGGCATGATAAAATTAATCTCCAGTCCCTACGCCAAGTCACGAAATATGTTTCATGCTTTAAAAAACAAGTTATGTCATTTGTCGATAATCTTCTGTTTTTACCGATTGATCAGAGCTTTGATTTCTTAGCCTGTTTTTGTTTCCGTAAATGTTTTTTCATAAATGGTCTGGAAGCTATATGACACCGGATTACTAATCACGAGGTTCCAGATTGTTTGGTCCCGCATGTCCCTCGTGATTGCCCACCAGACTGGCATTAACTCTGATGAAGAGTATTTGACAGAGTCACACCCTCAGAATTATAAATTACCCCTCGAAATGCCCCCAACCCCCAAAACAACAAAAACAAAATCAATTTAAAAACCTTTCAGTTATAAAATAATGCACATGATTATAAACAGTCGGTCGGTTTCAAGGGCGCCCACATGCCAATGGGTTCGTTTGCCCTGATGGATATGGAGCGCCACCACAGACGCGGAACCACCGGCGCCTCGGGAGCAAAAGCCCCTTCTAAAAATCTGCCGCCCATGAAAAGAAAATAGACCATATAAAATACAAAATGGAATCTTAGATGTCACCAGAGTGACCGAAAATGCGTTTCCAGCAGCGTTAGTATTCAAATGGAGGTTTACAGAAGAACAACACGAAATAGAGAGAAAGAGAGAGAGATAGAGAGAGGGGGGTAATTTCCACTCGACACAAACCAGGTCATATCGGGACTAACATAGGGTTAAATTTTATTTCAATGATTCGCTTTAGTGTGTAGGGGTCTTAGTTTAGTTTAAACAATATTTGATTCTTTTGAAAAAGATTGAACAATAGTCAAAGCCTATATAAGTTCTTTCAAAGGGGTCCTAAGCAGTGGGAGGAATCCGGAGAACCCAGAAAAAAACCCACGAGGTTGGACAGGCGACCCTACTCCTTGTCACGTACAACCGGGGAATCGAAACCACGCCCATTGACTAAATGACAGACCTTATGATACAGTACATCCTCCCTCCACAGTGAGTATTCAAGATAACAAGTTGTACTACAGACAGTCAAACAAGAGCAGGTGCGTTTTTCACCATCACACCGGAAATAGATTCCCCGACATCTTGTTTTGTAATTGTGTGTGTGTGGCATATCACAGTCAATGAGATCCAACATTAAACCATATTAGATTCAGATTTATCACTTCGTCCATTAGTCTGTGTCAACAAGACCATTGTAGCCTCGGTTATTATTTATCATTCCCTTCATTATAATTGTGAAACTGATAAAGCTTTTTATCATATCCTATATTTATCATATAAATGTTATATTTAAGATACATTATGTAGGATTTAGGTAAAGAACTAACCATTCTTGCTATAATAGTTCGAACATAGGTAATGTAATAAGAATAATTTGACAATTTCATCCAAATTACTCTATTGCAAGCGAAGATATTAGCCTTTGAAGGTTTGACAGACGTGTTCAACAATTTCAACCACCGTACTTGTTGATCGGAGCTAAGTCTTGGTCCTCCACATTTGATTAAATCAAAGTATCGCTGAACTGTTTTAATCTATTTAACATTGGAGAAATCTGATGCCATCGAGAGTTGATTATGGCCTGGATCAGTTGATTAATGTCTGATTAATACTTTAGAAAACATTTCAGGCCTAAAGAAAGACCTGCAATAGGCAGATTTAGCTCTTGCAGAGTGGTCCAGTTGTAGCCCGTATCATTACAGACCGGGACTGTACAGAGTCATGGACGCTTACGACTCTGCTCCTGAATCCATTCTCTTGATTTGTTTTTTGTTGTTTGTTTCTTGCAATGTCTATGCACGCTTGTCTTGATGGTTTTGTTTAGCGTGTAGTAGTCAATGACATGATGGCTGCTGTAGCCTGTGGGTGTCAAACGAACGTCTGCGGTTTTCGTCCACATAGAATATGGCGGCTAATTATGACTTATTTATCTACAGATTCAAGCTTTGTCATTGTTACTCCTTTTCATCCCTACATTTTTGTTTTATTTGAGGGCTTGAACTTAACATTTTAAACGGTTAGGTATTGGTGAAAATTGATTTCAAAAATATAGTTTTGATGAGATATTAAATATTAAAGGGACAATAACACTCTTGCTGGCTTGGCAGCTCCAGAAAATAAATAATAGGCTTATTCTAAGTACTAGATCTTTAGTGACCTACTTGTTGTGTAAATTATCCATTACATCCTATTTTACTTGTCCAGAGGGTTCGAAAATATTTTAAAATCCAAGTCACATTTGAAAAGGTTTACGTTAACCTTTTCAAATCATGTAGTTGAAGTTTTCCAATTTTTTAAATTAGGTGTGTTAAGATGAGATTTGTATCATCAATTAATTGAAATATTGTAAAATAATACAATTTGCTGACCAGAATAAAGATTGGGACATATTATTCAGCTACAACAAGAGTGGTATTGAACCTTTAAAGTAAAAAAACCCAAAGCTCTAACTGGCGTTAACGTTTGGATTGCCATTCCCAAAATGTGATAAATTACCTTAAAGAAGGAAGGGCGCGCCATTGTTTCAATTGGTGGCAGATTATCCATGTCCAAATCGTAAGGCAACTAACCCAGAAAATCCTCTGTTTAATTTACTGTGAAGGTTTACGCCAGCCATTCACAGACAAGATACTGGATTATCTTTTCTGTCGGATGAACCCCACTCTACACCCAAAGACAGCTGATCACACCACTATCCCACTGGTAAACAATAATTGGTCATCAAGGAAAATGTCAACTAGGCGATGCCATATAATAACTATTGATATATATTGAATACGAGAAATAGGCTAATATATTCATAATTGGATAACGACTGACGTCAATATAAGATGTAAACAAGATAATAGTCGAGATGATTTTATTATCACGAGTAAATAACAGCCTTCAGTTATATCTAAATATGGCTATCTGGACTGTCGTTGCTTTCAGCAAGGTTCACAGTCTGTCTGTGTGATTGTACTCCCGACCACCTTCATTAGCCCAGTCGGTGCAAAACAGTAGGACGTTAAACCCCATTTTATTTCACTGTAGCCCAGGTTTACAGTTTGTGTGCGTGTTTGTAGTCGGCGCTGAACAGTAGGACGTTAAACTGTAGCCTAGGTTTCTAGTCCATGTGCGTGTTTCTCCCGGTTTCAATAGCCATTTCGGTGCTGAACATTTCATTTCACTGTAGACTACTGACGCCGTTCGGACAAGTTCATAGGGGTTTCCCCACCCCCCCATGTAATTTTCAGAAATTGGAGGCTGGAAACGTAATTTCCTGGCATTTCTATTTAGAAGTACCTCCCCAAGAAAAAAATAAAATTCTGCCACAAAATTAGCGCATTCCGGTGTTATTTCAGTGGACTAATCCATGCGAGTGCTACGAAATGATGGCCCTCGGAGTATCGGACTGGCCCCGTCACTAGGTCATCGGTGGAGTCCTCGGTCCGACCATGATCGAGGCGCGCAACTGAGATTTTTGTTTTAAAGCAAACATTTTTTTTCTCAATTGAGTCACCCGACTAGTAATCATGTATGTAATAATTGTGCATGCATTGGACAGCGATTTCTCCTGGATTATCTAGTTTTATTTCGTGAACTTAACAAAAACCACAACAATGTTAACAAAATGTATTGTGATGTTTCTATGGCTACCGGCAAGTCTAATCAGCGATTCTCTTGTAAACATGATTCTAGAATAGATTTCAGTGTCTTTGATGTTTTATAACGTCAACCATGATCACAGGTCTTGTAATTCTATAATACTTATAATAATTCAATTAATAACAACAAAGGCTTTACACAGAAATGGACAGAGTGAGAGAGAGTAAGGGAGGGAGAGAGAGAGAGAGAGAGAGAGAGAAATGGGGTTTAACGTCCACTGGCACAAACTAGGTCATTTCGGGATTAGCATATAGTTTAATTTTATTTCTATAATTCGCTGATGTGTAGGGTTCTTTAGCAGTGGGAGGAAACCGGAGGATCCGGAGAAAACCACGAGGTTGGACATTTGACCCTACTCCTTGTCACGTACAACCGGGGATTCGAAACCACGCCAGTTGAGTCAATAACAGGCTTTATCATGCTGTACGTATGTGCTAACCATTTGGCCACCCACGCAACCCACCCCAAGAGAGTGAGAGGGAGCGAGAGAGAGAGGGAGGGACGAAGAGGTAGACCTATTAACGCGGAAGAGGAAGGGGTGGGGTGTGGACGTCCTTATTACAAACTGGTTATAACACGGATCCTTTTTCATTTCATTGTTATACGTCACCATTTCGTTTTACTACACATGGACATGGAATAGTGGCTTCAGGATCCCTTACTCAACATTAATTACGATTTCCTATAATCATATGTTAAGACCAAGTTTGGAAACTTATCTAAGAGGATTAGAAGTTACTTAACACTGACGATAAGAGTTATCGCTGTTAGGGTTCGTTGTTAGGGTATCTATGGGAGTGAGCCGTGTCCCTTTACACTTAATTACACTGTATATGGCCAGCAACCGTAATACATATCAGCTGTTCTTAAAAGTATTCTTTTCCTTTAGTCTCTATAGGCTCTCCAGTGCCAAGTACAAACCTTAATTAACGACCACGTATCGTTATATATACATGTATATATATATATATATATATTGCTGTAGGATAAAGCTTTCCGTTGTGTATTATCCCCCCACACCCAGTCTACATAATATTCCCAAGATGCAACTAGTTATCAAGGTATCCTCGTAAGGACGAACAGATGATTAGAAGGAAATCCCCGTTCCCGTAACCATGATGAGAGTACCCCACAGTGCATCAAGTCTTGTGGCAGCCAGTCACGCGATTTGTGTTATTATTTTCTGGCAAACCTATACAAGCCAGAGCAATCCTACTGTAATGGCAGTGGAAATGAAATTAAATGCAATGGAGCTTAGATCTCAGTGTTCATTACTAACCGGACTAGCACTGTGCTATGAGGGACAGGGGTGGTATCGAATTCCAACTGCCAACAATTAGCCATGATTCTCCTGGCCAGGACGACCATCTTGCACCACTGAGGGAAAAACTCACGGCAAAGAATAGGCAGGTACGCCACTTTCCGAGCAAAATAACATGCTACCTTTTCTTCATTTTACCGGTATGTGTAAAAAAAAATAGCCCAGACAAGTAGGAGTTTGAGCCCTATTTGATACATTCCGCCTGTTGTAGACAGTTTATTACCGTAATAATAATTTCCGTGGATTCCAATAATTGTCAAGCTAACAACTCATTTCGTCTGTTGGGAATTACACACGGTTCATCAGTAGATATAACTAATACTTTCCACAACCGTAGCCGAATTATTGAAATAAAATTGAACCATGTGTTAGTCCCGAAATGATCTAATTTGTTTCAAGTGGACGTTAAACTCCATTTCCCTCTCTGTCTCACTTTACGAATTTCCAACAGTTCCTCGGGATGTTACGGCCTGGTTGAAATTTGGCAGTGATGCCAGACGAAAAGCCTGGTACCGTACGAAAAAACCAAGACTGTTGGAATTGAATAAAGGGGTGACGGAAAAGTCGATGTACGGTCAAAATTACCCTCCCTTGCATTGCACCCGTAATCATAGAAAAATAACAATATTGTGCTGACTTGACGTTCAACTCCATTATAACGTCAATCTAGGCGCAATCGTCCAGTGCACAAACATGCAGTGTCGTGTCGTTTGTACCGATATGACGCATAAATAAATAACAAACTCTGTTTTCTTTCAATAGATAGCCAATGTCTTACGTATTTCAAACTAACTATGAAGCAGTAAGAAAAACAGACCAGTATTCCCCTCGCGTGGCCTGTTTGGCAGTTTACCCTAGAGCGAACCTAATCACGCGACGATTATCCAGTTCTAATTCTTAATAAGAGAGGATAACCTTTTCACCTGCATGATGTCCGAGTAGAAAAACCCCGCGGGGATACCGATTCAGTTTTCAGTTTGACCTGATTTATCATGCCATCGCTGAAATATGCAAGTTTATCTTTCACGATGTTTAACGTCAACCCGGCACAAACTAGGTCATATCGGGACTAACGTACGGAGGAAACCGGAGGAGGCGGAGAAAAGCCCCACCAGGCTGGACAGGCAACCCTACTCCTTATCACGTACAAGCAGAGAGTCGAAACCACCCAACTCAATAACAAACCTTGTGGCATCCAACGTCTGTCGATCTATTTGTTCTGAAAGATAGTTTAACATAGTGTTATTCTTTCAAGATTCTCATATATTATTTCTTACTTATGGTCATCTTTGGCAATCTCATCGGAACCATTTTTATTATCTTCTAAATTTTGAAATCATTGTAATCTTGAATAGTTTTGTGTACTTTATTGTTTAAAAGCACCTATTTTCTTTGCGAACTTTAAATTTTCTTATAGTTTACCCACAGTTCGCTGCATCGCACGCCTAAAAGTGTAGTACAGATAAATAAAACGAAATTTGGAACTACAAAAAACGATATGGAATAGGGTCTCAGGCGCGGATCCAGGATTTTTTGCAGGGGGGGGGGGGGGGGTCTAGGTTTGATAATTGCGTAACTAAGGCGCTCAACCAATTAAGGAGGTCCCCCAGAAAAATTTGGTAAATTAGATTCAATTTGGTTCATTCTGACGTATTTCTGGAAGGTAAATTCCAAAATTACAGGTCTAAAAATCGCCAATAAAATCGCATAAAAAATTTTAAAGCCTGGCAGGGACCCCCCCCCCCCCCCCCTCTGGATAATTATAATTCTAAGTTGGTCCGTGGGGGTCTGGTTTATTTCTTTCTTTTTTTTAAAAAAAAAGGCGATGTAGGAAATACAATGAAACAGTTAATACACGATCAACTGCTCGGCGGCTCAGAAATGGACCCTTGCGATCCTAGCCATATCAAAACTCGAAGTCTGTCACTTCTCGCGCCAAGTCTAGGAACAAGCAAGCAAAGACTCATTTAGATCGAATTTGAATTACCAAGCCTTAAGGTTTGTTCGAAAAGCATCAACCCCAAGGACAAGGCAAATGAAATGAAATGGAGTTTAACGTCCTACTGTTCTGCTCCTAAACTGTCTAATGAAGGGATCTTTTACTTGCACGCCAATGTGTACACGGGACCTCGATTTTCGTCCCATCCGAACCACTAGAAGCACAGTGGAAAATCTGGATGAACTATGAACTTTCTCGGCCAATACAGGGATCGAAACAAACAAGAGGACCGCCTGAATTGTATTTCCCAGTACAGTCTATGTGAATCTCACCGTATGGGTACCCCATTTATTGGACGAACATTACAACCTTATAAAAGCCTCTTGATATACTTTCCATTATTAACATCAATTGTTCAGCAAATCTCTCGATTCAGCTTTTGACATTTCTAAATCCTTTCATCTGTAAATGTGTGACAGTCTATTAAAGGTAAAGGCATCTTCCGGCCTTAAGTATCGTTCACCAAGATGGAACATGATAAATTAATCAGGGACCTTCTCTAATGACGTACGTAATGACGTTTAAAATCTCGTCTTTATATTATCTTGTCTGATTGGAGACTAACAAAACATGTATTTCATATTCTTTTAATTTGTATCAGGAATTTGTCGTCAACCATGCCTTATCTTGTTGTTCTTCCTTGGTTCACTGCGCATTGAATGACAGGCTTTGATTTTTAAAAATCACGTCGCAAATTTAAGATGGTTGCAATGAGGCCAGACTCTAGTCCACACTACGAGATTACTTGTTTCTACAATGGTGGCGTAAGTGGGGCTAACTTTGATAGGCTATACATCGAATTTTAACCACTGATTTTGGCTTCGGATCCTGTGCTATTCAAACAAATTGCCAAACATAGGTTGGCAAATAAGGCCTGAAAACTGACAAAAATTCTCCATCGCCGATGCCCGACACGGACACGAGGGTGGGTGGTCAAATGGTCTGAAGCAGCATTTAGTCCCCATCGGAATTTAATGGAATACATGTTCAATATGCCAATCCCAAAATGACGTAGACGTAAATTGCCTTGAGTGAACGCTAGCTAGAGCCCTTTTATCTCTCCCTCACTCACCCCCCCCCATCTCTATATCTCTCTCTCTCTCTCACCTAGACAAATATGAAGACTTAACTCAGTTGGAAACTATTGAAATATAATTGATTCATATGTTAGTTCCAAAATGACGTAGATGTAGGTTATGCCAAGTCCATTTATCTCTCTCTCTCTCCTCCCCTCTCTCTCTCCAAACCAAACCACAAATTCAAGTTGCGATGCCCACTACTCGTCTCCACTACGGTATCACAATTTCCAGCCACGAACGAGATGTCTCTATAGATCTATGTTCAGATTATTCAATAGGTATCCGACAAGTAGACCGCCATTGTCTTCCTTCCCAACCTGTCAATCAGCTTATTGGAAATCTTCAAAACAGCGAGTCATTTAATTACCACAACTTTCCATATATAGCAAGCATTTCCTTTAACCAATACACGCTGTTATCCGCATCGAGACCATCCAATCAACACACAGGAAACAGTTAATTTCTACCCCATTCACGTACTATTTCCGATTGTTTAAATGGCAGTGACAACTTTTGGCAAATATAATGTTAAAGCTAGATTCCATTGCCCCATACGATACTTATTTAGTGTGTAAAGGGGTACAACAAACGCGCGGGCAACACAAACAAGATATAATGAACAAATATCAGAGAGAGAGAGAGAGAGAGAGAAAAGGGGTTTAACGTCCACTCGACACAAACCATATGTTAGTCTCAAAATGACCTAGTTTGTGTGGAGTACCCCATTTCTCACTCTCTCTCTCTCTTGTTGTGTATGTGCATGTGTAGATTTGCTCCCAATTTTAAAGAAAGACAACAATCGTACCCGTCATCAGATAATTGTACAATAAAATGTCCTGGGGACAATTCCAGGAACCTCATTTCGGCTTCTACAACGTCCCCCCCCCCCCAACTCAATTACTGTATTCTGACAGAAGTTATGAATGTTTGAAGCTGAGAAGATGCAGTATAAATAGGTTGATTGACATGTAATAAGCAAAGTCTCGATTTTACATTTAAAAGCTGAACTCCCGTTATAAAAATGCCGAAATAATGTAATAAAAAAAAGTTGTGGCGGCTTGAGGGCGTTAACTTTTTTTTTTGGTTACATTATTTGGGTATTTTTGTAACCGAAGTTCAGCTTTATTATCATGGCATCTGATCATCTTGAGCAGTGATTATTGACTTGTCACGTGCATAATGGTCTAATTAATGTTTTAAATCATTTGAAACCAAATAAACTCTGCTTTCGGTTTAACTCTTATATAATGGTATTTTAATAAAGGCGATAAGCAATTCATCAAACACCTTATAGATCATGTTTAAGCAACTTGTATAGAATGTTTGTATCTGCTTAAATCGGATTACATTAAAAGATAAACGTCGTCGATGTAAGCGGGTTATAAAAGAATTGACTTTCCGGGATTACAAAACAAAAATTGAAATTAAAAGTAAAAGTTTAAAAGCCCAATAATCTCAAAATCCAATTTAATTAGCTTTGGTATAATAAGTGATGAAGCCGAGGGAAATATCAACATTGATTAAAATAATTTAACGTTTCCTTTATTTACTAAGTGTGAAATCAAGATTTAATTTTAGATAACGCACTCGACAAAGTACCCTGTAGGGTTGTTAAAACAAAGAACAATGATCATTTTAGACAACGCCTTCTACAATATTGCTAATAACAAGCAGGGTTTATTCTTTAAAAAAAGGGGGTCCATATATTCCTGATATAGTTGAAAGGTTAACTCATTGGAATCTTTCAGTTGTGAAGGTGGTATCTTTCTGAAAAGGTTGTTTATCAGTTGGTCTGCGATTCTTTGTGGTTGGATAAAACTTAAATACATGCATGCATCTTCACCACATGTTACAGATTATCAATAAGGTCACACATTGGCTCTTTTCCACAAACGGCTAAGCTAATTGTTTTATATTTCATTTAATAAATAAGGTGACTTTGAAAGCGAAGTGTGAGAATAAGTATAGATGTAATACTGTAATAAATATTATAAGATGTATAGCCAATAGAACTATTGGTTATGAACATATGAATAATGGTAACTATTGTATTTTCAGAGTCAGTAATAAACTATATTTTGTGTTTAAAGTTAAGAGTGTAATGTCAGCACAAGTGTTGTTTAATGGTTATTGTACATAGTATTATGCTATAGATTAACGACTATCCTATTAAGGGCTTTATTCCACCATTCAACATGATATAAAAACTGTGTCATGTGTAATTTGTGGACTATATAAACTTATTTAAAAACCTTTCACTTGTTCTCAATGAAGATAATTTTTGGTCCCACATGTTCTACCTACCAATTTTATAACACCATTACGGATGATGGAAACGGTAGGTCTGCAATACTAAATTCCCTTCTTTCGGTGATTTGTTGCAGATTATCGCAAAGGTCGTAAATTGACACCCCTTCCTTGTCCTACTCCAACCACTCAATTTTCATCTAATGGTGAGCAGTCAAATTAAAGATACACTATGTAAGATTTAGATAAATATCTGACCATTCTTGATATAAGTGTTCAAAAAAATATGATGTAAAACAAAAAGGTTGACAATTTCATTCAAATCACTGCATTCTGAGCCAGGATATCACTGTTTGTAGTTTTCATAAGATGTTTGGATGTGGTAACCAGAGCATGGTATATTCGAGATTTGACCTCGCTTTACCAATTTTAAATTAAATTTATAAATGGCGAACCGTTCTAATCAAGTTAAAATCTCGAGTATCCGATGCCATCAAGAGATGATTATGGTCTTGTTTTGTTAATAAATGTCTAATTAATAATTTATATAACATTTAGACCTATTGAAAGACCTGAAATAGGAATCAAGTTAAAATCACCAGAATCCGATGCCATCAAGAGATTATTATGGTCTTGTTTTGTTAATAAATGTCTAGTTAATAGTTTATATAACATTTAAGGCCTATTGAAAGATCTGAAATAGGCAAATTTAGCTCTTGTATAATGTATCTTTAAGTTAGATTATGCAATACCTCGACCTTTATCTTAAGGACAGACAACTGACCCAAACTGCATGCGTGTACGACAGGCCACTCTTGTGTCTACATGACATCATTGCTAATTTAATTAAGACTCGTTGAAAGAAAAGAATTATGTTAATTCCCCGACACTCTGTATGCCATCTGTAGCTAGTGTGACGTGAATAATTTATACTGTCTCGGTAAATCACGACAATACAGATTATACAATAACCGCTCCCTTCATCTGTAAAAATATCACGTAATAAATGAATTGAATCGAGTGACGTCATTGACACCATTTGGCTGCTGAACTGTCACTGTCGAATGTTAACAGGAACATACGACAGAAATACTTTCTGCTAATTCTGTTAAAGATGCATTACTCGGGGCTAATTTTGACTACTGTGGGACGTTCTTCTGGCTTGAAATGTCATTATATGACAGATAATATATTATATTATTATTTTATAAAAACACTTAGTCGCATTTTTTTAAAAGCTGATATGACTGATGATATAAGGGCTGACAATCGAAACTTCGTTTATAACTTCGAAAAAAATAATGTAATTGACATAAATTGACAATATATTCAGTTTTCTGTGATTTATTTCTTAACAATTATAACAAGAACACGGTCGGTTGTGTAAATGGAATTTCATAAATCACCCTAACCCCTTCACGCATTTTCCTAAAAAGATAACTTGCGAAAACAAAACCTTAATATCAACGGTAGATAATGTACCGAATTTGATTCAATCGAATTTTTATTCTTAAAAAGGCCCTTATAAATGAAAACTTCTGAAAACCTCCAACTTTTGATTCACGCTTTAGTAACCACCAAATCACAACATGTTCAGAACATGACCTATATCACCAACACACTGAAAAACAATCAGTGGCTTCCTGCGCACCACAAAATGATATTTAAAATACGCTTGTCGACCCGCAAAGCAAATTCCAACTCGGCTCTATCCTATATCACGAATTTCATCTTCACATACATTCTAGCAAAATGTTTACGATCTTCAGAACAACTCGTAATAGTTCCGGCGTGGTTTCCCGATCAAAGTGATGCAGGACAGAGGCAAGGCACGTAAACAGACCTTGGGCTGTTGAAATACAACTGAACTGCTGCCGGACAAAATTCCCACTTAGCACATTGTATACCCGTCTTCAATACCCGGGTGACGTTAAACCCCAGTTCATGTCTTCCAGTCGATAACCGAGAAATAAACAAATGTGTCGTTTCTATACTCGTCGGAAGATAACTAATCATTTGCCGATTAAAATAGCCATGTTTATCTAACGTTAATGATTTCCGCCATGATGTGTTGATTCTGATCTTGTCAAATTTAACAGAGAACTATCTGACTTGTGATAACCATTCTTGTTTCAATTTGCTTCCAGACAGGATTGCAAAATATTCCTTATTTAAATACACATAGTTCATTCTCATTGGAAGCATAACGTCATATCCGATTTCCGTATTTCAATTGGTGGAGATGGTGGGTAGACTGTGGATCATTTTGTTCCAAAAGTGGGTTAAAGTAAATAAAGGCCATGGCGCTTCTGATTCTAAGACAACCAGTACAACAAAAGGCGCTTCTTTACAAATTAAATAAAATAAAATGAAATGGGGTTTAACGTCCTACATGTCTGCACAAACTGGGCTAATGAAGACGGGCATGCGCCATATCGACTGTGATGAGGAGAGGTCACTCGGACAGCTGCGCTAAGGTCTGCTTTTATATCGAATTCCAACTTTCAAGGGGTTTTTTTTACCTTAACGCGTACACGGGATCACGCTTTTCGTTCCATGCGAACGACCAGACGATGTTCTTATTTTCCACTCCGCACAACTGATACTACGAAAAAGCAACATTTAACCGAGGTAAGTTAGAAGCTGAGGTTGGTCAACAAAAGTGTCTGTTGCAAATTGTCGAACGGTATGATGTGTTGGGTAGATTTAGCTTTCTAATCAATCGTTATAGTTTTTGAGGCAATAATGGCGAAAAATAACTTTTATGATTAATTGATTAATAGCCTTAAAATTTGCACGGGAAGGCCAAGTTGCATGCGAAGGCCAAGATACAAGGTAACACTTGACTGAGTTGATATAACAGCTGAAACCTGTAAGATGTTGTAAAAATTGTATGACTATGATAAGATAGCGAATTATGACGTGTTGGGATGATTGATTAAAATCCTTGAAAGGTCAACAGGGAAGATCAACAACTTCGCCCTTACCGCCATTCAATCAGTTAAACATTTTTCTAAAGAAGGGTAATTGTGATGTAAATTACACATGGTAGAGACTGTCGCTCATCCTGTGACAAAACACGTAAATAGTAATTATATCCACTGATGCTGTTATACAGGCAGGTGTTTATACATACTACAGTAATAGAAACAGGAACTATATCCGCACAGCATGAATGGAGCCATAATAGTCCAACGCTAGCGTGCTTTGGACGCCATTACTTCCATTCCTAGGATTGTTAAGGTGTCTAACCGGCTTGACATGACTGAATTACTAGCTATTATAATCTTAACATTATTACAATTTGAGTAGACGAGCGGCAATGTGTGTTCGTGCTGTGGCTTTATTGGGCGGTTAGGGTCGCGGTAGCTCTGCGAGTATGACAATTGCTCGCTATCCAGAAGGTTTCCTAATTGCTAGCGGTTTTGACCGGGGAAGTACCTCGGGTTTTACCGGCGTGATTTCCCTTGTCAGCGACGCAGGAACTCATGCACGCTTAAAAAAACTCTTGACATGGAATTTGAAATGTATGTAGGACGCTTAGCCCATTTCATTTAACCGGGCACCAGCCTGGATTTACTCGATAACCAAACAATCACATTGTCATGTCCTTTGCTGTGCTTTTGTAATTGATATGGTTTGAAAATGAAATGGGTTTTGTTATATACAATAAATCTGATTAATGCTGTTTATTTAAAATTTTAAAAAATATCAGAGAAATCCTCGTAAACATAGTCCTTCTAACACAAGAGCTTTATATCAGAAGGTCTGTTGAGTCAACGGGGGGGGGGGGGGCTAGTCGTCTAGAGTGCTGCGCTTCGACCTCTAGTCCCACCTAAAGACCCCTACGCGCAAGCGAATTTTCGAAATATAGTTAAACCATATGTTAGTCCCAAAATGACCTAGTTTGTGTCGAGTGGACGTTAAACCCCATTTCTCTCTATCTCTCTCATTGAGTCAACTGAAGCCGTTTCGATCTCGCTTGTGACTAGGGGAGGGTCATCTGTCCAACCTCGCGGGGGTTCTCCGGTTTCCTCCCATTGATAATTAAAGTCCACCAAAATGAGCAAGCGAATTTCTGAAATATGACTGTCCCATGCGTTAGTTTTGGAAATGATCTAGTTTGCGTCGAATGGGCGTTAAAATCGACCTCTCTCTCTCTCCCTCGGAAATTCTGCCTTGGTCTAGACATAATTGTTAGGTAAATGAACTCTTTTATTTCGCCAGACATGAAAAGACGCAATTGGAGTCGGAGGAGATATAGAGTTAAGAGTCTAATGTCATGGCGAGATGAAATGATTTGTGACAGGTGTACATTACAGTCAACTAATTACATAATACTTGTAGGAACTCTGACGTCTACGTTTGTCCACAGATCAACAAGTATTGATATACAGTCGTCAACGGAGTAAGGTCCAAATTTATGTATGTGAACCTATATGCTTTTGAGCAAGAGATTGTCAAACGTTGCCCCATCTGTAGTAGAAAGCGTTCGACACCATGACAGGATTTGCAATTGTGGCTAACCAAATGAGCACACTTAAGTTTGGTTTGGATCCAAGGGTGCAACAATCTGCTACAGAACCGCAATTTCGATCAACCCTCACTATTTCGTTTCTGGCTTTTTGTACTACAGGGCAGTAATTTTGATAAGCGGTAACTATTTCGTTTCTGTTTTAGAGCGTTATAGCGCTGCAATTTTGATAACCCAAATTATGGTGGGTATCCGTTTTATTGTACTATTGAGTTAAACTATTAACCGTTTTGCTATCAAGCCGATGTGTTATTCGCCCACATTAATTCGTTGGCCAGATTTCTGTCATAAACCTATGAAAGTCAAACTGCATAATTATATTTACCCCCCACTCTCTCTCTCTCTCTGCCGCTCTCTCTCTCTCGGCGCCATTCTAAAAATATATCTTTATCACCAGACGATGAATAGAATTGACAACAAAAGAGCGTAATAATTAATTTTTACCGTCCATTATTGTAAGCCTTTTAAATCACCTAGACTTTATTTACGCGTCGCAGATTAGTCCTTTCTCTATAGTCTTTCTTCCTGGCATTTCAAGTATTTTTCTTGCCTAACTTCCGGCCAGAACAAACGCAGAATATGTGTTCTTCAACGGGAATTCTCTGACGACCGTCCCGTCTTCATTAGCCCCAGTCGGAGCAGAACCTATTCGGAATCAGGTCTTGTAAACATGTACATCAAGCCAGTTTAATTAGTCGTCATAATTCACATTTTAATTAATCATACTAATTGTTGACCTTTATGCATTATACAAGCGCATTTACTCGGATTTAAATACAGAGATAGCTGTTTGTGCTACAATAGGTCGGAAGGATTGGATGGTCGAATGGTTAGCACGTGCGTGTTGTATCATAAAGCCTGTCATTGAGTCAGCTGGCGTGGGTTCGATTCCCCGGTTGTACGTGGCAAGGAGTAGCGTTACCTGTCCAGCCTCGGGGATTTTCTCCGGGTCCTTCGGTTTCATCCCACTGCTAAAGACCCCTACACGCAAGCGAATTATTGATATAAAATTAAACCATGTTTGTCCCGAAATGACCTTGTTTGTGTTGAATGGACGTTAAACCCCATTTCCATCTTTCATTTCATTCGCTTCAATAGTTCCCAAATAGATAATTAAAAATGAATAGTTTGAAAATAGCGGATAAATTACTTTCTTCTGCACGTAAAAGATCTCTTAGCAGTTGTAATTCGACATAGAGTAGGCGAAAACTCCAATATCCCTAATAGCACGCTGTATGCCTATCTCCATTGGCCGAGTGTCGATGGTTAACATGGTACATCGTATGTTTGATTTCAATTCCACATATATTAAATATAGTGAATAGAATTTCAGCGTGAATGAACTCCCACGGGCTTTTATGACAAAGCTTCTTAAATATCTTGAATTGACAATTGACTAGTTTTAAAAAAAAGCTTACCATAGTAGCAGTTAAAATTTATGAAATAATTCCCTTATTTTCCATTTGAATGGAGATGAATTATTAATCATTAATCCGTTGGGAATAAAAAAAATTATATAGAATGAGAAACTGAATGATGTTAGTAAACGAACAGAAATCCGAATTGATGTGTTTGATAAAAATCCGGTTGTGATTACCATGGAATAAATGCAACAAATTTTTACGATCGGTAACTTTGTACTTCTTCTGAAAATTAAATACTAAAACTGTTTTTTTTGAATAATTAAGAAAACGAATAAAGTTGTTTCTATTATATCGGGATACAACCGTTAGTTAACTCATTCACTCTTATGTTACTTCTCATGTCTTTCATCGTCTCTATCCTTTTCCCAAAATGTTCATGGGGTTGAACTCTTGCTGTCACAGATGGAGCAACATCCAGCAATCCCTTGCTTAAAGCATGTATGAGATTCTTCATTGAAATCTTTTGATAGTGATACACCAGCCTTACATTTCTACGTAACCAACCTCTAATCCTTTTACCTAAAAAATTTAGCTACATACTAAAACCCCGACAGACTATGTATATTCAAACCTAGTCTCAAATCCAGTAGACGTGGTACAAGGGTTAATCAGTGAACTGGATGTATGAGATGTGTTGTTGACGTTTGGGAAAGTAGGTCGAGGGGAAATGTGTAGGGAGTGATAGTTAGATGTATTATGAATGGTTACATTGGCTGTGGTGTTACGGTGAAATACTATGCCGCTACCGTAACACCACAGCTTTATGATTTGTTAGACAGGATTGATACCGTAAGTCCGACAATAATAAATAAACTATTTCTGATTTTAATGTTGTCTTTTCCCACCGGCACTGGCCGTACGCCAGCAACTGAAAATAGCTGACGAAACAGCTGGGGCGTCGATTGTTAGTTCGCGTACAACTTGAAAAACCGAATGTCGTACGCCATTGTGAAACTGAAAGTAGCTGACGAAGACAGTTAGGGCGCCGATTGTTAGTTCGCGTACAACTTGAAAAAACCGAATGTCAGTATGGTATTTCTGACATAATTGGTTATCGGTGACCTGAAAGCTGGTAATCTCGACTCAAAGCGAGTAATCTCGACTCAAAAGTATAGTGTATAACCTACTTACTGTCTACAGTCGTCGCTAGTCTTATTTTGTGGACGATTTACTACTCAGTAAGAAAGCCTGTGCCCAAAAAGAGTTCTCGTCTGTTATTATTAGTATAATGACTTCCTCATGTGCGGCAGGTTCGTTTGTTTTTAAAAACACTGTTTTTCGTTCCAAAAAATAGAAAAGTAATTTTTTACCAGATGATCATGGTTTTTCACCGAGACTAGATAATTTCTCTCGGTGTAAGGATATTATCGCTAATGAAAAAGTTCATACACTGTTGAGAAAATAGTCCCATTGGTTTCCTTAGCGGCAAATAGAACGGGAATAAACTCTGTACTGAAAAATTTTCGCGTGATCTATATAAACTGTCTTCACACACTCGATTAATAATTAGCGATATACAGGTACAGTGGCAAGTGTTATGCTTCTCAGGCTAATACCTCAAAAGTACCTCCGCGCAAAACCCTCGATTTTGGTACATGGAAAACAAAAAAAAATAGTGCCCGGGCGCGTGCCAGTAATAGAAAAACTAAGAGTTCGCGCATAAAAAATGCACGAACGTACCAGGCGCGATGTCATCTAGTCTTATTCCAACAAATCAACAACGTGGGGGATAGGTAAGTGTGTGTGTGGGGGGAGGGGAGTATTTACAACTTTTGAACGAATTAATGGTGTTCTATATCCTTTTGTTAATCAAGGATGGACGATGTTTACAGTAACTGTTTTAATAAAATGTTCACACGTGTATCCGTGTTTACTTCCAGGGACCATTGAAACAAATTAGCACTTATTTACAAGGCTATGTTACCGAAAGTTGCTGGCATACACTCGGAGATGTGTTTCTATTAACAACCAACCACTTCAGTACAAGCAAACTAGTAGTACAGACTTCAAACTTTTCCACTAGTCTCCTCGTGGATTGTTTGGTGGTTTTAATAGGAAACGACCTCAACAACTTTCTTGTTAATTACATGTATTACACCCCCGTTATGTCCGATTTAGATCCGTCGAACATAACCTGAAATGTATCGTGTATTGAGGAATGGACTAGATAATACGAATGCTCAATTTTTCTCAGAAATAGCTAGCGGGGATATTAGAAAATGTTCGCTTCTGATCCGAAACTATTCTGGGACCTAGTCAGAAACAAGCTAGCAAGTATTCTGGATCTTAGTCCGAAACTAGCTAGCGAGAATTCTGGGACCTAGTCAGTAACTAGCTAGCGAGAATTCTGGGACCTAGTCAGTAACTAGCTAGTGAGAATCTCGCTAGCGAGAATTCTGGAACCTAGTCAGTAACTAGCTAGTGAGAATTCTGGGAGCTAGTTAGACACTAGCTAGCGAGAATTTTGGGACGTAGTCCGAAACTAGCGAGAATATGGAACTAGGTATCGAAAATACTGACCCCTAATATAGAATTAGCCAGTGAGAATATTGAGGCCTAATATGGAACTAGACCCCGATAATGCTGGTACCTAATATGGGGGCTAGGTAGCGAAAATGCTGGGGCTTTTAAGGAACTAGCTAACAACAATGCTGTGACCTAATCAGGAATAAATGAAATGAAATGGGGTTTAATGACGACGGCTTAGCAGGAACTAAGTGGCAAAAGTACTTGATGCTACCAGGAACTAAGCTAAATACAAATACATTGTGTCGTATGTTTATAACCTTGAATTGAGTAACATTGTATATGCAAACCCGCTTTCTCTATTCGTAGATTTAGGCTTTGTTTTTTTTTCGTCGATTTAGGCTTGGAGAAAAAATATACAATAAAATAACGGTAAAATTCGATATGACAACAACAAAAAGTGTGTATATTGCCCGAAACCATGTCAATTAAGTCCACGCAGAAGGTTAGAATCACGTACGCCTTGACAGTTCTCGATGTGTTCGGCACCAATTATATTAGTTTGTGGAAAGTTCTTATTACAAACCTGTGTTTGTCACACTGGAAACCGGACTTCTAGCGAACGTGTAGCATTGTTCTGAGAAACGATGTGACAGGTAGTTCTTTTTGCAATTATTGCCGTTCTGATGAGATGATTAGTTGGCATATGACTGAATGAAAAACCGCGGTAGTGGTTTTAGTAATTTGTTGGATTTAAAGTGAACTTACCGCGTAGGTAAGAATAGATAGAGAGCTGGCAGTTATGATACTTAAAAAATATATAATAAATAGTGAATATGCTGAACATTTCAGTCAAATTATTTCAGTCTGGCGCTAGCTGTTAGCGATACAATAATAGGCTATGCCTCGATTGTCATTACTACCATTGCACTATAATAAACAATAGTCTCGATTATCCACTTTTACGCTAACCTCATCCACCAAAAAAAAACGTACTTAAATCTACTAGCGCAGGCATCGAGAGTTGAGTATGGGTTGGATAAGTTAATTAATGTCTAATTAAAATAACATTATGCAAGAGCAAAATCTGCTTATTACAGGTCTTTCTTTAGGCCTGAAATGTTATCTAAATAATCAATTAGACATTAATTAACATATCCAGACCATAATAAATTATTTATGTCAAGGCTAGCCTTCGATGTTGGCGGATTAAATTCTTATATGCCGCTTAATGGCCGTTGATAATTAAATCAATCAAGTGGATAATCGAGACTATGCTGTTTATATTAATGATTTGAGTAATGATGACCGAGGCTATGTGAATATTTGAAACGCTTTTTTCTCGGCTAATAGTGGTTCAATTTGACTGAAATTTTCAGCAAATTATCTTTACACTATCTAGTTTGTAACTATTATAGTGAGAACTGCCATCCCTCTATCTTATCTCCCATAATGTAACTTTAACTAGTCTGAACAACATGTCAGATCTAAAGAAAGGTTTGTAATAGGCAGATTTAACTCTCGCATAATATATGTTGAAGCAAACCAAGCCTCTAATTGTCCTGCTCTATGTAGTTCCGTGCTTGGATTTCGGTAACTATAGGAAATAAATATGAAATGAGGTTTGGCGTCCGACGTAATTGTGCGTCTTAATTATCGATTGATTGGAATCTTGTGATATTTAACATTATGTACTTTCATATTTTTTCTCCAACTTTTCTTTTTTTTTTCTCTTTTTTTTTTGTTTAGCTTATTTGGAAGCAAAACAATTTGATATGAACATTTTATTTTGGTTGTTTTTTGCTCATTTGGAAGCAAAGCAATTTTATGTAAAACATTTTAATGTGCTTGTTAATGCTCATATGTCAAGATAAATAAAAAAAATCCCCGTAACTTTTTGTTATTGTTTCCAATTATTGTATGGTGTTAAGATATTGCTTTGAAGGCCAGATTTCGAATATGTTTTTGAGAATAAAAATGCTTGATTTTGCGTTAAAAGCCCTTAAACTCCTCCATATTAAGACAGGGCAAGTGACACATGCGGTGTCTATATTGATAAACCAGTCTTTAATTCATAAAAATAACGTTTAGGTGAAATTTAAATTTCGTTATCAATTACATCACTTTGGTCATACACTGTATAGATCTCCAAAGGAACGGCAGTCGATTTTCAGGTCATTCAACGAAAAAACTGGCCCGAAATCTTAAACATTTTGATCTGACGTTTTGAGTCAAGGTAAATACACCATTCATATGTATTTTGGCGCTAACATGTCATACGCACACGTACTTTTATTTTTGAGACTTTGTTCAAGTCGGGATAGACCGTTTATCGGAAACCCCACTTATTCCATTTGTTGGGGTAGACATCAACTAACTGTACGTGCATTTACCTATTCCCTATGTAACCCCTTAACATGATTTGTATCCCAATGAGTTTATATATTTAGCTGTAATTGAATTAACTACTATTTAAACCAAACTCCGTTGATTTCATTTGTCGGTATAGACAACAAATTTCCCATGAGTTTTTAATTCCTCGCGGCAAAAGTCTGCCGTTAATGTCCGCCGCCATCGTCTTCAAGAAGTCAGATAGAAAATGGACAAGACTGCGTCCAGGCTACGTGATGATTTACAAAGTCGACACGATTATGATCGTCATTCGGGTTTAATGTTATAAATCAATTATCACCCAATTACATAAGTGCATTAACAATAATAGGGTGGTGGCTTTTGACCTGATCTCATTTGGTCAGAAGCGGATTAAGTCTTGGTCAGCCTCTTGGATGCTGTTAGGCTCCCAGGAAATAATCTACCCACCTGATGCCCCTGGTAAATATTACAGTGTTTCGTGTTACCGTGGTATGATTACGTGGAATATTAATTGACGCGTTTCAAAATAGATATTTAGAGTATTTCTACCTAAATTCAGTATTCACAAATTAAATAAATTTACGCAGAATGCACGGAGCCCCTCCAGTTGGTAGAGGAATCTGGGCTGCAGCCACTAAAACGCATGCCTTAATCCAACATTGGATCTCAGCGGCTATCACAGGGTTCCCCTTTTGCATGCGATATTAATTAATTCACGCTTTTCAAATAGATAATTTAAGGGACTTCTACTTTCATTCAATATTCACAAATCATATAACGTTTCACACAATCAACGACCTTCCTCCCGCTGGCAGAGACATTTGATGTGCAGCCACTAAAACACATGCCTAAATCTGACCTTAGATCTTGCCGACTACAACAGAGGATGTCGCCTTTTGTATACAAAAACGGAAATAATGCGCGTTATAAAAGAAAACCGATTCATTTTTTTCCAACACAAAAAGAATAATCATAAAAAAAAATGGCTTCTAAAAAAGAATATGTCATGCAAAAAACCCAACTATCTAATCGGGTTCTTCAGCTATGGGCATTTTTTTCTTCATTCTGCAGTTATAAACGCACTAAAACAAGCGAACTAATCCGCAACATCTGTTACCAGCATTCAAAATGTTTTTAAAATCTTTTCATTGTAAACAACCAGCAGGGGAATTCAACACATACAAGAAAAAAACATCTCAAACAAAATAAAAAAATACAAATAAGATTTCTATACACTTACCTGTTATGGTCGTCATAATACAGCTTTCGTTTAGTTTAAAGTTTCCAAAAACAACAAAACATTAACTTAATACAATCAAATCCTGTTTTTCTTTCTCTAAATACTTTGTATCAAATTTGTTTGGTTTTTTTTGTACAGTATTGTTGGTTAATTATCCTTCTAATTAGTGAGAAAACGGGGCGATAATTAGCACCGTTTCCCGGTCTTCATGCCGACTGATCGCCTAGATAAACCCGTTAATACTTGATACAATCCGTTTACAAGAAGACATCGTGTGTGTCTCACTTCAAATTGTCTCTACCCCGATAATAAATCAGTTTTTACTTTCCAAATTGTTTTCCGGTACCTTAAATTTTTTGATTCAATCTACGCCGAAATGTGCAAAAAAGAGATTTGATTTGTTAGACTGTTGTAGAAGGCTACTGGAAGTCTGTTGCTATAACAGAACGCGAGAATAGTTCATTGTTACACGCGACATCACCAAAGACACAGAACGCGCTCTGTAGAACCGTTGCATGTAATCGATCGCTACAGAGAAGCGAAGCAGCTAAATCCACCTCCACGATTAAAGGCAAAATTTTACTGTGATTATTATCGCACAAGTTCTACCTCGCTATATCTTTGTGAACGAGAATAATTTGAAGCTGGTTGAAAGAAGAGAAAGAATGCGTGCAGTGTCATATGGAATTTAATTCTCATTAGCGCTAGTTCGCAGACAGAAGAACATGGTGTTAGTATAGGGTCTCAATGAAACGAGATTTATTTGTTGTCATCATGTGTTGTCATTTATTCATGAATAAAAACACATCACGCAGAACAGTAGGATGTTAAACCCGATTTCTTTCATTTCATTCAAAGACATCACAACACGATGCTACACTGAAAAAAACATAGCGTTTTGTGCGAAAACTAATTTACATCCAGCTTGTGTTCTTTGTGTTGAATTTGCACAAACTTGCGGGCTTTGTAAGCATTAAAAGAAATGTGTAATCTTGTGTATTTTCCTTATACCAGTATTTAAAGGAGCTAAATCGCTAATATTTGGGACCTAGAAATTGACACAAATTGGTCGCAATGCATATATAATACTGTAATATGAATGTATATAAACTGGTGTACATTCAATGGTTTCCGTTTTTACTCTAATTTCAAATCAGTTGTGTTTGGCGAAAAATGTCGGAAGTCTCAATCAAATAGCAACCTCTAGCGTCTGGTTATTCCAGTCAACACCAATAGTATTTAATGCGCATGCTCTTCAGATAAGAATAAGTGGTCACCGTTTGACGTGACCGGAATATGCAAAGCCGCGTTCTTCGAATCCCTTATTACAAATGGCGCTGATATGCACTATGATACACGATTCGTGTACCGATGGTAAAACAGTTTATTTTGTCTTTAATATTGGATGCCAGACGCCCATCTTTTCCCGGTAAGATGACAACATCAATGTTGATTTAAATTGACAAATAATTCGTGTTTACGGTGACGAAGACTTTGTATGACATTGAGTTAAAGACTTCGCTACTTTGATACAAGTAATGTTCAACACATATTTTAATGCTTTTGGGTTAAATCGGATTTTGTCCAATACTATTTACATTGTTTCTTTTTACAAATGTAAGTGAATAAGATGTTGAGAGAGGGAGAGAGAGAGGGGGGATAAGAGAGAGAATTTAACGTCTACTCGACATTTCGTGACTAACACATGGTTTAATTATACGTCAATAATTCGCATTCGCATAGGAGTCTTTAGCAATGGGAGAAAATCGGAGAAAACCCACAAGGATGGACATACGTTCCTACCTCTTGTCACCTACAACCGAGGAATCGAGAATAATATGCAGTAGCAAACAAATATAATATACTCTTCAAAAAAAGAAACGCACAACCCATTTTTCATCAATTTTTTATTTGAACGAGGTCGTTGTTTCGGTAAATCTTACTTGTTTTCAATGCCATTATGTAAGGATAAAAGGAATTCATTATTGATCACTAATTGTGACTGGTCATCCTTTTTGTCGAAATTTGTTATCGCTTGATTGCACCAAGAAACATGAATTTAACAACTTCGCGAGCTTTTCGCATGGAACCTAGATCTAAGGTTTTTAAAATCCCGGGGTTCTCGGTTTCCAGATCAGTTGCACATGTAAACACTCAACGAACCAAATGATGCCACATCTGAACGAAGACCAACACAACAAGGCTATTGGACGATTACAAGCAGGCGAATCCAAGACAGATGTAACCAGACTGCTGAATGCTTCTCTTGGTTCCATTTCTCGCCTTTGGGATGGGTACCGACAACAAAGTTCAACACGTTACTGCCCTAGCTCAGGCCAAACAAGAGTGACCCCACCTGTCCTGGATCTTCACTTCCGGTTATGTCATTGGCGTAAATGGTTTTCAACAGCGACCTCTACTGCAGAAACAATTCCCGGACGGCGTAGAATCTCGTACCAGAGAGTAGGTAAACGCCTACGTGAAACCGAATAACGAGGCAGACGTCCCCGTTAGAGCTTCTGTTTTGAAATACGTCAACACCTTGAAATCCATCTTTAATGGATAAGGCACTGACGGTATGGACACAGCAACACTGGAGAGCAGTTTGGTTCAGCGACGTGTCGCGGTTCTTGTTGCAACAAGGCGATGGTAGAGCGAGGATATACCGACGACGAAATGTAACTTTGCGTTTCTTTTTTGGGAGAGTATATATAAAACTATTTCCCTTAAAATGATCATTACATATTTTATGGCTTACAAGATGACTAGGTAGGTGCCAAATTGAAATAATCTAATTATTCATAGGTTGGGGGGGGGGTACATAGTATTCGTTTTTTTTAAAATCTAAAGCACTGGACCATAAGAGGGGAAGGGGTGTTCCGGGGAGTTGCCTACTCTGGGCTCATGAAATGTTTCAATGGTGGTCTTTGTGAAATATAACATAATACCCGTGATTTACACATGACATAATTATTGCCCGACTTCTCTATTCTCTTGGTGTGGTTTTGAATCGTGACAAGGAGTAGGGTCGCCTGTCAAACCCCGTGGGTTTTCTCTGGGTTCTCCGATCTCCTCCCGCTGCTAAACATCACTACGCGCAAAGCGAATTATTGAGAAAAAAAAATAAACCACGTGTTAGTCCCGAAATGACCTTGTTTGTGTCGAATGAACGTTAAACCCCATTTCCCTGTCCTTATTCTCTGTCGGTTGGGATGAAAAACCCGAGTCCAGCGTACACTTTAGCGTGCACGTACAATAAACTTTGACAGTTTGAATTCGATATGAGTGTAAATCGCAGGACTAACATCGGCATTGAACATGAGACCTCAAGGATGGCAAGCCAACGTCTTATTTATCGAGCCGCCGCTTATGGTATAGGGTGTAGTTCACGGTATAAGGTGTAGTTAACAACGGTGTAAGGCGTATATAACAATGTCAACGGAATAAGCAGGGGCGGATCCAGAGGGAGGGTTTGGGGGGTCCACCCCCCCCCCCCTGCTCAGCTACATAAAAAAAAATAATGCCTTGCATCAATGAAATTACATCACAAAGTGATCCTACATCAGTATAAAATGATTTCTCTGTTTAAAAAGCTCAATTTGTATGTATGCCTATGTAATTTAGAGACGATGATGGCAGATTTCCCTAACCGAAAGCTGGCAAACCCCCTCCTGCAGAAATTCCTGGATCCGCACCTAATAAGGTGTAGTTAACAACGGTATACGGTGCAGTTTACGGTATAAGGTGTAGTTTACGGTATAAGGTGTAGTTTACGGTAAAAATCGTAGTTAACGGTTATGAATTTAAAGGCTGTAATTAGACATAGAGAGAAAGGGTGGGGTTTAAAGTCCAACAAACATAAACTAGATCATTTCGAGACTAACATATGATACATTTTTAGTTAAATATTCGCTTGGGCGTGGCGGAAACTTGAGGACCCGATGGAAATCCAATAAGTTGGTTAGTCAACCCCACTCCTTTCACTTCATTAAGTGGCAGACAGTATGATATAAAGCGCTTTGAGCTCCCTGACTTACGATTGTGGCTTTGATCCCTGGTGTGAGCGTATATATGGCTTGGAGTAGGGGCGCCTAATGAACCTCGTGGGTTTACTCCGGATACCCTGGTTTCCTCCCTCAGGAAGACACGTGCACTAAGCATATGCAAATAAATCGTCTACGAGATCACCCTCGCACTAATAAAAGGAGAGAAAGATCATTTCCTGACCCCTCCCCCACACACATCTTTAATAAGTAAACAGACCTCAGCGGGACGTTAAACCTCTTTTCATTTCATTCCATATCAAATGGAGACTAAAGATCTTATATGTTGCGTAACTTCTACGCAGTAATATTAGCTCCTGATATCAAAGTTCAAACCACCGCCCTTTCTGCTGTTCAGAAAACAAAGGATAGTTTTGTTCTGTCGAGAGGAGACCGGGTTATTCACAGTAACTCCAATTAATCTGTGGAAATTACGTCTTTCTTTCTTTCAACTAACCCAACTATGTCCTAAAATAGATAGCTGTTTTTCGCAAAAATAATTAGGAAAAACTTAATTTTGTGTCTCTCTAAATTTAGATATGAAACCTGATCGCCATAGGAGGGTTTTAGCCATGAAATGTATATTTGGAGTATATTAACTTAATTCTGGCTTCCGTTTCCGGTCACTAAGACCCGTTGAGATAATAGTTTACGACATTAAATATATCTAGTTATTTTTACCCACGTGCTAAATCAAATGACAGACGTCTTACGGCACGAAGCTCAACAATATTATTATTAGTATTATTTAATACAATTATATAGCGCCTTTTTCACCGAAGTGTCCAGATGCGTTTCGCAAAAACAAAGTAAAAATACAATTTATAATAAAAAAGAAACGTTATTAAAAAAAAAACCAGTAAAAACTGTTCCTAAAACACTAAAAAGGAAGAGAAAGGAAATAAAATGAAATGGGGTTTAACGTCCTACTGTTGCATTCTGGCTTCCGTTTCCGGTCACTAAGACCCGTTGAGATAATAGTTTACGACATTAAATATATCTAGTTATTTTTACCCACGTGCTAAATCAAATGACAGACGTCTTACGGCACGAAGCTCAACAATATTATTATTAGTATTATTTAATACAATTATATAGCGCCTTTTTCACCGAAGTGTCCAGATGCGTTTCGCAAAAACAAAGTAAAAATACAATTTATAATAAAAAAGAAACGTTATTAAAAAAAAACCCAGTAAAAACTGTTCCTAAAACACTAAAAAGGAAGAGAAAGGAAATAAAATGAAATGGGGTTTAACGTCCTACTGTTGCAGAATGTTTTGCTCCTAAACTGGGCTAATCAATGTGGGCATACGCCATACAGTGTGCTATGAGGGAGATTGTGCCCAGGCAGCGGCGTTACGGCCTACTCTAATATCGAATTACAACTACCAGGTGATCTTTTATCTGCACGCCAATGTGTACATGGGACCTTTGTTTTTCGTCCCATCCTGCATTACTGACAAGGTACAACCACGCCGAAAAATCTCGACCAATGCTTTCGAACCAGCGTCTTACCCGATACGCCTTGCGGATGTCATCTGGAATATATTCAGTAATATGTAGTCAGTGGTATATGTATATGAACTAAGCTGTATATATCGGTTCAATATATTTCTTAATGTTTCTGCTAAATAAATAAAACCCACATTCATTCGTCTTTCCACGCACTACAGTTCATCACATTACTGGATAACCTACCCCATAGAAAACCAAACTCCCGGTTACGCATGGGCAATGTAACCTTTTGGCTAAAGATATACGTCATTGGCTAAAGTCTCGAAATATATCCCACAATTCACTTGGCACATCTATTATCTGGATTTGGATAGATACGTCGAGAACCTTTCGTATAATAAATAGAAACAAAATAGAAACGAGGAATAAAAATGAATCGCAATGTATGGCGTATGCCCGTCTTTATTAGCCCAGTTTAGGAGCAGAACAGTAGGACGTTAAACCCCATTTCATTTCATTTCATTGCAAAGTGTACTTTCTTCGGTTTAAGGATACGCCTGCCTTCCGGGGCTACGGCTGCTAGGTCAATACGGCGCTGGTTAAAATAAGTAATCAAAGTGTACCGGGTTTGTTCGCAGAGTTGATGGGAAAGTGCCTTGGGATAATCCAGTCTGGTTTCCTAAAGTCTGTAGAAATACGTAGTGCATAGTCGGTCGGATAAGGCGACAAATCAAGATCCAATGCATACAAATGACATCACGTCAAGGATACCCAATCAGATATCGATATAGGAGTAACGGTATAGGACGATTATTCCGATACTACCCAGTGCCACCTAATACAAAGCCAATACTAACACAATACAACCCCAATATCACTCAATACAAACCTATATACACCCAATACTAACCCCATACCACCCAACACCACCCAATACAAACCCAATACCACTTAATACTAACCCCATACCACCCAATATTGCCAAATACAAATCAAATACCACCGCGTACTAACCTCATACCACCCAATATAGCCCAATACAAACCGAATACCACACAATATTAATCCAATATTGCCCAATGCCACCCAACACCACCAAATACAACCCAATACCACCTAATATTGACCAATACAAACCCAATACCACACATTACTAATCCAATATTGCCCAATAACACCCAGTACTAACCTAATACCACTCGGCAAAACTAGACAGATTTCGGAACCTACATCTAGTCTCGGCTGTATGACAGTAAGTGATATGTACCTACGGCCATACATTTGCTATGCGGCTACCGGTTTACTTTAACAGGAAAACTTGACGCTATTACACAAATTGGGAACCTATTCGGTTAGCGACCTATTCGACCGATCGAGCTGCAACCTGTTCGTTGGAAACCTATTTAGAATAAAGACAACAGTCGCCTTAACTCGTCTATTTATCAAACAATAAAATCCAACGTTATGTCTATCAAATGAAAGTAGAATATAATATATTATTTTTTATCCATTCCTTTAGCTCAGAATAGAAGTGTAATTTCGTCATTATCTTACAGCTAGATCGGTCGAATAGGTCGCTAGCCAAATAGATCGCCAATTTGTGTTCGATATGGGCGCAGCCATGTTTCATCGGGGACCTTTAAAGTAGTTCCAATATGGCGGAATTCGTCATACAGCCGAGATTAGATGTAGGTTTCGGAGGTTACGGAAGAATCTGCTGAGGTTTGCCGAGTGAACCTAATACCACTAAGAACTAACTCAGTACTAACCTAATACCAACGAGTACTAACCCAATAACACCCAGTACTAACCTAATACTACCGAGAACTAACTCAGTACTAACCTAATACCAACGAGTACTAACCCAATAACACCCAGTACTAACCTAATACTACCGAGAACTAACTCAGTACTAACCTAATACCAACGAGTACTAACCCAATAACACCCAGTACTAACCTAATACTACCGAGAACTAACTCAGTACTAACCTAATACCAACGAGTACTAACCCAATAACACCCAGTACTAACCTAATACTACCGAGAACTAACTCAGTACTAACCTAATACGACTGAGTACTAACTAATACTACTCAATACAAACCCAATAACACCCAGTAGTAAATAAACAATACTACCTGCACATAGACCAACATCACACAATACCAACCAAATATCATCCAATTCCTCCCAATACTTACCTAATACCAACGTCAGCTGGTGGGGGGATCACGGTAGCTAAGTGGATAAGGCGCTGGTTCGCTTTTCTGGAGGTCGGGTGTTCGATCCCTACATGGGCTGAGAAAGTTCATCTCGATTTTCCGTCGTGATTTCCCCTTGTCAGTGATGCAGAAGGAGGGCCTGACAAGGACAGCTGCCTAGTCGTTCGGATGGGACGAAAAACCGAGGTCCCGTGTACACATTGAAGTGCACGTAAAAGACCCCTTGGCAGTTGGAATTCGATATAAGAGTTGGCCGTAGCGCCGCTGCCCGGGCAAAATTTCCCTCATAGCACACTGTATGGCGATTCCCGTCTTCCATTAGCCCAGGTTAGGTGCAAAAGACCAGGACGTTAAACCCCATTTCATTTCATTTCCAACGTAAGCGCTTTTATTCGTGTCGCCGACGCGGCCCCAATCCCCTGTGTCCGACTTTAAAGGTTTTGATCGATCAGCACCAACTTTCAACAACAATTGTTGGATGTTTTTAAAGGTTTAAGTAAGAAGTAAGGGTTTCCTGGCACGCGGGTCGTTATCAACTATTCCATTGAAATGAAATAGGTTTCTGGAGTTTAACGTCCACTTCCACCAGGGTTGATATCGTAGACACATTTTTTAACCTCATGCCCCGACAGGGCTTATAACGATTGTTCGAGACAGCGCGTGACAGGGACCAAAGAGAGACAATGGGCACTGATAAATACCGTCACCTTTTAAAGTTATAGGTATTGGTTGTCTTGACAATGACGGCTTTAATCTCGTCACCACCAGGTTTTTAATGGCTTGTATTGTTCAGCTTATCATTAGATTTATTAAAAGAATTATAAGACATCAGCTTTGATGTGGCTAAAACTGTATTGATTTAATAACAGCTGATGTTACCAGGAAGATGTCAACCAGGTTAATCACGATAGAATGAAATGAAATAGGGTTTAACGTCCTATTGTTCTACTACGAACTAGGCTAATAAAGACTCGCATACAAATGAAAAATGAAATGAAATGAAATGGGGTTTAACGTCCTACTTTCTGCTCCGAACTGGGCTAATGAAGACGGGTATATGCCATAGAGCATGCTATGGGGGAAATTTTGTCTACTCGTACATCGAATTTTATCTGTCAAGTGTCAATGGGGTATTTTACGTGCACACCAATGTGTACACGACATCTCGGTTTTTCGTCCCATCCGAACGACTAGACATCTAAATGAAGATGGACATACCTTCTGAAGTGTGCTATGATGGACGTTTTACCGGGACAACAGCATTCTGTCGAATTTCGACTATTAAGGGTTTTGTCACGTCCACGTTAAGATGTGCATGAAACTTTGGTTTTTCCGTATCACCCAAACGCCTACATGGTGTTTTATTTCGAATGAATGGTATTTGACAGCTGCCTTTGTCCAATCCTCAGTCCTGCACCACTGACAAGAGGAAGCCACATCGGAAAAACCCGAAGAACTTTCTGTGACAATGCTAGCGCATCAGCATCTTACCCACTTAGTCATCGCGACTCCCTTGTGATCCAGCCATGGTGGTCCATTATGGGGGCATGGTAGGGAAAAAGTTTTATTATTTCGGATAGTTTGGACAAACCGGAGATCTGGTTGGTGATGGTAGGAAATAAAAGACATTGTATAATTATATTTTATATAGAGAGATGTCTTCGTCTTTTCCACAAATATCATCTTAACATTATGACATGTCTGTGAAATTTTCTGTTTAAAAGATAAAACGGAAGGTGTTAAGTAGCTCTGTCTACTTATCTCTTGTCTATACACGGTACACTGTCTGGTCGATATTGAACTATCATTCTTCTAACATCATGGGAGCCGTGCGGGATCAGTAAGTAAGGCGCTCGCTCACAGCGTCTAAGGGGTTGATCAGCAACGGACACGAAATGTATTCTGAATTTCCCTTGTCAGCGGTAAATATCTGACAAGGACGGTGTCTAGTCGTTCGAATGGGGTGAAAAAGGTTGTAATTTCATATATAAGTAGACTGTAGCAAAATGTCCCAAATAGCACACTGTATGTCGTACGCTCGACGACATTGGCCCAGTCGGTGCAGAGAATTAGGACGTTAAACCCTATTTTATTTCATGTCTGATTAAATAATAGGATGGTAGATTGTTTTATACCTCTTGTAGAAAATATCTGTTTTAGTTAGACTTGCTGATTTAGCAAGATTTGTAGCAACTCATATAAACAAACATCGAACTGGGAGACATCACGTTTATTGATCGACAGCCAAGACTTAAAGAATTGACATTCAAGGGAAATAACCGCAGTATGGAGGACCTGCAGAGGGATAACGTATAGTTGTTTGGATGGGACGACAAATCAATGGCCCACGTACTCATTGAGGTGCCCGGAAAAGACCCCTTGGCAATTTTAATTCGACAATGTAGACAACAGTGAGGGTGACACTCACATTTCATTTTATTTGCATTTGACCTTTAACTAAGGTTTATTAAGGATACAGGGGGTTGGGATGGCCTAGTGGACTAGAGTGCCGCGCTTCGACCTCTAGCTGGCCGGTCACCTCTGGATTGCGGCTGTGGTTTCGAGCCCTGGTGTGAGCGTATGTGGCATGGATATAGGGGCGCCTCCTCAACCTCGTGGGTTTCCTCCGGGCACTCCGGTTTCCTCCCACTGCTAAAGACCCCTACGCACAAGCGAATTATTGAAATAAAATTAAACCATATGTTAGTCCCGAAATGACCTAGTTTTGTTGAGCGGACGTTAAACCCCATTTCTCTCTCTCTCTCTTATTAAGGACACATTATCTATTTTTGATCTATTATAGCAAAAATGGTAAGTTATTTATCTAATCTCCCATAATGTATCTTTAATCTAAGTGAATTTATAAACCCTTGAAACATCAGAACTAATAGTTTAAACACATTTATAAACAAATCCTCTTACTCTAATTTCAACAAAATTCTTAAAATTCATTGTTCGGCTTTGCCATTGTTAAATGTCTTTTAATAATCTCTAAATCTTCTTAATCTTCATCTTTTATTATTCCAATCTTTGCTTCAAGCGCATTTAATCTGACTTTGTTCTCGTTTAAGTAGAATTTTAAAGAGAATGTTTGAAAGGCACTCCTGAAGAAGACTGTATTGTTATGAATAATCATCTTATTTATGTCAAGTTTTAAAGGTATTCAAGCACGCCAGAAAATAGAACATTATCGACATAATCACATTTATTGATATTTACCAGTTCTTATTCAATTTTCTATTGTTTTATTTATCTATTTATTTATTTATATTTTTGTTGAATGCTCGATATTTTTGTCCTCTCTGTTGTTTGATGAAATGGTGTGTGCCAAGCACGACGCAGAGCAAGCTGAATCCTTAAAGGCACAATGTTTTGATATCTATCAATCCTACAGGGAGATATGGCAAGAAAGAGTGAGGGAGAGCGACAGAGAGGATGGAAGGGAGAAGTAAGTGTGCGTCCACACAAACCAAACCATTCGGGACAAGGAGTTGTTCAAGGCCTTTATAAGCTAAATCTTTATTTAAAGTCCCACTCGCCCCTCCCCCCTTCCATTTTGCGGTGTTGGGTAGAGCTTCTGCTTTGGCCTAGCGAATTATAAAAAAAATGTTCTTCGATTTGGACAGTGGGGGTTGGGGGTAGAGAGACCGAGGAATGGGGTTTAACGTCCACTCCACACAAACTAGGTCATTTCGGGACTATCATATGGTTTAATTTCATTTCAATAATTCGCTTGCGCGTAGGGGTATTTAGCACTGGTAGGAAACTGGAGGACCCGGAGAAAACTCACAAAGTTGGACAGGCGACCCGTTATAAGTTCTTTACTACGTATACAGGAAACAAGGGATGACTAGTGGTTGAGATATTCGCCCTTAAGAGCTCTAGTCGGAGGGTCACCTCTGGCTTGCTTGCGATAGCGTTTTCGGTCCCCGGTGTGGGCGTATATAGCTTGGAGATATAGGGGCGCCTGCCCAGTGGCGGCGCCAAGGGGAAGGGGCGTCATTTGCACCCTCAAATACCAGGCCTGCCCTCTGTTTGCCCCCCCCCCCTAAAATAATTTCGAAAAAAAATGTGATCTGGCCAGCTCTATTTATCTCAACGACCATTGCCTGAAATGCTACCTGTCTGAATTCCCGGCAGTCTATTTTGCATAATATAATGGCGAAATTATTCATTCACTTTGAGTCACTCTTACTCCACCCGGTCGATAATTTCTTCTCTGGTCGGATAAACTAGTGATTTGGCGACAGGCGGTATCTGTTAATCGCTATTTATCTAGACGATCAATGCCTGAAATACTGCATTTCGAGCAGTCTACTTTTTAAATTATTGGGGACTTCGTTGAGTTTCATTTGACACTTTCCTCTCTGGGGTTGGAAAGACTAGTGATCAGGCCACAGACGAAATCCGATCAGCTCTATTTATCTCCACGACCGTTGCCTGAATACTGTCAGACAACATTTCCAATAGTCTATTTTTCAAAATTTTTGGGGGGAGGTCCCCCATACCTTCCAATAGTACATCCTTCGTCGAGGTTCGCAAATCCGTTCGTTTGACACTTTACCTAAACACTCATTGCCTGAAATACTGCCAGGCTGCATTTCCGGCAGCCTGTTTTTCTGAGGGAGCCCCCATCCCAACCCCTGGTTGAAACTCGTGCCTTTGCCCCCTTAACCTTGAACTTTGCCTTAGCTTTGCCCCTCCAACCACCGACGGCTGGCACCGCCACTGCACCTTCCTAGGGTTATATAGTATAATGCGACCAAGATGGTCATTCAGATATTACAAGAGTCTGAAATGATTCTTCAAATCTTTAATACTGGTAATATGTAATAATAGTTATTATCGACCTACAATTTACAGGAACACGGATAATTAAATGCTAAATAATTAAACATGCAATATGCAACAGCTAAATAATTATTCATACATTATGCAACAGCCAAATCTGCCTATTGTACATCTTTCTTTACTGATTTAACCAGTCATCATTTCATTTCACACCCCCTCACCCTCTGCCCACCCCCTCACCCAAATGAAAGGGACCTTACCCTCTGCCCACCCCCTCACCCCAATGAAAGGGACCTTACCCTCTGCCCACCCCCTAACCCCAATGAATGTCCTACACTATCTGTCCAACCCACACACCCCATTGAATGTCCCGTACCCTCTGTCAAACCCCACACACCAATTGAATGCCGTGCACCCTCTGTGCACCCTCTCCACATCCTCAATGAATGCCCTGTACCTTTTGCCCGACCCCCACAGCCCTCAACGAATGCCACGCTACCTCTGCCAGACTCCCTGTACGCCGCTATACTATGTGGATATATTTACCCAATTTTAATTTCACTTGTCAATTAGAATCCTGAATGGATCTCCACCTCTGCCCGACTCACGTCAAGTCACTGTTTGCTTGAGTGCCCCATCCCTCCACACCCACTCTAAGGTCACGCCCCCGGTGTGTAGTGTATATTGGATTAGATATTATGGAATAAAAGCAGGTGGGTAGAAGATATTGAGTTGATTATGACAGGAATAATAATCTTGTGTTATCTAATACGTCTAATATAAAATAATTAACAGAGACTGATTACAACTAGGCGGGGTTTATTAAAAGTAAATATTGATGTAGATTTTCTCTAATTAAATCAGATTTCAACAGATTCTATATAATCACCGAAAATACTTTTGTTAATGGCAGTAAAAATAGCCAAACAGAAATCATAATTAGCAGAGAATTTACCTGCCATACATATGTGGCCATGTATATAATAAGTGAGGGGAATGTGCACGGGTTACTCCCAAAATACCCTCCTCATTATCATCGGAGTCGATAATACGAGTTGGACGGTAAACCCCATTTCATTTCATTTCTTCTAATGTTGCAGGCGGTTGGATGACCGAATGGTTAGCACGTGCGCGCTGTATGATAAGGGCGATTCGGATTAGGCTTGCCTATCCAACCTCGTGGGTTGTCTCCGCCTCATCCCAAAAACAAACAGGGGGACCGAGTAGGAGTATAAATAATATTTAGTTTTGCGACTGATCTCCTCCAGTGCTGGTTTGTTAAGTTGTGTTTTGGTCTATTTTTTTAGTTTTAGGATTATAAATTGTGTGATGCCATCCATACGCAGCGGAGTGTCGCTTCTTTATGTCCATTAGAAGAGAATTTGTAACTAGAAAACTATTGACTCGTACAAACCAATCTCTATAGACGTGTAGTTATCTTTATTTCATCTCATTTGAATCGTACAAATCATTCTCAATTTCTACAATTTTACATAGAAGGTCGTAAAGTTCACGTTACACTTTTATCAATAATTCATAAAGAGAGAGGGGGAGAAATGGGTTTTAACGTCCACTCGACACAAACTAGGTCATTTTGGGACTAACATGGTTTCAATTTTATTTCAATAATTCGTTTGCGCTTAGGGGTCTTTAGCCGTGGGAGGAAACTAGGGTGCCCGGAGGAAACCCACGAGGTTGAGAAGGCGCCCCTATCCCCATGCCACATACGCTCACACCAGGGATCGAACCCACGGCCGCAAGCTAGAAGTCGAAGCGCGGCACTCTAGACCACTAGGCCATCCCAACCCCTCTGACAATTCATAAAGAAATGTGGAAATAACAAGAAAGACCTGTCAAGACGTTATTCGCAATTTAGACACCGCTTGACGTTTGTCGTAAAACAGAAAGAAAGGCAGATATTTTCAACATATAAATCAAGATATTAAGATTGTGGGGTTTGTTCTATCTGGAAATATTGATGTTATTGATATGGTCATATTGACTTGATCATATATATATAGTCTCGGTCACCCAGAACCCCCTAGTCTTCAACGCACGGAGGGTCTGGGTCGGTTCTCAATTATTGACGAAAATTACTGGATAATCTACCACATAAAAAACCAAACTCCCGGTTACGCATGGGCAATGGAACCTTATGGCTAAAGTCTCGGCAAGTGATGGATATTATGAAGCCGGGTCGATTTTGATAGATTCTATAAAGCGAGGATAAAATATATCCCACAATTCACTTGGCACATCTATTATTAGAAACAAAATAGAGACGATACAACAGCATGCATCGCGATTAAGGAGATTGTGAGAAGCCATACGTTTGATTCATGACGAGAGAAAATTACCATTTCAATTAAAACCTTTAAAACAAAATTTTAGAGAGTGTCATTGTTGACAAGCGAGATGTTTTGATAGATTCACTACGTGGTAACTTAAAAGACTGGATGATCCAGACAATGACCGACTTTCTGTCAAATTTTGAGGACCCATCCAGACTAATATTCGTAGAATATTTGTTTGGATGATAAGAGACTAATATATATATTGTTGATATTATTGACTTGATCATATAGATATTGATATTATTGACTTGATCATATAGCTATTGCTATTATTGACTTGATCATATTGATATCATTGATATGGGTATATTGATATTATTGACATGATCATATTGATATAATCGATATAAAAATATTGACATGATCATATAGATATTATTGGTTACTTAAGTGTGACTATTTAAAGGTTGGGCTAAACACTCCAGTTCGTATATTGAACACTTTGTTGTCTTACAGCTTCATCAAGTCGTTACCTAAATGAATTGATTATACTCGGAACAATAGAATAATTCAAATTACTTAATGCAACTCCAGTCGCATTCGAACTAATATAACCCGCGACATGGGTCGATCCTTGAAAGTGGATAGCGATGTCTGCCTAGCTAGAACGATATATCTATCGCTTGAACACTAAATATAGCTCTAGTTGTTCTTCATACCTATATATCGCTCGAAATACTGTTCTTCAAGGAACGTGTCTCTACTGTTCAGAATATAAGTATGATTGTCCCGGACCAGTCGCACGACTGATGGCCAGATCTTTTTGTTAAGGCCAACTCAATTTTCGTCAAGGTCGCTGAGATGTTAATACGGTTAATGCACGCGAGAATGTAGATAGGTTAGGGTAAGAGTTAGGACTAGGTACACGCAGGGTTAGGTTTAAGAATTTTGGGGCAGACGAGTGGACTATAAGTGTGGACGTGTATTGGAGAAACTGCCTCTAAATGTCTACTTCCCAGGAGAGTTTTTTGAACGAGACGACTAGCTACAGGACCGTCAAACGACAATCAATAACATTCGTTCCTCTTGTTGTACAACGCTTATTCAGAGGGCCTGACAAGGAGAGCTTCTAGTCCTTCAGATGGTATGAGAAACCATGTACACCTTGACGTGCGCGTAAAATATCCCTTGGCAGATGGAATTGGATATAACAGTAGGCCATAGTACCGCTGCCCGGGCAAACTTTCCCTCATAGCGCACCGTATGGTGTATGTCCGCCTCCATTAGCCCAGTCAGGAGCAAAACAGTTGGACGTTAAACCCCATTTCATTTCATGACAATTCTTAATAGGTTCAGCTGTGGCGTGTTTCTATAGAAACAACCAAAACGACGTTTAAATAACTTGTAGGCGTTTGTGAGTAACGTGTTTCTATAGAAACTACCAGAACGACGTCCAACAGTAGCTATGGAAACAACAGAACAATGTGGAAATGCAATACAGCAAGTGTACAGTCAATTGTTTTTTAAAACTCCTAAAATTTAAACAAATTGTAAGGACTTGATAAATGTGTCTGATTTGTCGCATACTTTGTAATTTAAAACTGTCCGAATAACCTGGGTGATCATTCCGATCGGTGTAAAGTACATTTTAATAAGTCTACATTGGAGAAATAATTATAACAATTGTATGTGAAATACAAAGATCTTCGGCAAAATTGGTCTATTTACGGTAATTCTGGTTTTAAATTTTCTATTTCAACTGTCAGTTTTAAGGCGGATTGATATAAGCTTCCTAGCTTGTTTCCCAATACAAATAAATTATTTGTTTCTTAATCCAAATAAATTATTTGTTTCTTAATCCAAATAAATTATTTGTTTCTTAATCCAAAAAATTAATTGTTTCCCAATCCCACCAAAAATATGTTTCTCAAACCTAATAAATTATTATATATTATATATTAAATAAATCTTGTGTGAAACATCTCTAGGTTTTAGTTTAAATATAATAATAAAAAAAATTCCAGTGTGGTTCCCTTTGTCAGTGATGCAGGACGGAAGGCGTGGCAAGGACAGCTGTCTTGTCATTCGGATGGGACGAAAAACAGGTACCGTGCACACATTGCATGCACGTAAAAGATCTCCTGACAGTTGGCATTCGATAGAATAAGAGTAGGCCATTCTGCCGCTGACAGGGCAACATTTCCCTCATAGCACACTGTATGACGTATGCCAGTCTTCCATTAGCCCAGGTTAGGTGCAGAAGAGTAGGACATTAAACACCATTTCATATCATTTCAATAATAAAATTAGTAATAATTACGATTTAAAGATACATTATGGGAGATTAGATAAATGGCTGGTAGTTCCCACTATAGTAGTTCAAAACAAATAGATAATGTAAAGTGAATATGGTGAAAATCGCTTCACTCTGAAACGTGCTAGTAGCGATTGAAGTTAAGGCCTAGTACCGATCATCATTACTAAAGTCGGTACGATCAAAAGCACAGACTCGATCATCAATTAGCGTTGATCAGCAGATCGGATTCAGTGGAAAGTAAAAACGCACACTCTTACTAAAGGCCTGTCTCAAAGTGACGTAAGCGGCGCTTCTTATGTGTTGATAGCTAGCGGTTGTGAGGGCACGGAGAGTTAAACGTGCCATAGGTTGGGATTATACGGCAAAAATGAAGTTGGCAGATTCTAATCTAGGAATTTACGTCGTCTTCACACTGTGTGACAATGGACAGCTACTAAGGACAAATATAAGCTCTTAACGGATTCTCTTTCAAATCACGTGATAAACAATGTCGGTGGAAATAGATTGTCGTGGTAGACCCTACGGGCTAGTTTAAAACCGATTGAAATGTTTCGAGGGTGATTTGAAGCGAAAATTTGATAAATAAATTAGTTTGAATATATCATCAAATCACAAGGTTATACGCTGCAAGGCTTCTTTAGTACAACGTTATATTAAAATCTTCCATTCTCACTTCCTGATGGAAATTCTGGGAGTTTTTATTTCCAGGTCCAGGTGTAGAATGTCTGAATTTTAAATAAAACAAATAAATGTCAAGCGATTTATCAGAGTCAACAATGGCGCTATTTCTGTCAATCCTGTCTTCTGGGATTTTCAATTGGACGTATTTGACAGATTCTATAATTGTAATGAATGGCGAGAATAAGCTAACGATGTAGCCTTGGGTTTTCATAGTGAGACTCAAAATCAGAAATGGTTACATAACCGTTAGGGTTAATGGTCGGGAATTGGGAATATCGCCAACTAAACACCAGCTCATTTTTCAAGTTGACATAAACTGAGAGGGGGGGGGGGGCGGGGGGGGGGGGGTAACACAAGCGACTCTATTCATTCCCTTGCCCAATCATGCCACTTCTGAAACTTGGATCGACGTCATGCCATAAACTACTATTACACCTACTTATTGGGGGTGGGAGGGGGGGGGGGTAAACGTCCGCTTCAGCCTGAAGAGATATCGCACACCACGGGTTCGTGTGATGCATACTTATTTAACATCGCCGACAACGATTTGATCGACGGTCGAACATGTATGAGAGCTGATACAGTGCGCCACTTGAGAGCTGATACTATTCACTACTTCTAATCATCCAAGGGGGTCGCGGTGACTCAGTGTGTAATGTCCAGGTCCTTGTTTGACCCCTGCGTTGGCCGAGAAAGTTCGTCAGGATTTTTTCTGGGGTGCTTCTTCCTTGTCATGTAATAGAGTTCCGTGCCGTCCGACTTCGATCCCTTTGCTTTCCCCTTGACGGTGAAGCTCTAACAAGGTCAAATGTCTGTTCGATCGGATGGGTCGACAAACCGTGGTCCCATGAACACAGCTGGAATTCGATTAAAGGGTCGGCCACAGCGCCGCAGTCTAGGCCAAAGTTCTCTAATGGCGCATTTGGAAGGAGAATAGTATGACGTTAAACTCCAATTCACATCATTAGCATGTCACCTCTAATCATCTAACGCGCCATCTTTGTCGCATGCGCATAAGATTGGCCATCCCTCGTATATAAAATACTATAACCAACATGATCGAGACAAAACAAAAGTAGGGTATAGTTTTAATTGATTGAGTTATTCGAGAGAAAAACAATACGATAAATATGCTGGTATTATTAATGATGTAGTCACCTAGCGGGGAGTCTTTATAAACCGGATAAGGCCATTGTTAATATGGTGGTAATTACAGAGTTATCGACCCCTGGTGTGTTCACAGTTTATTGATTATCGTATAATGAACTGGTGTGTATCAATCAGGTTTATCGGTAAATACAAATATTAAACAACCTTCGATATTCTCTCAAAGGAGCCGCGGTGGCTAAGTGAGTAAGATGTTGACCGCTCGCTGACCTGGGGGTCTCTGTGTTGAAGGACGGGTGGGGATGGATTGGCTTATTAAAGTTACATTATGGGAGATAAGATAAAGAGAAGGCAGTTCTCACTATAATAGTTAAAAACTAGATTGTGTAAAGGTAATTTTCAGTCAAATTGGTTAACTATCAGCCGAGAAAAAAGCGTTTGAAATATTCACATAGCCTCGATCATCATTACTCAAATCATTAATATAAACAGCATAGTCTCGATTATCAATTTGATTAATTTAATTATCAACGGCCATTAAGCGGCATATAGGAATTCAATCCGCCAATATTGAAGGCTAGGCTTGAATTTAAGAGTTTATTATGGTCTGGATATGTTAATTAATGTCTAATTGATTATTTAGATAACATCTCAGGCATAAAGAAAGACCTGTAATAAGCAGATTTTGCTCTTGCATAATGCTATTTTAATGAAGAAAGTTGGCTCGTGTTTTTTACATCGTATTCTTAATTGCTGTAAATTATACAATATGTACGAAATATAAACTTTTATAACTAAATAAGAGATTTATTATGTGAGGTTTAATCCTGCCGATTGTCGTTCGTTGTTCTGGCTTCAAATATTATATAACGTATCATTACTCAACTCTTTTCCTTAAATAAAATTAACAGAGAGAGAGAGAGAGAGAGAGGGGGAGAGGGGTTTTAACGTCCATTCGACACGAACTAGGTGATTTCGGGACTAACATATGGTTTAATTTCATTTCAAAATTCTTGCGCGTAGAGGTCTTTAACAGTGGGAGGAAGCCGGAGTACCCGGAGTAAACCCATGAGGTTGGACAGGCGACCCTACTCAATGACAGGCTGTATGATACAGAGCGCGCACGCTAACCATTCGGCTACCTAACCCACCTACACAGAGAGTGGATGCGGAATATAGATTCAAATGAAACGAAATCCAACAAATAAATTTATTATTGTACATTAATTATTAATGATTATATACCTGTGTTAGAAAATGTTGAAATAAAATTAAATGAAATGTAATAAAATTAAATGAAATGTAATAAAATAAAATGAAATGCAATAAAAGAAATAAAATCAAATGTAAAGAAATGTAATAAAATGATATGAAATAGAGATGAGCGGCTTACCTTTTTGCACTAACTGAGAAAAAGGAAACTGATACACACCACGCAGCGTGCCCAGCAGTGTCCCCAGTAGTGTGCCAGGCCCATCAGCAGTAATTCAGTAATTATTCGTTCGGCCGTTAATATCAGAGAGAGAGAGAGAGATGACACCTGGGCAAGTTAATTAGCTCACAATATATCTTTCTTTTTGAATTAAGACAAGAAACAGTTGGATGTAAAAATGTTTCCTTTTTAGTGCAAATAGGTATGAGGAATTTTACGTGAAGGTAAAAAATGAAAATGAGACATAGATTATTTTTTGTTACTACGTTCGATGTAAAAACGCACATGCAATCGACGTCTTATAAAATAACCTCACACGTAAATCTATATACTGCACGTGACATTAATGAAGGCTGTGATTACCTGGGAGAGATATTTGTGTCTACGAAAACCAGACCGATAAATAAAGAAGATCGAAATTGGGAACTTATATGCAGTGAGCCAGCGTCATAGGGCCACCTTCCAACCTCGTGGGTTCTCCCGGATCCCACTGCAAAAGACCCCTACGTGCAAGCAAACTATTGAAATACAATTGAATCATGTGTTAGTCCCAACATAACTCATTATGATATTCAAATCTTATTAATCAACAACAACTAATAGACACCATCTTGTAAGCTAGTTGTACATGAACCATTAATATTTTACCATTAGCTTTGGGGATTTCCCTTAGCAACAGCCTCAAGTTAGCAACGGGGCAGTCCTTTCGTCGGTGACGCATAATCAACGGCAACAATTTTGTAATAAATCTGGATGGTAAACCCGAAACTTTCACCAAGCCGGGTACAATCGTGGAGCGCTTTCAGTCAGCGATGCGGCTTGGGAGGCTTGCTAAGCAATGGCAACAATTTTTCAATAAAGTTGCAAGAAGCCGGGTGCAATCGTGGGACTTTTTCCGCCCAGTCTCCGCCGGCCAGAGAAAGTGTCTAGTTAGTCGGATAGGATGACCGTTACATAAGCACTAATGACATAAGACTAGGTCGTAGCGTTGCCGCTGGGACGAAATGTAGGGCGAATATTTCAGAAAGTAGGGCGCTAGACTCCTTTTCAGTTCTCTTCTTGTTTGATGAAAAGACGGTTTGAATGTAAGAATGCTATTCGAAGCATTTCCGGTTCAGCTAGATCTCAGTCTTTTGTTGAAAAGTGAATACCATCACAGAAGTAAGATCCTATCACTGATGTAACCGTTACGAACTCATTTTCACTTATAATAAAAGATCCTTTAACCATTGAAAGCCCATCAATTCATTACCAACAGGTTAAAAGTCTGTATATTTAAATGTTCCAGTAATTCTTTTGGGTTTTTTAAATAAAACACGTCGTCAATTTGATAATTTGATCATGGATGACCTAACTTCACTCAAATTGTCTACAGGCTTCATGATATTCAGATCGTTTAAAAAATATAGTATTTCCACAAAGCGTTGATAGAATAAAAAAACCCATCTTAACACAAAATTCAAGGGGTTGGAATTATAAATCCAACAAAAACCCACGAGGAAAGGATGGTGAGCATATACTTGACAAAATGATTGCATTAGTGTTATATCATAGCCAAGAACTTTTTCCACTTATACCTGGTCCGATATTGACCTGCTTCAGAGGCGGATCCCCTCGCGCCTCCCTAATTTTCGACAGTGCCTTTTTTTACTGCTGAAAGTGCTTTTTTCAGACCCAAATATGTCGTCTCCGAACGTTACTTAGACGAAAATATTAGCCAAATAGCTCGTGGAATGTCTACAGATGCAAGGAAATGACGGATAATTGTCTTGCCCCCCCACCCCCTCGCAGCGGCGTGCCCCGTGTCCGCAGTAAGTGCCCTCATTTTGCGCCCCCCCCCCCCTTCAAAATTCCTAGATCCGCCCCTGTGCTTCTAAGTCTTTCTCCAAACAAATTTACGATTTTTCACTGTGGGAATATGATTTATTTTACTTGGTGTAGGAACTAAATCTGCCTATTGCAAGTCTTTCTATAACATTGAACTGTTATGTAAACTATTAATTAGACTTTTACATGACAAGACCATAATCATGACTCGATGTCATCGGATATCTCTGATAATAAGGAGATTAGATAGGTTCAGCCATATTTTGAATTAAGCTATTATAAAACTGGTGAAACGAGGCTACGCTTCGAATAACCAGCGCGGTGGTGGAAATGAATGCACATATCTTGTCAAATCTTCAAAAGCCAATAATGGAGCAATTAGAGTGAAATTTTCAATAAATTCGTTTTGCATGATAAATTTTTGAACTATTATAGTAAATGGCCAGCTCTTTATATTTCTTTAAAATCTAAGGTTATAATAATTTGAAGGGCGCAAAATCTGGAAATGAAAAGAGACAGGGAGAGAACTGGGGTTTAACGTCCACTCGACACAAACCTGGATCATTTCGGGACTAACACATGGTTTTAAATTTATTTCAATAATTCGCTTGCGCGTAGAGGTCTTGAGCTGTAGGAGGAAACCGGAGTGCCCAGAGAAAACCCACGAGGTTGGACAGACGACCCTACGCCTTGCCACGTACAACAGGGGATTCGAAACCACACATGAAATGAACAGAACCCAGTGGTACGGATGGTACGAAAAACCCAGTACTCGTGGCGTGCTTGACAAAGAAACTATGATAGTATGAAAAGATGAAGGCTGGGTGGGCGGAAACGCTGATGTCTGGTCAACATATCCCCCATAGTAGACTACTTGACGTAATCCCGTTTCCATTATCCCAGTCGGTGGGGAAAAGAAGTGCATTAACTCCATTTCATTTTTGTTAAATGTAAAAAAGTACAGACATCCAATCTGCATTATTAAAGCTGATATTTTAAAAATAGTTTATTTTATTTATTTAAAATGGAATCTATCAAACGTTATGCTATAAGATTCCCATATAATGACTATATGAAACAAAGTTTAGTCTATCTTTGAACAGCTTATGATGTACAGTCGGTATAAGATTGAATATCTTTTATTCTTATCGATTTTCCGAAAATATCAAATAATTTTTTTCTTTACAATTCTTCACTTGGATACGACTGATTTTTCTTGGCATTTCAAGATTGCTATTGTGGGTGATCGCCTGTGCCGTCATTAAAGTCGCGATCTCGACTTGGCATTTTGGGGGAAAATATCTAATTTGATATGGCTTAATCCACAATAAAACACACTCAAATGGTAAGTGCAGGGGGGGGGGAACTGCACCACACATAATTTAAACAAAAACAAATATATTAACAACACATCGTACAAACAAACAAACAATTCAAATAAAGTGAATGGATCCAGGGGCTAGCCGTAAGCGTTTGATTGGCTAAAATCAATCTAATATTGTCCAGGTATGGTCTAAAACTAAATGCTCTAAGTCATAAAGAAAGGTTTTAGTATTCAATAGAATAGACGTATGTTGATTACACGACGATCTAATTAGAATACCTTAAAAGGTATATAAATAATCTCCTAGCTACGATTTGATCGCATTAAAAAGAGACACAGTAAATAACATCGAACAGTGTGGATATCGAATTATGCGAAATGGCAATTTATCATATCTTAGTACATTGAACGGAAGTAAATATTTCTTGTGCTGATATTTCGTCAGAGATTCAACTGTCACAATGTTGTAGTTTACAGGGATTCAAATCTCTCGAATGATGAACAAGTGCTTTACAATGTCATATTATTTTTCAACCACATACAACTTGAAATATATACATGCCAACAACAAATCGTGTCTCAATTAAACTTATACACCTATAATCAACTGCAGGGGCGGATCCAGGAATTTTTGCGGGAGGGGGTTTGCCAGGTTTCTGTTACGGAAATCTGCCATCATCGTCTCTAAATTACATAGGCATACATACAAATTGAGCTTTTTAAACAGAGAAATGGTTTTTATACTGATTTAGGATCACTTTGTGATGTAATTCCATTGATGCAAGGCATTATATTTTTTTTACGTAGCTGAGCAAGGGGGGGGGGGGACCCCAAACTCCCCCCCCCCACCTCTGGATCCGCCCCTTAACTCGATTGTTTATTTTAGAACACTGATCGGCAAATTCAAACCTGACGCTCATTATCAAAATAACACGGCCAGCTCAGATGATTTGAAGTGATATTAGACGATTTTTACAAATTGTCGAACAAAGATTTTATTTTGAATGAATGCGAAAGAAAATGTTTATAAAACGCCAGATTAAATGCTATCCGGATTACAGTGTGAAGTACCAATGAAATTAACGACCTGGGAGTCACGTGTGGTGTCATGGGAGGGAACAGGCCATGATGTAAATAAGAGAAAAAGGTCATGTCCTTAAAACTTTGGTGCCCTTGAGGATTTGATTCGTATTATGCCTTCATTTCCGGAAAAATATTTTGTTTGTTAAAGCTACGGCTCTTGGTGGCTGCGTCTGACAATGTATGTTTTGGGGATTCTGCTTCGAAGTTTGACTTTATAGACAGCAAATTATGATAACTTTATTTTGGAGTAAATAATGAATGCGTTTCGGAGTGAATGTGGAATGTGGTGTGATGAATGTGCTTTGGGGTGAATGTGGAATGTGTTTTGGAGTGAATGTGGAATGTGTTTTGGAGTAATTGTGTTGTTTTGGATTGGATGTGGAATTTGCTTTGGAGTGAATGTGGAATTTGTTTTGGAGTGAATGTGGAATGTGTTTTAAAGTAAATGAATAAATTTTCGTACAAAATGTGAAATGATTTTTGGAGTAAATGGGTATTTTGTTTATTATTTTTGGTCTAACGTTATAGCCAGTAAATAAAGGAATTGTTTTGAAGTTTTTTATGTTTTACATAGAACTATAGTTCTCAGACCCAAGTCTTGAAATATTGTAAATGATATTATAATAGTCCGTCTACTACTCCACAGAAGTCATTGGGATTGGGCAGATTACAAACAGTATACAAAAAATATATCAAACAAACCTTGGGAAGTTTCCGTCAAAGATCCCAATATCTTTTTTTCTTTTACAAATTATTATATTCTAAAACAATTGTTTAAATTATCACAAAAACACAATGACATTTAGGAAGTATTTAATATGGATAAAAATGTTTCCAATTTTGTGTGAATGGTACATAAGGCGAAAAATGAACAATAGGCACCATTCTCTCCGGACTAGTTCATCTTACTACGTTCGGTGTAAATAGGGCGCTTGTTATTGAGACCGTGTGATGAGACGTCACAAGTAGACCTATAGTTCACGTCATTCATCATCTACATGGTTAAATGAGGGCCTTCGCATCACCGCTATGAAACAGATTGCCTCCCCATTTGTCTCCAGTTTTTGAGTTTTAATAACAAAGCTCAACGGAGACTGTAAATATATACAAATGGGCTTTACTCAACTTCTTCCCGTGGTAGGTGTATGACATATAAGTAGCACCTAAACGTACGAATTATTACAAGCCTTTCCGAACGAAATCCATATTGGGTGAGGTCGCCATCTTAGCGACCACCGTGGGTTTCAAAGGATAAATCTTAAATTAAGAAACAACTATTTGTGAATTTATCGGGTTTGGGCGTTCCAACGATGCATGCTTTAACACATATAAGAATTGTATAGAACGATTTTTAAATAAATGAACAAATGATTGTTGAAGTAAAACAAAAGTGAAAAAAATTTTAAAACAAACAGAAATTATCACTTAATTACAAAATACATAATAAAAAATTAAATAAATGCTAACCTCTGCATTAGGTATTTCAAAACACATAATAAAAAAATCCAATTTAAATAAAATACTAACCTCTGCGGTAGGTATTTCGATGATCTGTCAAATTTAATTCAAATATTCCTAGTCCGTTACTTCCGTTATGGTAATTAGGTCCGTTATCCACCGAATATACAAACACTGACATGCTAAAAACTTTTAATATCCACCACAAAATACTCCTGATTTATTCTAACTTTATTATTATTTAAAACTTATTTATATATACTCCTATCTTTATCGTGTCATCGTTAGATAACCCGAGTAACTCACTATCCTCCTCGAGACGCTAATCATCTACACGGCACTATTGTAAACCAACCACGCACTTAATTAAAATTTGTTAATTATTTCCAAGACATGAAACGAAAAACGAAGTAAATGAAAATTAATAAAAAGAGGTTAATATGTTACTTAATATAACTCTTTACAAAATCAGAAGCACATAAACCCCAAGTGACAGTCATTTAGAAATAGATTTCGCCCGCAGCAGATTTGAAGATAAAGTCTGATTTTTCACTTTTTTTTCTGGTTAGAAGTTCTAATTGATTAGGCGATCGACAATGTCGTTTGCTCGATCAGCAAGGACTCCGGTACATTAATTTGTCACTAGAAACCGGTCGTTTGTTACCACTCACGTTAAATTGCCACAATCATTTGATACAAGTCAGCTTGGCGAGAGACGGCGACTTTCCTGTTCTAAGTTAACAACGAGGTGATTATCCGAGAATGTCGTAAAGACGAAAGACCATGATGGCTTTGGATGTAAAAGACTGGAATTTGCCGGAGGTGGAGGAGAAAATACCCTACAATTAGAGTCAGAACGAAAGGATGAAGCCGACGGCAGCTAATGAAGGACGGTGGTCCAACAAAATAACCGCTAGAATTACTGAGAGAGAAGCCTATGACAGGAACTCACACCGTGGCTAATAACAAACTCTTCCTGCGACGAATTCATATAAAACACGTCACTAATAGATACTGATGGATGCCGATAAATACGGATAAACATGAGTCTAATACCTCGATCAAAGACTCGACAGCATCACCTAGGATATATATATCAATCACCGATAAATACAAGAGTTGTAATCTTAATATCCCTGGTTACACTTTTATAATTCCACCCATCAACCTGCCAGCATTTTCTTAGTTACCTATACCTGGCAAAATCAATAGATATGAATAAATATGTTTAATATACACTACACTATATATCTTTCACATGGTCATTTACTTTTCTTTTAAACCCAACGGCTATTTTTCTTTTCTTGTTGTTGACTAGAATATACTTTATGAAGAAAGTGATTCAAGGTAACTGTTGCATGATACAATGCTGATTCGAGAAGATAATAGATGAGCTTGTATATATATCACGTGATTAGATGGTTTTAATTAAGCCTACCATTTAATTATAATGGGTTTTATTACATGTATTTACAATTAACATTCTGTATGTATTGTTGGTCGAGTCGTCTTGACGTTGTGCGTCACTATGTAAAAGAAATTCAAGGTGCGCTGTTGGCAGCTATTGGAGTTGGGGGCAATGGCGTGGGGCTGTTTGGAGATGTCCGAAGCATACTACTTTTTTGTCTGTAGCCCAAGACAAAAGTATAGGGCCTGGTACCGAGAGAGAGGTTGATATTTTAAAGATGTTAATATAGATGAAATAATTAATATAACAGAACTAATGTGATTAGGCGCCCGCGGAAACGCACACAACTGACGGGGTGTGAGGTTAGCTGTAAAGCGATGGAAATGTTGTAGCTCTACGTCTTCTCCCATCCCCACCCCATGGCCCCAAACTTCCCTCAGGAAAGATGTCAAATACCTTTCCTATTTGGTAAATATGTATCAATTTACTTTGTTTCTTGCCTTCATTTGCCCAGTTGGTGCAGAAAAGTGGGAGAGAGAGAAGGGGGAGAGAGAGAGAGAGAAATGGGGTTTATCGTCCACTTGATACAAACTAGGCCATTTCGGAACTAATAACATGGTTTAATTTTATTTCAATAATTTGCATGCGCGTAGGGTTCTTTAGCAGTAGGAGGAAAGCGGACGAAATCCACCTTTTCACACATATGAATAGAAAAGGGGCGATGGACTTTATTTGTGGCAGGGATTAGGGTTGGTGACATCTACCCCACGACTCTTTGTCCGGATTAGCAGAAAAGGTAACGGCACGCCACCATTTTGAAAATACATATTCACAAAATCGTTAACTAAAATATTGTAAGGTTACAGACTGTCGATTGGCTAAAGTCTTAGCAAAGAATATAGCTCTTGGCCAATAAACATAATGTCTTGTCCATGTATTTGTTTTTGTGTAAATTATGTATTGTGCAGTCCCCTGCATTTACTATTAAAATATTAGGGCGCCGTCTGTAGGCCTATATTACAGTCATGTTCTATATGACAGTTTCACATAAATAAATCTAATTAAACTAAAGTCCGTTTCAATTTCATTTCCACGGCCATTAATGAATTTAATATTTTCCCGGTATCGAGATCCAAAAATAATTGGATTAAAGTTATCATAAATTTCCTACGACATTATGGCCCTGCACTATCGTGGCTCCCGGCGGACGAGTTCATTCCAATTAACCTCGTTCCAATCATTATCTAATCTGGATGTGGTACCAGGGGTTAATAAACGATTGTACATTCTTTCCGGTCGCCATCTTGGTCCCCGAGGACATTATATTATTGTCATATTGTCGTCTGGATCTCATCTTTGTCTACGTCACGTTCCCTCATTAAGATAAATATCATCCCGCCTTTTTATGAGACAAAATTGGACGTAACTTTATGAGGTCACGTGTCAGTGTATACGACAAAAGTAACTATTCGAGTATATTAATTTACTAAGTATCAGGTTCGGATTCGCATCGTTTTCATTTTGATATGGTAGTGCAAATATAGAATACGACAATTATTTTTTGTATTGACGTCAATATGTTTAATCAGTCCAGTTATTTCGTAGGGAACTAAGGTTTGCAGCAGAAGCATGACCATCTGGATAGTTAGTAAGGGGTGGAGGAAGCATATGCATCCAATCCTATACTATTTGACTTATTCTGCAATAAATTATTAAATGCTATATATACCAGTACAATAAATATATATATAAACCAGTATAACGGAACACACTGTTACGTTATTATTTTCTGTAGGCCTATGCCAATTTGTATGCAACCGATAAGTCACGTGGTTATTAAAGTAGTGTTATGGCTTCTGTCTGATTTGTGTTATTCTACTGCCCACGCCTCAAATGTGCTCACACCCTTTCTGACTACTGCAAGAGGCTTAACGAAACACACACCACAGACAAATTCATGCACCACTGACAAAGACATACACCACTGCCAAGGACATGCACCACTGACGAGGACGTGCACCACTGACAACGATATGCACCACTGACAATGACATGTATCACTGACAAGGTAATGCGCCACTGACAAGGACATGCGCCACTGACAACGACATGCACCACTGACAAGGGAAAAATTCCCCGAAGAAGTTTTCCAGCAAACACTGATATCGGAATGATAATGCCATGATGGGAGGCGAGTCATGGACAATATTTTATATTTACTTATATCAGTCTTCGAGTGTGTGATATGAGAATAAAGAAGGAGATAAGTTTGTGTGTTTTTATATTAGGGTGTCTGTGTTTGTTGTAAGGATTACGTTTTTCTTAGACCTGATCTTTTATATCTGTAAATATTACACACTTATAAATACACTGAGATTCCGAGGACCCGGTGAACAAACAACAAAATCTTTACGGATTGACAATGGACTGGAATGGGGTTCTGCACCAGCATTTGATAATAAAGACGGAATATGTCATACAGTTTGCTATGAAGGCCATTTGGCGCTACGTGTTACTCTTTTATCGAATTCCAATTACCAAGGGATCTTTTACGTACACACCGATGTGTACACGGGAATTCGGTATTTCGTGGCATTCGTGCATACGCTCTGTCCTGCCCGGTTTTCTGTCCTGTACCACTGACAAGGGAGGACCACGTCGGAAAATCTTAATGCACTTTCTTAGTCAATGCAGGGATTGAACAGTAAACCTTCAGTTTAGCGAGCCAGCGTCTTACGCACTGGACCACAGTGGAATACGAATCCTTCCATTGGTGATTTTGGGGGCGGAGGGATAACATTTATTTAATTGGGCATTAAGAATAACCGTGTGTCTCTTTTAATACTTGTTTCACCATGTTAACAGCCATCATTTTTAAGGAGCCAAATATTTTGGACCTAGAAATTGACTCAAATGGGGCGCAACGTATATAATGATAATGTAATCTGATAGTATACGAACTGATTAACATTCAATTGTTTCCGTGTTGACTCTAATTTTAAATCATATATGTCCAGCGAAATATGGCATGAGTCTCAACCGATTAGAAATTCTTAGTGTCTGGTTATTCCAGTCTATTGCGCATGCTCTACCAGATGAGTTATGGCGTCTCAGTTTAACATGAACTGTGGAATATGTCTAGCCTCGTTCTCTCTGGTCAATTGTTACAAATGATGCTGAAAATACATAATGGTACATGATTTGTGTACCAATGGTAAAATGTTTATATTGTCTTAAATATTGGATATCAGATGCCTACCTCTTCAAGGTCAGCTAACAACATCAATGTTAAATATTGATTTGAACTGACAACGTGTAAGAATTTAGATTGATATTCAGTTAAAGACTTGGCTACTTTAAGTTCCAAAAAACTCAATTTTATTTTGACGCCACCGAAATGTGTTTGTTATCGACAATCCCACAAACGAGATTAATAGCTCTCACTGTATTGTATTACGTCATTCTATTGTGAACCAAAATCTCACAACGCGTGGATCACCTGTGACGTCATTATAACGCTCTCTGGTGTTAAGGGGAAACTAGTTTTAACTTTTTTTTTTATCAAGCCAGGCTCACACAACATGACGAGTTGGGCGACAAATCGTCGAAATATAAGTGGGGTGGCCCACTACATGACGATTTGGGCGATCACCTCTAAATGCATTTAATTCGTTGAATACTTCAATTAATATTGCTTTACATAACGGTTAGTGGGCAGCGTAGTTGTCTTAGTACAACGCCCATCGAGTGCAGTGCGTTTATAGTATTCTAAGTAACGAACTCAAATTAACCCTCTCATTACCAAACAAGAGAGTGAGAGAGGGGAGGGGGGGAGGAGAAATGGGGTTTAACCTCCACTTGACACAAAAGGTCATTTCGAGACTAACATATTATGGTCGGGGGGGGGGGGATATGGAATTTTTGGGAGGGGCTGAGGATGTGGCCGGTTAAAATACTCCTAAATATTTGGGGGGGGGGGGGCTAATTCGATTTTTATTTTTGAGAATGATCGTGTGTGGTTATGTCACATTAGAAGAATAACCAAAAATGATTAGTTTAATAGGGAATTTATTTCCTTGGTTTTCGCTTAACGCGTCGCCAAGGTGAGCACATTAAACGATTTGTTGCCGACGAAGCGACGACTTGGGTGATCATATCAAACATGTCAGATACCAGCGACGGTCGCTGACGGAAAATCGCTAACGACCGACTGCGCACACTAGGCCAGTTTTTGAAGATTCATCGTCGGCGACCGAAATCGCCTATGACGTCGTGTAGTGTGGGCCGGGCTTATACCAATAGATTGACTCACCTTGTGTTTTACGTGTTCGTAGGTCGATAGATAAGGGTGAAAACTTACGCCCGTTGACAGTTATTGAAATTTAGAATGGCGGTAAATAGTTATTAATAATTTAAACGGTGATAAATTGCATGCTATTCTTAAACACAGGCTGTCAAATCTCCCACCGATGATTCAAGGATCAGCCCAGAAATAAAACTACTCCAACTGGGCTAATAAAGACGAACATAAGCCATACTGTGTGGTATGAAAGGAAGAATGGACCCGGACAGCGGCGATGTGTCAGAGCACTCATTTGAGTGGATGTGGCGCATTATCAAATGCAATATATTATTATTATTATCGAATTACAACTGCCGATGGTTATTATACGTGCACGCTAATGTAGGCATGGTATACTTTTTCCTTTGCCAGGCCATCTAAGCCGCACCAGTGATATCGGGGAACCACATTGGACAATCCCGATGAACTTTCGCTGTGGTTTCGATCCCTGGTTTGAGAGTATGTGGCATGGAGATAGTGGCGCCTTCTCAACCTCGTGGTTTTCCTCCGGGAACTCCGGTTTCCTCCCACTGCTAAAGACCCCTACGCGCAAGCGAATTATTGAAATAAAATTTAACCATATGTTAGTACCGAAATGACCTAGTTTGTGTCGAGTGGACATTAAACCCCATTCTCTCTCTCTCTTCAGTAATGCAACGTTTACACCAATAAATTTGTTTATTGCTACCACGGAGTTCGACTCTCTTCACTGGTTACAGGGGTTGCATCCCGATATACATTTGTATTTCGTTTTCTTTCTTATGTATCCCTGAAATCCCAGTTTAGATGTCCTCCTACCACTAGCCTCCAGCTACGTAAGACCGCCCTATATATTATTATTATTACGGTGTATTTATATAGCACATATGCTCTTTACAAACTTAAAAAGATACAATAAACTACATAGTCAAAGGAAAAATACACAATATAACTGAAACAAACTGGAACTATAAAAACAGCTAAGCTAGGAAATTGGATACAGCAGTAATTAATAAAACTTTGGGACTCCACATTCATGTTAGAATCGAAGATTGCGCCCATGTTTCGGGCTGCAGTAGAATTAGTGACTCAGCAATACGAATAGAAAGATCTTCATCTAGCTTTGAAAGTTTTGCACCAATTTACCAAGTACTCTGTTTTCTCATCTGTGACACTCACAGTTTAATATCATCTATACATTGTTCGATATTGAACTTAAAAAATGTTGGTACCTGACGGCTTGAAGGAAATATACTATTGGGTTTCGTCTGCGTATAAGCGCAGTTCAAGTCTGGTGGGAATGTGTACCGACTGAACAGAACCAGCCCTAGTACTGATCTTTGGGGCACTCCAAATTGGGTCAATGATTCGGCGAAGAAGCTGCTTCCAACCAGAAATCTTTGTGTTCTCGTGCTGTTGTATGATTGGATGAGTTGCAGGGCATCATCTTTGATTCCAAATTCTATCTCCACGTCTAAAATATGGTGATCCACTGTACCGAATTATAAATAACCATTTATTAATATATCATTAATAAACAAATTAATGTCTTTCAAGAAATATATCTTATCTATAAATGACAAGGTACAAAAATATCTTTAATACATGTATGAATATTGAATAATATATCTCTAATGAATATGATTGAAATACGATAATCGATGTAGATGTCACAAAACAAATTATTTTATTCTGTATTGATCAAAGATGTTTTGTTTTTTTTAAAAAAAAAACCGATACGATATTAATGTAACTTTATTCAAAACTATGTTACAATGTATCGGCGTTGGTTCATACACCACGCAGTGTTTCATTTGATTAGCGCTATCCACTAAACACTGCTTTATGGAAGTAAATTTCTGTTCCAAATTATTACTGCTCAATAGTCAGAATAACAACCAATAGCTAACTGCGTAATTACTCTTTAAACAGAGCTCCAAATAAAAGGAGCAAATATGTTTACATGACGTTACGTCATGACTCCCGATTTTATTAACCAGTTCATGGCAGAAAAAAACTAATTATGTGACAAACGAGGCTATCAACACGGATACAATTTAAACAATACTATATGGGGACGAATAAGACCTTCGCCTTTTCCAATACCTTAAATCACTGTCTAAAGTTTTAGGGAAGACCCCGGATTAAACAAAGGGCTTTATATTGCTGTACTTGGACAGATTTGAACGGGAAGGACAGGCACACTCCCTCAAAAGCCCAAGTATCAGAAACTAATCCAGCAATGGGCAGGTGTGTGTGTGTGGGGGGGGGGGGGGGCACGGGCTTTTGATTCAGGAATTTGGCGTTAGTTGAGCATTAAACCAATGATTATAAAAATCTGAGATTGACGAGTTACTATTATGAATATGGGTTTGAAAGCACATAATATATGAGTTTATGTCGGTATAAAGTCATTTAATTTTTATAAATTTATTGTAATCTCTAATTAATTATGTTCGGTGAAATATGCGAACAGTCCAAATTAAACACTACTTAGTCTAATCATAGAACTAAATATAGTATTTAGTTCTATGATCTAATCTATACGTATTTCTTTAAATTATTTATTGTCGTTTGTGAATTAGACATTTGTAATTACTTGGCACACTCGAAATAATTATGTCGTGTAACGATTTTGATATGATTATTGTGTCTTTAAGTATAAAATATTTTCACGATAAAGATAGTAACATTAATATTGATTGAAATGGACGAATATTAAATTCTAATTCGAGTTTTTAATTTCAACTAATATTGTAGTTAACATTTGCCCCTTTAATATTATAGAGGGAGAGAGAAATGGGGTTTTACCGTCCACAAGACACAAACTAGGTCATTTCGGAACTAACATATAGTTTTTAATTTTATTTCAATAATTCGCTTGCGCGTAGGGTCTTTAGCAGTGGGAGGAAATCGGAGGACCCGGCGAAAACCCGCGAGGTTGGACAGGCGAGATTCCCGATTCAAATCACAATTTAAATCATGTTTTTTTAGAAATTGAGACATCAATTCCAAATTTCTATCAGCATAGAAATATGAAATGAATTGAAATGAAATGGGGTTTAACGTCCTACTCTAACACGGGCATACGCCATACCATGTGCTATGAGGGAAATTTTGCCCAGGCAGCGGCGTTACGGCCTACTCTTATGTCGAATTCCAACTGCTATTCACTATTCATTTGATGAGTACTGTGATGGACCCGTATTATAGCCAGCACATAAAATTTGGGGGGGGGGGGTGGCTACTGAACTTTTTGGAGGGGCTGAAGATGTGGTCGGCTAAGAACACTCCTAAGAAACCATTATTTTGGGGGAAATATTTGTGGGGCCCCGCTCCCCCATACCCCCCCTCCCCCGGTGGCTACGGGCCCGGACTGTGGGTAACGTATAGCTGTTTGCTTTTTACGGCAGACCCAGGTCCCGTGTATAGATTGCCATACACGTAAAAGATTTAATGGCAGTTGGAATGCGATATGTTTAGACCATAGCGCCGCTGTCCGGACAAAATGTCCTTCATAGCACACTGTATGGCGTGTGGCCGTCTTCATAGTCTAACCGCAAGTTAAACCCAATTTCATTTATTTGGGTAAAAGTAAAAAAAGGGGGCAACACCGTCTTTGCTTTAGGTTAGGGTTAGTAGAATTGGGTTGGCCAATTAATAACATAAGAAATAAAGATTGTAACAAATATGCCAGCAATTACTTAATTTATTCACTCCGTGCTGCGCTTTTATATTATATAATGAATATAATATTCATGACGCGTTTCCGGATTTCTAGGAACGGCATACACACAGAGAATTGCGGTGTTATCGAAAAGAAACAGTAACCAAAGAGACTTAATAGCGAAGCTTCATGTACAAAAAGAAGTAAATCTTTGATATGGTACCAGATCGCCATTTGACATTCTCAGTCTGTTATTAGCATATCGTTACGTGTCTTCTTTTAGCAGCAGGATTTCTAGCAGCTTGCCTTACAGTAATACTAGATACAAAACATAACATCTTATCTCCGGACGATCTTAAGGCGATTACCAGAACAAATGGCGCAGATATCTAAAGATTCTTGCTGGCCAATTTCTACTATAACTCTAGGCTATGGTCCTCACGTGTTTTGTAGTTATTTCAGAATTAGCGTCGTCACTGACCGAATAAATATTTTCAATGAGTTTGCACTGAAGTCCACTAATTGCTCCGGCTTAATGATGTTGACGCCGTCGTCAACAAATAAACCACGGTAGGGATCTACTTTGTTTAATTCTTGTATTCGCAGTTGGTCGGTTATTTTAATTATAAAATTCGCAAAAGAACATTGGGTGAAATTCGTCCGCTTTCTGCGATGGATGGATGTCTGTTATATTCTAACTAATTGTGTTAAAAAAAAACATTTTCCTTATAATGAAAGAATTTGTTAGAATCTGAAATGCGTTGTTTGGCTGGATGTTGGAATGGAAGTCGTTTATACTGTTTGACATGGATGTACTTCTTCTAAATGTCATGGTGCTGCTCTGGATGTCTGAATGGGTTTTGAGGTCTTACGATGCTTCATCAGCCACGATAAAGAAGACGGACATACACCCACGATAATCAGCAGGGCAATTTCCTTAACCCGCTACAATCACTGAAAGGGGTGGCATCGCTGTAGGTTAATTAGAGTTTTCATGAAATATTAGAAACATAAATAAAGATGTTTGAAGTATATCTGAATAAACAAGTGGTTGCCATGCAAGATACGCCCACATTTTGTGCGAGATGAACAGAAAACAAGCTACAAAGGGACTATTTATACAACCAGGGGCCGCAATCCGGAAAGTTAGGATCCGATACGCGAAGATATTGAATAGAATATTGGCATTTGGGTATAAACATATATTTTAAGCTTCATGAAAATTGGATAAATGCCATTGCTCATACAATCAGGGGCAATAATCCAAGAATGTAGTACTATGCGGTGATATGTGTCCCTGGTAAGATGAGGAAAGTACACGGGAAAGATAACTCCCCGGAGCCGACATGTGATACATATTCTCTTCTGTTGTATTTGATAGCCTTGTAATCGTCTATTATTATCTCGGGTATTTGTAATTTTCGTCTTATGGCTAGGACTTACGTTTCTTAATGTTTATTTCAAGCCTAGATACATATGTTCCACGCATAGATTACAACAGAGTCATTCTCTCAATCCTAGAGCGAATCTGTTGGTAGAACTTGTTACATCTTCTCATTCTTTAAGAATCTTGCGATGGCTCGTTTATTTCTAGAGTTTTACGTCCACTTCCATCAAGGTGATATCATAGACAAATGTATCCAAGAAACTTGGAAAATAGACTTGATCCACAAAATAGGCTTGATCCAGCTTATTTGGGTGAGACATGGTGTCTTTGCAGGGAAGCGGTCGATCGCCCAGAGCTGTAATGGTTTTTTACTCTTGGGTTTGGGCTTTCACTTTTCTAATTGGGGTCAGCTATGATGAGTACGATGTAATTAATTATAATTAAAGCAATTTTCTCAGTATTAGGTAATTCCCTTGAAACCTTTACAACTACCATACCAATATCTGTAAGATTATATTTGGATTACAACGCATGCCCCGATTGCATAAGAAGATAATATCAACGAACCATGGCAGCTGAAACGTATTCGTTGTGCTTAACTACGTCACCATTCCACTTACACAAACTAAGCATAAGTAACTATCGTTAGTAAGCTAACTAAATCTATACTTCTCTTATGTTCAGAATGAATTTCTCGGTTTTGGGGACCGACAGAAATGTGCAGTTCTGTCAATTCGGGGCGTTCAAGGTTGACAATCGAGAATAGTTTCATAGTTAAGGGACATAACCCTATGAGTTATAATCGTAATTAGTTGAAAATAAACTCTGTTCGATCTATTACTGGCCTGGCCTGGACAACTTATTATAATTCAAGAATATTCAAAATTGAAATACTTTAAAGCCCCAATAACACTCTTGTTGTAACTTAATAATATGCCCGAATCTTCATTCTGGTCAACAAATCGTATTATTTTAGAATATTCCAATTAAATGATGATATAAATTTCATCTTAACACACCTAATTCTAAAAATTGGAACAATTCAACCAATTGATTTGAAAAGTCTAACGTAAACCTTTTCAAATGTGATTTGGATTTTAAAATATTTTCGAACCCTCTGGACAAGTAAAATAGGTTGTAATGAATAATTTACAGAACAGGTAGGACACTTAAACATCTAGTACTTAGAATAAGGGTATTATTTATTTTCTGGATCTACCAAGCCAGCAAGAATGTTATTGTCCCTTTAAACGTTCAAAATAAATCAGCCATATTAATGAAGTTTAGTAACCGGGAAATGAATGCCCACCGATATGGATGCCAGGGACCGTTGAAATATTTTAATCGTTAATATCTGAGCAAAACAGTTTCACATTTGTTAAGTTCACATCTATAAGTGACGTGCCGAAATTTGATGATGTCAGACGCCAGCTCCGTGACTGTCCCCCCCCCCCCCCCAGGACTGCGAAATGGAAGAGCGGGGGTAATTTAATATGTAGAAAAGGGTGAAATAAACCTTTTATTCAAATTAAATATCTCAGACAAATTAATGAAGTTCGGTACCCAACTCATCTGGATGCCTAAGGCGCCCCAGCCACCCCGACCACGCTCCATGTCACCACCATCCAACTCCATGTGCGCCACTGTCTACTATAAAGTAGTTTATATTTTAAGACAATGTGACCTATGATGTGATAGAATCGAGTATAAAGAGTTTTTATTAAGTAAAGCATTTCGCACAATACCGATGTAAAACACAGAGACAAAGTAACTAAAAGCTTTTAACTATATTTCATTAAACGACACCGCCATTAGACATGCTACCGCGTACTTATACAAGCTTAGTTTACCAAGTAGCAGATTCCATTGTTTATGCCGACAAAATACAAGAAATAAAATCAGAAAATCGATGAAGCAAAGTGTCCCGTGTCATCCTCTTCTCCAGGTAGGTTCATCATAATTAGAAAATACGTCATAATTACTGCCCGTCATCAGCGCACGAGGCCACGAGCCAACTGGAATACGATTACGGTTTAATCAGCTCGAATGACGTCAAACGGAAGAGAGGGAATGTGATATGATATTTCATTAATATTTGTTTGCCTTAAATATTCACCCGGCACAGTAAACTTATAATACTATACAATCTAACTGTTAATTTCTAAAATATCAGGTGATATCAGGTGTTCCAGGAAGCGTTAACATGACCTAACTGGAATATATCAAGATATCATTACTAACTATCAAAACAAAACAGATTATCTAAATACGTGGACAGAATTCATTAACCAAGTTTATTCCAACAAAACAAGTTTCTGTTGTCATAGAGTGCATCGGTTTACCGATCTCGCGGTTCGTTTTGGTACCCAATTTATATTGGCATCTTAAGCAAGGCTGACACTTGCACGATTCCGTGGCACGCATTGGCACGACTCGAGTCGGCACGGCACGGTCCGATTTGCGCAAACTCGTCGTGCCAATGCGGAAAGTGCGTAAACAATGCGCAAACTATGCGTGAACTCGTCGTGCCAGTTCGTGTCAATGTGGACACTGATGGGCACGATAAAATCGTGGCCAAAAGTCGTGCAAGTGTCAGTCTGGCTTTAGTTGGGTAAATTTCATGGTAAAGCATGCATATATACTAGAGAGGGAGTTTTAGGTTATTTAGCAGTGGGAGGAAAGCTACACATTGTCACATCCATAGAAAAAACACCACTGATCTAAGGCTCACGTGGGAAGAATTCATAAACCAAGCGAATTCAAACAAAACAACTTTCAAGTGTAATTGAGTGCATCCGTTTCAGAATGTGGCGTTTCGACTCGGTATATAGTTTAGATTGGCATCTCAATTTTTTTAAATTAAAAAACCCGTGAAGTTATCCACCAGGGTGTAAGCAAACATAAATACAATACAGTAAACCTAATAAATAATATTACGCGAAAATGAAATGGAGTTTACCCTCATATCTCTGTGCAATGACGGGGCTAATGTATCTCATACAGAGTGCTCTGGGGTAAGGTTTCCCCGGACAGCTCGTATTTCGAACTCTCCCATAGCACACTGCATGGCGTATGTCCTTCATCATTATCCCAGTTGGGGTAGAACAGTAACCCGTTAAATCACATTACGCACACTGATCAGCAGTATTTGCAAGGCCGCTGCAGTCACTAACAAGAAATGAAATGAAATGAAATGGGGTTTAACGTCCAACTCTTTTGCACCTAACCTGGGGTAATAGAAGACGGGCATACGCCATACAGTGTGCTATGAAGGAAATTTTGCCCGGGCAGCGGCGCTACGACCTACTCTTATATCGAATTCCAACTGCCAAGGGATCTTTAACGTGCACTCCAATGTGTACACGGGACCTCGGTTTTTCGTCCCATCTGAACGACTAGGCAGCTGTCCTTGCCCGGCCCTCCTTCTGCATCACTGACAAGGGGAAATCACGCCGGAAAATCGAGATGAACTTTCTCGGCCAATGCAGGGATTGAACACCCGACCTCCCGGCTCGCGAACCAGCACCTTATCCGCTTAGCCACCATAACCCCCCACTGACAAGAAGAGAGAGGGAGAGAGAGAGGGAAATGGGGTTTAACGTCCACTCGACACAAACTAGGTCATTTCGGGACTAACATATGGTTTGATTTTATTTCAATAATTCGCTTGCGCGTAGGGGTCTTTAGCAGTGGGAGGAAACCGGAGTACCCGGGAAAACCCAGGGGGTTTGACAGGCGACCCTACTCCTTGCCACGTATAACCGGGGATTTGAAACCACGCCAGTTGACTCAATGGCATGCCGTATGATACAGCGCGCTAGCCATTCGGCCATACACCACCACCCCTACCTACCCCCACCCCAACCCCTCGATAAGAATGACATTGATGCGACTTAATGAGTCCCCAATATTAACTTTTTTCCTCCGACAAATTAAATTCTCAAAAAAGAAGTGTGTAATAGAAAAATAATGACGTTTGAAGTATTTATAGATAAAAAATATTTCCTATTTAGTATCAGTGAGTAAAAGGTATCATTCTGCCCGAAGCAGTTACGTCTTATCTAAACAGTGCACGCGTCATTGGGCCAATGATTGACGCCGCGTGACGTGATTGCACGTGTTGAAGGCAGTCATCTTTTACAGACTTTCGTAATTCTCTGTAAAACAGATTGCTCATTACTTTGTAAACCATCGCGGCGCCGTGGTAATAATTATCACCAGTATTATAACTGGACTATTACATCCACAACCAGTAGTTAATGTAGCCGTGTAATCCATGTTATTCCTGGTTTTGTTTGTTATAACATTAACCAAGTTCATTAATGATGTTGGCACCTCATGAAGCTTGGTTGTTAATTATTTGTGGAACGGATCTGAATCTTATTTTGAGCTCACGTGGCAAAGCCTGGAGGTCGTGTGTTCGATCCCTGCATTGGCCGATAAAGTTCATCCAGATTTTCCAGCGTGGTTTAAATTCACGTTGATCGATCATGCATAAGAAAATATTTTTATTCCGATAAATTTTATATTTCTTAATGATTTCTCAAAAGCTTGTTTTAGAATTGCGGATGCAAGTGCGATAAGGTGTACATGTGTTATTTCAGAAAATAGAATTTTTACACGTGTTTAGACTAGAACATTAATATTGACATACGTTCATAAACTGATGCAGCTCAACATCGACTGATTTGCAAAAATCAAATAATCTTATTTTAAAATATCAGCATTTGTTCACCTTACTGCACTAGCACTATCAATTTTATTTGCAGAAGAAAAGTTAAAATTGAGAACTGCTTAAACATACATTATGTCACAATGATTAGCAGTGAACAAGCAATGCACGCGCCATGGAGCCAATTATTGACGCCGCGTGACGTATTCAAGACAGTCATCTTTTACAAAGATATTAGTATTGCAAGTCTTTCTTTAGGCCTGGAATGTTATTTAAACTTTTAATTAGACTTTGATTAACTTATCCATAATCAAAATAATTAATTCTCGGTGTCATTTTCACTGGATTTGGATCCGCACTGCTGCTCAACGCTCATTGATTATTAAATTCAAAAATGGATAATCGAGGCTATGTATTTTTTTATCGGGCCGAGACTGAAAATCCCAAAGCTAATATCAGGGTTTAGGGTGGAGAAATCTTACTGAAAATTTCAACATATTCTATTTACATTATCTATTGGTTAACTATAATAGCGAGTACAGTCGACTCGTTATCTAATCTCCCATAATGTCTCTTCAATTCGTCCGATATGACCCCTCTCAATGGTAGTAGCAACCAAGCCAGTATTTGCTGCCGATCAGTTTGGGTTAACGAGAATTTTACCACAGATCGGGTCGAGAAAGAGAAATGGGGTTTAACGTCAACTCGACAAAAACTAGATCATTTCGGGATTAACACACGGTTCAATTTTATTTCAATAATTCGCTTGCGTGTAGGAATCTTTATCAGCGGAGAAAACCCACGAGGTGGCACAGACGACACTACACATTGACACGCACAACCGGGGAATCGTAACAACGCCAGTTGACTCAATGGCACACCTACTTTCAAATCACAACTAAAGACTCACTTATTTTGAGAATGCTATGAGAATTCATACTCCGCGCAGTGTTGTGTTTGATTGGAGGTAATCCAACTACACACTGCTATTATGAGTGGATATTGTTGTTTTAAATTTTGATTTGTCAGTAGTCCGTCTACCAACCAATCACTAGCTGCCAATATTGGACCAAATATGTTTACATAACGTTACGTCATGACTCACGATTTTATTATATCTAATTAACCCGTGCATAGCAGAATACTGCAGTAAAACTAATTGCGTGACAAACGAGGCTATCAAGTCGAATGAAATGTAAACAATACTGTTTGGAAACAACATCCTTTCACCGTTTTGAATACCTTAAATCACTGTTTTAGGGAAGACCCAGATTAAACGACGGACTGTCATGTTGCTGTAATTAAGTGACAGCTTTCATTGAACGGAAAGAATAGATACACTCCCGCATAAGTTCAAGAAACAGACGCTATTCCAGCAATGGTCAGAGAGGGATTTCTCGGGCCATTGCTTCAAGAATATGATGAGAATTAGACTTTCTGCTGTTTGTGTATATGCATGTAACCATTGTCTCATTGCGCCTTGAGCATGTTTTGGGATAGATTTGGCGCTCTACAAATGTACATTATTATTATTATTTATTATAATACAGCGCTCTCGTGCTAACCATTCTGCCATCCAACTCTCACAGATCGAGTAGAACGACATGTGCGAAGTGACATGACATATGACATGACATGGTGACAGATGGCTTTAAACTTTGTTGATTTGTGAAGCAGGGTAATTATAGATGTTTCCTGGTGATCAGATCTACTTCCTGGTGATCGGGGCTACTTCCGACGTAAACTTATTAAGCTGTCGTCAATTAATACATGTCAAGCTACGTTTCCACACTTATATCTGCAAAACGATCCATATATGGATGGCCGAGAAACCAACCTCGATATTTTCGATGCCCCCACCCCGTCCCCGTTTGTCACTGGCCTGTCGAAGAGGAATGACTGATGTAATTGAAAATAAAAGTTAAAAGTTTCCGACTCTTTTTCCAAAAAGGTAACACCAACTAGGATAATAAAAACAGTCCGGCGAGCGATGTGTATCCGCCTAGTCTTCAACTGTCGAATTTCAACTGCTGATGAGTGAACCTCGGCTTTATCGTATCATCCAGACGACTAGATACATTCCCTCCCTTGCCAGACACTCCGTCCTGTAACACTGACAAGACACTCCGCCCTGGTCTACTGACTACTGTCATGCACAACTTCGTCCGGCACCACTGGTAAGGGAAACGAAATGAAATGAAACGTTCTACTGTTCTGCTTCGAACTGGTCTAATGAAGACAGGCATGCGCCATCCAGTGTGCTATGAGGGAAATTATACCTGTCAAGGGATCGTTTATGTGCATACCAATGTGTACACGGGACTTCGGTTTGACGTCCCATCCGAACAATTAGACAGCTGTCCTTGCCAGGCCCTCCGTTCTGCACCACTGAAAAGAGGTAACCACGCCGGAAAATCTGGATGAACTTTCTCGGCCAATGCAGGGATCGAGCACCCAACCTCCAGACTAGCCAAGCCAGCGTCTTACTCACTTAGACACCGCGCCCCCACCCCACATAAATATTATCAGCCAAAAAAGGCTCGAGTTATAAAACTCAGATACAAAGAAAAACGATTTAAAAAGAGACCAATAGAAGAGCATGTTGCAAATGGCTTTCTAACAATTTTGTCATAAACAGCCTTATTACTGTCTGTTCAGGCTATAATTAAATAACTTGACGAAAACCTACTCGCTCAATTTATCTCCAATCAGACCTAAAAGCCCTAACGGAAACTGAGAAACAGTTTTACGACGTAGGAAGTTTCTAATTCTACCTGATAGTCTGTCAATGATGCACTGACCAGAAGAAAGATGGTTAGATCAGTAAAAGAGAACGTGTTTAATAGTCCTCTCCATATCGTTATTATTCACATTCCTAATTCACTAAGCTTTATATCATTTCATGGATGTATGATAATTTCACAGGTCTATCTAAGTAACGCTTCTTTTGCAAGGCTAATGAAAAAAACGGTTAGCATTTTGTGAAATCTGGCGTTGTTTTTTCACTCCAATCAGACGGTAATTATTTTTTTATATCTTCAAACCAGTTCTAAAAGCTATGTGCTCTTCTTAAATCAATTAAATCTGAATAAAATGTTTTTTTTAAAGATTATAGGTATTCTCTTTCGTGGACAGGAAATCGACAGTGTGGGCGGGTGTACAAAACGGAAGGACTAGAGGTCTACGTCCCGCCCCCACACAGCGTTCTAGTAATGATGTAATTTTCAGGCAGAAATGATGTCGCATATCTGAACTTTCATCAGCAAAATAATGATTTGAAACATCTATTGTTTATAGATTATATTCGCGGTATCCTCTTGCCTGAACATTATAAATTGAGAGACATTAATTTGAGGGAGGGTGTGCGAAGACTGGGGAAAGGGGGCCGAGGTCGGCCAAGAGGAGCGTTCAGGCCAATCAGTAACAATGTGGCCCATTGGACACACGAAATATACACAGCCAGTCTACAGTTAGTTCCGCTTGAGAACAGGCATGAACTTGTTAGACCGACATTTTATTTCTTTCGTCGACAATTTTAGTCCGATCCGAAACACTAAGTTTACCGTGAGAATTTATTCCGCTTTCATACTTATTTAATCTTGTAAAAATGTCAAAACGGAATAGAGCCACATAACAAAATACATCCTCTGTATCTAAAGTAATGAAATTGTCAGTCAAATTATATAATATACTTCATTCTGAGCAATGTTAGGACTGTTTGGAGTACAGCATATATTCTCGATTGTCGTTGCTACCGTTGTTACGATTGTAAACAAAGTCTCGATTATCCATTTGTAAAATTAAATCAGTAACCGCTAAATCCGTCTTATAGCCTACCAAGAGCATCTGATATATATGAAGAGAGACAGACCTGTAGTAGGCAGATTTAGCTGTTACCAAATGTATATTCAGAAGCCATATTTTGTATGACGTATTTTGAGAATTTCAGACGATTAAATTTGACTGGAAATGATCCCATGCCTTTCTTCTTTTCCGCATGAGGTTCGAGTATCAATTCAATCTATTAGTTCTTATCTTCCAACACGTGAGTTACGTCATTCTTATTGTTATCTATGACGTCAATCGTTTATTAGATCATATCTCTTTCGCTGAAAAAGGTAAGTCGACCATTTCCGTATAAAAGCAGAAATTTTAATATCATTTAGAAAGGAATATTTTAGTTTTTTTCACTAATTTCTTAATGGAATATGTTTAATCTGTATTTACCCTATCAAAGATCTGTGGATAAACCTACAGATATTGTATTGTATCTTTATAAACATCGACCTACTCGTCCTTACTTATGGCTTAATCCGCGCTATAATATACCAAGTTTAATTAAGAAAATGAAACCAAAATATAAATGGTATAATCCCCGACTTAGATTCTAGGTAAAAAAGAGGACCACCGAAACAATATTACGAAAAATATTTTTAATGGTTTTCCTTGCCATAAATTTGTGATGGTAGAAACGGAAATTTTACCCGAACATAAGTGTTTCCGTCGGCTTTTTTATCCATGAATATTTGTGACGGGTTTCTATGCCATAAATTTGTGAATTTTACTCGAATACTGCCGTTTCAACCGACTTTTTAAAAATCAAATTCCAACAGTCAAGGGTTCTGTTACGATTACACCAACAGTTAGACGTCGGTTTTTCGTCCCATCCGAACGACTAGGCAGTATTTTACAAGTAATAACAGGGCTTCATGATCAGATTTTCAGCAAGCCAGATCATGTTTTTATACAAGAAGAAATAATATCGATAATAACAAATAGTTTCTGTATAAACCTCTCTAATCTACTGTTACACTGCGTCATTAACTCAGATCTGACATTTCAATATTTGAGTAAAAAGTGTCTTTAAATCCACGTCTTAAAATGTCCAGTTCTTCACGACACCATAATCTCATGACAAAAAGTTATAACTCATATTGCACAGTTTGGTTATATGATATGTTATTATTACTGATGACGTTTCACAGTAGAAATACGTCATTCAGTTTGATCTTGTTATCTATAATCTTGGGTTAATCGTCAAACAGAGAGAGAGAGAGAGAGGGCGGGTGGGGCGTACGAGAGAATAAGAAAGAGAGAGAGAGAGAGAGAGAGGGGGGGGAGCCGGTGGTCGGGACATACGTGAGAATGAGAGAGGGAGAGAGAGAAGGGGTGGGAGAGGGGGGAACGGGCGGGCGGGACACACGAGGGAAAGAGAGGGGGAGATGGAAAGAAAGATGGAGAGAAAGACAGCGGGCGGGGTACACGAGAGAGATGGGGAGAGCGAGGGAGGGTTGGAAACAAGAGAGAATGAGAGAGAGAGAGAGAAAGAGGGAGAGAATGAGAGAGCGGTGGAGAGAGGGAACGAGAGGTGGAGAGAGGGATAGAGCGAGAGCGAGAAATGGGGTTTAACGTCCACTCGACACAAACTTGGTCATTTCGGGACTAACATATGGTCAATTCAGAAATAAGATAGGATTCCATGATATTTTAATCATTCGATTGTGCTTTTAAGTAAAGGGTCCGAAATGAAACCGTGCCTCTTGAAAATAAAACCCTCAGATTAGTTACTGGTACGGATCCAGAATTTTTTAGAAAAGGGGGGGGGGCTGACCCAGTTGGGAGTGCGAAGACCGGCCCTCGGACTGAGGGGGCTATAAGTAGGGTCTACAAAAGTAGTAGACCCCACCCCCTCCCAAAACAATAAAAGGGAGAAAACACACAAGGTTGAGTAGATCTCCGTACTCGTTGAAACCAAGCCACTTGATTCAATACACACACTAGAAAGGATAAAAATTATTTACTGGGTAAAAATTATAATTTATTTATTTACAAATATAATATCACAGTTTATAAAAAAACATAGAATGGATGGGCATATACATTTTACAGGGCATCATTTAACAAAACTACCCCACCATTTAAAATCCAGAATATGAGAATTGTTTACATTATCCGCATTCTTAAATATATTACACATAAATTTCAACTGTAGTTATGGTGCTAAATTCTAATTTCATGGCATCTTAATTGGCTAACAGTTAAGTTCTGAATTGGTCAATTTCACTCCCATTCAGTCAAGACCGGCTAATGCAACTAAAATGAGAGCCTAGATGTGTAATATATAAGAAATACTTTCAATCAAAATTACATCCCATCCCATTTTAAGAGATTGGGTTGCCATGACTCCAAGCCCTCCAGGTTTAATTTTGAAATACAACCATAGTTTTATCAGATAAATATATGCCATGTTTGTACAAAATAAATATTTTTATCCTTCATCTCAGAGACCTATGCTTCTATGTTATAAATAGTGGATATGTTGCAAAATAGATGTGTCTGAATCTAAAAATATTCCGCTAATCTGGGATCAGCTCGCAGTTTTTGCTCTAATGTCATATATTTAGTTGGTGCCATTTCTTTATGCCTGAAAAAAAGCAGACGATAAAAATAATTATTAATGGGTTATAGGTACCAGACACCAATAATGTGATATAGAATCTGGTTTAATTAATGCATCATTAGTTTGCACAAAACTGGTTAATACGAGGAAGATTATTAGCCAGGGAATTATAATAATAATGTATATTTTAGTCAGGTCGCATTCTATCATCGAACTTTTTTCATTCCCTGATTTCTCTTTGTAACATGCAGGCAGTATAAGACCTGGAGGCTTTTTTGGTCCTATCCAAATAACTAAAAGCTTTTTTGTGCCAGACCCTACCCTTCAAACACGGAAAAACTAGAGGGAGAGATAGGGAGAAATGCGGCTTAAACTCCACTCGACACAAACTAGAAATGCTTCAATTTTATTTCAATAATTCGCTTTGCGCATAGGGGTCTTTTTAACAGTGAAAGGAAACGGGAGGACCCACGGAAAACCCACGAGGTTGGACAGGTGACTCTCCTCCTTGTCACGTACAACTTGGGAATTTAAAACACGCCAGTAGACCCCATGACAGACCTTACGACAGCATGCTCTAACCATTCGGTCATCCTACCCCCAGTTACTCTACAGGAACTTTCTTCTTTTGTGCAGCAAACAGTTAAATATGATTAAGTTTTGTATAGATAATGAAAAGGATTATTTTAATATCAAAATCCTATTAAACATTTAATCTACTTATTTAAATTCTGTTTATAAACGAAAAATCATCATTTTTAAATACAGTATGTTTTATCATTAAATAATAATAATATTTATTTAGCACATTCTTCATTTTTTTAAAAATAAAATGCTTGAAGGGCGTTGGCATTGTTCACAATATGAAATGGATGAAGCAACCAAGATTTAGATAAAGAGCTTGCTATTGTGTATAATACAGCTGCATGTTTTATTATATAATTATTATTACATTTGTTGCTTTTGTTTTGGAGGTAGGGTGAAGGGGAAGGGGATAGCTGCATATTTTATTTCATAATGATTATTACTTTATTTTTGTTGTTTCTGCTTTGGAGGAGGTGGGGGGGGGGGGGTCTCTATCTGTTTTGTATTTGCATGTTACTATATATCTATGTATATATATAATATATATTGTGGAGCAGGAGGAACCTCCTGAAAATTAGTACACTTGTGCTAAGGGGGCTATCCTCATTAAATAAAAAAATAAATAGTTCAAAAATAGATAATGCAAAATAAATATATTGAAATTTTAGTCAAAGTACTTCATGACTGTTTCAAAATGTAGATTTCACTATCGTAGGAATGATACTTGACAACCAATTGTCTATTTATCATTAAATTTTTAAATCTTAGGGATGTTTAAATCCATTTAAATCTCAGTCATCCGATGAGAGAAAGAGAGAGAGAAATGTGGTTTAACATCCACTCGACACAGGTCCTTACGGGACTAACATATGGTTTAATTTTATTTCAATTATTCGCTTGCGCATAGGGGTCTTTAGCAGTGGGTGGAAAACAGAGTACCCAGGGAAAACCCATGAGGTTGGACAGGCGACCCTACTCCTTGCCACGTAGGGCCATCCAATGACATCGAGAGTTGATTATGCTCTTGTCATGGTAATAAATGTCTAAGTATTAATTCATGTAACACTTTAAACCAAAAAAAAGACCTGTAATTGGCAGATTTAGATCTTATATAATGTATCTTTAAACGGAAAAAATGTTATTCACATCAAAAAAAATCTGCATTAACACAACTTGATAAATTTTTTAGAAATTTAATTTGATCTTGATATATAAGCTTTGCCTTGAGATGGGAAATCTAAGGTTTACACAAGAGATTAATTTCAATACCTTGTTCAGCTAATTTAATAAAAAAAAACGGTGTGAAGAGGCGAGATTTAAATTTTCCAATAGGCCTTTAATTATTGGTAATTCCCTTCCAATTGGATTTTCAGATTTATATTTCTGTTCTAAAATAAGTGATAAGTTTAATATTACGCTTGTTATAATAATTAATCGGTTTAATTTCTTTTTTTTTGCTCCTTTATTAAGATGCATTTTGTAAGATTTAGATAAAGAGCTGACAGTACCTACTACAATAGTTGATAAAAATAGAAAATGATAAAGGAGAGAGAGAGAGAGAGAGAGAGAGAGAGAGAGAGAGAGAGAGAGAGAGACACACACACACACACACAAACTAGATCATTTTGGGAAAACCACACCGGAAAAGCTTGAGGAACTCTCTCAAGCTAGATTATTTCCTCAAAACAACACTGGAAAATCCTCAAGAACTTTCCCCTCCCACCCTCCACCCTAAATAAAAATGTTCATCTTCCACAGAGATTTTCGACTTTTACCCACCTGTTTAATCGAACTTCCAAGATATGAATACGGAACATGGCATCACTACAGTAATTCAAATAATCTTCTTCATTTTCTTTTGGCATGTTCACCTGGTTTTGTTGGTACCATGCCTGTTTCTTCTGTAATTCTTGAGTTTCCTGTCAAATTTAGAAAAAATAATAAGACATGAAAAGGGGTTAAATGTCTTACTCTTGTATTGAACTCTAACTGGTTCAATTCTGTTCAACATTCTGCATGAAAATTGAGGAAAATTAATAATTATTTTTAATATTCATTTTATAGGGTATTAATTGGGTTTTTGTTTTATATTTCATCATTGTTGTTATTATGTATTCATGTCAAATGCCTGAGAAAAGGTAGAATCAGCGTCTTATCATATATTTAATCAACCAACACTTTCATGTTAATCAAAGCCCAAAATGCGAATTTCTTTGATTAATAAAATTGTGTCGAATGAACAGTCTTCTAAATTTCATCATCAACTCTCTTGGAATGAAAATTTCCTGAACTCTAGAATATCTCTGAAAAAACTTTCATCATCAACTCTCTTGGAATGAAAATTTCCTGAACTCTAGAATATCTCTGAAAAAACTTAATTCCAGGAAATATTGTTTTGTGTCAGAATGAAATGGCCACTGTAGACAGCTCTCATACCCATTTGCTGATTACAAGATTTGACTTATACCGTTTATATAGGACTTAGAATTTTGTCTAATGGTTTGGATTGTTCGTACTTGCTTTTATTTTATTATTGCTGTATAGATAAATGTTTGTTTAAAAGTAATTCGAAAGTTTGTTGAAAGTTTTAAATTAAAGAACCGAACCTTTTCAAACCGGGCTTGTATTAGATTGGCTTTATCAATTAATCGTTGTTTTAGGTCATTCAAACAATCCTCTTTCAGTTTAAATGCTTGGTTACGCAAAACTTTTTCTGGATCTCCTATCTGTGCCAGGAATGGTGCCAAATAATCTATCTCCATTTCTTGCTTTCTCATTTTTTCTTCCAGTTGTAATCTCTCCTGTGAAAAAAAAAAAGAAAATATTCTTATTATATTAGTTTGTAAAAATAAACAGGACAATCACAGATACCAAATGGCATTTTTCACAACCAGATCTTCAAAAATTACAACAACTTTATATGCCAAGAATAAATCTTGTATCATGTGGAAATAAAAATAGGCTTTAATACATTTTTTTGCACCAATCAGGATCAATTTCTCATAAGCGGGAGTGACAGAAATGGGTTTAACGTTCACTCGATGCAAACTAGGTCATTTCACGACTAACATATGGTTCAATTTTATTGCAATAATTCACTTTTGCGTAGGGTTCTTTAGTTGTGAGAGGAAACCAGAGAAACCGGAGAAAACCCAGTTGGACAGGCAACTCAACGCACATAAAACCGGGGAATCAAAACCATGCCAGTGCACTCAATGACAGACCTTATGAAACAACGTGCATGGCTACAATTTGGCCATCCAACCCCCAATTTCTGATAAGTCAAAATGACATCAATGGTTTAACAAAAACAATGTATTTTGTCTTTCAACATTTCTATCCCAACATTTAGTCTTACCAATTCTTTTCTGTGAGTTTTAGCTTTTTCGTTTCTATCGGTATCGTAGACCCCTATCTCTAATTCTGATTCTGTGTCTTCTTTACTCCTGTCATTTAATATTTCACGAACCTGATCAAAATATAAATGGTTTAATGGCATTTAGTAATTGGACTGGAATATACAGGTCACAATTCTATGGAATAACATTACCTACTGTTTATTTCTGGGTGACGTTTCAACTACGCTTCTCTAGTCATTATCAAGCAATGATGAAATATAACGAGACAATATACACCATGTACACAACAATAATTTGTTAATGCTGACAAACAAGGTCCCAAGTGCAAAAAGTATTCTCAGTCTTAAGTTGAGAATTTACTTAACTTTCAATCACTGTTTATGAGAAATATCTTTGATCCAGAAACACAAAACTTTGCAGTAGGCAATTGTATTCCATAGAATTGTGACCTTTATATTTACTAACTGAGTGTTAATTAAGTTGTAGTTAAAGATACATAATAGGTGAATAGATAAAGAGCTGGTAGTTCTTGCTATAATAGTTAAAAACTACGAAATTTAAAAGTAATTTGCTGAAAATTTCAGTTAAATTGATGAACCCCGAAATGAGAATTTAGCGATTGAAACTTAAGCTTAGCCTTGATCATCATTACTAAACTTGGTCGATAAAAAACATAGTCTTGATCATCCATTAAATCATGAATGAAAGTTGAGCAGCAAATCGGATTATAATCCAGTAAATATTGCAGGCTAGCAATGACATCAAGAGTTAAATATGGTTTGGTTAATAATTTAAATAACATTTGAGGCCTAAAGAAAGACCTGCAATAGAAAGATTAAGCTCTTGCATGATGTATGGTTAAGCTCTGATGTCCATTCGCTTGATTTAACGGTAATTTGTTTATTATTTACAATGTCTGCATGTTGGTCATTTGAGTTTTTGTTTGTTGATGTGCTGTGCTGGTCTCGTGTGATTCTGACCTCAAACTAAAATGAGAACAGTAATTAGGTCAACTTGGGACATTAAATGAACATTTGTCTGCAAAACTAATTTTGTCATTGTAAATTTCTCCCTCGACGACTCAATTATTAGAGTTAGAAATTTTAAATTATTTTTATTCTTCACACTTATTAAAATGGTGGTTGGTTAAATAGCGGGAAGATTAACCAACTATTAGACATAGAAAAATAATTATCTTCTCTGGGTAACATCATAAAAACTAATAAATGTCGACAATGTAGCCTGGTGGTCGTCTGCAAAATATTCTAAAGATCGTAAAATGGAAATAAGGATGGAAGAGTAATGAGAGAAAAAATTATTTTAGCTAAATCTCAAACCTCATGCGAACATGTCTGAAGATATTTATATTTATTATTATATACAGTACTGTCATTGAATACAATACAGAATGAGGGGGATATGCAACCCTCCCTTAAAATATACAGTACTGTCAATGAATATGAGGAGGAGGGAGGGATTCAGCAACCCTCCCTTAAATATACGAGAGGAGCGGAATCTGCAACCCTTCCTTAAACAATCTGATTAAAACACAGATCCAATTTCGTTTCGTCTTTTATAGTTCAAAATTTCATTTTACTTGTCTTTACTACTCTTGGATCTGGAGGACTTGTTATTTAAGTCGTGTTCTGCCCGAAATGAGGGGTCAGCCAATCAAATTGTCTGTTGAATTGACCATTTGACCTTTTCATGCGTGGAACTGTGGGTAAATATTACCAGCGGACAGAAATCAAAACAGAACAAAAGTAGATTTTAAAAAGCATGGCGGTCGCTAATTGGTTAATCGAATCACTGACGTTATCGGGTCAAATGTCCCGTGCTTGATACCTGACGTCATAGAACGTGAGCTCCCACTATAACTTGTTAGATCTACATGAGTGTAGGCCATCGAAAGTATAAAAAAACGAAACGAAATATAGATCTATATGTTAATTAGATTGTTCCTTAAATAAACCCTACATCATTGAATATGAAAAGGGGGTGGGGCAGCAAACCTTTCTTAAATATAAAGTACTGTCATTGAATATGCGAGAAGGAGGGGGATTCAACAGCAACCCTTCCTTAAATACAAGCTACCCTCATTGAATACAAAATAAAGCCAGAGATCAGCAACCTTACCTCAAAAGACATTCTGAATACAGAGAACTATCGGCTTTGAGAAATAGATCTCTGACCCGGGTAGGCAACATGTTCAAAAATCAGGATAGGCCTACTATTCTGTAATATGGTTCTACTCAGTTTTATATTCTGCATGAACACAAAGAGTAAATAAACCTTTTCTATTTTAGTAAATCGAAGCAGAATTAAGTACTTCACGAAATTCGCGCAGTATGCCTAGTGTTTTCGACTAAAATCAGTGATTTATGAATTAAAATGTCCATCAATTAGCTTTGTGTCTGTTTGTAGACAGTGTAATTTCTGTATGCGGGAACATCTGGTGTAGATGCTGCATCAAACAATGATGCAGAGAAAGTCAACGTGGATATTTAAAATATCCCCGCTCAAGAGCAGTACAAACAGATACTTTGAATTATTGATTATAAAATTGTTGGCATCAAAATAAACAAAATGGGGTTCAACATTCTATTTTTCTACAATAACTAGGTTAAAGCCCCAATAACACTCTTGTTGTAGGTGAAAAATATGTCCCAATCTTCATTCTGGTCAACAAATCGTATTATTTTAGAATATTCCAATTAAATGATGATATAAATTTCATCTTAACACACCTAATTTAAAAAATTGGAAAAATTCAACCAATTGATTTGAAAAGTCTAACGTAAACCTTTTCAAATGTGACTTGGATTTTAAAATATTTTCGAACCCTCTGGACAAATAAAATAGGTTGTAATGGATAATTTACACATCAGGTAGGACATTTAAACATCTAGTACTTAGAATAAGGGTATTATTTATTTTCTGGAGCTACCAAGCCAGCAAGAATGTTATTGTCCCTTTAATGTAGACGGTTATAGGCTCACAACATACAGTGTACTATGAGGTGCTACAGGCTACTCTTATTTGGAATCCTAACGGACAAGGGTTTGTTTATTCAGACAATTTGAAGATATCCTTACTGGACTCTCTGTCCTGCACGACTGACTAGGAGAAACCACACAGACAAATACTGAGGTATTTTCCCAGGAGCTATGTGGGACCTGCATATTCACAGTGAATCAGAGGCCTGCTCACTGAGTCCCCATGGCTCCTATATTCACTTTAAGGAACTACATAGTTTCTGTGTAATTTCGGCCTATATCATATAAAGCTTGGTGCTTTATTTAGCACTGTATTAATCCGTTATAAAATACAATATTGAAAATGTTTAATTTCTAATAGGAATAGAGTCCAAAATTGGTTCGATTCCATTCAGTTTTTACAAATTCATGTTGAGAGAGAGAGAGAAATGGGGTTTAATGTTCACTCAACACATACTAGGTCATTTCGGGACTAACATATGGTTCAATTTTATTTCAATAATTTGCTTGCGCGCAGGGGTCTTAGACCTGGAGAAAACCCACAAGGTTGGACCCTTCTCCTTGCGACGTACAAGCAGGGATTCGAAACCACGCCAGTTGACTCAATGACAGGCTTTATGATACAGCAAGCACATGCTAAACATTTGGCCATCCAACCCCCAAAGTTATGTTGAATTGAAATTTCAGCGATATATGCTGCTTGCTTGTTGCTACATAATAAGACATCCGCCATTTTGTTACTCTTGTTTTACATTCGATTCAATCAAAGTTGTTTTTTTTTATTTGGTTTCGTAGTTTAAAATAATCTGAGTAAGTATTTACCGTGAATAAAGCCGTGAGAAATTTGATATAATGCAAATGCATTATCGAGTTTTAACTAAACATAAGTAAATCATTACATCAATCGAAGAAAATCTGAATTTGTATTAGGTTTGATGTCAATTTATTATTACCAAGCGATAATAAAAACTAGAAAGTTCCGAACAATGTATACAATTAAATGTTGCTAATGGCAACCAGACTATTAGCAGAAGAATACTGTTCAGAAAGAGTTTTTATTAGAAGCTTTGTGGATTTTCCTTTTTTAGCTTTGTAGGAGATTTCTGTGATTAAGTCGGAGATAATAATTCCGCACCTCCAGCTAAAACATGCGGGAAAAAAAACGATGAAAGATTTTCTAACCGTTCCAAAATCGTTCAGCAAGAAAACAACGAAAGTAACTGTATTGAACATTTTTATTATTTAGGGATAAAAAAATAAAAATAAAATCTATTCCCCATTAGAATATAAAATGCTATTATATTATACACCATGTAACCATGGCGATGAATTCTGGAAATACCAAATCATGACATTGACAATTATGATCAAAGAAATTAGATAAAAGAAATAATACGGCCATAATTTCCTGGGGTTATCTCGTACTAGAAAACTAACATGTCACTGTAAATATCTGTCAAATGACATTCCTAATACAATTGAGGAAGTTAGGTCCGATTCAGATGTTATAATAGCGTTGAAAAGGGGGACAGAAAGGGTTTTATTATCGACATCCACTTAACACAAACTGTTGTTCAATTTTATTTCCATAATTTTGCTTGTGGTAAGGGTTTTTAGTTGTGGAAGGAAACCAGGCAACACTGATAAAAATCAATTTTTGGACAGGAGACCCTAATACTTGTCAGATACTAGCAGTGAATCAAAAACATGTCACTTAATGGCACGCATTTAACCATACACCCCCACCAACCACTCTCTATCTATAGCTATACATATATATAAAAGGTGAAGCCAAATTTTTCCATAAAGTAGATGAAAACATTGCAAAATGAGGATCCACAGAGGTTAAATAAGGGAGTAAGATGCGGACCTCACTAGCCTGGAGGTCGCAGGCACTTCAGCGTTAGCCAGGGAAGTTCAGCCGGGTTTTTCGATGTGATTTCCCTTGTCAGTGGTGCAGGAAAGAGGGTCTCACATGGAACACTGTCTAGTTTTTTGGATGGTCCTATGTATACATTGGCATTCACATATAAGTTGTAGCATCTGGAATTCGATCAGATGAAGAATAGCCTATAAAAAACTTTTACCTAGTCTGTGTATGGGTGGTGCTAGCCTGTGTATGGGTGCAGCTAGCCTGTCTATGGGTGGACATTGCCCATTTTGGGGTGGAGCTAGCTTGAATATCGGTGGAGCTAGCCCATCTATGGGTGGGGGTTGTCTGTTTATGGGTGGAGCTAGCTTGTTTATGGGTGTGGCTAGCTTGTGTATTGGTGGAGCTTGTCTGTGATTTGAAATTACGTAAACCTATTATGATGTTAACCAATTGTTATGTAAATTAAATAAGATGAAAACTAATAATGATGTAAATTAATTCGGCTGTGAACTAATTGTGATGTAAATTAATTTGGCTGTGAATTAATTATGATGTAAACACATTATGATGTAAATCTATTATGATGTAAATTAATTATGATGTAAATTAATTGTGATGTAAACAAATTGTAATGTAAACTAATTGTGATGTAAACTAATTGTGATGTAAACTAATTATGATTTTGAAAAATTTGTTTTATTTACTTTATACTAGTGGACCAGGCTTCAAATCAGTTTAATTAAAACAAAAGAGTTTGCTTATGATAAATTTGGACAACTAATTATAAAAGATGCATTATTATTGATCACGATTGGGTTTTAGAAGTTGGAATAATAAAATCTATAAAAATGAACTGTTGAAGTTGAAATAATAAAATATATAAAAAGAATCGTTTTTATACAAAACAGAACAATTTGATTATTAAAGCTCTTCTTTTTAATTTTTTTACTACATTTATAATGAAATTTTTTTTTTTTTTGTTGTATATCACTGTAATTCATCAATGTGCTATATTTTCTTTGTACATGTCCAAATTTCACTAAAGAACATTTGTCTCTTTTGTGTTTTTCAGGAAATCATTTTTTTATTGGATATATCATCTACCCTATAAATACATGTACTTTCGTAGGAATGTATTTTTTACCGTTTCGTTTATAAGGTCCCAGTAGCATAATAAAATAAAGGACATGTTAACCTTGACCTGATTTAACTACTGCTAGTATATAAAAAAAAACATAAGACCTACTGACCTCGTCTTCAGATTCTCGAACTCTCTCTCTGCAAACATCTTCACATTTCAATAAATTTAACATCATTTGATAAATTTCAACTTGTTTTTTATTCTTAATGTCAGCATCAACCTGAAGGAAGAAACAGTCACATCAAAAAACATCTTTCTTGACAAATTGAGAATAAGAGAGAGAATCTTCTATTCTTTTTAATTTCTATGGTGATAAAAAAAGGATTTATCTTTAGAGTGCATAATAGAAGTTAGATTTAAAGGAGATAAAACATTTTGATACAGGTCAAATCAACGAGACGCAGTCATCAACATGTTGGTATGGCAGCGGCGTTAAATCCAACACTTATTTCAATTTCCAACAGTCCGGGGGGTCTTTAAAGGGCATATGGCACTTTTTTTGAAATCCTAAACTTATTTCAATTTCCAAAGGTCAGCTCTGGGCTATTTAATGGGCATATGGCTCTATTTTTTGGAACCTTTAAAAAGACCAAAGTGGTGGTAAAATGACACTGTAAAGTGATTTATATTTAATTTTTGAAAATATAGTAATTTCTAATCAATTATGTTCAGAGAAATATGTGAACAGTTCAAATTTCATTTTTTTAATATTTTGAAGGCCTCAACTACGTGCAGATCTGACCAGTTGTTGTGGGAAGTACGTCAGGGGGTCGTACGAGCAGCTTTTGACCTTATAAGGTCAGATAAGGTCAGATGACCTTATACGGTCAGACATTGAATAATCAATCAGTGTTGACATTTCTAGTGCTTTACCCATAGTTCTGTGCATCACATGCGAAGACGTCGCCATAAAAGACTGTTTCGTTAGCTAATTCCTCACGCCATCCAGAATGCATGTTATATAACAACTCTTTCAGATCCTAGTACAGTTGACAAGTAAAATGAAATATTGAACTATAAAAAACGAAACGAAACAGGATCTGTGTTTGAAACAGATTGAGCTAGAAATGTCCAAAGAGCAAAAGTTTAACACAGAAATATTGGTCTGAACGTACCTGGAAAGTTTGATGAAGCTGATCTGACTCCCATTTTAATGTAGCACCTTTTTCTTCCCAGTTACTAGGTTTGATATATTCCCGTGTCGACGAGACAATACGTGCATCCTCTGTGTGGTACGATATCTGTATTTTATCTTCGGATATGAGAAATACCAACTCTGCGATATCTTCATTTGCTAGTTTCGATTTATTACGATGAAATTTCTGTACCATTTTCTACAATATGTGAATATCAGTAAATATAAATATTTAAACTATCTCTCCTTTTCTTTTTTTTTTGTGTTCTACAATAGGTGTATATGATGTAAAAGTCAATAGAGAGAGAGAGAGAGAGAAATGGGGTTTAACGTCCAATTGACACAAACCAGGTCATTTTGGGACTAACATATGGTTTCATTTTATTTCAATAATTCGCTTGCGCGTAGGGGTCTTTAGCAGTGGGAGGAAACCGGAGGTTGAGAAGGCGCCCTTTATCTCCATGCCACATACGCTAACCACAGCCGCAAGCCAGAGGTGAGCACCCAGCTAGTGGTCGAAGTGCGACACTCTAGACCACCCCAACCCCAAAAAGTCAATAGACAGCATGATGTAAGTCATCGCAACTTAAAGGCTTGATGTCTCATTTACACACCGCTATAGAGATCCGTTGCAAACTTCAATATTGTGAAGTTTAATCACTAAGGAATATCGGTCCAAAAATGATTCAATCAAATTCAGTATTTACTCACAAAGTTATGATAAACTGAAATTTGACTGACCTATGCTGCACACAAGTAACATGAAGCTTCCATCTTTTATTAGTAGCACAGAGACTTGACGAGTGTAATTTAAATCTGATGTGATGTGAGAGAGAGAGAGAGAGAGAGAGAGAGAGAGAGATGGGTTTAATGTCCACTCTACACAAACTAGGTCATTTCAGGACTAATATGGTTTAAGGGTTTAATTTTATTTCAATCATTCGCTTGCGCGTAGGGGTCTTTAGCAGCGGGAGGAAACCGGAGTGCCCGCAGGAAACCCACGAGGTTGAGAAGGCGCCCTTATGTCCATGCCACATACACTCACACCAAGGGCTCGAAACCACAGCCGCAAGCCAGAGGTGAAAGCTGATGGAATCCAAACTGTGTACATATCTATCACTGACCAAGAGATATTTGATAATCTAGTGAAAATGCAATGATGCGTCAAGTCTTTATTTCAAGATATACTGATAATGATTTTGATTCATTTTTGGACCATTATTATTTTTTGTTATAATGGCGTATGGTCTTTATTTATCAACTCTCTTGTTCATAAGATTGCCAAGATTTAAATGGATTTAATTAAATTTAATAATCAAATGAATACTGGGTAATCAAGGCTAAGTCTTGGATGTCAAGTATCATTGCAACCATAATAAACAATCAACGCTACAAATTCAAACAGCCTTAACTTTGCCCAGAATAAAGTAATAGGAATAAAATTTCAATATAATAGTTTTTTGTTATCTATTTGTGAACTATTACAGCAACAGCAGCCAGCTCTCGATATAAATCTTATATAATGTATCGTTAATAAAAATGTTTTCATAATCGAAATAATGTACATGTACATATAAGCTCAATTCATGATCATTTTTCAGCTCCGACATCTTAATAAAAACTTCTCAAATATATCTATATTATTTTAGATTTTAAGTCCGAACAAAGAAAATCTCAAAACCAATTTTGTGCAAGTCAGAACTGATCTATTTTGGATCAAAATGTTTTTTTTATTACTTAAATTATGATTTTGTATTTTAACTTTATTCTGGCATGTTGGGCTTTCACGACACATTCCCCCAAAAGTCTTCTGATGTAATAAGGAGTATTTACTATGTTTTGATCTTCTGGCTAAAAGTTGTGCAAACATTGACAGACCGAACCATCAAGTAGACTGTCATTAAACCTTGGAATAAGAAATTGGCAGAGGATAATCCAGGAATTTACTTAGGCTTCGATATTTATGGTAAAATCATTTGATTAAAATGTTTTGAGTTTGATTTGTAGCACAGATTTTGTAAATAATTCAGTTTTAATACGTTTTTTTGTCCCAATATGTCATCATATCACACTTGTTTTTAAGCGTGATGACATCTTTCAGGAAAAGTTCAATTCTTTTTCATGGCATGTAGGGGGTTTAAATCTACATAATGGTTTTAACTGCATGGAGTCAATCAGATTCCGTAGCAATGTCCGTTTGAAACAGGCACATAACAAATCATGCTGTGAACTCTCCAGTTCATTAAGTTCACTAATTTGTTATTTTTTTACAGAATTAATCTAATTTAGCACAAATTGAAGGAAGGAATCTTACGTTAATGGGCCTTGTATTCCCTGATCCACTACCCTCCTGTGGTCCGAACTTCTTCTGGCGCTTTCCGAAGTCTACATGTTTGTAGAACATGAAGTCATCTCTATTGACAAAATGTTCGGTCATTTCTGATGGTGTCTCGATACGTTTCTTCAAGCCATCCACTCGAGCCTCATTATAGAAGATCATCGTTCTTTCATTCTCCGGTGCAGGGGCACTTGCTTTGTACTGATGTTCTGTAAAATTGAAAAAAAATACTCTTACAGCTTACGGTTGTCATTTGTATTTTTCTGACACCAGCTAAATCCAAATTAATATCTACTCAAATTCATTATTTAAACATACATTATGTAAGATTTAGATAAAGAGCTGACCTTTCGTACTATAATAGCTCAAAAATACATGATGTAAAATGAAAAGATTGAAAATCTATTCTGAGCAAAATTATCACTGTTTATAGATTTGATCCTGGTATTTTCGAGATTTAGCCATGCTTTCCCATTTTTAAATTAATTTTTCGAATGGCGAACAGTTCTAGTCTTGTTATAATCTTGAGTATCTGATTTCTGGATAAGTTAATTTATGGTTTGGATAAGTTAATTAATGTCTAATCAATAATTTATGTAATATTTCAGGCCTACAGAAAAACCTATAATAGGCAGATTTAATCTCCAATAATGCCTCTAATTATTATGTAAATTAATCATGTTGTAAATTAATTAGGATGTAAACAAATTAGGATCTAAACTTATTATGATGTAAATTAATTATGATGTAAATCAATTATGATGTAATTCAATTATGATGTAATTCAATTATGATGTAATTCAATTATGATGTAAATCAATTATGATGTGTAATTCAATCATGATGTAAATCAATTATGATGTAATTCAATCATGATGTAAATCAATTATGATGTGTAATTCAATCATGATGTAAATCAATTATGATGTAAATCTATTATGATGTAAATTAATTATGATGTAAATTAATTGTGATGTAAATTAATTGTGATGTAAACCAATTATGATGTAAACAAATTGTGATGCAAATTAATTATGATCTAAATACATGTATTTTAAAGATGCATTATGTATGTGCTTAATAATTATTTGAACTTTTATTTATGTGAAAGTGAAAAGCCTATTATCAATCCTCTTGACATCCACTGGCCAAGATATTGTGTGAATTGGACAATGTCTGCTATATCTGCGTTAAGTGGCTGAAAAACGAGATGGGACTATGTCTTGATAAAACTTCAAGCATAAATATTGTAGTGCAGAATAAGAATGAATTTTCAATGTATTCATTTTGCATTATCTATTCAAACTATTATACTAAAGGTCATCTCTATATATAGCAGAAATGACCAGGCCCCAAGTTCACAAAGCATTCTAAGACTTAAGTTGAGAATTTACTCAACTTTCAATCACTGTTTATGAGAAAAATCTTGGATCCAGAAACACAAAACTTTGTGCATAGTTTTATGTAGGTCACAGAATGGTTTTGGTACATACTACTGTGCAATGAGCTGTGAAATATTTGATATTGCCAAAAAATGGAAAAGAATATCAGTGACTTTTAATTTTTAAGTCAGTCCAAAAATATTGAGAGGTTGTCAAAAGAAGCTAGGTTTTAGTATAGGCTACTCACCCTTTAAGCAACGATGTCTACCAGGATAAAAATGTTCTGATATCCAGCCTGTTCTATGATTGTGTATCTTGGTGTGTAGTTTGTCCTGACGATGAGCGTAATATTCTTTAATCAACATTAAATCAGTTACTGAAATATAATGGAGGATGGTCAATAAGACACCTCTTACAGACAACGTTCAGAACAAAAACAGACTTTTTCAGGTACAATAACTCTCCTTTGCTTGATAAAGACCAGAGTATGCTCCTCAAAACGTCACTCAGTAATTGTGCATCCGTAAAATTGTGTCTTGTATTACTCTCAATGTAATTAAAACACTGATTCTATTTCGTTTGTCTTTTTACAGTTCAAAATTTCATTTTACTTGTCTTTACTACACTAGGATCTGGAAGAGAAGTTATATAACAGGAGTTCTGGATGGCGTGAGGGATTAGCCAATGAAACCATCTGTTATGGTGACTTTTTGGCGTGCAATGCACGGAACTGTGGGTAAACCACTAGAAATGTCAACGCTTATTGATTAAACGAATGTCTGACGTCATAGGTTCAAAAGCTGCTTGTACGACCTCTTAACGCTATCTCCCACAACAACCTGTTAGATCTTCATATAAAATATGAAGTGTATAAAATGAAACAAAATATAGATCCTGTATTTCAATCAGCTTGATCACCGAGTTGACAAACAACTCTCAAACTTAAGTTGAGAATTTACTAAACTTTCACGGTTTTTATCTCTGATCAAGAAACACTAAACATTGCGATAGAGAGAGAGAGAGAATTGGGGTTTAACGTCCACTCGACACAAACTAGGTCATTTCGGAACTATCATATGGTTTAATTTTATTTCAATAATTCGCTTACGCGTAGGAATCCAGAGTACCAGGAGAAAACCCATGAGGTTGGACAGGCGACCCTACTCCTTGCCTTGTACAAATGGGGATTCGAAACCACGTCAGTAGACTCAATGTCAGGCCTGATGATCCAGCGCGCATGCTATAAACCATTCGGCCATCCAACCCACCGCCAAACTTTGCACATAGTTTCTTATTGAAGTATTTGATACATTAAAATAACAAAAGTTTTATAAAGGGCTATATTCAAGTTAAAATAAGGCGATAAAGCTTGTGTAAATTCTCAACTTAAGTCTGAGAATGATTTATGAACTCGGGGCCTCGTGTCTGGCAACTTGTCTGAATAGATTTGTCTTTTTTATTGTATGCCAGTGTCATTAGTGCTGGACCGTTTGTCAAATAAAACTAAACCTGTTATTTATTATAGACCTGGACAATGCGTATAATGAAATATGGCAAATTGAATAGAATCTGGTTTTACATTCATCCAACTTGAACTGGTCAGTTTGGGACTAACACATTGTATAAATTTATTTCAACAATATACTTGTGATTAGAGGTCTTCAAGAGTGGTAAGTTACTGGAGAGAGAATTTAACCTCTAATCAACACCAACTGGGTACTTTTGGGACTAACAGGTTCACTTTCATTTCAATAACTTGTTTGTACATAGAGGTCTTTAACAGTGGTAGGAAACCGGAGGACTCAGGGAGAAAACCCACAAGATTGGGCAGCCATTCCTACCCCTTTTTACATACAATGTCGTACTCGAAACCCAAATCATTTGACGGACCTTATGATCTGGACCAGTCAACCACTCTTTAGCAAGTAACCATATATGGTGTAAATTATATTAAGAGATTACCATATTTGGTAGAGGATAAAAGCATTAGGGGTATGACGAGATGGCTAGATCTTGTAAAGACTAGACGATGGTTTAGCAGTACACTGTATTATTATTACATTGTCTATATTTGGTAAAATATTAAATCTGTCTAGACGGTCGAAACAGACGAACGTTAAATAACTTACATTCACGATCATCGTACACAGACAGCCTCGATATCAACCCATCCGGCATCAAATAATGGGCAAATTTTTCCAATTTAGCTCGTTTGTATAACTTGCTCTTTTTACCTAAAGGACACCTCATCTGAAAATCTATGAGAGAAAGAAACAGAAATTATAAGAACATGGTTTCGGTTTATCAAAGTCACTAGTGCCAGTATGGAGATATTTATCACTATATAATGAGTTGTGTATCTCAATATAATGAGTTGTGTATCTCAATACAATGAGTTATGTATCTCCATATGAGTTGTGTATCTCAATATAATGAGTTGTGCATCTCAATATAATGAGTTGTGTATCTCAATATATTGAGTTGTGTATGTCAATATAATAAGTTGTGTATGTCAATATAATGAGTTGTGTATCTCAATATAATGAGTTGTGCATCTCAATATAATGAGTTGTGCATCTCAATATACTGAATTGTGTATTTCCATATAATGACTTGTGTATCTCCATATGAGTTGTACACTGCAATATAATGAGTTGTTTATCTCAATAGAGTTGTGTATCTCAATATATTGAATTGTGTATCTCTAAATAATGACTTGTGTATCTCTATATAATGTCATGTGTTTGTCCATATAATGAGTTGAGCATCTCAATATAATGAGTTGAGCATCTCAATATAATGAGTTGTTGTGCATCGCAAAAAAGTTGTACAACTCAATATAAGGAGTTGTGTATCTCAACATTGCGCAACTGAATACTCAGTTTTAAAAATTGAAAAATTATAAATTAGTTAAAACTGTAAAGATGACTAACAGAATCTCAATCAAATGTGAAAAAAATGACTTCAATTCAAAAGAAATTAAAACTCTTTATGACAGAACTATAAATAAGTATGGAAAGCAGTACCGTTATGATAGAACTAAATATACATACCTTTTAGAGATAATTTTAATGGTTCAACCCAGGTTGGTGGCATGTCCAGGTGTTTCTCTACTTCCTTATCTTCGTCCTAGAAATAAAATAAGATAGTTAAAGGAACAGTCCCATTATTCACACAGTCCCCCCCCCCCCTCTCGCCCAACCTAATAAAAACACTGAAGTTTCCAAAATAAAAACAAACAGTCCAAAGAAAATGTCTAAAGGTTTAGTTGTAGATATTGATGTTACCAGGGTTACATGAATGTAAGTAATTCAATGAATTTCATTGTTCAGTCATGGCATGATGACAATGATGACACTTAACTCTATAACTTAAGACAAGTACCTAGAAATGGCTATGAAGATACTTAATGATTTTCAGACAATATACGATACAAAACTGAAAGAATGTAATTTTACGAAAAAGTACCACAGATATTCTGATCATTGTACAAGAGGTAGGATTCGCAGACAATTGACCTGTTTGATTCACTGAAATATATCTTGGACAACCCCTTTAAAGTATCCACAGATTAATCTATGCTTAAATTTACTCAACTTGTTTCTCGAACATTTAAATAAGAAATGGAACGCTGGGTTTAACCACCATCAGACACAAACTACTTTATTTCGAGACTATTATTACACTTTAATAATTTGTTGGCATGTAGGGGGTCTTTAGCAGTGGGAGGAAACTGGAGGAACAGGAGAAAACCGATGCGGTTAGACGGCCGTACCCGTACAAACGTGGGATCAAAACCACCCCATATTAACCAATTGGGCACCTAACCCTCCACGTAATAACAAGAATAGAATGAAGTTTAGCTAATGGGTAGTCTTCACAGCATACATACAAAACTGCCACAGTATAAATCATCACACTACACAGGCTTGTATATATACATTGTGTAATAGTATGTACTTGATGCAATCTGATAACCAGGCTGGCATACAAATTAGTTTTTTGATGGCAAATAGAAAAATGTGTCAATGCAACAAAAGATCTGACTGAAAAGAAATAATCTCTTTCCAACTGACTGATGCATTTCATCGAATTACTAGCAGTGAAGTATTATAAACACATTTACTGATACGCTGGATAGATTAGATATTTCTACATATAATCATATCTTCATCTTTAATTAATTGTGAGCTAATCTAATTGTGTTGGCTTACGACATCCTCATCCTTATTTAATTCTATATATATAATCCAAGACAATCCCACTTAAAGATGTTTTGCTATTGTAGGAAACAACAAGTAAAAATAATCGTATTAATTTTCCTTTTCAAATAATTTTACTATGTGGGAAATATGTGCATTAATTAATAGGTGCTTAGCCTACTAAGGATGTCTATATCTGTCCTGCTTGTTGTGATGGCGATATACATGTGATGGCGATATACTTGTGATGGCGATATACTTGTCGTGCTGGCAATATACTTACATATTTGATACTGGCTATTACATAACGCTGTATCTTAGCCTAGCGAATATTACAACTTTAAATATTATAAAAGCAAAAAAAAAACAATGGGGTTTAAAATCCTACACTTTTGAAACAACTGATCCAATGATGACGGGCATACGCCATGTAGCGTTTATGTAGCTTTATATTTTAAGGATTCTTGCATCTATACACTGGACCTTATTTTTTTTGTCCCATCCAAATAAGTAGATGCCGTTTCTTGGTAGGAATCCATCCTACACACCTGACAAGGCAAATCACAATGGAAAATCATGGAACTTTCTCGGCCAATACAGGCAACAAACATCCTCATTAAACTGCTATGGCAAATACCTTAAAATATTACTATTGATTTACATCCACCCCCTCCCCCTTCAATCTGAGATTTTCTAATCAACATTCATCTAAATTCAGTCGATATCAACATTTCATACACTAAATGTCAACGATCACATAGAAAACACAATTGATTAAAAAAATCAATCAGTCTTTTAATCAATGTACGTGAGTTTACACCCACGTTTTGATCTACATGTGAACATTAAAAAATAGGCCTACCTCTTCATCATCTAAGCCGGCCATTAAATCATCTTCTGTTTCTGGTATTTGTAGAAGTGGTTTGTCTAGACCTGGAAACATATACTCCCATCTCGTACAATCACCTAGATCGTAACTCAAACCCTAAAATAATAAAAAAAACATAATTACAACAGTCAAGGCCAACAAGTACACAGGAAGTCTGTCTTTCATACCAACCCCATAACTAGAAGTTCCTGACCAAGCCCTCCATCCTGCACCACTAACAAGGCCCACCATACTGGCCTATTGATCAGGCCCTGCCTCCTGCACCACTCACAAGGCCCCCCATCCCGCATTACTGACCAGGCAGGCCCTTCATACAACACCACTGTCAAGGTGGAAACTGTACAAAAACCTCAAGAAGTTTCTCGGCTGACACCAATATCGAAGCTGTGACCACCTGCTTAATGAGCCCACACCTTACTCATTGAGCTACTGCAGCTCCCTTTCAACAAGTGAGACGACGTAATCTTACCTGAACCCCGTTAGAACAATCCTGCATGTTCACCCAGTAATTGGTGTTATTCCACACCGATTCAATACCAAGATAATTTGTACTGTCGACAGGATATGGTAACCCTGTAAATGGTTCAATAAAGAAACTTTCGGCTACTTCACGTTTACCCGATAGCACGAGGATCCAGGCGTGAATTCTTAAACCATAAAGTGGATCTGGTGGGGGTTTCTCTAGCTCCTGAAATATAAATAATCAATAAGAACTTAAATTGTGTGTCTCTCTTTGATCCAAAACTGGACAAACATCCAAACATTAATAAATAAAATTACTGTTAAAGAGACATTATCTGATTAAGCAAAAGTTTTGTTTGCTTAAATTAATGTTATATAAATTATTGTTAAAGATATTTATTCATATGACAAGCCAATTATAACCCTGTGGATGGCTTAGGTATTAGACAATGCCTGTTTTATTTGTGTGAAATGCTAATATGTCCGAAAAAGATGCAATTTTCAGATAATGCATGCATTCATTCACAGAGATTGCAAATATAAGTCCAAACAATAGTTAAATTATACACAGCTCTGATCTCTTATATTGTGGATTAAAAGTAATAAAATTGATACAAATTTGATTGCATCAGCTGTCTGAAACTGACCAGAATAAAGTAATATGCTCGCAAGACATGTCCCTATGACAACTTGACCACCTAAGCCCAAATCACCAATGATGGGTCAACTGAGATAAGTTCAATACAAAGGGAGATAACTCCATATAATCTAAACCTTACTAATTGCCTTTCTATCTCCTCCTGGCGTCGTTTAGCTTCTTCCGCTTCTTTAGCAGCAATTTTTCTCTGCTCCATTTTCAATTCAAACTTGCTCAGTAGATCTCGTGGGGGTTTCACTGTATATTTCTTTAATTCTTTCTTTTTAGCTTCTTCCACTTTCTGTGAAAAAAAAGAAAATAAATCAAGTGTGTCCTTCATGTATTGCAAATAAAATATAAAATAAATACATGTAAACGTTTATAGCTTCAGACATTAAGCACTGATTGTTTTCAATTTGAATTCCATCATGATCATGTTTTCTGTATCATTGTTATTTTTAGGTGTTTTATGTTGAAACTGAAAAACTGCTTATCAATTTTTGAATTCGATAATCAAGTTTAGAATATTTGGGCTTTTGATTAGCAGCGCTGTTAATCAACTGTGAAAAATAATTGACAGTCCTGATCAAAACATTGACTGCCCCACTCTTGATCAAAACACAAAACATTGACAGCCCTGTGTCCAACCCCTGATCAAAACACAAAACCTATCAGAAAGCTTGGCTTACGACACGGACCTCCTAGTGAGAAATCAAGCTTCTCACTAAGTCACCCCAGATCCAAACGTGAATTAACATGCAACTAACCTGTTCTTTCTTTTTAAGTAGCGGACAAATTTCTCTAGTTTCATCAGCGAGACAAGTTTCTTTTGTAGCGTAACCATTGACAACGTAGGCATCATATCCAGCTGACAGTAGGAATGAACACAGTAAAGTGCTGTACTCAAAACAATTTCCTTTTTGTCGTTTTAAAACAGTGGTTGGTGATAATAACCTGGTGGGCTGTAATATAAAAACAAACATTTGTTTAAAGGACTAATCCTGATAATTTTTTGAGGAATATAACTGCTTAATTTTGTGTTAAAATCCCCTACTAAAGGGCCAAGCAACTCAGTCTTCTTCTGGAGATTGAGACCAGTGTCACAAGCTGTATAATGCTATGTCTACGTAAAACCAGGCTTTCTTTTAAATAAAAATAATGTGTAGTTGAAATTTGCCTTTCGCTATCAAGTACAGCACATGGGCCATTCACTATATAGACCTCTCGATTATCAGGTCACCAACGAAAAAATTGACCAGAAATCTTAAAGGGTTACGTGTCCGGATAAGCAGTTTTGGCGTTCACGTCCAAGCGACTCAATATTTTGAGCTGAAATTTTTAGACAAGACCAATACACCATTCTCCTATATTTTGGCGTTTAAATTTCATATGTACTCTGACTTTTATTTTCGAGACTCTGTTCAAATCAGGACTGTCCCTTTAATATAGAACTGTGAAACGCAGTTTAACGTTCACTCAACACAAATTAAGTCATTTTTGGACTACATGATTCAATTTCAATTCAGTTGAGCATAGGAGACTTTGGCAGAGGGAGAGAAACAGAGAACCCAGAGGAAACCCACTAAGTTAGACAGCTTAACTCACTCTTGGTCACAGAAGCAAAACCATACCGTTTGACTTATTGACAATTCTGTCACCTAATTTTAAAACAAATTTATCAAGCATCCATTTTAGTACGAAATAATATAAAATAAATTATTTCTTACAAGTTCATATGGTGGATCCAAGGTTTCAAAATTTAAATAATCTGCTACAAACTCGGCCGCTGTGTCCCAATCATATAATTCCTTATATGGTAGCTGAGTAGGATTTATAGTCGTACAAACAAATTTCTGAAAAAAAAAACGATTCTCAATGAGTGATACCATTAATACTTTTTACAAGGAAAACATAATTATTCTGATTCTTATTAGACTTGGCCTGTCGACATAATGTCATACCCCAACTCTCTTTTATTATCATAGCATTCTTGCGTTAAACCCCAAATCTGCTCAAAGTCTAAACTAATTTACATTTATTGCATTTAAAATCCATCAGCATGGAGATTTGAAATACACAATATTTACCTCTACTCCGCACTCATTTACTGGGTTTAAAAACAATGGTTTTCTGTCTCGGTACAGGTGGACATACTGACGCCGGAAATTATCCGAATATTGTAAAATCAGTAACTCTTTTGGTAAATTGTTTTTATAAGAATCAGGAAATTCAGCTGGATCAAATTTTTCTTCTATCCTAAAATAAGATCAATTTCTAAATAAGATTATAATTTAACAGGCTTGTATGGTATGGGTCATTAGCAAGTCTAATTTTTGCAACACCTAACTGAGTTGTCCATGATAATAATACTGGTAAATTTGTAAAACCAGCATGCCATTGAGATATAACTAATTTCTTGTTCTGCAGTCCGCACAGTGTGCCAAAATGAAAATAAATTTCCTGAACAAGTATACCTCCTCTAAATCTTACCCGAAAATACTCTAAGCTTGCCACAGCAGTCTATTTATTGGGCTATTGACTAAGATCAAAATCTACTTAACAAAAACTGAAGAGGTTTAGATCTAGCTACTTTTAAAAAATTACTTTTCAATAACAGGAGAATAAACAACTATTTTTGCTAATTCTACTTTTAAAGCTTCTGCATCTGGTGATAATTCTTCTTCTTCGCCCTCGACATTCTCAGAGCTGCCCTCTGGCTCTTGATCTTCCCCAATATCAGCAGTCAATTCACTACTGTCATTTGTTACGTCAGCCCCTTCCGTCGTATCTAAATCGGCTGGAACTAAGCCCGGACTTTCTTCAGATGCGCTTTCCATTTTTGTTCAATCGGCTAATTGTTGCTGTCTAATTAGATTTTGCCATAAAAGAAAACTTAAACGTCCTACTTCACTGTTTACAAACGGGAACCGGGGCAAACAACACCTGTTTATGACACATCCGCAACCATGGCAACATGTAGTCCACGAGTTCATTCTAACGGATTAGACTAATGAACGACATAATATTCATCGATTGTAATTATTTACATTCATTTTGTTTCAAGGAATATATAAACTATAAATATATTTTCCCAAATAAATAAAACATAAAAATAAATATCACTCCACGTACAATCGACTTTCACTTCCGGTATAATAAAACAGAGTTATTTCCCTTGACGCACGAAATTATCGCCCCTTGTATTTGGTCGCACTTTTTTAAATTCACTTTCCTTGTTGGGCTTTGGAGTTAATATTTAAAAGGCAAATGTCTTATACCAAATTTTTAATTTATTAAGAATACTAATTTTAAACCTCTGGTCACATTTCCGGGATTTCGAATCCCTCGCAAAATGTAATATTGTGGAAACTTAATCTCTGAGAGAGAGAGAGAGAGAGAGAGAGAGAGAGAGAGAGAGAAACGGGGATCAAGGTCCACTCGACCAAAATTAGGACTATCATATGGTTCATTTTTAGTTTTTATTTCAATAACTCCCTTGCGCGTAGGGGTCTTTATCAGTGGGAGGGAACGGGAGGATGGAGAAAAAACCCACAGTAAATTACACTGCCATACTCTTATCTATATATAAAGCAATTACACCATGAATCATTTCAGCAATTTGCAGAGTATGTAAAGAATTGAGGCCTGTTTTGCAAACTTTGTAATGCCATATTAATTCTTCTTGAAGGTTTTGTTTTGAAAACAAAAGTGGTCAGAAAATTCTGATCCTGTTGATTAATGGATTTTTACACCTTTACCATCTTCAAGCTATGTCATTTTGGGACTAACATATGGTTCAATTTTATTTCAGTAATTCACTTGCACATAGGGGTCTTTAGCAGTGGGAGGAAACTGGAGGACCTGGAGAAAACCCACGAGGTGAACAGTGAAGAAGTTTGATGTTTTAGCAATTGGCTTGAGAGTTTTTAATCCCGATGATAGGATATTCCAGTCTTGTTTCTATTTGTCATTGATGATGAACTGAGGCCATCTAGTCGTCATGACGGTCCACTAGTGTACTCACTGATGTGCATCTAAAAAAACTGTGACAGCTTGACTTCGATGATGCCTGAGGTGGAAAATTTACCCCCAAAACATTCTGCATGTCCTACAACTATTTATGAATAGAAAAATCAATACCAATTTATTTCCTTTCCGATAGACGACATCTTTACACAATAAATTTGGTGACATTGTCAAAAGCAGAATGCTGTGCTGTCAACGAAAGAATGGTGTATAACAAACATTAAAGGTTTTTTTTTTAGTTTATTAGGTTTATTTCATTTTATACATAATTTATAGAGAAGTGAGAGAGTCTGTTTAATATCCATATTTATCATTCAGATGAGTCTTTCCATCTCCACTCTGACCTGTAAATAAAAAATAAACACGTAGCTATAGTATATATACTGTTAACAATCAGCAAGGCGTCTGCCTGTTTCCCCATAGACCAAGACTACTGAATAACCATTTTCACGGCTAGAGATATAGCTCAGTTTGACAGACATAGGCAGGGACATGTTTCACAAAGTTTAACAAAGATACATTAGATTGATTTTAGTGCTTAGCCAATCAAAATTAAAGTATCTACTAAAATTTAGATTTTCCATTTAGTTAAGATTTCGAGAAACAGGACCCTGGGTCTCAGGGATTCAAATCCCACTAGGGCCAATCTACAAACACTGATGCAGGATAGAGGTTCCCGACAAGTCTTTCAGATAGGACAAAAAAAACTGAGGACCTGTTTACGGGTACGGGACAATTCGTCCCCAGACAATTTGTCCCCGGACAACTCGTTCCCAGACAATTCATCCCCAAGGACTATTCGTTCTCTGGGGACGAACTGTCCGGGGACGAATTGTTCGGGGACGAATTGTCCTAGAGCCCCTGTTTACACATTGGCGTGCATGACAGTTAGATTTGAAATAAGAGTAGGAAGTTGTTCTGCAAAATTTCCCTCATAAAACAATGCATGGCGTATACCTATCCTTATTCTCTCAGTGTTCTGTTATGGAAATTTTGTTTCCACCTTCAGTTTTTCAAATTCCAAGTTTTTTTTATATGGTTATATGTAAGCCAATGTGTACAGGGAATCACAGTTTATCATCTCATGAGTTGAAGCCTAGTATCTTACACCACTAACATGTATTAACCAGGACAGAAAATCTTGAGGAAATATTGCAGCCAACACTGGGATATGTTTCACTTAGCAGGTATTAAGGATTGCAATCCATGGACAGGTATTAAGGATTACCATTGATGGACAGTATTAAGTATTACAACCGATGATTTACTTACCTTCTGGAGGAAGCCAAACAGCGTAATCTGGATCTGATGCATCGTAATCGTTTACTTCCTGAAAATTTATATATATATACATTTAAGTAATGATGAGTTATTTTCAGTTTTCACTAAAATATCAAATTTCTCCCAGCTTAATGCACAGCTAAATGACAACTTTTGTCATTCAAACTGTCACAAAGTTCACAAAGTAAGAAACGGCCTTAACTATAGAAGTAACAGACAGAATTTGCTGAAATTCAATAGACTTTCCCGTTTCACAAATTAAAATGATGCGTATAATTTCATACATATCGGATAACTTTCATCAATAAATCTGTAACGAGGATCAACAAAGTGAAACAAGGGCCTTAACTCTAGAAGTAATTAACAGAAATTGCTTAAATTGCTCAAATTCAATAGGGTTGGTTCTGTTTTTGACTAATTTAAATGACACTTATAAATTTCATACAGATCGGCAGATAACATACACCATGAGATAAACTTTGTCTGAATGTAGTGTTTACGCCTACACTTTATCAAATTATTCCCACTTTCAAGGGGTCTTTAATGTACATGCCAACAATGACATGCATACTCACTTAGCCAACATGGCTGCCATGATTATTATTATTATTATTATAATTTCATTTTTAAAGCCCTACAATATAACAATAGTTATTTATAAGCGCTGTACAGTCATATTTACACAATGTTACGTGCGTGATTCTATTTATATGAGTTACTAAATAGATGAGTCCTCAGTGAAGATTTAAACTGCGATAGTTGGGTACATTCTCTAATGTTCCTGGGTAGTTCATTCTATAGTTTGGCACCCCTAATGAAAAATGAAAACTCGCCCACCTGGCACCGAGAGCGTGGAACAGCTAATAGATTGGCCAGTGATGTAAACATTAAACAATTCCACCATATAAATAAGAGCAGTTTTGGATATAACTGATTTATAGGTGTTGACAAGGATTTTCATTTTTATTCTGGCTCTCACTTGTAGCCAGTGTAGCTGCTTCATATACAATGAGATATGATCGTATTTTGATGTTCTTGTGATAAATCTTGCAGAAACAACTATTTCTTACTATAAAAACATTAATAAGTTCACCAAGAAAAATCTACTTTAAATACAAGTTGTTAAGTTTCATCATAAGGACAATTACCTGAACGTTTCCTTGATTTGGTAAATGTTTTTTTCTACTCTTTTCTGAAATAAAACCAATAAATTTAAATTATAAAAAAATCAATCTTACAGAATTTGGTGAATAAGAGAAACAAATACCTGTTTAACGAGTTTACCTTTCACTCGTCCACTTTGGGACTAACATATGGTTTTATCTTATTTGAATAATTCTCTTGCAAACTAGGTCATTTCCGGACTGAAATGTGGTTCAATTTTATTTTAATAATTCACTCACATGTATAGGTCTTTAGCTGAGTAAAGAAACCTAGAGGACCCAGACAAAAACCAACAAGGTTACGCTGTCGACCCTATTCCTTGTCACATGTGAGATCAAATGAAACCACGTCACTTGACTCAATGACAGTCCCAAAATGACCTAGTTTGTGTCAAGTGGATGTTAAACCCCATTCCACTCTCCCCTTTTCTAAAGGTGTTAACGAAGTCTACATCTTGAATTTTACGTATTAAGTTTTACTTACCTTTATTAGAGTTCGATGATGACAAGAGAATCGACTCCTCTTCTTCTGGAGGTGTTGACTGGCCCTTTATTTTACTAGAGGATGATTTATTTGAACCTGGGACATCACCTTGTAATTGTTCTAAAACTGATGATAACGCACCCAGTGTTGATCTATTTGTATTTACTTTAGTTTCAGTATTTTGTTTAGTAGCACTACTTTCACTTTCCACTTTTTCACAGTTTTTGTTTTTCGGTTTATTTTCAATGATTGTTTGTTTTTGGGGTTCGTCAACGTCATCTTCTTCCTCTTCTTCTTCTTCTTCTACTTCTTCTCCTCCTACTTCCATTGTTACTATCGGTGATTTAATTGGTAATGATTTTTTCACTGGTTTGTGACCCGTTAACCCTTTCATGTTACCCGTTGATAAAGTCGTTGATTTCTGATTTTTAACAGGTCTGAAATTTGAAAATGAACGAAGAAATAACATTTAAAAAAAATATCATTCCAATAATTAGGATAAACGAAAAAATCATAGTTCATACACAGTTCATACTATGAACTATGTGTATAAATGTATGAACTGTGTATGAACTATGTGTATGAACTATGTGTATAAATGTAGGAACTGTGTATAAATGTAGGTGCTGTGAATAAATGTAGGAGCTGTATATAAATGCATGTACTATGTATATAAATGTTGTAGGCATTTTTGTGAAAAGATTAGATTAGGCCGATTAGCTATTCTACGCATTTGTGAACCAAGTTGATTATGCTAATCGTTACATTTGCGAGTTGATTTAACTCTATCTATTAGGCAAATCGACCTAATCGTCCAAGGAGGTGTTTAGGCGATTAGATTTGACATTTTCAAAATGCCGGAATGTTCGACGTCCTAAGTAATTTTTAATGCTTATTATTGTTTTTCTCACTTCAATTTTCAAAAAAATACTGAAGTTGTTGGACATAGGAGATTGTTTCTAACGGCAACCATTTTTTCTTTTTTTGGGTAGATAACCTTCATTTGTCTTTAACAAGTCATCAATAACTAGCAGAGACAATTTTTTTTTCTGATCGGTTTCCGTGATGGCAGCTAACTTACCAAATCGTAATTATCAAATTTCACATTTGTGGACCATAGCTAATCAAATCGAAATCATACCAAATCATACTAGCAAATCAAAACCTAATCTAATCGACTCACAAAAACGCCTTGTATAAATGATAAAATAATACCAACTGTTTTAAATCTGGCAATGAGGCTGGTTTAGCAATGTTCACAAGTTTGCGTAATCTCATTTCTTCTGTACGTAAAATAATCAACTGACGTTTTAACTGCATCTTTGTCTTGGTATCCATGACACCAGCCTTAATGGCCGACATGTACGCATCTAAGGCATCAATATCATCTCCATCAAATTTAGCTGCCTCTATCAATACAAAATGGATGCAAAAGTAAACAATATGTAAGATACAATTCTCATGGCATGTGGTTGGTTTAAATCAACATGGAGACAGAAGTCTGGGCTTTAACATCCATTCCACACATGGTTCAAATTGTTTCAATAATTCATGCACGTTTTGAGGTCTTTAGCAGTTGGAGGAATACGAAAACATGGAGGAAACCCAACACATGGTTCAAATTGTTTCAAAAATTTGTGTACATTTTGAGGTCTTTGGTAGTTGGAGGAATCTGGAAGACCTTGAGAAAACCCAAGAGAGTAGATAACCAGAAAGATTGTCAAGGGGATTAACTGTTACAGAATTAAATTCTCTCAATCCCAAAAATAGTGACGGTCGGGGCAATTCGATTAAAATACAGATCTATATTTCGTTTCATTTTTTATACTTCCGATGGCCGACACTACATGAAGATCTGACAAGTTATAGTGGAAGTTCACTTCAGGGGTCAAACGAGCAGCTTTTCCTCCTATGATGTCAGACATTGATTAATCAATCAGTGTTGATGTTTCTAGTGGTTTACCAACAGTTCTGTGCATTAAAAGGACTCACGAACTCGTCGTAACAGACTGAATTCTATGTCATTTGGTTACAATACTGGACTGACTGCGTATGGAAGCTGTTCCTGGTAGAAGAAAAGATATTTACCATCTTTAGCATGTTGTAATCTAGCTTCAATATCATCAATCTCTTTTACAGTTGATTTATGTTTCTCTATCTACAAATATATTCAATATAAACACAATAACTATCAGCACCTTCTAGATAAACAAACCAGCGTCACTGATAAATAAACCAGTGTCACTGATAAACAAACCAGTGTCACTGATAAACAAACCAGCATCACTGATAAACAAGCCAGCACTGCTGATAAACAAGCCAGTGTCACTGATAAACAAGCCAAGGTCACTGATAAACAGGCCAGGGTCACTGGTAAAGTAGCCAGCACCGCTGATAAACAAGCCAGTGTCACTGATAAATATTTAGTAAAATGTTATGAGAGATAGAGAGAGAGAGAGAGAGAGAGATGGGGTTTAACGTCCACTTGACACACCAGTTGACTCAATTACCAAATCCAATCAAAGAAGGCATTCTGCAAGACTAACACATACCAATATTTCATACGTATCGCCTTTATTATCAACTTTCCCAGCCTGCACCATTCGCTTTTTACGTTTAACAGCTATTGTTCCAGTTCTATCCAAAAACTCGTCTTCATCGCTGTCATAAAAATCATCAGCTTCCCAATTCTTCGACTTCCTTTTACGACTTTCTGTTATCAAAAAACAAATAATTACATTACATTGTATATCAATTAAGCTAGACATGACGAATCGAGGGATAAAACACATGGAAAATGCAGAATCTAAATTTACAATCTGAGACAGAAAACATGGAAAAGTTGATTTTTCGCAAAATCTTTCAATGTGACCATAAAATACAGATACTGCTGGAGATTGATTTTCGTAAATCTGGTAAAATCATTAAATTCGGTGAATACTTTGTCTGAGAATTAGTTTAATTTTAAACTGAATTTGTCACCTCATTATGATCATTAAGATATTTATAGATCAGTGGTTTGAAAGTGTGTGTGTGTGTGTGAAATAGTTTTATTTAACGTCCGCTTCCACCTAGGTCATATCGGAAACAAGGCACAATACTATACCAGCTACATTTAATATTGTCTGCTAAACAGCTGATAAATACATCTTCTCTATTATTTGGGACTTTCACAATTCTATTTTATTTTAGTATTGAAACCACTATGTTATGAAGTATATTTTATTACCGTGTTTAGCTTGACGTAATAACTGATGTCTGTCTAATATTCGACAGGCTTCGAGCGCGCAGGCTACTACTGCTTCTTTCTTCTTGCCTGATATCATCACCTCCGCTACTAGAGCTTCTCCATTCTGGCCATCAACTGGTAAACTACAAATAAACACAGCATCAACAGAATGGGTCCTCATTTAATAAAAAAATAAGTAAACTTTGTTTCCATGGAAACATTAAAAATAATCAAATCAGATAAATTTCAACAAAAAAACACCAAGTATTTCAGAGACTACTTCATCAATATCATGCGTTGAATTTGTTTCCATGGAAACACAAAAATTGTTAAATCCGACAAATTTCCTGGATTATGGATGGTACACTTTTCCTGGTAATTTTTGATCATGTAAGAGAGAATTAGGAACATGTTAACATGATGTTGAAAAGATGAGATGCGTTACTATAGAAACAACAACAAAATACTTGTATAATCCATTAATCTGATACATGAGACAGTGAATTTACTTACTCTACTCGACATTTATATTTTCCTGGTAAACCATCAGTTATTATATATTCTGGCAAGTCACATCCTGTAAATTATCAATCAAAATAATTAAATAATTAATCCTATAATATAAATAATCAATATTATTAAATAATCTTAAAGAATTTGTGGGGTAACGGTGGCTAAGTGGGTCAAGTGTTCGATCCCTGCATTAATCCAGATTTTCCGGTGTGGTATTCCCTTGTCAGTATTCTTCAGTTTTGCCCAGGCTGAATCTTTCTAGCCATTTCTGTCATCTGTTCATTGAATTCAAAGGCTTCGTTTATGAGCATGGCAACATGTATATGGAACCTCAGTTTTTCGTCCTATATGAAATACTAGACTCTTTTCCTAGTCAGTCAACCCATTCTGTGCCACTGAGAAGAAGGAGAAACCACTATAAATATCCAGTGGAGATGTTCAATATGGAATGAAATCTGAAAAGCGGGGTATTACCTTCACGTTCATAGAATCCTTTTAAAGCTTTTTTCGGATCATCAATATATAATTCTTCATTATCTGGTTGATTTGAAACTAATTCAACTTCTTCCGCTTCTTCTTCAGCCTCTTCACCTGATAAATAAACCACGATAAATTCTTATAGACAAATCATTTTATTTTAATAAGTTGTTGGAATGGAAGACAATTTTGTGGATTAGGAACTTGGACCTAATTGGTACTCAATGTTGTTCTTGTTCAAAACAAAACCCAGAGGTCCCATCAATTCAAGTGTTATCAACATGGAATTTGGTACACATGCCTTGATTTGAAGAACAAAATAACTTCGAAAAACTTGACATGGATCATTTTCGAAGTGCAGCACTTATATGGTATACCATATTCAACAAAGTTTTATGTTCCTGTAGCTCTTGTGGCAATTTAAACTTATCAATACATGTATTGTACGTGGTTCTACATAATGTACATTGTTATGAGTCAAATGACTTGGTTTTGACATGACAAGGAGTAGTGTAACCTATCCAACTGCTAAAATTAACCGTAAAGACCTCTACGTGCAAGTAAATTATTGAAATGATATTGTACTATAAATTAGTCTCAAAATGACCTAGTTTATGTTGAGTGGAGATTAAACCAGGCTTCTCACCCGCCCCCAACTCAAATACTAAATAAATCTTTAATATTGGAGTTTTTTGATAAAAAAAATATTTGTTTAGGCCGAGGTCTAATGATTTATTTATAATTGATTACCCATGCCCCACAAACATCCCCAAACCCACCCTCCATTACTAAATAAATCTAAAGCATCTAATTTTGGAGCTTTGATCAAAAAGATAGTTTAGGCCTATTGTTTCACTATAACTTATTTGTAAGTTATTACCCATGCCCCACGAACATCCTTCGTCTTGATTCATCTTTTGTTGTAATCGATCCGATTCGTCAGCGTCGGCTAATCTTAATACTTCTGCTTCACGTTTCTGTCGATCTCTCTGTTGCTTGATCTCCGTGACTGACAGCTCTGATTCCTCCTCCTGATCAGTTTCAGGTCCCTGGAAAATAATTTTTAATTTTTATTGTCACGTATGTTGATTCAAATAAAATGTCATGGCCTTTAATGGCATGTCAGTACCAACCAGGCTATATTACGCCAAATCGAGACAAATTCTAAAAAATATCACCATAAAAAGAAATAAACACAAACATGACAGACTACATTTAGTTTATAAAAGCACAAATATCACATAGCCTTATTTTTATAAAAAAAAATCTAAAATGAAATTCAGAGCTTAAATCTAATCAGAACCTTTGGGTTTATCTACAGTAGTAGTATTCATGGCAGATTTTGAAAATATAGTCATTGTGAAAAAGTAGTAATTAAATTTGTTTTTCAGTTAGAATTCAGTGGTTTACATATATACATGTACAATGATTTTAAAAATGTACTCATGGTAAAAGCAAACCATCTTATTAAACTTAGCAGTTGAATTTAGTTGTTCATTTGTGCTTTCAACTCACATATTCTGATATGCAGTTTGGACTGTTGAACACGCTGACACTATACGTGTATACGTCAATATTGATGCAGGAAGGATGGGATAAAAAAAAAGAATGGGGTTCCTTGTTAGAATCAAAAATAAGACATGGCTGTTGCATCACTGTCAAGGAAATTTTCCTTCACAGCACACTGCATGATGTTCATGTATATCCATCTTCATTAGTCCATTTGGAGCAGAAGAGTAATGTTTTATTTTGTTTAGTTTTAGTCAACATTTCGTTTTACTAGTCTTTACTACATGTACACTTGGATTTGGATGAGTAGTGACGTGTTCTGGATGATGTGACGGATTAGCCAATGAAACGGTCTTTTACGCATGGAACTTAGGGTAAACCACTAGAAACATCAGTTGACGCTGGTTGATTAAACAATGTCTGACGTTATTCGGTCATGTTGCTTGTTTGAACCCTGACGTGAACTCCCCCTATAACTTGTCAGATCGTCATGTAGTGTAGGCCATAAAAACTATAAATAACAGAAAGGAAATATAGATCTGTAAATTAATCAGATTGAATTTTTAGGATTTACCTGTAAAATATGTAAGCGAGTACTGCCTCCAAATTTCACGACATGCCCAACACGAATTCTGTGATAAACATTAGGTTTCACTTTATTTTTATTCAACCAAGTTCCATGTGTACTGTCTAAATCATAAAGATACCATCCGGATTGAGACACTGACGATTCTGGGTTCTTGCAATACTGAATGACTGCATGATATCGTGACAACGATGGATGTTCCATTGTAACATCACAACTTGGTAATCTACCGAACACATAAAACGCTTTATCTTTAAGTTCAATGTTTTCTATAATTGCCCCATTCTTTAATATTTCAAATGAATAACCTGGATCGGGCAACCCACTCCAATTCGGTTCTTTATAAGGAAATATAACTTGTGCCTGCTGTAAACTTTCAGCAGGGGATGAATTTGAAGTTTTAATTTTTTCTTTTGTGGATTTTTGGGTAGGTGATTCTTGGTTTGAAGACTTTTTAATTTGTTTTAAATTTTGGGCTTTATTTTCATTTTCTAAATTTGTTATTGGGGATGTTAGTGGCAATTTTTCGGGCATTTTGAATTGAATTGTCGGGGTTTTAAATAGATTTGAATCTTTGGAAATCGATTCCTCTGAATCCTTGGTAATACCGTTTTCTTCGGCATCGTTGTTTGTGTGTGTCTCCATCTTAGATTCGATATTATTTGTATTTACGTCCAACGTAGGATTAACATTTTCGTTTTTATCCGCCATGATGAATTTGTACCGCTTATGTCATAATAAAAATATATACAAATTAAATGGAACTGATTGATTGCCATATTTTATTTTGCAATATACCTAGCAATAGTTAATAAACTGCACTTTGCAAGCTGCAGATTATTTTTCTTGCACTAATTTGAACCGGGAAATAATTTATTTGTTAAGTATGTATGGGATCTAACTGACAAGGGAGGCAACTCCGATAGAAATACGGAATCAGACTAGTAATTTCAATGAATTAAGATTAGCTTGTCTCGGGTAGGAATTGACTTTGTGATGAATAAAATCAAAATTAATTAATCGTGTCAAAGTAGATATCTTGGATTGCCAGACATGTTCCCTTTAAAAACTCTGGCCAAACTTATAAATTATTGAAGAACTTTTTGAGGGGAGATAATTTCAAGAATCTGACATTAAAACCATTGATTTTTTTTTTAATGAGATAAGATAATCTTGAAAATAATTAAATCGAACGTATTATTTCTGAACTTTTATGTTACACTTGTATTTCTTATTAAAGAAATCTTCATAAATTTGATTAGTTAGAATCAAGTCGACCGTAATCTGTCGTTAATCCTACCATATTGTTTGATCCGAGAGTTAACGTCTCTGATTGGTATTGAACGTTACGTCAATGACAATCTCTTGTAGCGTAAATTGGTTTTAGGCCACACCAATTTTATTGTCTGTTCATCTGTGTTTTGGTGAAAGTAAATAATAAAAAAAACAAACGAAATATAGATTTTAATCATATTGCCAAATAAATCACGTGGAAGGTGTTTTGTTAAAAAATTTCAAAACTTTAAAATTTGGAACTAAACGCCCTTGAACTACACAATCAATGTTTTTAATTTAGTCTTTTCCTGTAGAAACAAGAATCGATATTTGCACAGTTTTTCAAGAAAACAGAAAATCAAATTTATGCGGCCTTAGAAATCAGTTTTATTATCTAGAGGTTAATCTACAGCGTTTGTCAATAACTTATATATTAATCATAATAATAATATACCTTACATGATTATAAATTACGTAACAATGGTCAGATTTCAATCTGTGTAGGCCCAATCATCCCGATAATCTGTAAGCTAATTAATTCTACTTGTATTACCCCGTATTATGATGTATATAGCAACCATTTGTTAATGGTAGAATTACAGTGAATGGTTTGACATTCTTCACAGTTTGAGATTGATTTCAGTAACTGAACAAACGTCAAACTTGACATCTCACGTTCAGGATATATCTGATTTTATTTCAACTGTTATACACATATCTTTGGATATAGATAAACCTGTTTTTTGGATATATTCTAGCGTTGCTGAATTGCTGACTGGATTAACATAAGTACATGTAAATATTATTTTATAGTCCGTGAATATTCGTCTCTCAACAAATAGATCTATGGGATTTTTATTTTTAAATCAATCAATATTTACAACACGAATTACAAGGGAGTCAGTGATCAATTATCTTATTAAAAACATAGATCATATTCTATTTTTGTTATCTAAAAGTTCCACTTGTTTTCATCACACTGAATTGTGGATGAAATCAAAATACAAAATTTCAGCATTCTAAATCGGGTAATTTTCGAACGGTTAGAAAAAGGACTTAATATGGACTTTAGAGTCACATCTAGTAAATTTTATTCCATATTTATTTGATCAATATGGACATTCGTTTAATTATATGTGCCAAATGAATTAACATGCTTTTTAAATCAACATATACCATTTGATTTAACAGAAACGGGAATACAGGTATAGTGACTTTATTAGTCACTTTACAATGGAGATTCAGATAATATAAAGTTACAAAATGATAGGAATCACAACCTTTATAAATCCTTGCGTTGGTGATTTAGATAATATTTTACCTGAAGTTGATTGCGATAATATTAAATAAATGTGGAAGAAATAACGAAGTTTCATATGAATGGAAATTAATTAAAACGACATTTATAAATGAATCTACCCCCACCCTTCTTCCTTAAAAGACAAATTAGATAAAGCTATTTAGAATTTGAATATTTTATCAGTAATTAAAATATTTTTATAAATGAATCTATCCGAACCCCTCTTAAAAACAAATTAGGTAAATTAATTTTGAAATTAAATATTTTACCAGAGACAGAGTTGTAATAGACGAATATATATAAACATGGATGCCTTAACGGACAGACGACGTCGACTATATGGTACAGAACGAACGATGAAAGCTGATGTTATGAAAGACACCCTGAAGAAAAGTGTCGTATTTAACGATGGAGAATATAACTTTACTAAAGATGGGTTAAAAAATGGAATATGGAATACCAGTTTTCAGACAGATTTTACCGTAAGTTTTTAATTCACCCTAAGAAACTTGTACGTGACCAAGAGTAAGGTCGCCTGTACAACCTCGTAGGTTTTCTCCGGGTCCTTCGGTTTCTCCCCCCCACCCACAAGTGGATTGTTGAAATAAAATTGAACCGTATAATGACATAATTTGAAAATCGATAATCGATTGACCATCATGGCTAAAATGTCCTTCAAAGGACGATAACTCGGTTTAACGTGAAGTAATTTGACAGAAATTTTCAACATATTCCCTTTTCATTATCTATTTTTAACTATTCTAGCGAGAACTGCCAGCTTTTTATCTTATCTTACACAATGCGCCCTCAACTAATTGTGTGTTTTTTTTTAAATTTATTTAAAGGGCCGGGCACCTGATAATTTAGCTCAAGGAAAACCACCGACACAGGTTAGTAATCATTATCATATACTCATATTGTTTGTGGGGCCACAGTGGATCGGAGATGTGACACTGGCTTACTAACTGGGTTCTATGCCTGTGTAGTTGGGAATTGCAATGACATTCGTCATTAGCTCGTTTGGAAATGTTCTGCTCCGACTGGGCTAATGAAGACAGACATATATACGACATGTGCCATGAGGGAAATTTGACCCGGGCAGCGACACTATGGCCTACACTTATATCAAATTCCAACTGCCAAGGGGTCTTTTATGTACAACCAAAAGTATACATTGGACCTCGGTTTGTCGTCCAACCGAACTACTAGACAAGGGGAAACGACGTAGAAAAATCCCGATGAGCTTTCTCGCTTAATGCAGGGATCGAACACGCGACCTCCAAACCAGCGGTCCAGCGTCTTACCCACTTAGCAACCGTTGCTTCTCGCTCGTTTCGTGCAAAAGAGTAGTATATCAAATCACAGAAAAAAAAATATATGTCCTGTTTTTATAATAATTTGTTTGGGTTTGATTTTATCGGACGTGGGTCGTTCTATTATCGAAACATCCTCTCTGTGTAAACTTACTTCATATATATTTGTATTGTATATTCAAAATTATTTAATTTTAGTTAAATCATCATTTTGAGCTGACAGCACCTGATGGTCCAGATCAAACAAATTATCAATCGAGTCTATCACATGATGATTATGTCAAGAAAGGTGGTGTTAAGGTAACGTAATATCATATACAACTGTTGATAGGAAATGTCCGAGTAAATACATAATTAATAACCGGTAACCAGTACCAATTTGAAAAAGAAATAGATTTTATACCCCCTTGCCCTAAAAACAACAGAGGATCTTTTCTATATTATCAATTTTCTACAGCCGCATTCTATTTCTTCTCAAATCGTCTTTTTTCAGACCGTACCATGCCCCATAGACAGAACCATTAACTGGCCGGTAAGTTTATTTCCTTATTTTAACAAATATCTACATTGTTATCTTGGGGTTAATTATTCGCTTTGGCGTTATGCGTGTGTGTGTGTGTGTGTGGGGGGGGGGGGGTATCATGTCGGTTCCGGAGACGATCCGAACGTTTCGGTGGAAGGCCGGTCGGGAGATCAATGATCGTCCGGGTATTCTAGGTTGTGCCTCACTTCGTGGTAATTTGTACGACCGCTAACGACGTGGCCTGTAGCCTGTGTCGCCGCACCTTGAGTTTGATTGCCATTTCGTGCAAGGAGACTGATATCTCGGCAAATGAAAGGTCTTCTGTCCTTAATCCCATTATATCACAGATACCCCCACCCCCTTACCGCCATCACTATAAACAGAAATGACTAATCAGTTTATTTTTTATGTTTACCAGGATATGGCACCACAATATATGGAGAATCCTACATTAGGTGATACAGAATATTCCAATCAGTTCATGTCTACAGTAAGTTATCTCTCATTTAAATAAACACAATTTTATATGGATACAGACCACAAAATATTCTCCTATTTAAGCCCCCTCCCTATTCTCTCTACACGAACTTGGACTATTTCCTATCCGTCAGAGCGCCCTGGTCCACGGACAGCGCAACGTCAGCCATTTGAATCCCCCACCCTCATTCCGATCTACACGAACCATGATTATTTTCGTTCAGTTTGGCCTTCAATACGATTTCTCAGTTTCGGATAACCTCAAATTGTTCAAGATAATCTATTTCAAATTTGTTTTGTCCTTAAGCAATTCTGTAGTTATTTTGTTTGTCTGTAAAACTTGCAATTATTTATATTTATTATTAATTTTTTTTGTAGGAACATGCGTTGAGTGCTCCAGTTCACCCCAAGATCAACACCTCCAAGGTTCAACTTCCACTGGACCCCGAGAAACATCAGAGACTGGGTGATGCTAGTATAGTTCTCGGATCAGATGTTAACAAGTAAGACATGCTTCATTTATTTTAAAAATAGATTATAGAATCAACGTAGTGAGAGAGAGAGAGGGAGGGGGGAGAGGGAGATGGCGGGGGGGGGGGCTAACATATGTGTGTATGGCGCATACCCGTCTTCAGTAGCCCAGTCGGGACAGCACAGGACGTCAAACCCCATTCTATAAGTATGTGTTACAGCTTATTGATTAGACAGATGTAGGTCTACTATATTGTATATAGAGAAGATTTCACGAGACTCCTGTTAAATAACCCGTTAATTAATGAATTTAACCAATAAAATCAGGTTGTTTTAATCAATGACCATCTGTTCAAATGAATTATTTAACGTGTAACAGAATATTATACGATCTGTTTCATTATAAGATAAAACTATTCGTTATACGGACTAGACCATTGATATAGGTTGATTCATCTCGGTAAGTTGGTCATAAGTATAATAAAACGAGAAAAAGTTATAATATTTGGTTTATTACATGTACAATGGATTAGAGATTGGGTTTAACGTCCACTCGGCGCGCCAGGGATCTTCAGCAGTGAGAGGAAACCGGATAACCCAGAGAAAACCCACGAAGTTGGACAGGCGAAATTGTAATATTAACCAGTGATAAATAATAGTTATAAATTTTCAATCTATTGCAAGTTTTTATAAAGATTGTGAATTCAGGTTGCCTGTTAAGAAAGCTTATCCGCCACAGAAGCGTGCCATGTTTGTGTGTATGTGTTGAGAGGGGGGGGATGTATATTTGTTTCCGATAGATAGATGTAGTAAGAATTTTTTAAAACAGAACAAAAGTATTAAAATTATATGTCTGTTTTACAGATTAGCCAGTGAACATCAAAGTTGTTTCTCAGAAGATAGGTTAAAAGGCAGAACGAACACACAAGCATCTATATCAAATACATCATCTTTAAAAAATACGTCACACGTTTTTAGAGCTGGTGATTACAATAGCCCCGGTAAGCTAATATCCATTATTGCAATAAAGCCGTTATGCTAGGATATATTATTACAATAGCCCCGATAAGGTAAGCATTATTGCAATAATCCCGGTAAGCTTATATTTATTATTACAATAACCCAGATAAGTTGGAATTTATTAATGTAATAATCCTGTTATGACAATTGCATTTGAATACGACACATACCAAATGATCGCACGCACTAACACACCTATTTCGGTGGTTCGACGTCGTAAAATGTAAGAACTTCGGTTGTTCGTCTCTTTGAATGATTAGAACCGTGTCCTTGCCAAGTACTCGTTCTTCCACGGCTAAGACCAGGAGCGAATCCGAGAAATCCAGGTTACTGAGCTAGCACCTCACTCGCTGAACCACTGCGGATTTCGTAAACACACGCAGCAAACCCAAGATATGCAGGATACTGAGTCAGCATCTCACTTTCTCAGCCACTGCGGCCCCCGTCCTTGTTACATATGTGATATTATTTTACAGGTGCGAGTTTTGAGACTAACAATATGACAGATTACGGACCAAGAACCAAATCACCATGCCAACAAGTTACAGCTAAACTTCTACAACAAGAGTAAGTCATTATCCCAACTCAAACCACGGTTGTTGCTAACTCCCAAACCTATTTCATTATTTTTTTTACTTGTGCATACAGGGATCTTTTAAATTTTTGGCTAGCCTCGATCATTATTACTAAAGTCCATACAATAATAAAAAAAAGTCTAGATTATCCAGTTTTACATTTCATTATTTTCAAAAAATATATTCCATTTCACGAAATATCGCAGCGGGGGTTGATTATGGATAAGTTAATTAATGTCTAAGTAATAATTTAGATAACATTTAAGGCCTAAAGAAAGGCCTACAATAGGCAGATTTAGCTCTTGCATAATGTATATTTAAATGCATAGATAGTCTTACATCGATGTTTAGACATTCCTAACATCGTACCCTGCCTATTTCACAACCATTCGACTCTTTTTCCTTGGCCTACACAGCTTCACATTTCAAGAATTATGTGCCTGTACCTTTTTAATGCTGCTTTCTGTTTTTGCAGAAACCCATCAATAAAGTTGGATCCTAGTTTAGTGGATGAAAATTATTTAAATAAACATGCGCAACAGGTTACAGTACCCGGGGTATATAAAGGTAAGTTTCTTGTCGCTTGTAGTCGGGCGCCCTGCGGGGCCTTTTTTTCTTTTTATAAGGCCAACGGCACGCCTGAACCTAGGTCGGACAGGCGGCGCACGCCCGCTCGCCATTTTTTCTTTTCTTACCCCCCTAGCTTCTCCTTTGGGTGAAATTCACCCTGGACGCTTCCCTACAAAGACAATGTGTCCCCCCCCCCCAAAAAAAAAAAATCTGATCAAGCCTATTGTGTGTCTTCATCTTGCAAGTTTCGTTGGCAACCACAGTTGTCAACGACATCACCCCTGTTGGAAGTGTGCGTAACAATCCAGGAACGTTGCCTGTAAGAGGTACCACGGTGGCTCAACGAGTAAGGCGAATAATCATGAGATCTTGGTCTGTATATTTTCTGTGTCTTGTTCGCTGGTTTTACGTGTGTGTCTTGTCCGCTGTAGTGTCTTGACCAATGGACTGCCTTTTGCGTGCGTGTCTTGTCCGCTGTAGTGTCTTGACCGATGGATTGCCTTTTGCGCGCGTGTCTTGTCTGCTGGGTTGTCGTTTACGTGCGTGTCTTGTCCGCTGGGTTGTCTTTTACGTGTAGTCTATATTTTGTCCGGTGGGTTGCCTTTTTCATGTGACGCAGTCTTCCTCCACTTACTGCTACTTGCAACATTAATAACACTGCGAGAATTGTAGAAAACAATATAATATATAGTATTAAACATTCCTTATATCAGACATTACTCTTTTGCAGAGGCCAGAGAAGGCAGAAACGACCAAGAGAACGCACATTTTAAGGTAAAAATGTATTAAATTGCATGCGCAGAACTCACTTCCTAATAAGGCCAGTACTGTTATACTGTTCACTTCCTAATAAGGCCAGAACTGTTATACTGTTCCTGGTCATTTTTAATTAAAATATAGACAAACGGTTGAGTTTCGCTTTTCTAGACAGTCAGCAGTGAAAAACAAATGATTTAATTGATGTTTTTGAAGACAAAATCGACCTAAAACCCAAATCATAGAAATCAAAGAGGTTCCATTTTGTTTTACCTAAACCATATAGAGGCCCTGTCTTGTCATAGAGGTCCTATCTGGTTTTACCCAAATCGAAGAGGTCCGGTCTTTTTAATCAATGGCTATATTTATCTTTGTATCTTTAAAAACCTTCATCTCTTGTTTTAGTTTGGAACAGACGAATCCACCGTAGAATCTTTATATTCTAAAGATTTCCTTCTGGCTGCTCAAAAACCCAGAAGTCGACCCAATTTTTATAAAACACCGTCCTCTGGCAAGGTATGTATTATTGTAACGCGTTTTACTGTAGAATCATTTAACGTCAAACGGAACAAGAGCTAAGAAGTTAATTTATTTATAGACTCCGTTTAATCTTATGAAATATATAATCCGTGAGAATCGCGGTGGTTCAGTGAGTAGGTACCGGAGACCGGCCCCGAGTTTGATTCCGGCATTGGTCGGGAATATGCTCGTCGATTCTCCGATGTGGTTTTCACGTGTCAGTGGTGCAGGATACAGGGCCTGTAAGATACGGTCTAGTCGTTCGGGTGGTACAAAAACCGCTTTCCCGTGTGTACGTTGGTGTACACGTAAAAGAACCGCCATACTCTTAGGACACTGCGTGGTGTATCCCGGTCTTCAGTAGCCCAGTTTCTGTTGACATATCGCCTGGTTTGTTTGTTATGATCAATTGTTTTCTATTCAGATTATACAGAATGACCCGATATTTTCTAAATTTGGTGAATCACAGAACAGCTCTGATTTCTACAGAAAACCAGTTGAACAACGAATTGTAAGTTACTATAGAAACTAAAGTATATGAATATTTATGCCAATGCTCTAAACGAGGTACTCTTTATTTATTTATTTTGATTGGCACTTTCCATAACATTTACATCAATATTAGCTCCATGCACGAAGACGCCAAGATAATTAAAATAGATTCGTAAATATTTAAATCCCTCATCAGCAATAGTTTACTTTTCGGTCGCAGGTCATTCATCCACTAGTTGGTGTGGGTGGGGTGGATAGCCGAATGGTTAGCGGGGTTTCGATTCCCCGGTTGTAGAAAGGTCGTCTGTCCAACCCTGTGGGTTTTCTCTGGACAAGTTTGTATCGAGTGGACGTTAAACCCCATGTATCTCTCTCTCTCCCCCTCTCTCTCTCTTTCCCCTCTCTCTCTCTCTCTCCCTCTCTCTCTCTCTCTCTCTCTCTCAAGGGTTCCTTTACATGCACGCCAATATGTACACGGTATCTCGTTTTTGTACCCTCCTAACGACTACTTCCCTGGTGATTTCCAGCATGTTCTTCCCAATATCATATGAAGGGAGACAACTCCACCATGATTATGTTTAGTCTTGTTATACCTGTAAATAATATATGAATGAATGAAATAGAGTTCTATGCCACGTCAGCTCCAACCGGGATATATATTGCAGCAAACATCACAATCAATACTAAATTTATAATTACAGCAAGCTAATGGTAAAACAGAGGCTGATAATAATATGTCCAGAAGACATGGTAGAAACTTTACCCTGACATCAAAAGATAAAATCAACCCTAATGACATGCTCGTTTCTTGTAAGTATTAATATCAGGAATCGGCCTTATGGACACAGTTGGTAATATTTTGGTGGACCCTAAATTAAGGTGGACCCTAACTTTATAGTTAAGTTTTATTTGTATTGAAAGGCTTTATAAAAATAATGACCAGGAATGATAACTGTTCATAAGAAAAATACCACAAATTCTCCGTAACGTATTTGCAGTTAATTGAAAGGCACTTGGATTTGATAAGAATAGATTAGGTAGCGCCAACTGTGCAAAGCCTAATTGATACAACGATCTTTAAATGAAACGAACTGGGGACTGGTCCAGCATGGCTCCCCAACTCTCGTCTGTGATAATGTACACGGTAGGCCTACAAGTCATTCGGTGAACTAGAAACATCTGACCATGTTGCTGAGCACGCATGGCTCCAGGTACAGATTCGCTGACCAGTTTAGTCCGTCGCGCCACTACCCGGACACAATGTCCCTCTTAGCACACCGTTTGACGTGTATGGGGCTCCATTATCCCGGTTGGTGCAGAACAGTAGGACGGTAAACCCTATTTCATTTCACTTAGTGCACGTGGCAAAGTATGGGTACTTCCTTAGTTACCGCTACCCCGCTCAGTGGGCTGGCATTTGTTAATAACCAATTTACTCGCAGGCCTCTATCTTTAGACCATGTGAGTCGTCCATATGACCAATATTGATATTGTTAAACCACTTCCCTGTTTCAGTATCGCATGGTGATTTTATGGCCCCGCCTTCCACATTTAAACCAATGACACCAAAGAGAGCTCCACCTGTCAGGTTTGATTTCCTGAAAGCCAATGATGCTCTTCCTTATTCGGCGCCCATCAGTGGAAGTGAGGCTAAGGTAAGGTGAACCCGTTCTTTATTAAATGTGCAATCTGATTAAAATACAGATCTATATTTCGTTTCGTTTTTTATACTTTCGATGGTCTACACTACATGAAGATCTGACAAGAATTCGCGTCAGGGGTCAAATGAGCGGCTATTGACCCTGTGACGTCAGACATTGATTAGTCAATCCGTCTTGGTGTTTCTACTGGTTTACCCAAAGTTCCGTGCATCAAAAGGTCAAGAACTCGCTGTAACAGACCCAATCGGCAAATCTCGACAAATTCCGGAACGTTCCGGAACCTAGCCTATATCTAGTCGCGGCTGTATGACAGTAAGTGATATGTACCTACGCCCACACATTTGCGATGCGGCTACCGGTTTACTTTAACAGTAAAACTTGACGCTATTACAAACAAGCAAGACACCATGGGCGCATCCATGTTTCATCCGGGACCTTTAAAGTAGTTCCAATATGGCGGAATTCTTCATACAGCCGAGACTAGATATTGGTTCCGGAATCTGTCGAGGATTGCCGAGTGTAACAGACCGATTCATTGACTAATCCGGTCTAATCCCTCACACCATACATAACACGTCAATGGTAACAACTCTTCCATATCCTAATGTAGTAAAGCCAGGTTTCTGAACTATAAAAACGAAACGATATAGGGTCTGTGTTTAAATTAGATTATTAAATGTGCAAAAGGAAGCGAAACTATTAAATCCGTATTCTTTACTTGAATCACGAGGCGGTTCCATATATTTCGTAATCGTGTTCTCGTTGAGACGCACTTAAAAAGGATTATGCCAAGATTACATCGATGACGTCATGACCGGTTCCTGAATCGTATAGTACGATGTCGGGGTCAGACGACCTTTCAAGAAGTTGTGGATAATTCAAAACTGCTAAACGAGCCGCATCTCTGATTTGGTGGAAAAGGGTTTAATACAGACGTTTGTCACTTTAAAATATGTCAGTCTTACAGGGGTTTTGGACCAGGGAGTGGGTCCCAAGCACTGCGCCCATGTCTTGACGCCACTATTCCAAGATGGTGGGGATGACGTCATGCTGGGTTTCTTCTTTTTCTTAAAGGACATAAATTGTTCGAGGATATTTAGTGACGAGCACGATTTTAAACGTTTCAAAACTTAGCTGTATATCATAACCCTTATTATATTATCTTACACAGAGCACATTTACTGGAACGTTGATGAATGGCTACGAGGCATTACAGAGACGATATGCTAAAGAATATAATTGTCGATCGGGAGTCGAACTCAACAGAGATACACATTTCACCATCGGTGTTGAAAATCTGACACCGGACCATACGACTGAAAACAGATCGATGTTTACAGGGGTTCCGATAGCTGATCGGGCCCAGAGGACAGCTGGAATCAGAGAGACTATACCAGAGAGACAATTCAGCCATCTCAGTGTCAGTGAAAATACGTCCGATTACACAGCGGCCGATCCTTACGTTGCGAGCACGAAGGAAGCACTACGAGCCAGGAATCTCTGTACGAGTGAAAGGAACTCAGGAAAGAAACAGACACCGTTTGAAACATCTGTGATGAGGAATGATTTTGTTCCACTTGACTCTTCAAGGTAAATTATAGTAATACTGGAGTTATCAAATAAACAAAATCGGTTATACCGTCCAACTTTAATTACGATATTGTGCTATAACGTCCAACGACATTAGAAATACTGTACTGTTCCGAACTGGCATACACCATACTGTGTGCTGTGAGGAAGCAGTTTGACTGAAATTTTAAGCAAATTCCATTTACATTATCTAGTTTTTAACAGGTATAGCGAGAACTGACAGCGCTTTATATAATCTTCCATAATGTATCTTTAATATTCAAGGATTGAATTGTAAAATCAATAAATCATGTTTGATATTTGATATTTTGTAGGTTTACAGAAAGTCACCAGAAGAGAATAGAACAAGTCAATAAAATATTTAATCAACCTCTGGAAAAGTCTCACCTCTTTCACACAGATACGTCCGGAGGTTTGTATTAATTATTGGTGATATTCTAGCCCAATACCCCTCCCCTAGTTTACCCTTGTCAGTGGTGTAGGATGGAGGGCCGGGCAAGGACAGCTTTCTAGTCGCAAAAGATCCCTTGAGAGAGATATTATGGGGTTTAACGTTCACTCGACACAAAGTGGGTCATTTCAGGACTAACGTATTGTTCAGTTTTATTTCATTAGGAGTCTTTAGCAGTGGAAGGAAACCGGGGATAACCCACGAGGCTTAACATGCGACCCTGGTCCGTGTCACGTACAAGCGGGGAATCGAAAACACAATGTGAGTTCTTGGGGTGTGATGCACGGAATATGGGTAGAAACTTCAACGCTGTACTTTAATCAAATTGAATGTCATGGTTTCGATCCTCAACTTTTATGTGACATGAAGTAAGGTCTGTTTCCTAACCCCGTGGGTTCCCCCGGTTTCGTTCACATCGTGTATTTCCCCGTTTTCGCTCACATCATGAATTATTATTATAACGATAATACACAATATTTTGTTAGTAATAGACGATTAACCCATTGCAACCCACAATCTCCCACTTGTTTTACTATTCTATACAATCTGGACTGTTGATTTATAAAAGTTTTTCGTGATGGTAAGATTTTTATGTTATTTATTCTAGGAAACAACATGGTATCAACATCTATGAATGATTTTGTTAAACCAGAACATATGACAGGTAATACAAGTTTTATTCTTAAAACAAAATCAAATCAAATGGGGTTTAATGTGTTCTATTTCAACACCAAGACGGGCATACACCATGATGGGCATAACCCATGACGGGTATATACCAAGACGGGCATATTCCAAGACATACACCGTGACGGGCGTACACAATGACGGGCATATACTATGACGGGCATACACCGTGACGGGCGTACACCATGACGGGTATATACCAAAACGGGCATACGCCATGACAGACATACACCATGACGGGGCGTACACAATGACGGGCATAAGACGAACACACACCATGACGGGTATACACCATGGCGGGCATACACCGAGACGGACATACATCATGCAGTGTGGTGGGAGTTAAATTTGGCTCTGACAGTTCCCCAAGGACCTTCTCTTATTTCAAATTCCAACGTGATGCCAGTGGTAATAGAAAAATGGAGGAAACAGACAGAGCAGGATGGGGCTTGCTTTGAGTCAAGCTGCTTGGTTTCGCTCACTTGCTTGTAAGTAAAAGCAGAAGGATCGCTGCCAGGACCTTGCTATTGGGTTTAACCTATAATTGTTGAAAAAGTTTTCAAAAATGGGCTTCTGCAAAGGAGAGAAGAATTTTGTAAACTGTAGTATCATACGTATATTGTATGTATTTATGTAAAACAAAATTACTGAAAAAAAATCTAATAGATATTTAGAGTTTTTCAGGCAGAAAAAATATAAGGCTAATAAATTAAGATGAGAAATATGGAACCCAGAGTGAGCACTGTCACGATGTTAGTTCCGAAATAATTTAGTGGACGTTAAACCCCATTCTCTCCGTCTTCAAATAACACACGGATGATCCTGTTTAATAATCTGGATGAGCCGAGTGGCCATGTTTATCGTTGGTTGATATATGACTACCTGTTAAAGATTAAACTAAAAGGGTTTATCGTTACCAAGGTTACAGATTTATATAAAAACAACAGAATTGTGGCCATTTACTCACTGACTAGTCAATCCTACAGGAAATAAAGTCGAAATTTGCGGTACAAGGTTTCTATTTGAAGAATATATGATATACTTTGTATTGATTTATTTAGTTTTTTTCAAATGTTCGGGTCACACGACCAAACTTCCGCTCACTTTATTTAATGGAGGTGAAGGGTGGGGTGGGTGGGGGCTATCTTGATCTAAAAGTACAAGTTAAACGAATCCATCTCCCTCTTAGGCATGTTTGAAAATACGAGGTAGGCCTACTGATTTTTGTATATGAGGTACGGGGGGTGATCTTTTTTAAAAAGTTTAAGTCAAACGACCAAACTTCCGCTGACTGTATTTATCTGAGGTGTGAAGGGAGGTGGGGGGGGGGGGGTTCTAAAATACAAGTTAAATGAACTCAAGCTTCCCCTCTGTTTGCTGTTATTGTAGAAAGTGCATTTTAAAATTTGATTTTATGTTTCAGGACAGAAGTTATTAGGTGCAAGATAGATCAAAGTTTATAGAATTTTTTTACCAAGTTTTATCTCTGGATGTACATGGTTTTATAGCAGTTTATATTATTATATTATATTTAATACAAATATCCCTAAAAAATGTCTGTAGTTTGTCAATTGTTCATTGGTGGTGGTGAGGTACAATGATTTAACGCATTAACGCATGCGCTTTAGATGATAAGCTAGGGGTGGGGCGAATGGTTAGCGCGTACGCGTTGTATCATAAGGTCTGTCATTGAGTCAACTGCGTGGTTTTGATTCCCTGATTGTACGTGACAATGAGTGGCGACAACCTCGTGGATTGTCTCGGCGCCTCCGGTTTCCTCCCACTACAACAGAACTTTATTAGGGAAATTGTACTCGGACAGCAGCGCTGCGATTTTTTGTATGATCCGAATGACTAGACACATTATCCATATCAGGCTTTCCGACCTGCAACATCAAATACAAGAGGCAAATCCCGAAGATTTTCCATCATGGAGAACCGAGGTTCCGTACACACATATGCGCGCACGTAAAACAACCCTAGACAGTTGGAATTCGAAATACGACGGTAGCGCCGCTCTCCGGGCAAAATGTCTCCCAGCAAAAAGCATGGTGTATAATCGTATTCATTGGACTTTCGGTGCAAAGGGAGGGGGTGGCCGAATGGTTAGTACATGTGCGCTGTATTATAAGGTCTGTCACAGAGCCAACTGGCGAGGGTTCAATTCGTGGGTTTTCTCCGGTTTTTAAGCCCCCCCCCCCCCGCTCCTGCTAAAAAACCCATATGCGCGAGCGAATTATTGAAAAAAAAAGACGAATAATCTGTTAGTCCCGAAATGACCTAGTAGTTTGTGTGGACGTTAAACCTCATTTCTCCCCCCCCCCCCACTTTCTCTCTCTCTCTCTCTCTCTCTGTCGCTGAAGAAGAATGGGACGTTAAACCACATTTCATTTCATTTTCATGTAATACCTTCATATGAACGATTCCATGGGCTGTAAGAAAGTAGAAATGTTTGTTTAGATAAAAAACCCATAAAGTTATAAATATGCCATATCTATCTGCCAATACCATGTGAAGTATCTATTATCGTATAAATATATATTTACATCTCCCTCTCGTGCTGCTACAGATTATCAAGCTCTTAGCGCGCGATGACAAAAGGGCGCGAAAGTTTATCGTACATTTTCGTAAATTAATGTAATACTTCCGGCACGGTGGATAAACCCCGGAAACCACCAGATCAAAAAGATCAATTCTTTACCTCGTCTCTATTTGGGTATCTTTAAAACGTTTTTATTAATAAGTTGTCAACTTAGCATATTATTCTAGGGCTGCACCAATTCGCCTGCTCTAAGATATTAACTTAATGGAGCGATATGACGAAAGAAAGTCTGTTGCCGGAAGCCCCGTCAACTTTAACATGTTGTTAAATTGCCGTTATATTTAACGGAGGTGTTAGACTCCGTTATCTGTTTAACGACGGTATTATAAGTATACCCTTAGCAAAATGTCCTTATAGTTTATTTCTCTTGGAATAATTTTAATAAATCCGTTAGTTAACGGAAAATGAAATTTACTTTCTAGAAAAAGAAATTTAACGGACCGTCAACGAATGATACGTTACCAAAATAACAATCCGTTAGAGTTTAACGGATTGTTAAAATAACTTAATTTTGAGCAACCGGCCCCAGGAGTTTGACATCCAACTTTTCCACGCCAACCGGGTTAATAATGGCGGACAGGCCTCCGCCTAATTTTCGTCGAATTCCAACCGTCAACGTGCACACCGGACTCCGATTTTTCGTCCCCTCCAGACGACTAGGAGATTTTCCTTTGCAAGTCCTCCATCCCACACCACTGACCAGAAGAAAACACAACGGAAAATCCCGTGGAATTTCCCTGTCGTATCCTTGACTTCCTGGTCGATAAGTCAGCGAATTACTCAGTCATTCGCCGTGGCACAGATTGGTTCTTTGATTGACCCCAGCAGACATAAAATTGTTTTTCGTGTAGTTTGATGTTGCAAGACATTTGCCGGTTGATGCCTAAATGGTGGATGTTAAACCACATTTCACTTCTTTTATCTTCCAGCACCCCAGTCAGTCTAAAAACACGATATAATTATTTAAAAATTATTTTCATTAATCAAACAATCGGAAATGGGATTATAATTGCTCTTCTCGGTATTATTAGCACAGTTTAGCTGCCAAAGATCAATAGATTTTCAGGTTTTCAAATTTAACTTTTCAGACAGAACCCACTTTAATTCATGTCACGGTAATATTGTTTATATAACAATATAAGTTTTTTTATTTTTAGATTCAGACCATTCCGGTTTAACATGGACCGAGGGGTGTAACGTATGTGATTTAGATTTTATTTTCTGTTATTAAATAAAGTCTAGTGGTTTCGGTCGTACGTACCCCCCCCCCGTGTTTTTTTCCCAGGTTAAACCAACGTCTTATTCACTGATCTACCTCGTATAACAACCCTAACCCTTGTAGATATAGTATGTATGACAACAGGGGGTTGGGATGGCCTAGTGGTCTAGAGTGCCGCGCTTCGACCTCTAGCTGGCCGATCACCTCTGGCTTGCGGCTGTGGTGGTGATCCCTGGTTTGAGCGTATGTGGCATGGAGCTACGGGCGCCTTCATAACCTCGTGGGTTTCCTCCGGGCACTCCGGTTTCCTCCCACTGCTAAAGACCCCTACGCGCAAGCGAATTATTGAAATAAAATTAAAAGATATGTTAGTCCCGAAATGACCTAGTTTGTGTCGAGTGGACGTTAAACCCCATCTCTCTCTCTCTCTGTCTCTCCTCTCTCTCTCTCTCTGTTACCAAAAACCCTACCCAACCCGGAACTGAAGGTCCCGTGTTAGTGTTCCAAGTCGTCGTCTGGATTGCACGAAACACCGAGGTCAAGTGCGTGTAAAAAAGCGCTTGAGAGGAAGAAACAGTAGGACGTTAAACCCCATTTCATTTCATTCAATTACTACTCTAGCAGCATATTTATTAGCCCAGTTGGTTCAGAATAGTTGGACGGTAAACCCACTTCTAATTAACAAGATACCGAAAACCAAAGGTCGCGCTTCTCTTTTATTTGATATAGAAAGTAGATGACACACAGTATCATAATATACAAAAAGACGCAAACAAAATGAAGAAAGGCAGAAACTGCTTCTCCGTTATTTGAAATAAAAAGTAGATGACAACGTATTAAGATATTAAAAGAAAGAAGCAAATAAAATGAAGAAAGAAAGAATACGCTTCTCTGTTATTTGAAATAAAAAGTAGATGACAAAGTATTGGGATATTAAAAGAAAGAAGCAAATAAAATGAAGAAAGAAAGAAAACGAAAACTTTGATATATTACAAGTGTTGGGTACACGAGGTGGGTCATTATTGTAAGTGGATTCTTGGCTGCCTACCTGACGCCGAGTCGCAATGTTAAAGATCTTTACAACCCAACCCACACAGACTGCCAACTATCTTTATCAACTAGTGATTCTTTTTCTCATTTAATTAGAATACACTTTAAATTATAACTAAATCTACATATTATACGCCGACTGTTAAAACAGTAGATTAGTACTAGAAGTACGATAGGAATGAAATGGAGTTTAACATTCTTGTAGACTTTTAAATGGATGGGGTTTAACGTCCTACTCTTCTGCTCCTACCGGGATAATATACGTCATATGCGGGAAATCTTGCCCTGACAGCCTACTATATGGAATTCCGACTACCAAGGATTCACTTATTACGTGTACACGCCAATAAGTACACGGTTCCTCGGTTTGTCGTCCAATCTGAACAACTATATACGTTGTCCATCGCCAGCCCCTCTGCCCTGCAGTATTGACAAGGTCAGTGCCGGTCAGATCATTGACCAAGGCCCACACAAGTCCGCATCGAAGGCGCGTTACGAGTGCCCGAGGGGGTGTGGGGGTCTCCCCCCAGGAGAATTTCGAAAATTGACAACTGCAAACCCATTTTCCAAGCATTTCAGACCAAAGCTTCCTATTTTTTCTTTATCCTGTCCTGTGTCCTGTCCTCTCCTTCCTTCTTTATTTTCTTCCTCACCACCTCCTTTCTTTTTTTTTCTTTAAAATGAGCTAAGGCTAAAGCGAATAATTGAAATATAAGTGATCCATAAGTTAATCTCTCTCACTCTCTCTCACTCCCTCTCTCTCTCCCCCCTCTCTCTCTCTCTCTCTGGGTGTTAATACTATAATACTGTTACCCGCACACCGTCGGTCTTAAGAAATTATATTGTGAATATTAAATATTCGTTCGGTAGGGGATTAGCCAGCAGCAGTTCGGGTAATTCGGAATGAATGGGACGGGACGTCTTGCCAACGTCTCTAACAATGTAGAAAAACAACGTCTCCAACAACTCAGTTTAATAAATAAATATCAGTTACAACCTGCATCAAAATTCTCATTTAAATAAAATACAATCAAACATAATACCTCAAGTACGAAACAACTTCCACGAATCCGTCTCTTCAGTCTAATAATATGACGTATTGAGTAGTCAGACAAGATCAATTCAACTGTAAGCGAAGCCATATATATTTACAGTACGCTCCGCAAAAGCGAATGACATACTTATATCGAACAATATACATAAATAAAATAACGAACCCCCGCCTCAACTAAACAAAATACGGGCGATGACATTATAATATATCCTAAGTTTTGGAACAATAGAATAATACAAATTACATAAATTGAACACGTACAAACAAAATTACAAAAATAGTAAATTTTACATAATCAAATTATCTCCCTTGGATCAACCCGACATTCACTCAATAATTAAAATACAAAAAGGATTATAATTACCGGCTCGATTAAGGCACAATAAAAATACGAATAGGCACTGCTTCGGGAAAACATTCCAAACAAATATAGACAATAAAATCATGAAAATAATCTACTGCCGATTCTTGCCGATGAAATCAAAATGCTTGCCTATGCTAAACGATGGGATAATGACATCTCATATAATTACTCGGCATCATTAAACATAATTAGGCACATATAAAATTTAAATTGGTAATGATTCCAAATTAATCATAGAACAAGATTAAATAAAGATAAATTCACCAAATACTTGTGCCTACGAAAATGTAATGAATTACGAAGCTTACACATAAAATGAAAATAACAAAATCTAGCCGTTCCGGCCACACTACACACGCCTTCGAAAACTCGTTCGTCCTCGAACGACAAGACCGCGGTAATAAAAATAATGTCATTGTTCCTTGACACATCCATAAACAGAATATTTCACATCGCGTAATTCAAAACTATAAATATCACACGTGTATCTAACACTATTATGAAATCATATTACATATTCGTATGTATAACACCATGATTTCCTTTTAATACAAGCACTAATCACACATAATTACTTGCTAAACGATTCTAATTACTGTAACGCGCTTCCTCTGGTTTCTTACACGTGCTGGTGGATAAGTCGACTGGAACATCAGCTCTGGCGGTTGAAGTCATGGTTTGTACCAAATCAGCTAACCCATTGGGAGGTAGGTCAAGATTGGTTGATTCCATACGAACAGGCGACAGACTCGATGACGGTATCGATGAAACCATAGGATTGATTATTGGAACATGCATAAAAGCATCAAGAGATTTGTTAGAGACATGACATACTCTACGTTGTGTGGCACCCCAGTCTACTATATTTTCAGGAGATGATCCAAGAGATTTGCTTGTAATGGTAGAAGTTGGAGCTCTAACAATTCGATCAGGCGTTCGGCGCTGGTCTGTTTTAGCTTTACTAACCCCGTCCACGACCATCTGGGCATAAATCTCATTGGCTCTTGAAGTTTTAGGTAGATGAGTTGCAAGATGTCTACGCCAGTTATAAGGTATTTTGCACTTCTCCTGGCAATCCTCTATGGGGCAATACATACAATTACACTCATCCTTGTGATACTTGTCCTGGTGCTCCGAGAGTTCCCTTTTTTTCGGCTAAAGACGATCTACATTCAACACATTCGTAAGGATATGGCTTCTCCGACCTCTTCTCATCCCCATTATCTCCCCTACGTCTCGGTGATCGTCCTCTGTCGTTCCTCCTGCTGGTATTGTATCTTCTGATCCTGAACGTTGACAGGTCAAAACTTCAATCACCGGAACTAATACCAGTACGATGAGTAATCAAAAGTAATCTTCAAAACATCAATTCAATAAAACATCAAATCAACAACAGCACCAATCCTAAAGTACAATTAACAATTATCAGCATAGCGCATGGGAGGCCGTATAACTCGTGTTCTCGTCCTAACGTCGCTAGAATTTGGAAGGTTTATCTGATTCTCTTTGAGAAATGAATCGGATAACATTTGTAAATCATTTAAGTCATCTTCCAACAACAAATCATCAACAGGATCCTGAGGAGCAGCAGCAGGATCTACGCCCAAGTCACTAGTAGATACAACTGTGTTTTCAATGGAATCTGTTCCGATGTTTCGTCGAGTATGAAAGATTTTTAACTTATTGTGATGAACAATCATTTTCGAACCAAGTTCATTATGCTGAACTAAATAAACAAGATCAGACAATTTCTTTCTGACTGTGTAAGGACCTGTCCAAAATTGTTGAAGTTTGTGAGAAATCCCCACTCTCTTCCTAGGAATATAGATCCAAACTTGACTCCCCACAGCAAAATCATTTTGTAAGCTGTGTTGATCATAACGTTTCTTTGCTCTGCGGGCACTTGATGATAAATTTTGTCTGGCAGATTCATGTACAGCATCCATGCGACGAATAAAATCATTCACCCATTCAACAGGGGTGAATAGATTCCCTGGGGGTCGTCCGGCAAGCATGTTAACAGGAAGATTTACCTCCCTGCCAAGCATCAATTTATTTGGGGAAAATCCAGATGACTCGTGATCGCAAGATCTATACGCGAGGCAGACTGTATCTATATGAGTGTCCCAGTCGCGTTGAAATTCCTCGACATAATGGCTAAGCATTGACTGTAAGGTACGGTTGTACCTCTCAACTTGGCCATCTGAAGCAGGATAATATGGAGTAGTCCTTGTTTTGGTAGTACCCATAAGTTTACATAAATGACGAAACAGGTCAGATTCGAATTGGCTGCCTTGGTCTGAATGGGTGGTACCAGGTACTCCAAAACGTAATATGACAGAAAGCAATGCATTTGCCACGGTTTCAGCTCTCATATCCTTCATCGGAATCGCCTCAACCCATTTAGTAAAGTAATCTTGGATTACCACAATATATTTATTACCATTATAAGATTCAGGAAGGGGTCCCATTATGTCGATCGCAATACGCTCCATTGGATAACCACTGCTTGAAGGTAGAGGTGCATGGGGACGCTTACAGGGGGCTTTCCTCTTAGCACAAGCCACACAAGTCTTCACCCAATGGCGCACATCATCTCTCAGACCTGGCCAGTAATAAAATTGGGCGATTTTGGAGTGAGTCTTGTCTGCTCCTAAATGACCTCCAGTCTCTTCATCATGACATCTTTTCGGTATTCCTTCTCGCATAGATCTAGGAACAACCGTCTTTAGTATCTCACTTTCGTCAGGTAAAACAATCCACTTACGAACAAGAACATTCTCTCTAACAGCTAAAAGTTTCCACTGTGACCAAAGGGATTTCAGATCAGGATGTTTTCCTGAGATCTCGTCCCACTTGGGTTTTCCAGTTTCGAACCACGTAAGAACTTCTGAAATTACGGAGTCTTTAGTTTGAGCATCAGCTATTTCGGTATTATCAGGCAGGAGCTGTAGACGAAGAACAGGTCGTTCATTTTCGTTGGAATCATCTTCGTCGAAGCACCAACACTTTTTACAGTGTTTTCGAGATAACCCATCAGCATTCCCATGTAATTTTCCAGGCCTGTGCTCAATTCGAAAGTCAAATTCAGAAATAACCTGTAACCAACGTGCTAATTGACCCTGTGGATCCTTGAAGCGCATTATCCAACGCAATGAGGCGTGATCCGTACGTAATAGAAATCGTTGCCCATAAAGGTAAGGTCTGAAATGCTGGAGGAAAACAACTACAGCAAGGAGTTCTTTCCTTGTCGTGCAATAATTCCGTTGACACTTCCCTATAGCTTTACTGGCGTATGCAACAACTCTCTCGTACCCATCCTCATCACACTGTGACAAAACTGCTCCAAGACCGACATCACTAGCGTCAGTGTCAAGTATGAATTCAGCTTTCGGATCCGGATGCTTTAAGACAGGAGCTGTAGATAAACAATTCTTTAGGGCATCAAAGGCTTCTTGGCAATACGAACTCCATTGAAACGTGGAACCTTTATCTGTTAATCTATGGAAGGGTTCTGCTATAGAGGCAAAATCTTTGACAAAACGCCTATAATAAGAGCAGAAACCTAAGAAGCTTCTAACTTCTGAGACACATTTGGGGGTTTCCCACTCAGCAACTGCTGATGTCTTGGATATATCTGTAGAAACACCATCACAGCTAATCGTGTGCCCTAGGTAAACAACCTCAGGCCTGAACAACTGACTCTTGTTGGGTTTCAGTTTCAATCCGACGTTCCGCAGTCTCTGAAGGACTTCTTCCAATCTTAAAATGTGCTCCTGAAAATTTGCAGAAAACACGATAACATCATCTAGGTATATCAGACAGGTTTGCCAATGCAGTCCAGTTAGTGTGGTCTCCATTAATCGTTCAAACGTTGCAGGACTATTGGAAAGTCCCATTGACATTACCTTGAATTGATAAATACCAAATGGTGTTGTAAAGGCTGTTTTCGGTCTATCAGATTCATCAACCTCAACCTGAAAAAATCCGCTCTGTAGATCGATGCACGAAAACCATGATGAACCCGATAAACAATCAATCGAATCATCGATTCTGGGCAACGGATAGGCATCTTTTATAGTCACTTTATTCAGCTGCCTATAGTCAACACAGAATCTGGTTGAGCCATCTTTTTTCTTCACTAATACAATTGGCGCCGACCAAGGCCCAGAGGCTGGCTCTATCATATCTCTTCTTGTCATATCAAGAAGGTGTTTACGAACCTCCTCCTTGGCTTGATATGGTAATCTCCTTGGTTGTTGCCTTATTGGAGACGCATCGCCGGTATTAATGGTATGTCGTATGGCAGATGTTCTACCGACATCGTCGTTATCCTTCGCAAATACGTCTAAATTCCGCGAAAGCATGTCGGCTGCTTGTGCAAATTGGTCTGCAGTTAAACGTCCTTTACAGTCATTTAATAAGTTAGACACCAATGGATCAAAAGGAACTCCGTCTTTATTCATCGTAACGTGAGTATCAACTCTATCGACATCTTGTAAGAGAGCTATTGTAGTTCCCTTCTTTAGAGTTGTGATTTCACGTGTTGGGTTGTATAATCTTACAGGGACAAATCCGTCTGATCCCAATTGCGTAAGACTTCTACCAACTAGCGGAAGCTCAGACGGCGGGTCCTTTAACGGTTCTACAATACTATCACCCAATATAACGGCATCATCAGGAATATCGGCTTTACCATTTATCAATTGCTCACTTTCTGGAAGTACAGTTATGTCTTCAGTCATTTTGACACGACAAACTCCAATACCACCCTTAACAACACAAGAAAAGATATCACCATTTAGATAAATCTCAGACTTCGGAACATTGATGATGACATTGGCATACTTGGCGAAGTCAAGTCCCAGTATAACTGGAGTCGGCATATCCACCACAGCAAAAGGGAACTTAATATCAGATCCACCTATACTCAAACTCATCATCGCTCTTCCGATGACATTCAATGGCGAACCGTCAGCCTGTGTGATTTGGCAATTTACTGGAAGCAATTCGGGCTTGTCTTCGAATTCATTGTACGTGTCACATGAACACATTGATAGGCTGGCTCCGGTATCGACTAATATTTCTGACTTAAAGCCCTCAAGTGAACCATCTATAAAGAGTCCAGATGTTGCAGGACTAACAACGCTAATCATTCTCTGGGGAATACTCGATTCATCTTGATTACCTGTGTCATGGTGATTATTGTTTCTTGTAATATTTGATCTCTGAGGGCAGGACGTTGCATAGTGACCCGACTCAAAACATTTAAAACAGGTCACATTTGAAAAATCTCGTCCCCTATTCCCTCTTTCTCTCTGTAATTGAGCAATTTCATCTAGTCTCTTCTGTTCAGTTTCTCGAAACCTATCTGTCAATTCTGTCATCTGTTCCTCCAATTTCTTTATCACATTTTTCAGTTCTTTTATTTCATCTGACTCCTGGGTTTCTTTCTTCTTGGCTGCTTTGGCAGGCTTAGACGAGGCTGTATTTGCTGATCGTTGTTTAGTATCGTCAGAAGAAAGTATTGCCTCCAATTCCATGGCATGATGCAGAGCTGTATTAAGATCGGTAGGCTTTGCCTGACATATATGCATGCGCATCTGTGTATTGCCAATGTGTTGTACAAAGTGATCTTTGGCAATTTCCTCTAACATTGCCTCGCTCCCTGTGGGATACGCCAATTTAACCAGATGACGTATGGCATGATGCAGAGCTGTATTAAGATCGGTAGGCTTTGCCTGACATATATGCATGCGCATCTGTGTATTGCCAATGTGTTGTACAAAGTGATCTTTGGCAATTTCCTCTAACATTGCCTCGCTCCCTGTGGGATACGCCAATTTAACCAGATGACGTATAGCCTGTGCATAATCAGAAAGGTTCTCATTAGTTTCTCTGCGTCGGTCACGCAGTCGTACCTTGCTCAAATTTGCAAGTTCAGGAGGCTCAAATTTTTGTTGGAGGGCAGCTTTTAATTGACTATAGCTGTGTATGTCTGAAGTTTTCATTGTGCTGAAAATGTCACTTGCCTTGCCAGTCAAGCTAATAGCCAAGAACTGGGCTTTTTCATCTTCATTCCAGCCGTTAATCTGAGCTGTGACCTCGAACTGGATAAAATAATCTTGTAGCCGTGCCTCACCACCATATTTGGGGGGCATCGCTATAGGTTTATTTCTTCTACTGTTATATGTAGCTGCTGGCATGTCAATACCATGTGCTGGATGCATACGGGAAGTTCCAAGTACCTCATTATGCATGTTACTATCCGCGGCATTTTCTTGATCCGGAACTAACCTTGTAGATGTTCGCTTCAAGATGGGATGTTCTGCCAACAGCCTTTGTGATATCCCGGTTGAATTTCCAGGTGCAGAGAATGGTGCATTATTCTGTATGCGACTAGAAAAGCGTTGAAAAGAATCAACTGGATGTGTTGATCTCTGAGAAGCACCGTTTCTTTCACCAAGATAATCTGTTAGTGTGGATTCCCTGACACGCGGCATAGCAAATGTCAGTGGCGTTGATGCATTATTCTCAAAGGGACGTACACTCTGAGTTGCATTAACGGGAAGTGTGGAATCCCGCAGCATACTGTGACGGTTGTCTCCATGCAACGAGAATGTTGGTGTTGCAAAGGTGTCTGACGCTAATACCCTAGGTGCTGGTGTAGGATTGCGTCTGGTACCGACACTGCAATCTGCTAGCATTCTCTCTAAAGTTTCGATGTCTCGTTGATATGATCTCTGAAGATTTTCAACAGCGTCACTCAACTCCCGGGGGGTCGGTCGGCTATTAGAAGACATCATCAACTACCTTCAATCTTCAAAAATCGTTAAAATCTTCGATAAAACTCTAATTATTACCCTTCACTCTCTGATGGAAAATCCCACCTCTGCCACCATTTTAAAACTTAGTGTTACCCGCACACCGTCGGTCTTAAGAAATTATATTGTGAATATTAAATATTCGTTCGGTAGGGGATTAGCCAGCAGCAGTTCGGGTAATTCGGAATGAATGGGACGGGACGTCTTGCCAACGTCTCTAACAATGTAGAAAAACAACGTCTCCAACAACTCAGTTTAATAAATAAATATCAGTTACAACCTGCATCAAAATTCTCATTTAAATAAAATACAATCAAACATAATACCTCAAGTACGAAACAACTTCCACGAATCCGTCTCTTCAGTCTAATAATATGACGTATTGAGTAGTCAGACAAGATCAATTCAACTGTAAGCGAAGCCATATATATTTACAGTACGCTCCGCAAAAGCGAATGACATACTTATATCGAACAATATACATAAATAAAATAACGAACCCCCGCCTCAACTAAACAAAATACGGGCGATGACATTATAATATATCCTAAGTTTTGGAACAATAGAATAATACAAATTACATAAATTGAACACGTACAAACAAAATTACAAAAATAGTAAATTTTACATAATCAAATTATCTCCCTTGGATCAACCCGACATTCACTCAATAATTAAAATACAAAAAGGATTATAATTACCGGCTCGATTAAGGCACAATAAAAATACGAATAGGCACTGCTTCAGGAAAACATTCCAAGCAAATATAGACAATAAAATCATGAAAATAATCTACTGCCGATTCTTGCCGATGAAATCAAAATGCTTGCCTATGCTAAACGATGGGATAATGACATCTCATATAATTACTCGGCATCATTAAACATAATTAGGCACATATAAAATTTAAATTGGTAATGATTCCAAATTAATCATAGAACAAGATTAAATAAAGATAAATTCACCAAATACTTGTGCCTACGAAAATGTAATGAATTACGAAGCTTACACATAAAATGAAAATAACAAAATCTAGCCGTTCCGGCCACAATACTAGCAGTATATATAATATATGAACTGTAGAGTATTTGATAGACATGTAATGAATGGTGGTATTCAAGTTTAAAACCTGGTATATATTACTTACAACTGTGTGTTTATTATCTCGTGGGAGATGGAATGAAACTCACGTGTTAATTCTCTAAATAACAGCATGTAGATATATCTATACATGTATAGATACATTCAACATCCTATAACTTATACTAGTACTACTAAACAGACATACTGCATACACATGAATGAAATGTGGTTTAACGTCATACTCTTCTGCCCCAACTGGGCTAATGAAGACAGGCATACACCATACAGTGTGCTATGAGGGACGTTTTGCGCGGATAGCGGTACTGCGTCCTACTCTTATATCAAATTCCAATTGTCAAGGGATCTTTTACGCGCACACCAATGTGTACACGGGACCTCGGTTTTTCGTACCATCAAAATGACTAAATAGCTTCCGTCCGCCCTGCATCAATGACAAGGGGGAACCACGCCGGAAAGTCTGGATAAACTTCCTCGGCCTATGCAGGGGCCGAACACACGACAGCCAGGCCCATCGCAACAACCTCTCCGGCGATTTGTCGAAGTTTTGCGTAAGCGGGAGATATAGCATGAATACCGGGAACGTTTTTTAACGACGTATTATGTAATCTGAGCGAAATCGGCCTATTTAGGTTCTTTCTTCTGCCTATTGCAAGTCTTTCTTCTGGTTCCAATTGTTATAGACCTACCACGTCAGTATATTTCGCCGATCGTATTTTTATTGAGCGTATTGTCTGTTTATGAGTTGGTATGAATGAATGTTGTGTTGGGATCTCACCCATATAAACAATAAACATCTATATCACATACAATACCATAAATACATTTACTAACGTTCTCATCAGTTCAACTGAAATCTAACTCTCTTCTCCTCCCATTCCACTTATTCCTATTATCTTTAACCACACGTAATTATAGCTGGGTGGTATGATTGTTACACGTTTAACTAAAGTGGTCAGTAGTACTGTCATTAGGATTTTTGTCAGTACAATCATTAGGAGCTGTACCACCATTATCAGTACCATCATTAGGAGCTATACCATTAGAGTCAGTACCGTCATTAGGAGCTATACCATTATAGTCAGTAACGTCATTAGGAGCTGTACCATTATAGTCAGTAACGTCATTAGGAGCTATACCATCATGGTCAGTTGTTATTAGGAACTGTACCATCATGAACTGTCGCCATTATTGTCAGTACCGTCATAATAAGGAGCTATACCATTATTATCAGTACAGCTCGTGTGTTCACCGAACTGTACCAATAGTTACAAGTTGATAGAATGTATGTTATTTAAGATATAAAGTGTAAATGTGTATAATATTATCACCACCTACACCTGAAACAATGTTAATATCGATGTACCTGAAACAATGTTAATATCGATGCACCAAGGAACAATGTTGATGATATAATACCCATTTCAACTTGACTCTCAGCACGTACTTAACATTCTTCACATATGTACATTTGTCCATCACAATTGTGAGAAATGGTTTCCTCTATCGTGTTTACCGTTTCTCTCAATTACTATGATCACCGCTATTATGTATAGGTACCGACCGAATATGGCTATACATGTATATTTGTATTCTTTTTGGGAATGTGATGGTCACGTAAACTAAGCATACACTGAAATGAGGTTTAACGTCCAACTTCTCTGCTCCTAACTGGGGTAATGACGACGGACATACGCCAGATAGTGTGCTGACAATTTTGCCCGGACAGCGGCACCACGTCCTGCCAAGGGGTCTTTTACGTGCACGCCAATATGTACACGGAACCTTGGTACTAAGCATACTAAAATAAAGCTTTTTGTCTACAGACAATAAGCGAGTTGATCGACATTGTCATTCCTTAATCGATGATTCCAATCGACAATTCCAAGCATACTTCGCGAATTTTGACATTAATTCCGCTTCCATTTTATAAAATAAAAAGGTTTGCACTTTGTATGCATGCCAGTTGTGCGAACCGCATTACAAAAATACGAAGGCGGAATGCAGTTAAATACAGATTCCCAGCGCAAGAGAGAGTGCAATTGGGTTTAACATCCACTCGACACAAACTAGGTCATTTCGAGACTAAAATATGGCTCAATTTTATTTCAATTATGCGCTTCGAGGTTCGACAGGCGACTCTACTCCTTGTCAGGTACAACCGGGGAATCGAAACCACGTCAGTTGGCTCAATAGCAGACCTTATGATACAGCGCGCACACGCTAACCATTCGGCCATCCCTAGAGCAGTAACACCGTTCTACATCTAGCCTTCCACCACGAGAGCATGACAATCGTCATAAACTGGTATAAAGTTGTTTGAATACCTGGCTTTTATCACGAAGACTTTGAGTTATACAAACCCAGGCTTCACCTGACATTTTATAATCGCCAGAAGTTTTTCTTGTAGTCGAGAAAGTTTCACACAGTTGATATTGTAGCAATAAACCATTTAGCTACACCCCGAAAACATTAAGACAGAGTCCTGAGAGAATGCTTAAAATCTTAATAAATATCAACTCAGTGTCAAGATCATTAGATCTACAGCATTGAATTATCCAGAACGGGTTCACCGACAGTAAGAGATAAAAGCCTCAAGAATGATCAATGGTGCTGAATACATTTCACCCGGGTAATATGATGTTGTATCTAACAGCCTGACATTCAGTTTTCTCGGGTGTTGAGTGGTTGTATCGGCCAGTAAATGTTTCATAGAGTACGAACATCCCCTGCTCTCTATCGCCGTACAATTACATTAACATTCCTTCATCCTACTACCATTCTCTCACCACGCCCACGCACCTTATTTCGCCTATCACAATGGGAGGGGGGTTATGAATGGTTAGCACGTGCACGCTGTATCAACTGGCATGGTTTCAAATCCCAGGTTGTACGTGACAAGGAGTAGGGTCGCCTGTCCAACCTCGTTGGTTTTCTCCGGGTCTTCCGTTTTCCTCCCACTGCTAAAGACCCCTACGTGCAAGCGAATTGCTGAAATAAGATTAAACCATATGTTAGTCCCGAAATGACCTAGTTTGTGTTGATTGAATGGTAAACCCGATTTCTCAGGACAAAATGTGAAATATTTGACATGTTTGAATTTAATGTTATAAATATATTAACCCGGTTTGTAGATGACAGATCAGAGAATTTTATAAATCAATTTTTATGGTTTTATATTAATCATATTCATGATGTCTAATAACCACTAGATCATTGATGTGATATACACACGAGAATTTAAGAAATTCGTTAAAGATACATTATGTTAGATTTAGATAAAGAGCTAGCTATTCATGCTATACTAGTTCGAAAATTAATAATGTAAAATGGATAATTGGAAAAGTTCATTCAAATTACTCTAGGTGTAAAGTAAAGGATCCCTTGGCGGTTGGAATTCGACATAGGAGTAGGCCGTAGCGCCGCTGCCCGGGCAAAATTTCCCTCATAACACACTGTATGGCGTATGTCCGTCTTCCATTAGCCCAGGTTAGGTGTGGAAGAGTAGGACGTTAAACACAATTTCATTTCATTTCATATATATAAATAACATTATCAGATGAGAGTGAATACATCTAAATTAATAACCTTATGAAATGGATATACGTGTTATAGCACCACTTTTATTTTTTATTACAATTAGCCTTTAAAGTTTTGACTAGACATGAGCAACAATTTCAACCACCGTGCTTGGCCCGGTTTGACGAAATTTTAACTAAAGGTAAAATCCAAATTTTAGCAGATACTTAAATTTTGATTGGCTAAGAACTAAAATCAATCTAATATTGTCCAATCAAATAACTAAAATTCAGATCATATCTTAGTTAAAATTTTGTGAAATAGGCCCCTGGTTGTCTGAAGCTAAGTCTAAACTGCATACTTATTTCTAATTACCAATATCTCCAGTTATGTATTCCAATGAAGAGTCTGTCCAATGAACAACAAATTTATCAGATTTTTGCATAAATTAAGGTTTAGATAAAGAGCTAACAGTTCTCCCTGTAATGAAAAGGGAATTTCAGTCAAATTTCTTTAGTCTGAAGGTAATTATTTGGAGTTTCGATAAGATTAACGTTGTGTCGATTGTCGTTGCTATCATTAGCCTATTACGACATTAACATTTTGTAATAAAATTATTAAGTGGCAAACATGCTTCAATCCATTAAAAATCGGAGCCATCCCATCGTCTCGAGTTGATTTTGGTATTGTCATGTGAATAAATGATATATATATATAAATAAAATAAGATAGGCTGACACTGCCAGGCAGGATACGCCCACATTTTCGAGAGATGGATAGAGAACAAGCAATACCGAAAGTGATTTTTCCTACATCATCAAGTCCTGTATTTCATACTGTATTGGGAGCAGCCATTTAATTGGTCAGTTCCAGTCTGATATTCATGAAATTCGAAGCCGACAATGATTATGGTGTGACGGTACACAACCTAGAAATGTGACTTTTCATCAAAATCGGATATTCGCGTACAAACGGCGACCATTTCGTCCGGCAATTTTGGTACGATTTTCACGAAATTAGAACTCAACCTTCCTCATCAAAATTGAATTAAAATTGTGACCTATACAGGGTCCACAACCATGATATACCATTTTTTTTAACAGTATTCGTGTACAAACGACGGCCATTTTGTCTGTCAATTTTGGTCCGATTTTCCCGTAATTTAAACTCAACCTTCCTTACGGTGTAACGGTGATATAATCAAACGTTTTTTAAATCGGATAATAATTGTGACCTCCAGAGGGACCACAAGCTAAAGAAAGGAGGATTTTGCGTATAACCAGGGGCCATAATTCAGGAAGTTACGATCCGATATGCGCAAATATCGAAAAGAACCAAGATCTTTGGGTTATAACCATGAATTTCAAGTTTCTTCAAAATCGAATTAAAATTGTGACCTTTACAGGGTCCACAACCTTGATATACCATTTTTTAACAGTATTCGCGTACAAACGGCGGCCATTTTGTATGGCAATTTTGGTCCAATTTTACCGAAATTCGAATTCAACCTTCCTTATGGTGTAACGGTGATATAATCAAGCGGTTTTTTAAATCGGATAATAATTGTGACCTCCAGAGGGACCACAGGCTAAAAAGGGTGATTTTTCGGACAATCAGGGGCCATAATTCAGGAAATTACATTCCGATAGCCGCAAATATCGAAAGGAACCAAGATTTTTGGGTTACAAACATGCATGTCAAGTTTCTTCAAAATCGGTTCAAAATTGTGACCTCTATAGGGTCCACAAGCTAAAAACGTGATTTTTCGTACAATCAGGGGCCATAATCCATGAAGTTTTGATCCTATACATGCCAATATCGAAAGCAGCCGAGATCTTTTGGGGATAAATCATAGGCACTTGAAGGGATTAAAATAAATTAAAATAAAACTTCTTACCACTGCTTAATAAATACAAGAAGGTAAGTCTTAAGTCACTACGCCATCTTTGTTTTGACTGATTTACCATGAATCGTCTGAATTCATCTCACAATACTCACTAGTTCTAACACTTCATGTCATTTTTATTGCTAACGAGACTTTATTTGATTATTATTCACCTTCCGATGTAATTAAATTGGTCATTTAACACTGTTATTGTTAACAAATCAAACTTGAACCGCTATCATTTATCGACAATCAACTTCCCGAGACCGGAAGTAATCCGAAAATAGGTCAAAAGAAGTCTGTATCACCCAGTTCCTTTATAAACCTAGCATTACTCTATATGTGCATAGGAACTGGGTGATCGAGTCTCGCTCAACAGCGGCCTCGCTTCGTAGGCTTTATCACGTGATAGAACTTACGAAGCGAGGCCGCTGTTGAGCGAGACTTGATCACCCAGTTCCTATGCACATATCGAGTAATGATAAAGGGAGTAATGATAAAGGGACTGAGTGATACAGACTTCTTTTGACCTTATTTCGGGTTTCTTCCGGTTTGAATATCGGTAAATGATAGCTTTTTAAGTTTGATTTGTTATTAATAACGCTGTAAAAGGATCAATTTAATTACATCGGAAGGTGAATAATGATCAAATAAAGTCTCGTTGGCAATAAAAATGACATGAAGTGTCAGAACTACTGAGTATTGTGAGATGACACCAGACAATATATCATAAAAAAGTCAGAACAAAGATGGCGTCTGCCATCCCTTTATCATATAGTTATAGTCAAGCAGTAGTAAGAAGTTTTATTTTAATCCCTTCAAGTCCCTGTGGGATAAACCTATATTTCAAGTTTCGTCAAAATCGGATAAGAATTGTGACCTGTAGAGAGTCCACAAACAAATTGTGGACGGACGGACGTCCGGACGGACAGGGGCGACGACATAATACGTCCACATGAAAATGTGGGCGTATAAAAACCAAGTACGAACAATCCAAACCATTAGACAGAATTCAAAGTCCTAAAAAGACGTTATAGGCAAAATAGTGTAATCAGCAAATGGACTGCTCCCCGTGTACAAAATACACGACAAACAGTGGTAACAGGTGTCTGGAAGAGTAAGCTTACCCTGCCTGGCGCGCCACACCCGTCATAGCTGCATCCAAACTATTAGGCAAAATGTCGATAAAATAGCGTGATTGGCCAATGAACTATCGGTATGCAAAATGCACGTAATGATATAATATTTGTGGCCTAAAGCACGACGGTAAATAGCCAAATTTAACTTTTACAGCGCGTCGAACGCTTACGGCTTGCCCCCGATTTTATTCCTTGTTTGTGGTGTCTTTTTGTATTGTGTCCCGTCTGAGGGTTTGTCTTATGTTATTGTTTGTGTCTGGTGCGGTCACCCTGCACTTTCTATTATGTGTCTTTAAAATTGTCAAGTGGGAACCGACCTTGAAGCATTTTGAAGATTGTTTATTAGCCCAGCCGGGATTAACATGCATAAACATGGTCCACCAAAGCCTGTGGTGCCAGAAAGTTACATCAATACATCTTCAACTGTTTTCTTCAGGAGACTGACTTTATTCATAAATCAATATCGATTATTTTAATCTGCAGACAAAGAAAAGATAAAAATAACTTTAAACAAACACATATCAGAAAGACAAAAAACGTGAGGGAGACAGGATTCTAAAAACATTTCAAATATCCATTTTGTTTTACTGTTAATTAAACTTTAAACTTAAAACAAATGATTTTAAAATGAAAGCTGACTTGGCGGTGTGTTTACTGATTGTTATTGTAGACCACGAGAGGCGTAGTTCGCCGAGTTAAAGGGACTCCACTCAGTTCAAAACAACCCTAGGCTCCATCCATTTGAGCAAAGACGACTGGCGCGTGCTATGCCAGCAGACAGAGCGCGTGAGTTCGTGGTTAGAACGTGCTCGAGATAATCTAGCTATCCGTTTTATCCCTTCAATCCCACACGTAAACAAACAATTAGTAAAAAGCAACACGAAGTTGAGGCTAATTTAGAACGGTTTACGTCGCGCCTTATAAACAAAGGGCTCCTCGACTTGAGCGCCAGTGTTTCGTGAAGGGCAAAGCGTCTCGTCATGGACTCGGGCTTTTCTCGATGTACTGACAAGCTTGCACTGATGAAATGACAAGAAGGCTCGAACACCCAGACCAAACCTTTCAATGATATATAACGTTTGTTTTTAATTTACTATATATAGTAATGTACTTTTTATATTTTAAAATATTGGCACAACCGTAAAGCTGAACTATTTTTGTTTCACGGTAAACCATGAAAACATAAAAGGTATACCGACACAAACTGATTTCAACATTTGTTTAATAAGATTTTTAGAGTATTTTCAAAGTAGCAACCACCTAAGGGAATTTACGATTGAACGCTTAACGGGAGTGACCTCTTAATAAAATCTCGTGGGTTTTTTTGTGCTGACATCAATTAATATTACCCTTGAATGCATCGGAAGCAAAAACCAAACTTGCATCGGTCAATTTGGCCGGTAGCGGATTAAGGGGATAGTTTGCTATATAAGACCGGACTAAAGGGATAGCTGAGTACAGGACCGGATTAAGCATGCATCCCCACCCCCGGGTATATTCTCGTCACTGTCCGACACAATTCCAGAAATACAATTTATATGCCAGTATGGTAGATAGAAAAGCTTGTTCTATTGACCGCAAAGCTCCGACAACGCCATTAAAGATATATCATGATTCAGACAAGGAGCTGACCCTTCTAAAATAGACAATAAAAAATGACCATATTGAAAATTGCAGTCAAAATATTTTATCCTGAGCGAAGTGGTAAGTGTTTGAAATATGGACAAGATAATAATGTAAATAATCCCTCATAAATAATGTATCGATTATCTTCTAATCCATTCAATATCTCGGTCATCCGATGTTCTAGATAGTTGATTATGAGCCAGAAGAAGACCTGCAATATGTAGAGTTACGTTGTAAATTTAGCTCCTAAATAATACATTATTAAAATGTTAGGAAAAGACTTAGAAATTTCTTACATTACCTTCTCGACACATTTCAATCAGTTCTTCCATACTACCGCCCTGTCGTTAAAGAAATCATAAAACACGATTTTCAAAGTAACAGTTTGTTGTTAAAGTTTCTTGTTAAGGTTGATGAAGACACGTTCATGACAGGTTTATTATAGAAGATGAGGTAACTAACACTTGTTTACGAAGTCGACAAACAATCTATTTATAGATCAATGTTTACAATTATTCTAACAGTGGGTAGTAGTAGGAGGGGTGGAGATTGAAGTCGCATCAACATCATACTTCGGGGGTCTCATTACCGCCCACTCTTGTTAGCAATTGATCTACCCATGAATCTTTAACGTGCACTGTCAATGTATACAACGAATAGAACAATTTTCATTCAGGTTTACGGGAACTGGAGGAAACCCCTCAGCTTATTTCCAATTACCCTGCTAACACGGAAACTCGACGAAAAACCCACGACGTTAGAAGGCGATCGACTAGGGATATTTAACGCTCACTGCCAATGTATAGAAGGTCCAGAAGTCCGGACATGGGCAACGACATAACACGTCACATGCAAATATGGGCGTATAAAAATCATCTCAGTCATTCTGTGAAACAAAAGCTGAAAATGACAGCCATCTTTGAAAATAGCAGCCATCTTGGAAAAAGGCAGCTTTCATGGAAAATTACGGCCATTTGGAAAATTTAAGCGGCTAATGTGATTTTCTGATTCGAATTTTAGTGAACTGCCCAATTTTTAAATTATTGACTAGAATCTGAATTTTAATAGTCCCTGAATGTGGTTTCGTTTTACTTGTCTTTACTACACTAGGATCTGGATTAGTTATTATCATGGACGTTGTTCTGGATGATTTCGGGAATTAGCCAATGAAATCGACTGTTTGGGCGAGCTTTTGGCGCGAACTGTGGGTAAACCACTAGAAACATTGGTTAATCAAATATCTGACGCCTTAGGGTCAAAAGCCTCTCGCATGACCTCTGACGTGACCTCCCAAAACAACTACTCAGATCTTTATGTAGTGTAGGCCATCGAAAACATAAAAGAACGGAGCGAAATACAGATCTGTATTTTAATCTAGCTAAATACATATTAGCGTGGATAAGTCGTGAAATTTTTTATATTTTCAGACAAAAATGCTAAATCACGGACCGTTACCTTAATAATCGGAAGTGTAGTTTTCGAAATGTCTTTGTACCATTCCTTTGAAGTGATTATTCGACGTACCCGGACTCTTAAAGACATTGTAGCAACTAGAGACGAATGTTGAAACATTTGCGATGACTTTTACAGCTATTGGAATAAAAGTTAATGTTAATGCGTGTTTCGGTTTAGATCACGAGGCCTGTATTATCAAATGTTAAAGGATTATTTTCATGACCCAATAAAAGCGTACAAAGAGTCTATTTCTACAGTTTTATGTTTTCCTATGAACATTAAAAAATAAAAACATGACAAAACTGAATACTTTTAGTCGCGGAAATGATCAACTAAGTTGTAGCTCAGACAATCGTTTACAATATTTCAATCTTTTATTGTTTAACTTCCGTCTCGAGACAATCGTTCCTGCATTATTTAAAGAAGCGGTTTGTAAGATCGAAATCTGCGTATTGTAGATTTTTTTCTTCTCGCTTCAAATGTTATTAGACATTTATTTACACGACAAACCCACAATCAACTGAATCCCCGGTTGTGCGTGACAAGGAGTAGATCGCCTGTCCAACTTTGTGGGTTTTCTCCGGTTCCTCCGGTTTCCTCCCACTGCTAAAGACCCCTACGCTCAAGCGAATTATTGAAATAAAATTAAGACATATGTTAGTCCCGAAATAACCTAGTTTGTGTCGAGTGGACGTTAAAACCCATTCCCCCCCCCCCACCTCCGTAATTAACTTTCTAGGCCATTAGAGGGTTGCGATATTAATTGTATTAGACCAGTCATGTCATTTAATATACAACGTTAACGTTAATGGAGAAACTTCGTGTATTATTGTAGCAATGATAATCGAGACTACACCATTCCTGTCACATCGCCAAACATTCATAATGAGAACTTCGCTCAGAATTATGTAATTTGTCTCAAGTTGTAAAGATATTTGTTTTTCATTATTTATGTTTAAAATATTATAACCAGAACGGTCAGCTCCTCATCAAAATCTAACATAATGGATCTTTAAATTATGTTGTAATGGTTTCACGTGGTATTTTGGGAGTTACCTGCCGGCGCCTGGGTGCTCGTGCTAGACCCGTGCATCAAGGAAATAAGATGGTGTTATTCTCATGCATGGAGGAAATAAGAAATGCCAATTGTTTGTTTTCTCAAATCAAAGCTTTTATTATGGTGTTAACGATAAGGTCACTGGAAGAATCAGACAACTTCTTCTCCCTCTTATTAAATGTTAGTTTTTACATTTCAAAGTCGTTTCCGTTTTGTCTTTGAACTGTAAAAATGCCGCAATGGATGGTCGTCGTCGGTCTAGAAATGTGCACCCACATATAAATGTCGCAAAATCCTTTATAAATATTTATCGGGTTGCCAATAAAAACAAAAATTACAACAGTTAGGATTTTGACATTTTTTGAAAAGTGCAATAATCCCCTAAATGCAATCAAATAGGGTTTAACATCCTACTTTTCTACTTTTATTTCAAATTCCAACTGTCAAGGGTTGGTTTAGGTGCACAGCAACTTGTACAAGTTCATTCCGAGCAACTATACAAAGTTCTGCAGAAGAAATAACCAAGACAGTTTCGCCGATCTTTTGAAGGGCCTCTTTAAATTCCAGTTGCATCCAGGCCGGGCGATTATCCTCCGTTGGCATTTTGTGGCGTGGATTAAGCGGTTAAAAACTATGTATCATTCGGCAGAATCAAATCAAGACCCATAAATGTCTCTTGCTTTACACTTCTTATTTCTCTCGCAACACCATACTTATCTAATGCTCCCATACTTTTATATTCAATCCAAATCTACACACTAATAAAATACTTATAGAACGCGACTACTGCCTGGATGGTTGCGACTAATAGATCTGATTTCGTCTACCCCCTACCTCGTGGCGTCAACCCCCTCGACGGCTTTTCACGCCCTCACGCGGTCATTAATTTCATCCGTCATTCCTTTGATTTGCCCTAATCAGTTTTGTAATTAAGTTTAATAAGATAATTGGCCTGTCTCTGTCTGCCTGTAATTCACGAGTTCGCATCAATCTCTTGTGATTCAAGTTGAAGAGTAAGAAGTTTTGTAAGTTGTTGTGTTGGTTTCCAGGTATATATACATAAAGATAACAGTCTACCACTTTCTATCGCGTGATGTTTCAAGTATTCAAGGTAGCATTGGAAACGTTTATCATATGCCATTTAGACGGCCTTGTATGTAGAAGAAGAAACTGTATTGCATAAAAATCCATACAAGGTTATATGAACATTATAGATAAAATTATAAAAAAAAAATAATTGAGACAAACAAAGATGTACATAATTATATAATCATACATACTTTACAGAGACATGAATGAATTGTATATAAAAGCTGCTAAACATTTCAAAATTTTTACATTTTTATTTATCATAAGTATTTTAAAATGTTGTGAAACTTTCATTTTTAACAATTTGGTTCTCGAAATGAATCCCGTCTTCCATTAGCCCAGGTTGGGTGCAAAAGAGTAGGACGTTAAACCCCATTTCATTTCTCGAAATGAAATTTACCTGAACAGCTCTATTCTATATATATGAGGGTTTCATAACGTCCGGGGGTTTGTGTCAGGGTAGTGTAAAGTTGATGGGTACTGTAGACTAAAGTAATTTTGCGTGATTTGCATTTTTTGGAAAATATCACGGCCTTTGCATGTGCGACGTTTCGGCCACGGACCATTATTATAGCCTAAAGCCCTATCCCTATCTCTGGCCAGCACAAACGTGCCACGATGGGATAGTAAGTACGACGCTGGTCCATTTACCGGAGTTGGGTGGGGGTCAACAGCGCGGATTCCGTTGTCGGTGGGGTCGGCCAGAGCACCTCGAAAAGAGAAACGCCGACCCAGGTCCCGTTTATACACCTGGTGCCAGTGCTGGATTAACCATAAGGCAAATGAGGCACGTGCCTTAGGGCCAGCCAAAAATCCAGGCCACAAAATAATAAAGTAAAAGAATAAAATGGCCTGTAGTGTCATATTGGGTTGCATTCCACTCACATATCTGTATTTTCAGGCCACCTTATATCAAAATGTGCCTTAGGGCCAGCTAAGCCTGGCACTTACTGGTGCACACATATAGAAGAACATGGAACAATTGTAATTGAAGGTTGAGATGCGACATTTTTCCGGTTCGTTTTACAAAGGACGTTAAACCTAATTTCACTTAAGTTATTAGCACCGGTTTGTACCTATCTAAACTATGCAGTCAAAAAGACGGCTTAAAAAAAAAGTTTACTGATTGGCATAAATGAATGATGATATGGTTTTATTTTAAGATTTTCTGCAATAAAACGTGTTTAAAATAAAACTACAAATTACCCGTTTAAGATGAAATGTCTGAAAATTAGAGCGACGCTAGGAATTTAGGAAAATAATTCAATTTTATTTGAGGTGTGCTTTATAACGAAGATAAGCTATGTTAAAAATCAACCCGTAATTTGTAAAATTTAGTTTAAGAACCCTCCGTGTACGAAACATCCGACCACTGCTTTCCCCAGCTCTAAGCTTTTCGTCCTTCGATTTATCTATTTTGCCCCCCCCCCCACGCCTACTTTATTATCTGAGAGAAGAAGTTGCAAAATGAGTTAATGAGAATTTAAGAAGAGGGTCGAGGAAACAATGACACCAAGAATCGATGGCATAACTTTTGAATTCCTTTTTAAATACCTATACACATTCTGTAGACGCGGCTTTATCATTATTTCATATTTTTGGCAACTGCTGCAGACGATTGTCCTAAGCCATAACTTGACAGTGGCTAGTCTTTCGAATCGGACGAAAATCCGAGGCTCCACGTGGGCTACACCTTAAGGTGCACGTAAAAGACCTCTGGGCAGTTGGGATTTGCAATAAGAGTAGGCCTTAACGCCCCTCTCCGGACAAAATTGTCTTCATCTCATAGTCGGTGTATGGCGTATGTCATTCGTCATTAGCCCTGACGGTACCCCCCACCCCACCCCCCATTTTATGCTAGAAGTTAGTTTGTTATAAATATTCATGTAATTGTATGATTTGATCGCCCAAGCTACACATAGGCTATTCCTTTTCTTAAAGTTGTACTTAGCCCCAGTCTTTCGCCTTGAAGTAAATCGTTGGCAAACAGCATGGAAGGACACGAATATCGTTGAATTTATAACCAACGTCAAATAACTACCACTGTACGTCTGCCATCTCCCGCCACACTCACCTAGCAGACGACAAACCGACTTCTGGCCGCCACCCAATCATTTTACAACCCTAGACTCAATTATCGCGTCTCCTTGTTAACTACAGTTGGATTCGTAGTCTGGGTTATCACGATGTTTTCTTATCCAAGTTGGTCGTGTTGCGTTGGCGCCGATCGACTCGGGCTATCAAAAAGCCCCCCTACTCCAGCCGTTCACATTATCGTTGTACAACTACCTTAATAGCAGACGCTTTCCAGCTTTTGAAGTCATTTCTACTTTGGCTTGTTTAATACTTGGACTTGATGAGAGACAGTACGGAACGATATGCACAGAAGAGTCAATACTTGTCTTTCTATCTTGTGGGCGAAATAGTCATCTCACTGGTTTTACGCCGATTATTGAATTATATATGAAAAAATATTCCGGATTTAATTTAGAATTATAAAATTGAAAGGTGAGTTGAATTATTTAAATATATTTTATATTGTTTTAATTTAAGATTTATTGTCATGATTTGAGAAAAATGATTTTTTTTTTATTATTGGAAGACTAATATTCCGGAAAAAAGCCAGCAAAATAATTAAAAAGCGCAAACTGAATGACAACTTTTTTTTATTTAATTAGATTCAGAAACAGCACCCAATATTTTCCGTAGAATTAGAACTACGGGCTGAACAAAACAATTAATTTCGCGATTTCCGTCGAAATTTACACATTTTAAACTGAAAATAAACACGACACATGTTACTGAAGGAAAAGTTGAATTCATGAATATTCATTATTTGATTTGGTAATAATGTGATTGGTTGCACAGTCTTTAAATAATAAAAATAGTAATTTAACTGCTTTGGGACCTTTATTGAAATGGATTTGATGAAATCCCTTCAGTAGAAAAGCGTTTTATACAAACACGTGCACGGTTTATATTGACGGTATATTTCCTCCTCTGAATCATGCTAATAATCAAAGTTTATGTATATTTATTTAAACGTACCAAACAAAGAAACATTTATTTAAACAATTGTGGGGATTTAGTAAATTTGAAAAAAAAGTATAATTTCTGTGTTTCCTTGTTTTTCATGGAATTTAACTCCCTTTTTTCTGCACCAATCAGGGATAATGAAGACGAGCGTTTTCTCCTACTCGTCAACGAATTCTGACTGACAAAGGCTTCTTTTACGTACTTGACATGTTAATGTGTGCACGGGTCTGGGTTTTTTCTCACCCCAACGACGTGGGGAAACACGCTGACAAAACCCGAAGATCTTTCACCGTCCATACCGGATCGAACCCAGAACGTCTTTTATTATAGTGAACCAGTGAATTATTCAACGAGTCGCGGTAAAGTGAATGTTTTATTTCTTGCACAATTCCACTAGTTCCGTGCCTTTTATGCATGGATTAGCTTTCGTACCCCCGGGGCGACCATATTTTGTTACTTAAAACTTTGGTTAAGGGAAGTAAAATATGAAACATAGTGTTATTTAATTTCATGCCCTTTAAAGTTGAAAATCGGAGAGGCGGAAATCGTGGACTAATTCTGAAACTCCTTAACATCAATGACAATGTATGCCGTTTGGTTTAAGTATTACGACTGATACATTTTTTAGAACAATTTGATCAAAAGGTTGATTATGAAATACAAAGATTGGCGTTTATGAGTTGAGGGAGCTGTAATATAGCCAACTCTGGGGAATTTACCCATGCGGCCAATGCAAAAAAACAACCTAGACAACGTGTGCAACTTGATTAAAAAAACACGTAAAGCGTATCAGTTTTATTTTTACTGTGTATTTTTATCAACACAGTTAAATATCCATTAGACGAGGTTTTTCACAAACTCTTTTTTATGATAAAAAAATATTAGTTATTATCTCAATTTCTTGATAATTTTACTAACTGTGGAAGACGAAAGTCTTGATAGAGGGTCTCCAGGTCAGGGAGAAACCTGTTTATTATTTTAAGATAGAAATTGTAAATTTGGTAATTTAAACAAATTTGATAAAGTAGTATTTTATTTTGGTTTATTTTATAAAAACGCGGTGGATATCTGACACGCGATACGAGAAGATTGTCAGGTTGTTTAGAACTCTCTCCGATTTTAATTTTAAAATTGGACCCCCTGGATATTAAAGAAAGTTTGAATCGATAGGTGTTTCGAGGTGTGAAGTTTTTAATAAAACTTTGCAAGTGAAGGGTATTTTTTTTTTGTTTTGTTTATTCCTCTAAAGATAGATATATTTCCCATTAGTGTTACTCATAAATTATTTATAAATGCTTATCGAGCCAATTGAGAAGGCTAAACACCATGAATGAAATTCATAGACTTGAATGTCATGTCTGCTTCGAATGGGTTTATTCGAACAAGCACAGGGTTCATGGGCGGTGGCTCAGTGAGAGAGAGAGAGAGAGAAATGGGGTTTAACGTCCACTCAACACAAACTAGGTCATTTTGGGACTAACATATGGTTTCATTTTTATTTCAATAATTCGCTTGCGCGAAGGGGTCTTTAGCAGTGGGAGGAAACCGCAGTGCCCAGAGGAAACCCACGAGGTTATGAAGGCGCCCCTATCTCCATGTCACACACGCTCACACCAGGGATCGAAACCTGAGCCGCAAGCCAGAGGTGACCACTAGGCCATCCTAACCCATGTGACTCTGTGGACAAGGATCTGGCAAAGAAAAGCATCTAGCCAATCGGATGATGAACACAGGTCCCTTGTACATAAGAGGTAAATGGGGTTTAACGTCTAATCGACACAAACTAGGTAATTTCGGGACTAACATATTGTTCAATTTTATTTCAATAATTCACTTGCGGGTAAGAGTCTTTAGTAGTGAAAGGAAACCGGAGGACAAACGACCCTCTTCTCCTTTACACGTACAAGAGGGGGCAGAGCTTATGATAGAGCGTGAAGAAGAGTAGGTGAATACGTGTTTGTCTACACGACAATTACCCCCATAGCACACTGCCCTTCTTCATTATCCCAGTTGGGACAGAAATGTAGGACGATAAACCCCATTTCATTTTATTTTACCAAGACAGAGTTACGATATTACTGTCGTAGCCATGCCAACTCGTCTGTTTCTGAAATCCAGGTCTAATGTATAGCCTGATTTAGCAATATGTGAAGAAGGGTGCCGTGTGTGTGACAATTCTTTCTACAACACCTGGGACCACTTCTTATTTGACAAGTGAATTTACATAGCTAACAATATTTTGGTTTTGCTCTTTGGGCAATTCCGGTTGCATCCTATGATCTGGATACAGCCACAGCTAACCTCTTTAAGGTATACATTTTAGGCAACATTGCATTTTATCAGAAGGAAATATTTTTATGAAGTTACAATTCCTGAGGTCCACGGAAACGTTCATAGGGGGGGGGGGTATGTTTAGAATGGGTTGTTTGTTGCGGTTTGTACCAGACCCGCATATGATCATCGCAAATGAAGCACTTCTATTAATTTTCAACATTACAAAGTTGCATGTTTGTAGTTTTTTGCGGCGAGTGATCACAGGACCACGCTACGAATGATGCTCATCTACAAATAGTTGCATGGTTGTAATTGGGTGTTATTTCCGGCCTCGACCAATATCGTATGATCGCAGGACCGCCGCGACGGGTGCTTCGCGGAGGTATTAATTATCTACGTTATATCTTGATTGTTACCACCATCTCTGTATGATCGCAGGACCACCATGACTGATATTCTACTGTGTTATCAATTTCAAAGTGAAATTTTAAAATTTAATTATCGATGATAATTTAACTGATGTCTGCTCGAAGTCTCATCTAGTACGGTGGTTTGGACGGCCGAATGGTATCATAAAGTCTCTCATTTAGTCAACTGGCGTGCATGGTTTCGAATCCCCGGTTGTATGTGACAAGGAGTAGGGTCGCCTGTACAACCACGTGGGTTTCCCGGTGTCCTTCGGTTTCCTCCCACAAATTCGATATAAGGGTAGTCGGCCAAAGGTCCCCTCCCTTATAGAACAATGTATGGCTTATACCGGCCTTCTTTAGCACGGAGAGAGGGTATTTTTGCCCGGACAGTGGCATATTCAACATCTCTTCGTCCATTTCCAAGAGATCATAAACCCCTGATGAATGAAGACCGAGCATGACAAATCACGAAGCGTCTTCGTCGGTATCAGTTTGGACACAAATTTGAGACTGAGTTCTCTGCTGTGTAAATAAACGATATGATAATTCGACTGACTGTGATATGATAATTCTGCCGACTGCGATGTGATTAACGGTCTGAGGGGCGAGATAAAGGTGGTTTGAATTACACTGGATAATCGAACTAATCTCGTCAAGGTGATATGGAATTAGTCAGGTTTTATTATTGTTCAGATTATCAAGACTGTTCCTGTTTTATAGCTTCTAACTGTTTATTTATTTCTACGCAGACACGTGACAGGTCGATCTAAGAAATTATTATTAATGGTTCCGTGAGACCTCACCATTAACACTGCACTGTATATAGTTTGGATTTTCTGTTCAAAAAGTGCATTAGCATTAACACCCTCGCCAACACCACACGTTTGTTATATTCAGGCCCCTGTTTCTATGGTTACGTGGACAATGGTGGGATGGGAATTCTGCCAGTATAGTGGCGTTTCCACCGACCTCTCCTTGTATTTAAATTGATCTTTTGCACCTCTCTGCGCACGGGTCCTCACTATTTCCACAACCCTCCTTATCAGCACCTTTACGCTCACCCCTGACAAATGGAAACCACCTAGATTTTACCATGGTAACCAGCACCGTATGTTGGTCTATCACAATAGTAATATCACAGTCAGCCTGCTGGATGAGTAACTGTCAGTGGTACAGGGGGCGGGTATGGCAAAACGTCTAGCTGTTCGGTTGGAACAAAAAAACGAAGTCTCGTGTAAATCATTATTAGCAATGCGTTGAAGTGTGGCTTTAAACCCCATTTCATTCTGTACTCCCTCGGTCTATAGTTTTTTGACGCACAAAAGAACTAAGTATTCCACACAACGATCGCACGATATGAACACTCTTGGTATATCTGGAACGAAACTTGTTCGCTCTGGTGATAGAGGTTTTTGTCTCGCCACTCGATTCTGGAACCAACTACCTCCCAAAACCAGAGAATCAGAAACTTTCGCTGTTTTCAAAGCGATCCAAAAGATTTTTTTATTCAAACGATCTCATCCAGTGTAGTAACTTTTATTTTTGTGAGATTTATGTGTGTTGCATTTTATAGATGGAGTATGGGCATTATTTATACATATTATTATTATTAACTCACTGATCTATATTTTGAATTTTTTTTTCAGATGATGTATAACCAAAGACAGTTTGTTACTTGTGTTGTGGTTGGTTTTCTCTTTTGTCTGGCGGTGTGTGAATGTCGACGTATCGAAGGGAAACAACTTCGTCGTCACAAAAATAGAGGACTCTTACGGTTTCCGGGAAATGAATCGACAACGACGAGACCCTCAAGAAGCACGAATCCGATATACCGACCATTCGGAGTAACCAAGACAACACGTAAACAAAAAAACTCGGCGATTCGCGGAAGTCGTAAAGCCGTTGTCGTAACCAAAAAGACATATTTACGTAAAGAATGGTGCAAAACGCAACCGTTGAAACAAATAATACGGGAAAAGGGTTGTTTACGGACGACCGTTATTAACAGTTTTTGTTATGGACAATGCAATTCCTTCTTTATTCCCAAATCGGACAAAGCCGACGACAAACCAACAGCATTCATGTCATGTGGATTCTGCAAGCCTCGCAAATATCGGTGGATTCTTGTGACGCTCCGCTGCCCTGGCAAAAAGGGCATGAGATTCAAACGTAAACGTATTATGAGAATTAAGAAATGTAGATGCATGGCACAGGACGTACAGTTTCCGTGAACATTTTACAATGCTCTTGATGACTTGTAGATAGGTGAAATACCAAATCCACCCAAATGGTTGTGATGTGACTAAATACAATTTGTGATGCACTCATTTTGCTGAACTCAAACGGGATCGGGCGAAATATTTTGAATAATAAACATTACTGCATTTTGGGAAATTTGAACAGAGTTCATTTTGTATGTTACTAAATATAGTGCAGTTGTATTTGACGCAGAGAAATGTTCATTTTGACTCTCTTTTGTGAACTCAATTCTGACTTTGCACGTTGAACTCAATTTTAACTTTATATAGTGAACTCAGTTCTGATTTTGTACATTGAACCCGTTTTGATTTTGCACAGTGAATTGTGGTTTGACTGAGATAAATAAATGTCCATTGTGTTTTGACTCTATTATAATACCAGCGCTACATGGATTGTTTTGACTCTAAACTGTGGACGGTATTTTGGACTCTGAACTGTGGATGATATTTTTGACTCAGGGAAGACATTTTTTTAACGGGTTGTTATTTAAATCACCCGTCAAAGTTTAAAAACAAGCAAACAGAACTCGGTTAAGTTTTGAATTGAATTGTTTGTGTAATAAAAACTGTAATTTATTTCATCAGTGGAACTAATTGACGTGGATGATATCTTCAGTGCTGCCATCTAGTGTGCTAATTATATTTATTTCCCTTGTTGAAAGAAGAAGAAGCTATTCGGTGCGACCGATCTATTTTATATCGTTTTAGATACAAACAACCGAACTAATGGGAATAAATGAACATTCGCCAAATTCTTATAAATGCTTCATTTCCACAACTTTGAATTTTCATTCTTCTCAGTCTAATTCTGGTTGAAGTTTTGGCAGACGAGGCGATTATTTGGGCGGGAAACGTTAGTTCTTATCGAACTTCATCAGTTAAGTCGCCACAGCGGAGACGAAATACCGCCAAATGTCGACACTATGTGAATTGCCCTTATCTTTATGAACTGATTCCTTATCATCCAGTCGTTTAGTTTATCAATGAATTTTATTGACATGTAAGACTTGATAACGGCGACGACATGAATGATTGTGGCAGTCTGCGGTTAGTTATTTTATTTTTCTCTTTTATACATGTTAAATCTAAGATGGCGGCGTATGGCGTGGATCATTAGCATGAAATATAGAGCTGTGTTGGAAAGTTAATCAAGTTTATGCCCCAGTTGAAATTCAGAATACAGATAAAGAGAAATAAAAAACTCGACGGCGCCCGACGTTTAACTCTCGTCTTATTATTGCTATTGTTACACGAGATTGTTCGAGACATGATATGTGAGAGTCAAGTGGCCGTATTAACGAACAAGTGGCGCTTTTTACCGACTACTTGACAACACAATGCGCGAGTTAATGGCGGGAGCGGGATTAAAAACACGTGGGGTCGTTCTCGAGGTTTTTTCAATTAGAAAATCCTTTTCACTGTGGAGGATTACGGGGTACCCCAAACAAAGATTTGTATCGGGTTGCCGTTCACAGTGTGTGGTGGATCATCAGACGACAGATCAGACGTTTGACTCCAGATTTAACGGCAAATAACAAATCTCTTACTGATTAACAGACGATAACGACAGGACATCATGACGTCATCAAAAGATCTAGTGTTTTACGCATGACCGGAGCGGGCACTGTTGGCACCATGTTATTACGTCATTTGTTTAGTTATTGACGTAGAAATCGTTCTGCTGTTCGACATATCCCGAGAGATTAATCAACCCTTTTTAAATTCTCAATTAAATCAACATTTGAGCTGGCTTAAAACAGACATCTATTTCATACATCGTGATGTTTAAACAAAGGTCCATTTGATGTATACTCTGATTTGAAATTATTTTACTGCCAAAACTATTAAATGATAACACATTCGATCAAATTTTGATTTGTTGGTTTTCAAATTTATATTCATACTACATGTATATATTATTTTGTACATTATATCTGAAAATATTTATTTACATTGTGAAGATAGATCTTAGTAGAATTAAAGATGCATTATGTAAGATTTAAATAAAGAGCTGGCTGTTCTTGCTATAATATTTTAAAAATATAATTGAAGAAAGAACATGTCCGATACTATCTCAACATAGGGTCACGAGTGACGTATTGCGTAATATTGAATTTAATATTAAAGTCTCTGCACGTCAATTGTATATTGGGTGAATATCTCATTTTTAACGGCGCTGACTTCTGATGTCAAATGTTGATACATTTAAAATTAAATTCATCATATTTTTGTAAATACTGAATGACACTGAATCATTTTTATTACAAGAAAGTCCGTGTTTAAGTTTAGATAGTATCGGAAATGCGTGTGGTAATTTCTGCCAGGCGTTATGCAACAGAGCAGTTTTAATAACTTATCTTATTGCCGAGTCCTGCTATAATGTCAACGCTCTGCTACAGCCCTATAAGAGTTTAATGTTATAGCCGTATTTGACTGTATACAGAGAGCTATGCTACAACGTTTTAAGGAGTTGAACTTTACTAGCCCCACTTTTCTTCCCCGATTGCGCTTACTGGGTCAATGATGACGGGGTGTTGACTGTATGGTACCAGTTATGTAAATATGTATATATCTAATGTACTCAACAAACTGTGATATGTGTAAATATATGTGTTATTATAATGTTTGTATATATTATATGTATATAGAGCCTATTAAATATATCTAACTTATATACTTTCATGTCTTATTATTTTTTTATTATACAGTGGAACATGTATAAACTGTTAACACGTCAGACAACTCAAGTTGGAAACGTTATTCAAGTTGGGTTTTGGAAGGATTTGTGCTCGTGGTCGAATTTACCTACTTCAGGACCTTATTGCCGAACTTATCAGTGGGTCCGTATGGTTTTGAATAATGAAATACCCAATGTACGTTTAAAACAGGATAATACGCTGGCATGCTCGGGGACAAATTAGTTTCAGTCAGCGGCCACACGACTAGGGTTAAGGTTCTTTGCAGTGGGCGTCTGACCAAATAAAAATAATAGTGATTAAGCCTTTCTAATTTCAATTGTTTCCCTCGAGATCTTAGTATTTTGTCGTCATAAATTATTGACGTCAGCCATTTGGTTTAAAAAATTGGCCAGCATAATTCTACATGCTTGTGGACAACTACGAAAAATGTTTAAACTGGTTTACTGGTTTCTGTTTAGTTACGATCCACTGCCATGCGCATGTTATTGTCAAACTGTTTCGTGTGCATTATAATTAATCCAGTTTCGCATTTTTCTCAAATGTATTTTACACCCCACTCCCTGTATTTGATAATCACAGGTTGATAAACGCCTGTTGAATATGGGAAAGAATGTAGCTTCTTGTAGCGCCATTGCAACGATTGTGCATGTCACCAACCAAGATATTTTGAGACATTTCTTTCTCGTAGAGTCATTACGAATGAACAATCATTTTGAGACTAGCATCGAGGTAATTTCACAGGGGTATTTGAGCTTGAGCAGCCGGATGGGGGGGGGGGCGAAGGATTTAATGGGTGCACATTTGATTGAGTGAACGATACCCGTCTCTCTCTCTTCCTCTTTCGCTCACTCCACCCTCTCTCTTGTATAAATCTGAAATAAAATGATGAATTTGAGTAGGAATGGTTGGGCAAGTGGTGACCACGATCTGGTATCCAATATTTCTGCACCAAGCTAACACATATTTATAAATTAACCCCATTTTCCAGTAATTAACCTTAATAAATTCTCTTTTGATATAGGTTCCACGCTAATAGTTACTCAAAGATTCAAATGCCCTTGTAGACACCGACTTGAACGATCTTATCTTTGGGCTGGGAGACTTAGATTACTTTAATATCCATCTATTATTTTAGTGTATAAAGAGTCTTGGCGATAGAGACTACGGGTGGAGTAGCTTTGTTCCAGACAAAAGACGTGTTTCATCATTTTATCTGATCTTACGTCACGAGATAAGCTCTACGTCATCAGATAAACCGAGACCTCGTTGTCATCTACTCGGTCATCAAGTGAAAATCACATTATTCATAATTATGTATCTTAAATGAAACGACAGAATAAATTATATAAATACATGTTGATCTACTATTTCAAATTTGTCATCTGAAATAAAATGATGCTTTTTATGGTGACAAATACATTGTGCTGAGCAAGGTGGATCTAGAGAGAGAGAAATGTGGTTTAAAGTCCACTGGAAGCAAACTATGTCATTTCCGAACTAACGGATTGTTTAATTTTATTTCAATAATTCGCGTGCGCGACGGGATCTTTAGCAGTGGGAGGAAATCGGAGGACACGGGGAAAACTCACAAGATTGGACAGGCGACCCTACTCCTTGTCACGAACAACCGGGCAATTGAAACCTCTCCAGTTGACTCAAAGTCAGACCTTATAATACAGCTCGCACGCGCTAACCATTCGGCCACCAAACCCCCATGATGACAACTACATGGCACTGAGCAAGGTAGATGATCTATGAGCGGGAAGGTTATGGCGACCGATCCATCGATAGAAAGATATTTTCGATAAGGTCGAATATACAAACATGTCCCCCTAAACCCCCATTTTAGCTTCATAAGCAGACAGAATCAATATGGTTTTTGTTCCGACAGGTATGTTCGGATACCGAAGTTAAAGGCTCAATGCGTGAGTTAGCATGCTATATTGGAACCCCCTGTTAATTACAATACTGTAAATGTTTAATCTATAATAGGATGATCGGTCCAAAAATGGTTCCATTCCGTTCAGTATTTACAGCACGCCGCCATGATGGGTCAAGTTTCAATCCGATTGAGTCCGATTTGATATTTTATATTTCATCGAAAATGCAAATGACGCGTCGTGCCGTTAAATGTGCTAACTAAACCCTATGGTGGAAACGGCGTACCTTCGCTCCCTCACCCCTACCTCTCGCCTACCGGTGTTTCGGTCTCGCGTGTTAAGGACAGAGAGGTTAACAGGTGCAACTATTGCTAATCTTCTTCGCCCCTACCTAATAAGGGCATTTTGTAATGAATCTGAAGCAGTAGGGTTTGGGATGGTGGTGGTGTTGTCAACCCTCTTGGCGCAAGAAATGTTTCGAATATAAATTTTTTGTATGCCTCACAGTGAATTTGGCATAAACATGTGTGACGTCTCTCAGTGGAACATTTGTATTCAGCAGTGGGGCAGTTTTCCCAACTATTTACTGTGGTACAGAATCCTGTATCCAATTTAACCATTATCTTTGAAGCGATTGCCGATTCTGATCTCGAATAATTTTTGTTTACCTCTATCCCAAACGGCAGTGTGTAATACTCATAATGACGATAATGGAAAGATCCCGGTTTCAAGCAACCATTTTTACCCATACGTAAAAGTACAAAATATTTGTTAAAAATCGGTCAATGAAAAAGACAAATATGACCCCTTTCCTTTGAGATGACAAGCAAAATACGCGTACTATTTCAACCCCTTGGTTTTGTGAATGAATGTTGTTGGTGATAAGCGTTTGTGAAAAATAGCGATAAACTACAACATCCTTTAAAACAAAACAAAAACAAAACAAAATGGACGTGGACGGACCAGTGGTCAACGTCACGTGGTATTGTTGATAAATAAAGGAATAATGGCGACGACTCGATCAACACTGACCGCTATCACAAAACCCCTTTTTACGTCGGCCTTTAGAATTTGCCGTCAATATGGCGCTACACCGGACCTACTGTATGAGCTCACTATATTTTAAAAAAACACTTTGCAAACGTTGAATCCCTTTGAACAAAACGTCATCACAAATATGCTAATGTTCGTTTGCTAGCCGTTTCCCGCCCTTTTGTCGGCTAACGGAAAAAGAAATCAAAGAAGTCATTTACTCTAGCAGACGAACAGATTCCCGCCATACCGGCCAGTCAATAGAAAAAGATTTCCACAATACGATATTGACCGCAAACAAATTCTTCATATGGTCGGCTCGGCCTATTTCTCACCTCCTACCACAAGAATGAAATTAATTAAATGGCTAAAAAAAGACCGTTCCAAAGGTCATCTAAGGTCACAGGTGCTATGGTCTCTCGTTTTGATAATCAACCCGATGATACACTCCAATAGTAGACAGGAATACGGACGCATTGACTTGGAAATAAATTGTTCATTTCATATTTAAAATCTCTGGTCGTGTATAATTGAAGCCAAGACATTAAAATACGAAATAAGAGTATACAATATCGTCTGCTATTCGGTGGGGGGGGGGCTGACAAGGACATCTGTCTAGTCGTTCGGATGGGACGAAAAACTGAGGTCCAGCGTATAAATTGGCGCGAAGGTAAAATATCCCCCGTCAGTTGGAATTTGATATAGAAGCCGGCCGTAGTGACAAACCCTATTTAATTTACTTTAATTTCTTATTTGGGTTTTCCAATCCTTTGCAACCACAATCGGTGCCCAAAACATGCCACGCCTTGCTACGCTGGACTATGCTGTCGATATGGGTTCATCCCACAACAGCGGCGTTCAAGGGAGTTGGTGATGCCCCGAGATTCAGTATAGAAATGAAATGAAATGGGGTTTAAAAAAAGTAAAAACAACTTCATTTGAATTTCACTCCTTGATTTGGTTTCCCAACTGAGGGCCCAATTTACCAATAAGGTTAGTGGGGCGTTGGCCAGGTGTCCAAGGTTGGTAGCTACTCATATTTTACTCACCGCGACAGCACAGCGTACAGCCCAGTTTCAAGTAGCTCTATGAATTTGGGTGCACAGTGGTGAGTTTGGCCTATAGGGCCCATAAGTATGTAAATCCGGCCATGTCAGGGTTGCTTGCCCTCGCTGTCCGAGTTGGTCGCCTCATCTGTAGTTCCCTTACGCGCGCATCTGATAGGGAGAGGGAGCATTATGGGACTAACACATGGTTCAATTTTATTTCAATAATTCGCTTGCGTCAGACCTTCAGCTGTGAGAAAGCAGCCCTACTCCTTGTCACGTACAAGCAGAAAATCGAAACGGCGCCACCTTGCGAACTAGCCGCTGGTATGAAAGCGCCGGTTGGGTTGTATAAATCGTGAAGAGAAGATATTATTTACAGAGCAGACGACAAGATTAGGTTAATAGTCCCGCTAACAACCTCCTCTAATCACCCACAGTCAATAGGCACGCGCCACCATCACATTCTAACGTCTGCTCTTACCACAGTCTGGCGGGAAATATTTTATATACACACAAATCTTGAATAACCAGACATGAGCTTTCTTTAAGAAGTTTTAATCAAGAGTCATTGTCTAAATCAATCAAATTCTCGAGCAATTAGTCACAGATTTTTCTTATTTGAAGTTTTATCCGGCGTTGAATTGAAGGATTGCGTGTCGGCCCGACATCAAGACATATTTTTTTTATCGTGATTTTTCTCTTTCCATATTACAGAGCCATGGTTGAACCGCATTATTCCCAGTAAAAAACAATCTTTCCTTGTCAATAAGATGTTAACTGCTTGTTTTTTTTTTTATAAATAAACACATTAATACTACTTCTGAATTTTATTAACGTGCTACGTTTCATATTTGCTTGATAACGATGCCTGTATGTGTATTGAAATGTAGCATGTTAATAAAATTCAGAAGTAGTATACCCATATAAGTGAAATCTATCTCTTGTAATGTTTGGTTTTTGATTTTTTATTTTAAATTGCGTATTCAACAAATAATTTGCAACTATGGGGCTTATGCCTAAAATTGTTGTTGATACTAAATAGCCCAAATATTTTTGCCAATGTCTTGTTGTCAAAAGACTATACTCGGTGTGCATGGCGCTTCATTCCCAGCCGGGTTTGATAGTTGTTCGGATGGGACAAAAACCGAGGTTCCGCCTACACATTGAAATAGCATTTGACAGCTGGAATTCGATAAAGCGGAGGCGCAAACACCGCTGTTTTGGACAAATTTCCCTGCATGGCGTCCCGAGGGCCGTTGCGCCGCGGCCTGGGCAAAATTTTCCTCATAGCACACTGGTGCTCGTTTTCATTAGCCTAGTTCGGAACAGGACAACAGGACTTTAAATCCCACTTCATTATCGTTTCAATCGCCCGGAGGAAACCCACGAGGTTGAAGAGATAGGAACGCCTTCTCAACATCCTGGGTTTCCTCCGGGCACTCCGGTTTCTTCCCACTGCTAAACACCCCTACGCGCCAGCGAATTATTGAAATAAAATTTAAAAAAAACATATGTTAGTCCCGAAATGACCTAGCTTGTGTCGAGTGGACGTTAAACCCCATCTTTTCTCTCTCTCCCTCTCTCTCTCTCTCTCCCATTCGCCCGGTTGGTGCAGAGAAGACGTTAAACCCCATTTCATTTCACCTTTAAGTAATAGGCCTAATAATTTATGCTAAGAATGTAAACGAATATTTTAATACAGAACGCTATTAGCCCGTCTGCTGGCTAGTCACCCCAAAAGGTTGATTTCAGTATGTCGCCAGCTGTACTGTGGTCCACGCCGGTCAGCTTTCAGACGTCAAAGGTCGGGGCTTACAAACGATTCGAAGGGGGTTGGATTTGTCGTCTGCTCAAATCAGTTTATGGTCAACTGGCAGACGTAGTATTGTGGAGGCAGACGATATTTAATTAATAGGTGGTCATAACACCTCGATACACTCCAGATGGCGACCACAAGATGGCGACCACAACAAAACAGATAAACCTATAAAATAAAAACCTGTTCCCTCCGAATATTGTCTACGATATCACCTCTGGTGGAAGTGGACGTTAAACTTCAGAAATGAACGAACGAACCTCCGAATAGAAATGAAAATAAACGAAATGGGTATACATAGCCTACACCATACAGTGTGCTATGAAGGACATTTTGCCCGGACAGCGACACTATCGCCTACTCTTATATCGAATTCTGTGTACTGGAGTCTCGGCCTCGGCGCTAGAGTATCTATGCACCGGAGTCTCGGCCGGACCTTTAACGTGTCACTCAGATATGATGTCTACGTGAGCGACCGAGAGAGCGTGTCCGGTGGTTCGGAAGGGACGTAAAACCAAGGCCCACCCGTACACATATTGGCTTGCACACGTAACCTTAAAACGAAAACTTCATCTTTACTATCCCGGTTGGAGAAGAAAACTTGGACGTTAAACCCCATTTCATTTCCGTTCAGAAATAAAAAAGACCGAAGAATTGCGTGGACGTGACATTATAATCCCTGTTCTGTTTATAGCACGGGCGAACTAAATTAAGTAATTAAAAATATATATATTAACATTTCACCTTTGAAAAGTCTTTCTTGTTATTATTGATTATCGTCCATTATTAGACAAGGTTGGAAGTCATAATGACATAATTCACAGTTGACAACATATTAATCTCCGACTTATTGACAGTTGTAGAGAGTTAAAAATATTACAACACAATTCTTAACTCGGTGTGAAACCAAATATACTTCAACCAACGAGTCAATCAATAACTAAACAACATAGAAATCAAATCAATTTAAATCTTTTTAATGAAACACTTCATTGATAATCAATTAATATAATATTAAACAGCACAGTGTAATATACTGATAAGTTTAGAAAGGGGTTATCGGAGGGTGAGGGTTCTTTGCAGACCCCACTCCCACACAGAACGCACGGGCCGTGGGTCTAACGTTTCCCTTGGGTTTTCGGGTCTTTCCAAAAAGAAAAGAATAGTTCTTGGTTAAAATTAGTGTATCCAATTTACCGATTTCTTAAATCTAAATCTTTTAATGAATGGGGTTTAACGCCCTACTGTTCTACACCTAACCTGGGCTAATGAAGACGGGCATACGCCATACAGTGTGCTATGAGGGAAAATGTTGCCGGACAGAGACACTGCGTCCTACTCTTATATCGAATTCCAACTGTCAAGGGATCTTTTACTAGCACGCCAATGTGTACAGGGGACCTCGGTGTAAAAAGGGGCTATTCTTAGGGTTATCGGGAAGTGAGGGTTCTTTGCAGATCCCCCCCCCCACACACACCAACCCAGAAACCACGGGTCGTGGGTCTAACGTTTCCTAACCTTTGGGTTTTCGGGTAATCATAAAAAAAGAAAAAAAAAGAATTAGTTCGTGGTTAAAGTTAGTGTATTCAATTCCCCGATTTCTCAAAATTAAATTTTTAATAAAGTTATGAGGATATCTGTTTGATTCATAGGCTACCACTTACAACTGGAATGGATGCACAGCTTGGTTTCTCCTTGTCAGTGGAGCAAAACGGAACAGTGTCCAGTCGTCGGCATGGGGAAAAATCCAGGGTCTCGTAGCGCCGCTGCCCGGCTCGATTTCACCCCTAGCATAGTGCATACCTCGCTCGAATGAAGCAACATAATCGTGCTTAGTTCATTTCATTCAATTTCGTTATAGATGTGTGTGTGTGAATTACAGTAGAATCTGCATTAAGCAGCCACCCATGGGAATTTGTACGATTGACCGCTTAACGGGAGTGGCCTCTTAATGAAATCTCGTGTTTTTTGTGCTGACATCAATTAATATTACGCTTGGGTGCACTTGCAACGGTAAATTTGGCCGTCGCTGAATCTCAGACATAACTTCCGTAAACTTGTCATTTTATCTTCTTTTAACGTCTGCTCCACGAGGTGGGCCAGGCAACCCTAGGAAAATCGTGCTGTAAAATACTCATGCCATTATAAACAATTATATTTTTAACAGTGTATTTCTTGGTTAAAAGCTTCTCGAACTGAACCATGTTAGAATTTACCAATATCCTGTAATTCTGAGTATCCCCAACCAGACGAGTACACAACCACCCCGGCTTTCTTGACCATCTTACCGTATTTCGTAAAATAAGATACAAAACGACCCTTGTCTGCCATTGGATCGGGGTTTACGACGCATATACGTGTATAACAACGGTTTACATTTTAAACTAAAATCATCATTATGTTTTACTATTCGTTTTATATTTTAAACAGTAAAGACTATATGTTGACAATACTTCGCTCCAAATTAGACTGTAAGTCACTCCAAATCAGATTATAACTCGCTCCAAATTAGACCATTACTCGCTCCAAATTAAATGTAGACTATAACACTCTCCCATTCAGTCAATAAATTTCTCAAAATAAGACTATAACGCATCCTCAAAATGAATGGGCTGTATCCATAGACCATGAATACACATAAAATGGTAACGTCTGGTTCTAAATGATGTCGTGGCGTCGGTCAATTTTAGTTTTTGTTTCTTCAAACTTTTTTGAGAAAGGGAGAGAACTGGGGTTTAACGTTCACTCGACACAAACTAAGTCATTTCGGGACTAACATATGGTTTAGTTTTATTACAATAATTCGCTTGCGCGAAGGGGTCTTTAGCAGTGGGAGGAAACCGAGTGCCAGGTGGAAACCCACGAGGTTGAGAAGGCGCCCCTATCTCCATGCCACATAGCTCACAACAGGGATCGAAACAACAGCCGCAAGCCAGAGGAGACCGGCCAGCTAGAGGTCGAAGCGCGACACTCTAGACCACAAGGGCATCCCAACCCCCCTTTTTTGAGAAACTGGACGCCCCCGACAGTAGGCTTTAAACATAAACCATAATCAACTCTCGTATAGTCTATATTTTCAATAACTTTAATTAAATACGTAAAACGGATGATCGATATTTTGTTTAATATCTAATGTTGAATCATGTTAACACCACGACGGCCCCCTTTCAACACCAGGGCGGAACCCTGTCAACACGAGAATTGAATCCCTGGCTACTGAGTCAGCATTTTACTCAATCAGCCATCTTGGCTCCACATAAAACAGTTTATTTAAACCATTACGGTGATTAATGATTTCCCAATATCCGCTAATATATGAAGTAATTTTTCCATTTTAATTGCCGAATTATGTCGGCCTGCAGATGAAAAGGCAATTTTCCTTTCATTTCTCGATATAATACTCCCACGATAATATTTAACCAAGTTTATTCCTGGAATTAAACAGAATTTTGTCGCCTTGCCGTGTTTGTTTATAAAAATAATATTCTAGTATTTACGATCAGAGTAAACAGCTCGACTGTTTATGGTCGCCTTTTATTTCAATTTATGATGTTATTTCGACATAAAAACACCCTATGTGTTAATTAATGACATTAGCCAATATTTGAAGTAATTTCTCGACGGTTTTGTTGATCAAATACTTAACGCTTTTATCATAGTTTTATATTATAATTTAAAGGAATTTTCTGGAGGCAAAGACAAGTCGGTCTGATACGAGTTGCCATAAAAGATTAGAATAAAGAGAGAACCATATTTAGACCCAAGTCAACATATATGTATCCCGCCCACGATCCCGTGTTTCATTCTATTATTGTACATTTACTACAGATATATATAGTCTATTAATTGCATAGTTTCTGTTCATTATAAATAATTTAAAGTGTTGATTCAGCATTCACAAATAAGATCATTGAGATAACATTGCGTAACATGTTGGCGGAAGTCCGTAGACTGCAGCACCGAAAGCCCATGCCCTACCCCGACCAGAACTGAACCCAAGACTCATGAGTTTGCATGAGGGACAAGATCCCGTCCGGGCCCTCAAAAACTATATGTGTGTGTGTGTGTGTGCAGAGGGGGGGGGGTGGTGGCAGTCCCTCCTAGTGCCACTGGGTAATATTGGGCCGTGTGGAACATGCTAGAGTTGATTTGTAGAATATCTGACCCACAGGGTTGGAGCACTCAAGGGGCACCAAAACTCAAAACCGTGACCCGTCATTGCGTCATTGCGCCACTCTCACTTAGCCCCTGAGATGTAATGGAATGTGTGTAGTAAAGGTGGATGATGGGTTGGAATGGGTGTGTTGATGGTGAGATGTGATGGGTGTGTTGACGGTGAGATGTTAAAGCATGGGTGTGTTGACGGTGAGATGTGATGGGTGTTTTGACGGTGAGATGTAATGTAATGGGTGTGTTGACGGTGAGATGTGATAGAATGGGTGTGTTGACGGGGAGATGTGATAGAATGGGTGTGTTGACGGGGAGATGTGATAGAATGGGTGTGTTGACGGGGAGATGTGATAGAATGGGTGTGTTGACGGGGAGATGTGATAGAATGGGTGTGTTGACGGGGAGATGTGATAGAATGGGTGTGTTGACGGTGAGATGTGATAGAATGGGTGTGTTGATGGGGAGATGTGATAGAATGGGTGTGTTGACAGGGAGATGTGATAGAATGGGTGTGTTGACCGGGAGATGTGATAGAATGGGCGTGTTGATGGTGAGATGTGATAGAATGGGTGTGTTGACGGGGAGATGTGATAGAATGAGTGTATCGATGGAGAGATGTAATGTAATGGGTGTGTTGATGGTGATAGGATGGGTGTGTTGAGGGAGAAATGAGATGTAATGGGTGTGTTGATCGTGAAATGTGACGGAATGAGTGTACAGACAGAAACAGCACTCGCAAAATTCCTCTAAAACCAGACCGCAGCCTTTGCGAGGGCGAATGCCTGTCTTCATTAGCCCAGATGACATTAAATCCCGTTTTACTTGTGTATACAGTCTAAGGATAATAACCTGTGTTGTATATGTATTTATTGACAGTATAAAATATAATAAATACAAATGGTTATATATAATTTACTACATAATAATATTGTATATTTTAAACAATGAAAGATCTATATAATAAAACAACCTTTGCTCATGGGCAGGAAATACACCAACTGACACTGACAATGTCCGGCACACAATCAACTCTGTCCGGTGTAATGATAAAGGGTATCACATACAGTTGTTGGTCTTTTCTCTTTAATTTTATTGATATTTATACTAATGCCAGGTACAGCTTAAAACCAGCTTAAATACCTCCTGGCATTTTAAGATCAACCGACAATATTGCCAAATCTACACTGAACATGTGAATACATCAAGGAATGATTATTGTTGAAGAGGGTGACCATTTTGATTATAGTAAAAAATGAAAACTTCCAGGTATTATAAACTAGTCTAAATAATGTGGTGAACAGTTTGATTATATCTAACTATATGGCATTACTAATACCCCACCCTGCAACACCAGTTTAAGTCAACAATGTTTTGTGACTACAGTCCAAATTATATTCTGACCTTACAGCGTTAGTCCATAATATTTTTTTTATTACAGTCAACATTTCAAATTTAAACTAATTCAGCATTCCATTTCAACTTAAATCAAAATTACATTTGAACTTAAATCAACATTACATTTAAATTTAAATCAACATTACATTTCAACTTGCCTCTAGGACATTTTTCTACAAGTCAACAATGTGTTTTGATCTTAACATTATATTTTACTGTAAGTCAACATTATGTTTTACTGTAAGTTAACATAATGTTTTACTGTAAGTCAACATTATGTTTTACTGTAAGTCAATATTATGTTTTATTGTAAGTCAACATAATATTTTACCCTAAGTTAACATTACGTTTTATTGTAAGTCAACATAATATCTTACGGTAAGTTAACATTATGTTTTACTGTAAGTTAACATAATGTTTTACTGTAAGTTAACATAATGTTTTACTGTAAGTTAACATAATGTTTTATTGTAAGTTAACATTATATTTTACGGTAAGTCAACATAATAGTTTACAGTAAGTCAAGGATTTTCTTCTCCTTTAAGGAAAGAAATCCCAAACAAAACAACAACAAAAATGAATGAAAATAAACCTATTTTGATTTTAATATTGGAGGAATGTTGCAAAAGTATAACTATATAAAAATAATAAATATAATTCAGGAAGAGATACATATATTAGAGCCGGATTAAGATCTTGTGGTCTCCTTGACTACAGGTAGTGTGAGGTCAACAGAGAGACAGTTAGGAATCGTGGCCAATTTCACCTAATTAACAGGATGGAGCCATATTGCACTGATATTCAATTTTAGAGACTTTGAAAACAGGATTAAATAAAGTGAGAGGTTTGGTAAAGTTTCTAGTCCATAGATCAACAAGATTGGAACATACATCTAGATATAACCACTATCTATAACATTACCTCATCTGATGTTCTCTTTTATTGACATAACAAATCAAATCTTTCACATCAAATATTATATACTTTGTTGTATATCTATATATATATATATATATATATAATAACCATGATAACATCTAAATATTAGATGTACATGTCCATATAAGGACATATATAAAAAACATTTGTAGAGGAGATTCACCTGCCATTCCACTAGACAACATGCGTGGCTTATTGTATTACAACAAGTATATATCTAAAACCTAAACTGATACAGATGGTGGCCCTAGGGGCCTGCAGTCCCCTCACCTAAATTTGTGCTTTAGGTCGGCAGGGGTGTTGCTGCTGATGAAATTGAATGTTTTATTTGGATCACTATCGACACCTTGATTGACACCCCTAACCCTAACTCGAAATATTCATAACATCTCTACTCCTAGCCCTAACCATAACTAGAAATACTGTGTTCCCCTACTGGATACATGTTAGTGTTAAATTTCTATTACATTATACATTAGACATACAAGATATATACTGTATGTATAGTAAGTAAATATCTATTAAATATGGACAATAAAAAGTGCATAAAACAGAACTTTTTAGATACTTCAACATGCCTGAAAAAATAAATTAAAACATTTGATTTAGACAGAGTGTGGTAACTGTTATATATTTGTGTGAAAACATTGTGTGAATTATAACAGATCTAAGATATACTATTAATAGATCTAATTAAACCTGTTATTATAATCATGGAGGTTGAGGGGTTAACACGACCAATGAAAGCGCTCTATTCGTAAGACAAGTTTCCTTGAAAAAGATTACTCATCTCTCTTTCTACTTTATCTCTAGAGTTTCATTTTAGTCCTTCTCACAGCTTGGGTAACCAAGAGATCATAAAATCTGTCATTGCGCCAACTGGCGTGGTTTCGACCCCAAGCTTGTTCGTGACAAGGAGTAGGGTCAACCTTGTCTATTTTCTCTCAGTCCTCTGGTTTTCACCCACTGCTAAAAACCCATACACACAAGCGGATTAGTCCAGAAATGACCTTATTTGTGGAAGTGGAAGTTAAACCTTTAAATAATGAATATTTGAATTGTAAAAGAAGTGTTTGATGTGATAACTGGCAAGAAATGACACAGATCACATTTGTATTAAGCATTATGAACCAATGAAATAAAATGAAGTTTAACGTCCTACTGTTCTGCTCCGACTGGGCTAATGAAGACAGGCATACGTCATACAATGCGCCAAGAGGGACAGTAAGCACTTACACTGGCACTACAGTCTACTCTCATATCGAATTCCAACTGCCGATGGATCTTTTACGCGCAAGCCAATTCGTCAATGAACCATTGAGCTATTAGACAAACGTATATATTATGTACTTACATTAGAAGACAGCAGTTTATTAAAACATTCCAGATTTAGCCAATCTGTCTTTCTGTAAAACAACAAATTCATATTTCATTCTTCAGTTTTATTTGGGGATGATTTAAAGAATCAGAAGTAGGTTAACATGGAAATTCATTTAAAATTTTTTTAGGATACCAAACAGACGAGTTATTTGCCCATGAGTTAGAAATTGGAATCAGACCAGTTATTTGATAATCTTGCTTACGAACATGGACATAACAGACTTTACACATAATACTTAGTCATAGTTTGATATTATTTTTGAAATAATTTTCATGTTACAGGCACATGTGAAGAGAGGCCTGATGTATTTCATTTTATATGATATGATATACTAAATCAACTGAACTCTATTAGTAAGTGCAGGAGGACCGCACTACACGAAAACCAAAAACCTATAAGATTAACCTGCGGAAAATATCAAATCAAGTGAATGGATCCGGGGGTCCACTGCGCTGTACAGTCCCGGGCCTGTTATGGTACAGGCTTCACTAAAAATGATTTAAAAAAAAAAAGAGGTAACAGAAATAATGCGACCGATCGTGACAATGGTCGTCTCTTCAATGGCAATAGTCTGCCAGTTGACGTCAGATGTTAGAACGTCAAAAAATTTCAACAATAAGGGCGATAATCCGGATAGAATCTCAGAAAACGCTAAAATAATAAGTGTAGTGAGCAATCAGGAGCAAAACCCGACAACGAGAACATTCTGCAGTACGAAGGGTTGCCAGAATCGTTAACTGGTGTATTTTATCACTGAGTATTCTTGAATCCAACCAATTTGCCATTTAATTTTATTTTTTCAGTAACTGTAGGCATGCTATTGTACATCAACATAAATAATAAAAAATACCATTATTTGAATTTACATGAAATAGGGCTACTGAAGACGGACACATGTCGACAGTGTCGATACAGCCAACTCTTATTTCAAATTCAAACAGTCAAAGGTTCTTTTATTTGCACGCCAATGTAAATATGAAACCTGATTTTGTTGTCCCATCTTACACAAATGATAAAAGGAAGCATGCTAGAAAATCCAGCTGTACTTTTTTTGCCAACAACAGGATCGAGCATGGGACTTGCAGCTACTTACCAAGCCTCCTGCTTTCTTTGATCTTGTCTGAGATAAAATAACTTTCTTATCATCTTTTAATCTTTTTACATGATTCTGGGCTTCTTTTATTCTGAAAAAATACACCATAGTTGTTTTACATGGCATAAAATGGTGCTATTTATATTGTATTTGCAGAGAAAGAGAGAGAGAGAGAGAGAGAGAGAGAGAGAGTTTAAGTCTACTAGTTCAATTATCTTTCAATAATTTGATTGTGGGTAATTGTCTCTAGCAGTGGGCGGATTAAACTAGAACATATATACTAGTTTATTTGGGTGAAGTTTACAAAAATATTTTGACTAAGTAAAGTAATTTAATTGTTCTTCCACATATCATTTAGTTTATGGCTATAAATGTCTCTCCACAGGATTAAGCTAGTATTTTATTTTTGTAGAAAGAAGATTTGTTAAGTACCTTTCTTTGATAATTTTTTGTTGTTCTTTTTTCCAACAATCTTTAAAATCTTTACAAAAACTCGACCAAAAGGAGAAAAAATAACCAGCAGTAACTTCTTTTTCACCACTTTTTGGTTTCACACAAAAATATATCACAGTTTCTTCAAATCTAAAACAAAAATAAAAAAAAATATATCATTTTCCTTTAACTGATTTCAATCATGTGTTTAACTTTTAAATGGGTCTTGGGATGATGTGAGAGGGGCACAACTCGGATCGTTGGAGAGCGATAGGCAAATTGGCTGATATGAAGGGGGGCTGCAGTAGGCTGATGTGAAAGGGCTCCACTAGGGTTATAAGAAGGGGCTGAACCATGCTGGTATGAAGAGGGTTCCAACAGGGCTGATCTAAAGGGGATCACAACAGGGCTGATTTGAATGGGCTGCAGCTGGGTTGATCTGTTGATTTCATCACTAATATGTAAATAGTTTAAAATTTTAATTTGTTGATAATATTTTAATTACTTTAAGGATTAGAATCAACATTTACAACTATAAAAGAGAATCAATTTATGTATATCTCATATTTCTGATATTGAACAAGGATAGTATGAAATAATGATGGATTGTTACTTTAAAATAAACTAACTTTTTATAACTTTCATCAATCAGATCTTCCAATTCTTTACAGTCTTGTTTACCTGGAATATACAAAAAAATCATTACATAGATAGGATAGGGTTGCAGTAGGGACAATTTGATGTTTACTTCACAATATTTTGTTTACATATTGAAAACTATCAATAGGTAGGAAATTAAATAAAATTAAGTTTAACGTCCTACTTTTCTGCACCAACTGGGCTAATAAAGACAGGTATATATGTGATGTGAGATAAATTCACTCTCCAGCTATACATCAATAAATTCTCAATCTGTTTCACAGAGAATTACTTACGAATTATCTCTGTAACGGATGGATGCCTGTCCAAAACACGTGCATTGACTGCCCGCCTCGTAGTCATTGGCTTAACGGCTCGTGCAATGTTTACTTAACACCTAACTGCTTCGGGCAAAATGATGCATTTTACTCATTTAATACCCATTTACACTAAATAGGAAATATTTTTTGACTACAAATACTTCAAACGTCTTTATTTATTTTTCTCTCACCTCAAAAAAATGTTTGAGAATTTTTTTTGTCGGAGTAAAAAAGTTAATATGCCGTACTCATTAAGCCTCGTCGATGTCATGCTTATCAGTGATTGTAGCGGCCGTTTTTACTCCATAATGTATATTGAGAGAAATATAATATGAAACTAGATCAGAAACCATACTATGTACACTGAGAAAGACTGCCCCCTCTCCATCATCAATGTAACCATCCGCTCTCAAAATGGAAACGTCTTCTCCATTCCCATATTTCTCTCAACAACTTACCTTTTATAAAGAATGTTGACATGACTGTATGAAATGGTTCCTGACAATTTTTAGAAGCCGACGATTGTAAAACTTTATCAGCACGTTTTTCAGCAGCTTTAATAATAATAATAAAATCATTTAAAAGTAATATCAGGTCAAAAATTAGAATAAAAGAAAGAAAAGAACCAAATTAAACGTAATAAAAATAGATTTTGAATCATATTTTGTGGTTATTTTTTAAACCGAGTCGGTAGATTATCTAATATTGTTGTTTACTTTGTACCCCAGAAACTAATTTGAGTACATTTGGCGTGAATAGAACAGCTGTAGAAAATCGGAAAAATATTTCCAAAGATGTACCCATTAATTGATTTCAGCTTACATTCAAAATCTTTTTTAATTCTTTTCAGATCTTTTCTGATATCATCAAAGTTGACTAAAGAAGCTTGACTAATATCACTAGGATCTGGTAATGGAAGTTTGACTCTCTCAGACCCTGCCTCCTCTTGTTCATATCGTTGGATATATTTTAATACAACATACTGTAGTAAACTTGTACGATTATCCTATAATATATAAAGATAGGGTTTAACTGCTCTTTACTAACACTCAACACAAACTAGATCATTTCGGGACTAACACATGGTTCCATTTCATTTCAATAATTTGCTAGCCAGTAGGGGTTTTTAGCAGTGGGAAGAAACCAGAGGACCCAGAAAAAAAACATGAGATTGGCGAAGCGACCCCAAGTCATTGGCAAGCACAACGGGGGAATTTAAACTCTTATGATAACACATTTGGCTATCCATCCCTCAGTTAAAGTGAAGTTCTTTAATGTTGTTAATAGTTAAAATTCACAATTGTCATAAAGTTTACATCTTTGATAAATTATCTATTTATAGTTCTGTGATAAATTATTTATAATTCTATATGTAACCTCACCTTGCCTTTCACATCTCGTATCTTGGGGAGAATTTCCAAACCAAATCCGTCTGCTTGGCCACGAGTTCTGCTACCTAATAATGCAAACATAAAACACACATTAGAAATGAAATTGAGTTTAACGTCTTACTTTGGGGTAATGAAGATGGGCACATGCAATGCAGTGTGCTATGAAGGAAATTTTGCCCAGACAGCAGAACTTTGGCCTACTCTTATTTTGAATTCAAACTGTCACTGTCATGGTTGTTTTACTAGCAAGCCAATGTATACCTGGGACCTCTGTTTATCAGCCCAGCCAAACAACTATACAAACAGTAAAACAGTTGTGTAAATGTATTATAACATGAGTGTAATCAGTGCTATATATAATAAAACAACTGTGTATTATAACATCAATATAAATAACTATATAACTAACCTCCATTCATGTAATTACCAAACGTTAAAATCAAACCAAATATTCTTCTTACACCAGAACCATCAATCAATTCCTAGAAAACAATTGAAAGTGTGAATAAGCAAATATCAATCGAAAAATAATTGGCCATCAATTGCTAGATATAAATATACATATCAATTTAGAGCAGGGCGGAAACCCATGAGTTTAGGGAGAATGTCTCTACTCTATGTCACATACAAGTAAGGGGTCGAAACCACACCTCCTGACTTAATGAGAGATCTTAGGATCTAAAATACATGCATTAGAGTAGGGTAGAAATCTGTGAGGTTAGGGAGGACATCTCTACTCCTTGGCATATACAAGTGTAGGATCAAAACTCAATGACAGATCTTAGAATCTAAAACACATGTGTTAGACCACTCGATCCCCCCTCCCTTACCCCCCTCGTAGCTTTCACCATTGTTGTCAGTAAGGTCTTATTATTACACAACTTACCTCACAGGTCATTTTCAAATTATTAAGTTTTGTATCAATCACAGATATCTCTTCCTGGAATGTACTTTGAAATATAAAACAGAATATTCTCTCCGCAAAATCTGGTACCAGAGTTAGATCATACAGAAATCTGTAAATGAAGGAATTTAATTAAATTGTAAGAAAAAACAAGACATACATACAATCAAATTCACTCAGCTACACTTCCAATCGGATTAAATCACAGATCTTAGTTCTTTTCATTTTGTATAGTTCAAAATTTAGTTTTACTTGTCTTTACAACACTAGGATCTGGAAGAGTTGTTATATAACAGGAGTTCTGGATGGCGTGAGGGATTAGCCAATGAAACCATCTGTTATGGTGACTTTTCATTTTGTATAGTTCAAAATTTAGTTTTACTTGTCTTAACTACACTGGGATCTGGGAGAGTTGTTATATAACCCGCGTTCTGGTTTTAGTGAGGGATTAGCCAATGAAACGTTCTGTTACGGTGAATTCTTGGCGTGCAGTGCACAGAAATGTAGGTAAACCCCTAGAAACGTCAACCCTGATTAATTAAACAATGATTGGCACCATATGGTCAAAAGTCTTCTCATGACTGCTGGTCTTTGCCAGATGGACTCCACCCACAAAATATCAATGTCAAATTTTTCTATCGGCAATCTTTGTGAGTGATATGTCAATTGTTAATATTTGTTCAGTATGAGAGTCCTATATAATTCACTCGGCAAATCTCGGCAGATTCCGTAAACTACATCTAGCCTCGGCTGTATGACAGTAAGTGATATGTATCTACGCCCATACATTTGCGATGCGGCTACCGGTTTACTTTAACAGGAAAACTTGACGCTATTACACAAATTGGGAACCTATTCGGCTAGCGACCTATTCGACCGATCGAGCTGCAACCTGTTCGTTGGAAACCTATTTAGAATAAAGACAACAGTCGCCTTAACTCATCTATCTATCAACCAATAAAATCCAACGTTATGTCTATCAAATGAAAGTAGAATATATTATTTTTTATCCATTCCTTTAACTCAGAATAGAAGTGTAATTTCGTCATTATCTTACAGCTGGATCGGTCGAATAGGTCGCTAGCCAAATAGGTCGCCAACTTGTTTTCGGAATGGGCGCAGCCATGTTTCATCCGTGACCTTTAAAGTAGTTCCAATATGGCGGAATTCATCATACTGCCGAGGTTAGATTGTCCGAAATCTTCCGAGGTTTGCCGAGTGCTATATAATTTACACAAGTAAATAAAGGGAAATAACTCTATACTAACTGATCTGGTTTATCTAATTGAACATCAGGATGTTTATTCAAATATTTACTGATCATTTTAATTTCTTCTTCTGTACCTCTCTATAATATAAAATATATATATAAGTACAATCCATAACCAAACTTGGACATAGGGCATCTGTCATTGACCCAACAGTTTATGGATGAACTACTTCTTGGTTTATTACAATACTCTTAAATATATACATTGTGTTATTTATAATTGAATTACGTTCAGGCTTATTATACCTTGTGTGATAATTTGTACTTGACAGGTGCCTTGTGTTGAGTGTTGTATTTGTGATAACCTATGGTATTATAAAAATGTATAAAGAAGTTTTATCTTACCATATCATAAATAGATTTCAACTTCTCTTGATCTATGACAGATGTATCTAAATTCAATATAGCTAAACAAAGACAATAAATAAACAGTTAGAACTAGAGTAAAACATCAATTATGATAGACATATTTCTATTCATGTAGAGGTACAGACTGTCAAGGTAAATATCCTTCATAGCACACTGCATCAAGCATGTGAAATCAACAGTGTAATCATAGAGAGAGAGAGAGAGAGAGAGAGAGAGAGAAATGAGGTTTAATGTTCACTCCACACAACCGGTAGGTAAGATACCGGAGGATCACAGAGGAAACCATGAGGTTAAACAGGCGACCCTACTCCTTGACACATACAAGCAATGAATCGAAACCATGTCGATGACAGATCTGGTGAATTTAATAATTCGACAACCCAACCCCCTCCAACAAGGAGAAGATTACAGAGTGTATGATGGAAATGAAGTAAGCAGACTTTAATTAATTACTCACCATTTTCTATATCCACCATTTCAAGACGAAGACTCGATAAAAATATTCCTACTGTTTGTGATCTCTTGGCATCTATCACCTTAGCAACCTGTAATATAGACATCGAAATTCTCATATACAACCTGTCTCCATGCTAACATTTTGCAATAGATGGAGGGAGAACAAGGAAATAGGATTGATCCTAACATGTCAAATATCAGTTTATAAAATCTCACACTGGGTACAATTGATTTTAATACTAAGCGACGTTTCGACGGGGATACTCTCATCTTTATCAAGCAAATAAAATCCATGGATGAAAGCAGGCTGGGTTAATATTGTTCAATTTTTTATAAAGGACCCAAATCTGATCAAATTTTCTACCTCTGCACATAAGCAAACTAACAGTTCCACTTTATACATTTTCTGTATTTTTGCTAAACAATTATCGCACAGCCTTAAAGAGTTTTCAGCCACAATTAAACAGTTAACAAGTGGTCATAAATTTTACTTAACTAACTAAATAGCAGCTTTTTATCTAATCTCCCATAATACATGTTTAAGTTTTATTAATTCTCATCCATCTTGTATCGTATAGCTGTTTATAAATTTACCTCTTTCGTTTTTGCCTTCTTTTTAGTGGTCGATGTTTTTGTTTTTCGTTCGATGGGTAATTTACAGAACATGGAGTCAAATTCATCCATATCCACAACCGGCTCTTCTACCTTCTCCCAAAATAACTGTAACTCACTTAATCTGTAGAAATAAACATATAAAATTTATCTCTTGAAAACTGTGACAAAAAAATAGCCTAATTAGTCACGATTGTCTAAAATAACATTAAATGGTGTGGATGGTTTAATTAGTCTCGAGGGGGTGGGATGACCTAGTGGTCTAGAGTGCTGTACTTAGACCTCGAGCTGACCGTTCATCTTTGGTTTGCTATGGTGGTTTCGATCCGGGATGTGCGCGTATGTGGCTTGGATATAGAGATGCCTTCTCAACCTGGTGGCTTTACTCTGGGTACTCCAGTTTCCTCCCATGCGTTCAGATAATGAAACATAAGGCTTGTCTGCGATATCTCGTTCGGTGTGTATGGTCTAATTCATTTGGTCCAGCCAGTTGATTATAGATTTGTCATGCGACTGTATTATCTTGATGAAACTACAGTATACTACGAAATACATAGATATAAATATTTTTAGATAAAAACTTACTTTTTCTCTCTCTGTCTTAGAGTATGCACTTGTAACCTCTGCCAAAATAACGGTTTCATCGGAGATTTCGGACTTATAACAGGTTTTGATGGTCCTGGTGAAATACATAAATTTTAAAAAATTCTGATTAGTCTCTCAATTCCAGAGAGTATATCATCGAAGTAAAACATGGTTAGATTATTTTGGGGTGTTAAAAATCAGAGCAGATTTTACATCCAATTCAACAGAAAAGGGGAATTTCGAACTAGTTTTTATATAATATTTTAGTTTTATGCTCCATGACCGCGTTGCAGGAGTTACTGTTGATTAAAGAGATGAAACAACAGAATTTCTACGAGGGGAATTTATCGTGACAAATTACAAGGAGTAGCTGCTCATACAGAGACTACTGTAAGTCGTTTCATATTCTAAGTTTATGTTCAAATCTGTCAATTTATTAAACTTACCTTTGGTTTTAGTGATACTTCCAGGAGGTGGAGGGGGAGGAGGGGGACCCATTCCAGGTAACGGGGGAGGAGCTGGTGGCCCCATTCCAGGAGGTGGGGGAGGGGGTGGAGGGGGACCCATACCTGGAGGTGGAGGTGGGGGTGGTGGTGGGTTTATATTACCAGGTAAAGGAGGAGCTCCAGGAGGAGGTGGAGGGGCATGAACAACATTTCCTAATGGAGATACAACCGGTCCGCCTGGTAACTCGTTACAAGAGTTCTGTTTCTGTGGTGTGGGAACGAGTTCTTGTGGCGGATGTAGCGGGGATAGATCATCGTCCGGGGAGTTGTATGCTGGGTAACTTGATCCTTCGCGCACACATTCAGGCGTAATTATTTGATCGTTATAACTGGCTGAATTATTCGGTGTTCCTGTCACATAAATCATTCTTTCGTTTCCCAGATCTTCGGATCCAACAAATCCATTTTGTGATGACCTTTGGCCTGCCTCTTGACTTGCAGCATTCGCTTCAGATAATGCATTTTGAGTTAATTTTTCGATTCCCGCTAAAACTTGATAATGTTCGACTTCTTTTTGTAAGAGTAAAATTCTTTCCGTACATTCTTTTATCTTCTTGACGTAATCGTCCTTGACCTTGTCTAGTTCACACTGATGTTCTTCCTGTAATATAAATAAATCATTTAATCAGGAAGAGAGAGAGAGAGAGAGAGAGAGAGAGATAGAGAGAGTAGGTCATTTAGCGACAAACATACAGTAAATTTGATCTCAACAGTTTGCATGTAGGTCATATAGAGTTTTGTAGCTTGTAGACCAACCGCAAGAAACCGGGTGGACATTTTGTATGTTCAGGACCAAGAGTCTCTACCGCCAGTCTGCAATTGTCTATGGTGTTGAATACAAGCATGTGATACATAAGACTCATGCATCAATATACTAGCATATACTAGCATGTAAGTTGTGTGAGCTAGTCGTTACACAGTGGGAGGAATCTGGAGAAAACTCACAAGGGTTGGCAGGTGACTCTACTCCTTGTCACACCGAAGTTTGGGAATTTGTGTCAGAACTGAACCAATGATTGGTCATAATTACCTGATGTGGTTCCAACTCATTTTCACGACCTACAAGTTTTTTCCTGTCTGCCTTCCTTTTTTTTCTTTTAATAACATTCCCCATATTATCGTATTTTAATTTATTATGAATTAATCAAACATTAGCTACTGGTAAATACGAATTACTAGCCCTAAATTATTTTAAAACCTCAAGAATTTTATATATTAGGTACTTTTGTGTACTAAGTTATCTCCACAGGACACAATTCTATGGAATACTATTACTGAGTGACGTTTCAACTAGCATTCTGTAGACATAATCAGATATACAGGTGAGAATTCTATGGAATACAATTACTGTTTATTTCTAGTAATTGAACTGGAGTATACAGGTCACAATTCCATGGAATACAATTACTGCTTATTACTGAGCAACGTTTAAACTAGGCTTCTCTAGTCATAATCAAACAATGGTCTTTCCAGTTTAACTAGTAAATAATATAAAACTAATTTACTGAGATATCATAACAATATCGTTATAAAGCGAGTTCACACTTAAGAACAGTTGGTTCTTATATTCACTGCTTATTTACAGATCAGGGTTTTAAAACAAGAATGTTTTGAATTGATATTTAAAATAGTCCATTGTTTCATTTGTTGAATTCATGTATTCCAAAGAAAAGGTCTGGTTGATACAACTACATCTGATCTCTCCAAATGTCTGTGGATGTTTATCTGAATTCCGAGTAGATTTGATCCAACATCCATCTACTATTGCCTTTATAATGTCTGTATATGCAAAAATATTTGTTAATGTCTATGTGTTAGGCCACATGAAAAAATTATTCTGGTTTTCAGACAATCTTTATCTGATGTGGGAGGAAGGTTTTTATATTTTTGTTTTTATTTTGTCAAAGGATCACTACATTTTTGTTTATAGAAATGTGGGATTATCCAGTATCATTTATCTCATCATCTTGTTTATAGGAATATAGAATTATCCAGTACCATTTATGACTGCCAATACCATTTATCAGGGATGCAATTGCATAAATTAGTGTCAAATGAAAATGTTTTTTTATGGAATTAATTCCTGTAACCGTGGGAGATTGTTTTAATTTTTTTAATTTTGGAAATAAAAATTGGTCATGCGAATCTTTGTAACTGACAACATATTTTATTTTAATTTGGCCTTATAATTATTTCCCAGTGAGTTAATTGATTGTAATAATCATAAACCTGATAATATATTCACCAACCGTTTCTATTTAATTAGTCTCATGTAATTAATACATAGATCAGCAAATACTGATTCATCGCTTAACGTGATGATAAAATGAATGAAAATGGAATGGAATGGGGTTTAACGTCCTACTGTTCTGCACCTTACTTGGGCTAATGGAAGACGGGCATACGCCATACAGTGTGCTATGTGGGAAATTTTGCCTGGGCAACGGCACTGCGGCCTACTCTTATATCGAATTCCAACTGCCAAGGGATCTTTTACATGCACTCCGATTTGTACATGGGACCTCGGTTTTTTGTCCCATCCAAACGATTAGGCAGCTGTCCTTGTCAAACCCTCCTTCTGCATCACTGACAAGGGGAAATCACGCCGGAAAATCGAGATTAACATTCTCAGCCAATGCAGGGATCGAACACCCGACCTCCAGGCTAGCGAACCAGCGCCTTATCCACTTAGCCACTGTGACCCCCATAAAATGAATGGAAATGAAACGAAATGGGGTTTAATGTCCTACTCCTACTGGGCTAAGGAAGATGGGCATACACCATACAGTGTGCTTTGAGACAGCAATATGCTACTTTACTTTCCCAGACCCTCCATCCTGTTCCACTGACACGGGGAGATGACCAAACTGAAAAATCCTGGCAACTTATCTCAGCCAAGAAGGTGTGACCACCTTAGTCCATGCCTTCTTGGCTGAGCCACTGTGACTATCATATCTTACCTTTAATTTATCGAAATCTTCTTTATATTGTTGACGTATCTGTACCATTGCTGATTGATGATCTGAAATAGGACATGAAGTTCCATGACAACAGTATTAAAGGTGGATTATATAAGATTTAGATATAGAGCTGATCGACGGACCTCAATTTTTGATTTGCAATCATAATTCCAAGATAGCAGGGACACCATCAATCAGACTCAGTACCTAGTCCAAGATAGCAGCAATACCATCAGACTCACTACCTAGTCCAAGATAGCAGCAATGCCATCAAACTCAGTTCCTAATCCAAGATAACGGCAATGCTTTCACACTCAGTACCTAGTCTATGATAGCGGCAGTACCATCAGACTCAGTACCAAGTCCAAGATATTGGCTGCGGTTTCACACTCAGTCCAAGATATTGGCAGTGCCTTCAGACTCAGTACCTAGTCCAAGATAATGGCAGTGCCTCCAGACTCAGAACCTAGTGCAAAATATTGGCTGTGGCTTCAGACTCATAACCTTGTCCAAGATAGTGGCAGTGCCTTCAGACACATTATCTAGTCCAAGATAGCGGCAATACCATCTTATGAGTGAGTACCTAATCAAAGATAACTGAAATACCATCAGACTCAGTACCTAGTCCACACATAAACCATAAAAAATATTTCACCTGCTTCTGTGTATTTTAATCCAGGTTTGACTTCTTCTTCAACTGAACTGGGCGGGGGCCACATTGGGGTCAGTTTAGTAGGGGCCAGTTCCAGATGATGACTTCCTGTTGTTGGTTCCAGGTGGGCCCAATAATACATGTTACTGCCCTGAAAAATACAAATGAAACATTTTCAATTTAAGGAACTCTCATACTGGTTGCCGTCTACCCCTAAAACCCTTTAAAATCAATTAAGAGTACAACATCCAAATCTGGAAAATGGTACCTGTCGCTGTCAGACACAGACTCTGGCACCTGTGAATTTATCTGAATGAAGTATTTCTATTGATATCTTTAATAATTGTTCTGAACAAAATTCATAATATCTTTGTTTTTATTGATATTAGTAATATGTCCCCCACAAAATTCCAAATTTAATTTAGCAGGCCTGATAAGCTTCCACCATGCAGGACAACATCTAAGGCCTTAAAAGTTAAGCAATAATGCTAAAAATACATAAATCTATAAAATAAAACTAAAAACCTTGTTTTTCATCGGAATTGGCTTATTAGACATCCTTTCTCAACTTTTAATTATGATTCACAAATGTAAAAAGTTTAATCCAATTCCTTCACGGCATATTAAACAATATTTACGCATCTATTTCCATTGACAACTTTAATTAAAATCGAATTGTAATCCACAAACAACAAAATCTACTCGGCAGAAATTTTGTTCCAATTATTTCATAACATCTTAAAGGAGCTAAATCGCTAACATTTGGGACCTAGAAATTGACTCAAGTGGATCGCAATGCATATAATACTGTGATATGAATGTATATAAACTGATTTGCATTCAATTGTTTCCGTTTTTACTCCAATTTCAAATCAGTTATGTTCGGCGAAATAAACCAGAAGTGTCAACCGAAGGCATTTTGTTAGCGTCTAGTTATTCCAGTCTACATGCGTCGTTTGATTTGGTACAATGTTTTTAGCCTCGTTCCTCGAGTCTCTTGCTAGAACTGGGACTGAAACGCATTATGGTACACGATTCGTGTACCAATGGTAAAATATTTATTTTGTCTTAAATATTGGATATCAGAAGCCCACCTTTTTCCGGTAAGATCACATCATCAATTTTGATTTAAATTGACAAATAATTCGTGTTTTCTATGTTGAAGATTTTGGAAGATATTGAGTTAAAGACTTAGCTCCTTTAAACAATATTTACGCGACTATTTCTGTACACAAGTTTTGAATTGAATTGTAATCCATAAATGAAAAAATCTATTGAACACAAAATTTAATCCAATTTCATAACATCTTAAACAATATCTGTGCAACTATTTCCATCCACAAGTTTGTCTTATTACATAAATAATATCCTTTTTCTACCATTGTATTGAAATCTGTATCTAATTTACAGCGAACACATGGACACAAACATCCATCATTTTCAAATTACACGACAAAATGTCATTTCATTTTCTATTTAAATATTCATACAATGTATAAATCATCGCGTCGTATCACCCTACGATTCATCATAACATGACCCCCAAACATGAGTATCCTGATCTGTATTCATTATCATTCTAAAACTGAATATTTTACACAGTTACAATATTTCAAAACAAAGTAAAAAATCTCTGTTTAAATAGTTTAATTCACATTTATTTGCGGTTTCACTTTGTATTTCGCTACTATTTGTAAGAACAACGTAACCCCCCGCCAAAATATATAAATCCTGTATAATAATGTTATTCCTCGAGAAAATATAGGTCCTGTATTACGCTATTATTTATAATATCGTAACCTCTGTAAAAATATATAGGTCCTTATCTTCATTCATTATTTTTCAAAAACTGATAAATTCAACATTTTAATTAAAGTCTTTGTGTGTCATTCAAATGACTATTCCACAGTTATAACATTTCTGAACAGAGTTATATTTAACTCATAGCTAACTTTATGCTCTGATGTTATAAAATCTCTATCTAATGAAAATGTCCGGAGATGAGAAAATTTGTATCCTGAATGATAAATAGATACATGTAGACTGATACGTAGAAAACTTTCATGAAAATTATTTGAAGGCACTCCACAATTTCTGGGGATTTCACACCTTCCCTTTTATCAAATCCAGTTCGTGAATCAGACTTCCGGACGATTTACGCAACATCAATTGAACTCATTCCTAAAGAATAACTAGAGGTCACAACGAGAAACAAAAATTAAAATTCCATATTGTGATAACATTGGCCAACAGATTCTGGACGAACATCAATTCAACTCATTCAAAAAAAACGCTGGTCACTATGAAACACATGAATTAAGACTCCATATTGCTATACGTAATCCTCGCTCACAGATTCTCAATTATCCTAATAATTATTGTTAATAAATTACTATCCTGCATTAGAGTCGTAAATAATATCGCCTCCTACAGAAGTCATACGCCGGATGATGTAGAGGGTGGTTTTGTTATAATTGGTGGAAATGCCATGTTGAAATGTCAAAAACTAGTCTAATTATGAAAGGTCAAACAGTGTTATAAATCATAGGAATTTCAATTTCACAACTAAGGGTAAGTAGAGTTTTTATTCACCAATATTTAGTATCGTGATTCCAATAATTCACTTAGGTGCTGGAGCCGTTACAAGTGGGAGGAAACCTGAGGAACCATGAGATCGGACCTGTGACAGTTGTAACTTGATATAAGAGTAGGCTGTAACGATGCTGCCTGGGCAAAATTTCCCTCACAGCACACTATATGGTGTATGCCAGTCTTCATTATCCCAGTTCAGATCAGAACAGTAGGACGTTAAAACCCATTTCATTTCATTTTTGACTAAACGACAGAGTCTATGATCTAAATCTCCACATCCTGCCTGGGCAGTGGGGAAATTGGTTGTGGTTGATTGTACTAGGAGTAGGCAGGAACCACAACATCAGAATATTCTCACTTATCTACCTCCGTTGATCATTTGAAAAGATCATCCTAACCCGTAACGACACAAAATAAAAATAGGTTCCAGAAAAAAATTGGGTTGGCATTTGAGAGAACGATGTACGAAAGCTTTTGCGAATTTCATTATGCATCCTTTAAAAGGTTGCCTACCACTGGATAATCTTACATAAAAGTTTATCTCATAGCTACTTTGAGAAATTTTAATGTTTTTGGACAATACTTAATTTTCCATGAAAGAATCCACAGTAAAATTATTAAAACTAAAACAAAATATCGACAATAGATAATCCTCTGCCTTGCATACAATGAGATTAAAGAGGGAACCCCAAGGGAACCCCATAAATGTGAATATTATAACTTTGTAAACACTGAAACATCTTTGGACTGATATTCCTTCTGAAGATTCAACTTGTATAATATCGTAGTTTACGAATGATTCTAACTGACGATCATATAGACTTTAATATCATAATACATTAATATTCCAACAATCTTCACATTATTAAAAGTAATAAGCATCATGTTTTTAAATCAAAACTTCTCAAGAATTTATCTGTAATCTAGATTCTTGTCTACATATCAGCACACAATTCTCTGTAAACACATGTTAAATTACCACATCCACAGATTTTACAGTCCTTTCAATTACTTTAAAGTATTTAAAGGCACAAATAATTCAAATTTTAAAAATAAAAATATGTTTAAATTATACAACAATTGAGTATTTATCAGACAGTATAGGTATAATGGCAGAGAGATATGTAATGTAATGATACTTACAAGTTTTAATTGGAATATAATTTGTTTTTTATCTGTCACCTAATTACCTCTCCTCATCAACTGTGGTATATTGGGGTGTATATTACATCAACTGTGGTATATTGGTGTATATTACATCAAGTGTGGTATATATCCATGTAATGGTATGTATTACTGTAGAATGTATAGAGAGATGTTTTACTTACACCTGGGGTATATTTTAAGGTCATATGTTCAACTGACCACCCTGTATATTATACACTGACCTCGTTTTATTACACTTTTACTGACAGCTTGAAATAAAACCTCAGACTAAGGGAGACGTACAGTATACAATCATATCACATTCTGTCCAAGACAAGGAATTTAATATCATCAATCAGTCTATGAAAGAAAGTATATAAAATTCTATCTCAAACAAGGCATTTTATTTCTTATTAATTAGACTAAGAAACGAAAGGGGGTTTAACGTCCTACTCTTCTGCTAAACTGGGCTGAAGTGAGAGAGAGAGGGAAATGGGGTTTATCCTCCACTCAACACAAACTAGGTCATTTTGGGACTAACATATGGTTTAATTTTATTTCAATAATTCGCTTTTGCGTAGGGGTCTTTAGCAGTGGGAGGAAACCGGAGTGCCCGGAGGAAACCCACGAGGTTGAGAAGGCGCCCCTATCTCCATGCCACATACGCTCACACCAGGGCTCGAAACCACAGCCGCAAGCCAGAGGTGACCGGCCAGCTAGAGGTCGAAGCGCGGCACTCTAGACTACTAGGCCATCCCAACCCCCCCTGGGCTGATGAAGACGAGCATACGAATACTGTGTGCTATGAGGGACATTTTACCTGGACAGAATTCCAAATGTCAAGGTTTCTTTTAATACCACCCAAACTACTGGATGTTGTCGCTTGCCACACCCCACTGACAAGACGGGTAACAACATTGGATAATACTGGTGAACATAATCAACACAGATATCAAACACAGGACCTCCAGGCTAGCTAGCCAACGTCTTACGTACTGAGCAACCACGGCTCTGAATTAGACTTAGAAAGTTTATAATTAAATTATATCCAAAAAGAGAGAGAGAAAAATGGGATTTAACATCCACTCGACACAAACTAGGCCATTTCAGGACTACCATAAGGCTCAATTTTAGTAGAATAATTTGCTAGCGTGTAATGGTCTTTAGCAGTGGTAGGAAACCGGAGGACCCAGAAAAAAACTCACTAGGTTGCACAGGCCAAAGAAGAGACAGTTACTGGTCTGAATGAATTAGTGAAGTTCTTCCAACACTTTAAGTAAAATGTGTTTTATATCAAACCATTCTAGTGTAGAATGCATCTTTAATCGACTTGAGACACGGAATAATTAATCAATGGTACTCAACAATTTATTATCAAGTTGTAAAATATGTAGATTATCATAATTGACACCTTTTACATGTTTTAATCATCACCTCGTCAACATTTACAATATCATTAACACATGCTTGTACATTATATAGTATCATTAACACACCCTTGTACATTTTATAACACAAAATAAATTCAATAGGTTTACATAGCACCAGTATAAGGACTATGGTCCTGACCAACTTTAGCTTTAGACCACAGAGAGAGATAGAGAGAGAGAGGAGAGAGAGAGAGATTAACATTCACGGTTTCAATAAATTGTTACCATCTATGGTTTTCAGCAGTGTGAGGAAACTGAAAAGACATCATGCCATTAAAGCAAACAAAACAGACATCTGGATTTATGGTCATGTGAAAAGTACATGTAGAGTTTCATAAAATTTCAAAGTTAAAAACTGAATATTAAATGAAATCTAAAAGTTTGTGTCAATATACATGTACCTACCATAATTAAATCATTTTTACAACAATCAGTCATTCTCTATTCTTCTATCTTTAAAAATAACTAAACTGTACTAATCATAAAGATAGTTCCCAAAAAAATTTCATATCGTTATTCCCTAAAATTTCAAACTGCTATTCCATTAAAATTTCTTCTGTAATAAGACTATCTTTTTTTTAATTCCAAGAATCGGGACACCAATATATTTCATGATTTGAGAATTGAGTAGATGGCACTTTACTGTCGCCACAAAAAACTATCCACATTATTCCATAACTTTTGCAGATATTTTGATTTCAAAAATGCTTTCTCAACAAAAATTCAAAGTTTCAGAATTCTTCAATATCAGTCCAGGTAAATAATCCACAATTTATATACGGTACAATACACTCTATTCCTTCCAATCACCAGAGAAGGTTAAACACAAAAAAACAAATAAAACATTAAACATCCATGCTTTCATTGGTCAACTATTTCATTCATCCGAGGTGAAAACATCTGAAGATTTTTTAACGATTAAACAACAATAGGTTTATTGTATAAAGCCCACATAATGAATATCAGATAAATTTCATAGACTGTATCTACTACATCTAGTTATTACAAGTTTAAATAAAAAAATAACAAAGATTCGCTGTAGCATGAAATTAGGGCGGAGAAAGACACTCCACTCAGGTATACACAGGACATGATAAAATGATCGGAATTAATTTATGATTCAATAAATAGGATTATTCATCTCAGGTTCGATGAAAACGTGACGAAATTTACTAAGATTCAAAAGACAATGTTTCATTTATTCCCCACTCTAACGAAATCGTTTCAGGTACGATGAAAGCCTGATGAAATGACCAGAATTAAGGAATTTTTTTTTTTTCCCTCCACGTGTTTAAGCTTCAGGCATACAAATCATCTTTTATAATTAGTCACTGCGTGGAATTTCCAATATTACTCATATTATATATAGATCAATAGGTTTTATTGATTGATGTTATAGGTATACACCTACTCTACCTGTACAGGTGTAAACAGGTAGGTAGAGTAAGTATCCTGTATATACAGTCAATAATTACGCATCATTGGAGTCAATATTAGTCATCTCATTATCGGAGAATTTTACTGATTGACAATATATTCAACTTACTAAATACAGAGCTAGAGAGAGAAATGGGGTTTAATGGCCACGGGTCATTTCTGGACTAACATATGGTTTAATTTTATTTCAATAATTCCCTTGCATGTAAGGGTCTTTATCAGTGGGAGGAAACCGGAGGACCTGGAGCAAAACCCACGAGGTTTGACAGGCGACCCTACTCTTTGTCACATACAACCGGAGATTCGAAACCACGCCAGTTGACTCAAAGACAGACCTTATGATACAGCACGCATGTGCTAACCATTCAGCCATCCAAACCCCCTACTAAATACAGTAATCAATATAAATATCAAGGCTCTTGTGTCAGTAATTGCCAGGAATCTAGATATGTATATCAGAGAGCTCGTTTCAATCATATTTTTGAACTGTTATAGCAAGAACGTCCAGTTCTTTATCTAAACCTTACATAATGCAATGTGCTGTAAGGGGAATTTTGTCTGGACAGCAGCGCTAAGACCTACTCTTAAATCAAATTCCAGCTGCTTAAGGATCTTTTATGTGCACACCAATGTATACACTGGACCTCGTTTTTTTGACCCATCCAAACGACTAGACAGCTTACACATTTAAGTAACTGGTTTAAGCACCCCAGGGACAAAAAAAAAAAAAACCCAGCTCGCGACCTGTCTTCCAGAAGGCTTTTTATTTCAAACTGATTCATCTCGGTCGTCTAAACGGGTTGACTTAAAGAGAATGGCTCCAGCTTGCTTTGAGAATGCGCAGTAAGTTAAATTCCTGTGAAAATATCAGGGTCAGGTATTGCTAATGTTATCGAAAGCGTGCTACAACCGAATGAAAATATTATCTACCCATGCATAGTTAACTCTGACCTCCAACTGAACAGGTCAGAATAGTTAAACTGGTTTGGCTATCTTAAAAATCCCAGCGATTTTAAACTGGTTTTAAAATAAGCATCTGAATGGTATATAGTACAAGTGTTGTATATAGACGACAAGTGTTGAATAATGTATATCTAGTTCTGTAACCACATCAATCACCTCGAATTATAACTAGTGTTAAATATCAGAGGTTAACCTAAACTGACACAACCCATATACTCACATTCATACTCACCTTCAAAACACAGTCGGTTATTCTTTCGTTAATAGATACTTGCAGGCCGAGCAGTTAAATTATAAATACAGAAACAAGTAAGTATTATATATGTTCTACCAACATCTACATGTAACCAGACAGGCCTGGAAATATGGCACCTGCCACAGACAATGTCAGGCACAGATTCAGTCTTTGTCAGTCACAAAACCTCTGGTGCCTGTCCTTTTGTTCGGCACTGATTTGTCTTTTTTTATTGATATTATTAATACATGTCTGGCACTAAGTTGAAAATGTCAGGTACTATTTCATTAGTGCCTGACATTTTGTCACGTACATCTAAAACTGTTATTTCCAGACAGGATCATGCACAAGCCAGGGTATGCAAACTCTCTCTATACTATTAAACTTCTATACTATTACAGATTATTCTCAAAATTAGCGCTATATCATAGTTTATTATAGTTTATTTATTAAACTTCTATTTAAATGAAATGAAACAGGTAATCTATTTAACATCCTATTCTTTGGTTCCAATGAAGACGGACATATACCACCATACTGCGAGGAAAGTTTTGCTCGGAAAGTAGTACTTCTGCCTTCCCTTTGTTAAATTTGAGCCATCACAGGTTCTTTTATATGCACACTATCGTGTACACAGGATATCTCAACCACTATAAACACAGTTACTTGCCCGGCCCTAGGTCCTGCATCACTGACAATAGGGGAACGTGTATATTACCCTCTCTAGAACATCTTATACCACCTACAGTTTTGTTTTGTTGACATAGCAAACATAGAAACAATACCTGAAAATCACTGTAATATTACTAGAATCCTCCACTTTAACAATTGTAGAAAATATAAACTTTAAATACAGAATGAATAACAACAGACATTATTTATTTATTTATTTATTTATACATGAATTGTAAATATAAACTGGTTTCTAGATGTACATTATCACAGTATGATATCTAGTACAATCTGTTTCTATATCTTACAGTGGGATATACACGTACCTCTAGATTTCTACTTATTGTTCTTATCGTAGTAAACATAATGGTGTTATTATATGGATATACTTAACAAGTGTACATTATAGGGGAGGGGAGGGGGAGAGAGAGAGAGAGGTTTAACTCCACTCGACACAAACTAGGTAATTTCAGGACTAACATATAATTGTTCAATTTTAATTGTGCCTATGGGTCTCATTTAGTAGTGGGAAAAAAACCATGAGGTTGGACAGGCAACCCTTCTCCTTGTCACATACAACTGGGTAATCCAAACCATGCTAGTTAGTTGACTCACTGATAGACCTCATGATACAACCTGCACGCTTTAACCATTCCGCCACCCCATTTGGAGAAAGAGATTTTTTAAAGATATACTCAACAAGTATGGATTGAGAAATGAGAGAGAGAGAGTGAATCAGGGTTTAATGACCACTCAACATAAACTAGATCATTTTAGGACTAACATGTCATCATTTTATTTTAAAAAATTTGCAAGGACGACACATGATAATCCATTTGTCAGAATTAAAAAATAAAAATACAAAATATCTTACATTACTCATCAATTGTTTTTTTCCTTGTCGACTGTTTTCAGGTTTACGTGATGAAGCAGCAGTGAAATTAAAAACTGACATATTGTTCATCGAGAAAGCTTCATTACATGTAAATTGTTTCCATTGGTTTTAATAAACCAAGAACTCTGCTGACTGAAGATGAATAACTGGTCGGGCTTGAAACATCATCCAGCATTGTTGGAAACTAGGACTCTCGTACAAAACATTTTCATTCAGGTATTATACACATGTTTAAATGTTTTTCTTTCCTTTTAAAGTGGCAATAGTTGAGAACTTGAGATCCAAGCTAGGATACATGTACATGTAAGTTGTTGCCTAATTCAGCTTCTAATCTACATTAATGTTTCAGCTCTGGTAATTGTCAGGTAATATGTGTGAATACAGTAATGGTCACTTATAGTTAACAAAATTTATTTTGGTAGCCAATAAATTCAAGAATTAGGAGTTTTTAAATGCAGTATTTGAAACATATGGAGGCTAGCAAGATTCAGCAAGTTTGTAGATGACCATAATATAATTTTTGAAATTCACTTTGGCACTTGAAGATAGGGCATAATTTTCTAACTCCACTGTAGTACTGAAGGACAGGGCTTTGTCGTAGTTTACAAATTAAGAACAGTATTGCTACTTTAACTTTTAATGGAGGCCATATTATTGTGATTCCACCGAGGGAATGTTTTTATTAAACATGTGTTTAGAAACAAACAAAACCTACCAACAATTCTTAACATTTATTTCTTACAAATTTCAGAAAAAAAAAAGAAATGTTTTTGATTATGATTCATAAAGTTTCTGAGCTATATGTCCACTTCAATAGTCAAATTAAACATCACTTTTTAGTTTCGCTTGAATTACCAGTATTTAATTTAATAAAAATACATTCATGAGCTAAATCTGCCTATTGTAAGTCTTTTTTTTAGGCCTGAATTGTTATGTACACTATTAATTAAACATTAAATAACTTATCCAGACAATAATCAACTCTCTATGTCAAGGCTAGCCTGCAATATTTATTAGACTAGGATCCGATCTCATGCTCATTCATGATTAAATCAAGAAATGGAGAACGTTTTTATCGTACCAGCTTTAGTAGTGATGATCGAGGCTAAGCCAAAAATTCAATCACTAAAATCTTGGTTCAGGGTGGATAAGTTTGACTGAAATTTTCAACAAATTATCTTTACATTATCTAGTTTTTAACTATTATAGTGAGAACTGCCAACTCTTTATCTTATCTCACATAATGTACATGTATCTTCAAGTAGTAAAGTTGTGCATGTCGGTAAAACTCTTGAAGTTATTCATCACAAGAACCACCAGTCTCTACTGGAACTTTAAACTTATTTTACATGCCACAATATATCCACACTTATTGAAAGAACTAAAATCATTCAGTGTTTTAATTACTGTACACCCTGTTCTCAGCAGGGTTCAGATATAAAATATCAAGTCTGGTCTTCTGTATTCATGGTCGGGTGTTAATCCTAGATACTGGATTAAGGGATTAACAGATGTAATAATTAATCTTGTTATATTAAACAAATCACTACACCTATTATAAAGACAGACCTATATATAAAACAGTCAACTCTGATAGAAAAATCATAATAAGATTTATACACATTGTATAGAGATTGGAACAGGTAAATAACACAGGTAAATTTGTAACCAATTCAAGACACAGTGATTTTGAGACTGACATGTTGTTCTATGTATTGAGATGTATGTCAATGTGAAGCTGTGTCTCTGCAATGTGAAGACCGATGTGCTATTCCTGTATATATGTGAAACTGTGTTCAATATGAAGCAATATAATAATTATAATAAGCTTTAGATAATCCTTATAAGACATATAGAAATAGATCTCACTAAAAATAAACACACTTGTATGGATATACTACTTCTGAAATTTTATTGACATGCTACGTTTCAATACACATACAGGTATCGTTATCAAGCAAATAATGATTAGTTAACATAAATGTGGTGCAATATATAGATGGACGCTTTAGAAGCCATTTAGCAGATAAAACAATAACAACTTAATTAACCAAGATGAAAAATGTAATATATAGACAACCAGTAGAAACCATTAAAGCAGAAAAGACAATAACATTAAAGCCATTAACCAATAACAACAATTAATTAACCAGATCAAAGATAACAAGTAGAAATAACAAGGAGAAACCAATAAGCAGGAAAAATAAGAAAGTTATAATATAATGGGGGGGGGGATACATGAACTACACAGTTATTAAGGATTAAGGATTAAATAAATCTACCCATAGATTGGGGAGGAAATGACCTGTGTCTCTATTTAATCTGGGCTTATGTTTTTGGATTTCTAGGGCTTCTCTGAGAACTCTGTTTTTCCACACTGTCAAGTTCCTGGCTAGAATTTCCGTGTTTTCCCATTTAATTTCATGCTGCGGGTTGTTGTGAAGATGTTCTGCAATTGCTGATTTATTGTATTCTTGCTTTCTTACTGCTGTGTGGTGTTCTTTAATTCGTACTGAAATCGGTCTGGATGTTTCCTTGATGTATACGTCATCACACTCGCATTTTATTTTATATATGACACCCTTTGGGTCGTTTCTTAGTGGTTTTATTCTGCCATTTGCGTTTAACATGGTTTTCAGTGTAGTTCCACTGCTAAACACGACATCTGCACCTATTTGCTCTTTTAAAATTCTTTTGATTTGGTAGCTGGCTGGTCCTATGAATGGAATTGTGATGAGTATCGGGTGATTATTTTTTACTGCTTCGGGTGCGAGTGTGATGACGTATACATCGGGGACTAACACCCGCTCAACACAAACTAGATTATTTTGGGACAAACAAGGAATTTAATATAAAAGTAGGCCACAGTGCCGTGCCCAGGCACAATTTCGCTCTTAGCACACTCAATAGTAGGACATTAAATCCCATTTTATTTCATTTTTCAGGTTTGTAGAATGGAATGCTGGATTTTTGTAGCGTAAAATTTCCACCCCAGGAAAGTAGTATTAAACTCGGTTAAACCTCTCACCTCATCAGAATTGTTACCTTACGTTATATATGGAATGGAGTACATCCTGGATCTTTATAACGTGAAACTCTCGCCCCAAAGGAAGTCAGTGCACAATTGATTTCTTACCCCTACATATAGAATAGCGGTAGATCTGTCCTTGATCATTCTAGCGTAAATCCCCCAGTCCCCTAGACCAGAACTGAATCCTTACCTTATATATAGAATGCAGCGGTCCTGGATCTTTCTCACGTAAAACTCCAGCACCAAGCAAGTAAGTACAGAATTGAGAGAAGATAACTCTGATGTCATGTTTCGTTAAAACCATGTGAAGATAATGCTGGCTGTCAATAGCGGAACTAAACCATTGAACTAACGTCTGACCTGAAAATACAAAATCAAGTATAAAAATCGAGTAATAAGTCGTTACTTCCACAAATCCTTTGAATATTTATGTTTGGCAATTAAACTAACGAAAAACAAGGAAGCAAAAGGAATATTAAAAGAATTTAGACACCTCCAGACTCCAGCCTTCATAGCAACTATTACTGATGTTACAAGGTAGTGAAGATGAATTCATGGAGAGAGGAAAAGAGAGAGAGAAATGGGATTTAACATCCACTCAACACAAAACTAGGTCATTTTGGGACTAACATATGGCCATCCATCCCTGCTGAGTTCATGGAGAAAACTGGGGATTAGTTACTGGTCAGTGGTATAGAAAAAGATAGCCCAGCAAAATACTAAGGAATCTTCATGCAATTTAAAAGGACAATTTCAAACCATGAAACAATTTTATTGCCTGTCTTTCTTTAAAAGACATTTTCCCAAGAAAATGGTTGGAGCTTTGGTTCTGCTATTCTATAGATTGAACAAATTTAATTGGCCTACCTTCAAAAACTTCCTTTTGTCCAAATCTAAGAACTCGAGGTATATTTTCTGGCCATTTCACTGCATCTTCTAAATTCACAGTAGGCATGTAATAATCTTTCTTTTTAGCGTCGGGATTCTTTGTAGATTTAGTTTCTGGTTGAGACTGAGAGGCTTGGGTAGTATTAACAACCTTTGGAGATGGTTTAAAATCCACAAGAACTTCGTCTAGATCTGTTTCTAGCTCCCCGTCATCCTCCTCTAAAGATTTACTCGATATACTTGAACGATTTTCCCCCTGTGACATTTTAGGCATGTTTTCTCCAAATAATGCTTGAAGCTTTTGTTCATCCATTTGCTGCATTGCCTGATCCAAATCAGTGACAACACAGCGTGATCCACTTGTAAAGTCGAGAGATCGGCTTGACTTGGGTGGTAATCTTTTAGGTAACGGGGGTGGGTCATCCGAACAAACAGACTGGCTACGATTTGATGGAGACCTTCTTGCCGGGGAACTGGATGATATTTCTAAATTGGTCAGTTTATCCGTTGCTTCTTTTACAATATTTTCTGTTTCAGGGCAGCTGATTCGCCCGGAATGTTTCGGTGCCAAATCTACATCCCGACTCTCTCGTTTTTCTCCACATTTGGACGGAGAAAGGAAATCGATGGAATCGCCAATCATGACTGGTTGGAATGCTTCGTTGTCGGCCATTTTTAATTTGGTATGTAAATGAATGGAATGTGCTTTTATCACAGATTTCACATAAAAAAGCCGAAATAGAATCACATCATAAAATTTTCACGTAATATTTTTTTAACGTCCATGGTGAAGGCCGATGTAATCAGTAATGTCACACTGTAGGCCTAATTTTGTAAACATTGGTACACACTGGCTGGAAGACATCGATCATACCACAATTTTTTCTAAAAAGCTGGTCAATCCAGATCTTTTCTCATATTAATAAGTTAACTGGTTACGGTACCTAAAGAATTAAAAACATTTACTAATCAATGTACGTAAGTTAGTATTTTTATGCTCGCTTTCCACTATCATTATTTGCACTATGATTGCAAAATTGTGGTTTTAATCATGGAGTAATTTTGGAATAATCATGGTGATCCTATCAGATCTTATATTATATTGAGGTCAGTTGTAGCAATTTTGTTTATATTATCGAAACGTGTTAAAATTTAAATATGAACTAACAGATGCTGAACAAATCGGGTAGCACGATTTACCCAAATCCACCCAATTTCACTTTTAGTTCAACTCAGATTCAGAATGGGGGCCTGGACGGCTGAATGGTTAGCATGTGCGCACTGTATAATAAAGCCTGACATTACAACTTCCAAACATTCTTGGAAATCGTATTTGAGGGGCATTTTGACGCAAAAACCGTCTTGATTTAAATTTCAAAATTAGCGGGAGAGAAATGGGGTTTAACATCCACTCGATACAAACTAGGTCATTTTGAGACTACCACATGGTTCAATTTTTTTTCAATAATCCTGTTGCAAGTCAGGGTCTTTAGCAGTTAGAGGAAACCAGGTTGGACAGGCGACCCTACTCCTTGTCACATATAACTGGGAAATCGAAACCACACCAGTTGACTCAATGAGAGATTTTATGATACAACGCGTGCATGCTAACTATTCCGCCATCCATCCCACAATTTCAAAATGACAAATTGCGGTAAAGAAAGGTACATTATCAAATATCAATATAAATTATTGTATTTTAAGTTGAAATATTTGTGGATTTGGGTAAATTGTGCTCCATGTACCTGTACACATGATGAGTTTAAACACGATGGGCATTGCATCAATAAATAACGGTTCAATTTGCACCCATGTGTGTTTCACCCAAAAGTAAATACGTCTCTTGTCATCTTCCCATTATCACCAAACAATTTTATCTCTTGGTGAATGGGGAAAAGAGCTTGTCACATCAAGTAGGACTACTACTACTAGCCTACTAAGAAGAGTCAATCCAGCTTTCACAGGTTCAACTAATTGCTCTTGATAAAATAATTTTAATCTTCATGTGTATGAACTTCCTACCAGAAACGTCAACTAATTCAAACATTTTACTTTCGTCCAAGAGGTTCACCTCCTTTTAAGATTTGTAGCTTTAATGATAATTAGGTCAGTGAAAATGTAAAAGTGGAGTCAAGCGACAACACCTTCAAAAATAAACATTGGTTCACTGAATTTTCTTGCAAGCAAAAACTATTTGTGAAAATAATAAGGGGAACAGCTGTTTGTATATGTTCAGCTTTGACCCAAATTTCGACTTACAGCACAGTGACTGGAGCAGACGTCACGAGATTAATTTATTTGGTTATTTGATAAACGGAAGGACAAATACAGATTTGAAAAAGTTTTTGGCAATTACCTTGCAAATGCATGGAACATGGACGAGTTGCAAAGTACAATGCGCATAAACGGGTGCGCGGCGAGTAGCTGGCTGTTGCTATTCATATCGTCAGCTCTATTTATAGTATGGATCGTCTGCTGTTACACTGAACTGACGCATGTCTATAATGTCTTTCATTTCGTTTTTGATTTGAAGTTTAAACTGGTCACGCATAGCCAAACCTTCCTACAGACGATACATATTAAGTACCTGTATTTTATATAGGCCTTGTATTACATTTATAAATGTATTCCTACCTGTACATAATAGAAACTCGCTCTTTCTCTCTCACTCTCTCAACACACGCATAGTTCATAGAATCATAGACTATAGAGTGAGGACCATGACTCTTCAAAGAACCGCGAGGACCTAGACTTCTCATTATTTAATATTTTACAGGTCTTAGATTTTTAACACTTATTAGAAAGGTCCCCAGTAACCAGTTACAGTACTGGGTTCAAAAACAGCTTGAATTTTACAAGAAAAAGGGATGCCTGTCCATCCTCATGGGTTTTCTGTGGGTTCTTCAGTTTCCTCCCACTAGCCCCCATTTCACCATCTGTTTATAACCAATAACACTTGAGATGAATCAGCGAATGAATATTAATAGGATTGAAATAATCACATTCTAGTGCGAAACTGTTCAGCTCTTAGTTTTTAATCCCACGTTTTATGGAAAAAATCTACCATTTATAGTTCAAGATGGAACTGTTCAGCTCATTTAGTTTTTAAGAACCAGTTTTATTGAAAAAATATACTATTTAGTAACCATTTAGTTTCAGGCCTGTAGCTAAGGGGGGCAGCTGCCCCCCACCCCCTGGAAAATATCAGCGCCCCCGTGGACTATAAACGTTTGATTGGTTGATCAGAATTTGACTCGGACATCTAAGTTAGGCTACATCAGACCACTTACTGTATTCAGGGACTGGAATAGCAAGATAATGCGTTTGTGAATGCGTCAATGCGCCCTCTGCCCATTGGGGAAAATCGACCCCCCCCCTCCAAAACTTTGCGTCTCCGTGCACTATAAACGTTTGATTGGTTGATCAGAATTCAACTTGGCAACCTAAGTTCGGCTACATCAGACCACTTACCGTATTCGGGGACTGGAATAGCAAGATACTGCGTTTGCGGTCGTCAAATTTTCTTGGGGAGGAGCGCTGTTAGACGTATGTAACCTGAAATTTTTTAGGGCATTTCTGTTTCTGCCCCTCTAACATTAATCAAGCCCATATGCCCATGGAGAACACCCTAGACCCTTCTCCGAAGAGCAGTGTATCCACTGTACCATCCCCGTTGACCGTTATGTCTAGGTACATTTGCGTCCCCGAAGCCCCATCGGCGCCCCCAGAAGCCTTTGTCCCCCTAACCCTCTAACAATTTTTGGCTAGCTACGGGCTTGGATGTTGCTCATCTCTATATTATTTTAAAAAAACAACTTAAAACGTATTTATTTAAACAAGATTTTAATAGCAATCACATATGTATGGTGAAGAAATATAGATTATTATTCTTTTCACTATGGACAGTGCAAAAGCTGTGGTTCAGTGAAAAATTGAGTATATCCAGCAGAGTTTTTCTATTAAAGGAGCTAAATCGCTAACATTTGGGACCTAGAAATTGACTCAAGTGGGTCGCAACGCATATAATACTGTAATATGAATGTATATAAACTGATTTGCATTCAATGGTTTCTGTTTTTACTCTAATTTCATATCAGTTATGTTCGACGAAATAAACCAGCAGTGTCAACCAAAGGCATTTTTTCAGCGTCTAGTTATTCCAGTCTACATGCGCCGTTTGATTTGGTACAATGTTTCTAGCCTCGTTCCTCGAGTCTCTTGCTAGAACTGGGGCTGAAACGCATTATGGTACACGATTCGTGTACCAATGGTAAAATATTTATTTTGTCTTAAATATTGGATATCAGAAGTCCATCTTTTTCCGGTAAGATCACATCATCAATTTTGATTTAAATTGACAAATAATTCATGTTTTCAATGTTGAAGATTTTGGATGATATTGAGTTAAAGACTTAGCTCCTTTAACTACATATGTTTCAAGATCAATTTCTGGTTGATAAATATAAATGAAACATAAAATTTCATTATTAGCATAATAGTATGTCACCAAAATATTCTACCATTTCCAGCACCTTGAAAGGATAAATGCCATGACCTCCAGGTATTTTAGCCTGAAATTTAAAAATTAAACATTATATTAAGGCATAAACATGCAGTCATATACCAGAACACAACCTGTCAGAGTACATATGAGCTCACTCAACAGCCAAATGTGGGTTGTGGCAAGGTAATGCAATTGTGAGGCAACAGTTTCAGTAAATGAAATGAAATGAAATGGGGTTTAACGTCCTACTCTTTTGCACCTAACCTGGGCTAATGGAAGACGGGCATACGCCATACAGTGTGCTATGAGGGAAATTTTGCCCGGGCAGCGGCGCTACGGCCTACTCTAATATCGAATTCCAACTGCCAAAGGATCTTTTACGTGCACTCCAATGTGTACACGGGACCTCGGTTTTTTGTGCCATCCGAACGACTAGGCAGCTGTCCTTGTCAAGCCCTCCTTCTGCATCACTGACAAGGGGAAATCACGCCGGAAAATCGAGATGAACTTTCTCGGCCAATACAGGGATCGAACACCCGACCTCCAGGCTAGTGAACCAGCGCCTTATCCACTTATCCAGCGTGAGCCCCAACAGTTTCAGTGTCCAACTTAACTACTTGTTGAGTTGTGATAATTTTTTTGCAAAATGATCCTGGATATGTCTTAAAAACTGTCATTAACATTAGAACATTGTAGCGTTTGGAATTCTTAAAATATAAGCAAATAAATATAGGGTCATAATGAAGTCACATTCCCAAATCTTTAATTCTGAGACTAACAAGCTAATTTTTACACAAAAGTTAAATTTATGTCAGAAACATTTGGTGAAAGTCTTGCGGCAATAGCTGCAGAATTCAACAAATACATTACATAAAGGTCACCCTAACCCTGGTTTTTGGTCATTTATTTCATAGTAGCAGATTTGGTTGAATAAAGAAATACAAATCCATTTTGCAAACTTCTGCTTCATACAAAACCTTCGTGGACATCTTGGTCAACTGCTATTAACTCTTGCAACTCTTAATTCTGTATGTTAGTGTCAAATATTGAACTTTTCGATGAATACCGTATTCCATTTTCATTTCTGCATATTTTTATGTCTCTTGCATCTATCAAGCTAAAATTTTCAGACATTCATGCAGTATACATTATGAATGTGCAAAACTGCTTAAAGCAATTGCGTAATGTTTTAGATTAGGACCTCAAATTTTCACACTGGCCACGTTAAGTATGTAGAAAGGTTGTGAGAAAAATGGCAGGTATTTTGTATCAATATCAAAGATTGGAAAGCAGTCATAACACGAAATCTGTAAAACGTAAGAAATACCACTAACTGAGCCAGCCCTGAAGCTCTTAATTTTTAAGTAAACGCGCTGAAATTTGATTACCACTGTCCTGAATATAGCACCAAGATGCTGTGCAAATTTCAGGTTAATCGCTTCAGCCAAAATCAAATGCAAGCACATTCAGTTTAGCCAAAAACTGCATTCTATATATAGGCTGGTTTCGATTGAAAAATGTCCTTTTCTGCTTATAACAGACTAAAATATAGAGTTATAAGTGACTGAGGTAACCAATTGAAATTTGCACAGTCACCCTATCATTACATGAAGGATGATTCTGTGAAAATTTCAGCTGAATTGCTCCAATATTTCCAAAAAGAGCAGGGCTTGTACATTAGACGAGGCTTATTTCGGTCGAACATGATATCAGGGCTGCATTTCCTTGATATTGCAGCTATGAATCTGAAATTTGAGGTTAATAGCTCCAGCCAAAATCAAATGCAAGCACATTCAATTGAAAAAACACATTGTGTGGCTGGCTTCCATTGAAAATCAGAGATTGGGAAGCAGTTACTTTTGTCGTCATAAGCCGAAATCTATAAAACGTCCAAAATACCACAAACTGAGTCAGTCCTGAAACTCTTAATTTTAAAGTTAGCAGACTGAAATTAGAATACCACCATTCTGAATATAGCACCAAAGTGCTGTGCAAATTTCAGGTTAATAGATTCAGCTAAAATCAAATGCTAGCACATTCAGTTTAACCAACAACTGCATTCTATACATAGGCTGGTTTCGATTGAAAAATGTCCTTTTATGCTTATAACAGTCTAAAATCTCTAAAACATACACAAACTGAGTCATCCCTGAAACTCTTAATTTTTAAGTAAACAGGCTGAAATTTGATTACCCCCGTCTGGAATATAGCACCAAAGTACTGTGCAAATTTCAGGTTAATAGGTTCAGCTAAAATCAAATGCTAGCACATTCAGTTGAGCCAAAAACCGTATTCTATACATACGCGGGTTTCGACTGCAAACTTTCCTTTTAACTTTCATGCTTATCACAGCCTAATCTATAAAGTTTTAATTGAGCTAACAAACTGAAATTTGCACAGACACCCTGGAATACATGAAGGACGAATCTCTGAAAATTTCAGCTTAATTTCTCCAATATTTCCAAAAAAAGGAGGGCTCGCACATTAGTCGTATTTCTAAAAGACGAGAGAAATGGGGTTTAACAAGCAGTGGGAGGAAACCGGAGTACATGGAGAAAACCCACGAGGTTGGACAGGCGACCTTACTCCTTGCCTCATACAACCGTGGATTCGAAACCATGCCAGTTGACTCAGTGGCAAGCCACATGATACATGTACAACGCCATCCATCCCCTCTAAAAGAGGAGGCTTACATAGGCGTATGAGCCAGGGGGGCAGCTGCCCCCTTAATTTTCACGCAAGCCAACTTTTCGGGCAGACAGGTAAAGTGAGAAAAAAAAATTATTTCATCTAATTGGCAAAATGAAGTACCCGAAAACTAATTCCAAAATTTTCTTGGGGTTGGGGGGTCTATACAAGGTCAGCTCCGCTTCTTCGCCTCTGGAAGAAAACCGGCACCGCTGTCTATAAACCTGAGATTTTTTCGGGTATTTCAAGTTTTGCTTCTCTAACTTCCCTAATAAAACACTAATATTACTCTTCTTTAATTGAATACCACGTATTTGTACTGAGTTGACTGTGGATTAAAACATTTTGTCTGGAGTTACTCTACTAAGCGCATCGATTAGTATTTGTGAATGATTGGATCGTTAGAATTCGGAGTGGGATTTCGCTTACAAAATCATTGATACTTTTGGAGTTACTTACACGGGCTAGAATAGCAGAAAATGCATTTTTGCGGTGGTTTAATTTTCTCCGGGAGGGCGAGGCACCCATACTCCGCAACGATTGATTTGTTGTTTGGAATTCGGCTCAGCAGGTAGGCTGTATTGCACCAAATTGAAGCTGCTTTATCCACAGACTGGAATAGCAGGGAGGCGCGTTTGCAGCTTTTAAATTTTCAAAAATTTTCTTGTCTTCAGGGACTGTAAACGATTCATTGAAATTCGAGTCGTCACCTTTATTCAGCTATATTAGACCACTTTGAAGTTGCTTTGTTCACGGGTTGAAATAGCAGGAAAGCGTGTTTGCATCCGTCAAATATGTGTGTGTGTGTGTCTGTAAAGCTGAAAATTTTTTGGGCAATTCAGGTTCTGCCCCCCCACCCTAACTGTCATCGAGCCGTACGCCTATGGGCTTATTTCACCACCTCTCTCTCACTCTACTAGGTACGAGCCGTCCAAATTTTTATTTGAAATTTAATATATACTCTGATATAAGTAACAGGACACAGGATCAAAGTCAGAAACTAATTCTATGTTTTAATTAATCTTCCATAATGTATTTTGTTTTAAGAAATTTTGATTTCAAAATTCCATTCTGTGGTGAATCGATCATTATTATAATGTGCCCAGACATACCGTTATCTTTTAATCTGTTATCTTTTAATCTGTCGTGTTGTTGCGGTTACTTTTCTGCTCCTACAATAGGCTATAGTATAAAAAGACGGGCATAATTCATACCGTGTGCTGATGGAAATTTTGGCCGGGCAGCAGCACTACGGCCTACTATAATATTGAGTTCCAACTGCCAAGGGATCTTTTACGTGCATGCTAATGTGTACACAGGACCTTGGTTTTTCATCCCATCCAAACTATTATTAGACAGCTGTCATTGTCAGTTCCACCGTCCTGCATCACTGACAAAGGGACACCTGGATGAACTTCCTCAGCCATTGCTGGGATCGAACAGATGACATTAACAAGAATAATGTTTAAAAATTGTAATTAATAGGAATGTAATTGTCATTGAAATTCACACAAGCTCGCTGGAGTAAATAAGCATGAAAACTTAAAATAATAAAGTCACAATGTGACAACAATGGTTAAAACTAAATTCTGTTGGGGTTTTTTTTTATTGTATTTTTATCCCAGAAAATAGTGCCCCCCCCCCCCCCTTTATGACGAAATCATTGGACATTGACATCTCTAATTTAAACCTACCCTAGGCCTATACCTCTCTGTTAGGCATCAATTTACAAATTTTACCATTTTGACGTGTGACTGTCGCAATTTATGATAGTTTTAGGGGAAAAGGATGAGAAGGAAATAATTGCCATTAATAATTATGTTCAGTAAATGATACCCGTCTTCCATCCCTTAGCAAAAAGTCCTACAGAATACCAGTGTAGTTTTCTAAAGAATTCTATAAAAAAATCTATAGTGTTTTGTGGGGGGCGTGTCCCATTTTCTGTAGGATAAAATTCTATAGTATTCTACAGAATTTGGGGCACCTGTAGGAAATAACGGCCCCAAAATATTCTACAGTTTCTGTAACGAAAATGCTATAGCTTTTCCTACAGATTTATGAGATAATTTCTATAGGAAAATATTGTAGTATTCTATAGGTTTTTTATTGTACTATCTGTAGGATTTCTACAGTTATGTATAGGAATGAAGATTGTAGTATTTTGTAGTTTGGAAATTCGGTCACTACAGTTTTCTGGGTACTATAGAAATCTACAGATTTTTTATTAATTCTTATTTTGGGAATAAATATAGGACTTTTTCATAAGGGATTAGCCCAGGTTAGGTGTAGAAGAGTAGGACGTTAAACCCCAGGCGCGGATCCAGAGGGGGGGGCGCACCCGGTGCACGCCCCCTCTATTTTTTGAGGTGGCGAACAATTTTTAGCTCCATATATTCTCGTGAGAAAGGAGAACGAAACTAGTTTAGGTTGGAAATCCTAATTTACAGTATTATTAGTATGAAATTAGTCCTTGTGGGCATTTTTTCCACCCAAAAATCACTGGGTACAGCACGCCCCCTCTTTCTGAAAATCCTGGATCCGCCTCTGAACCCCATTTCATTTTAGTAAGTCATAAGTTAGGCCTACCTGAATTCAATAATTATAACAGTAAATGATAGGCTACCTTAATTGGAGACAGTTTCTACGATCAATATCATCAATATGTACTTCTGGTAGGAATATATTTATAAATATAATACAACTTACAAGGGCCATGTCCTATAATACTTACTAGCCTGTTTATGGTCTGTATGCAGGTTTGGCTATGCGTGACCAGTTTAAACTTCGAATCAAAAACGAAAATAAAGACATGCATCAGTGTAACAGCAGACGATCCACACTATAAAAGTATAAATAGAGCTGACGATATGAATAGATACGGCCAGCTACTCGGCGCGCACCCGTTTCTGCGCATTGTACTTTGCAACTCGTCCATGTTCCATGCATTTGCATTTTTTGACAGGTGTCCGCCATCTTCTTTTACTGCATGAAGGGAGGTAACTCTACAATAATGGGATCAGACCGGTAATTACCACAACATATAGATTAAAACATATATAGAACTGTACGATCAATGATTAAAGGGACAATAACATTCTTGCTGGCTTGGTAGCTCCAGAAAATAAATAATACCCTTATTCTAAGTACTAGATGTTTAAATGTCCTACCTGTTGTGTAAATTATCCATTACAACCTATTTTATTTGTCCAGAGGGTTCAAAAATATTTTAAAATCCAAGTCACATTTGAAAAGGTTTACGTTACTAGACTTTTCAAATCAATTGGTTGAATTTTTCCAATTTTTTAAATTAGGTGTGTTAAGATGAAATTTATATCATCATTTAATTGGAATATTCTAAAATAATACGATTTGTTGACCAGAATGAAGATTGGGACATATTTTTCAGTTACAACAAGAGTGTTATTGGAGCTTTAAGAATTTACTCGAAATGGCTCGCCTTATTTTAGCTAAAATATTGCCCTTTATAAAGAGTGATTGAAAGTTGAGTAAATTCTTCAGTCGGAGTCTCGGAGAATGCTTTGTGAACAAGGGACCTGGACATTCTTGTCATGCCTCAAAGTTTTTGACTACCAGCACTGGAGGAAAAACATTAAAATTCCTGTCTCTTGCATCATTGACAATATGCAAATCGGTAGACTTCAGACTTTTTTAGCCTTGGAAAAACATTATCACACCCCTGTCACTTCAGTTCCATTTAAACATGAAGATTGTCAGATCCATTACTTTTTGGGCATTAATGATTTTACCATGGAAATTAAATTGGTTAATTACACCCCAGGAGATCAATAGGGGACAAGATGGACACGATGGTCGTTGGTTTCGTATTGCGTCCAATGGAAAGGGTGACAAAGGCGACCATTGGGGTAACCGATTCTTTACCCATTGGGTAAAGGCATCAATTAAGTGCCCGATTTGCTCCAGGAGAGACAGCTGCCCCTCTTGCCCCCCCCCACTTTCTAGGTACCGGCCTGCCTCCCGCTGAACCCAAGATGAATTCCCACTTTTTACTCTATGCAAGTACGTTTATGCTTCTCTTCAGCAGGGGCTACCCCATCTACTTTCTCTCTCTATGCCTGCATCAGTTTTTGATCCAGCAACTTCACAGATCTATCTGCTAGTAGAGACTTAGCTACTCTTTTATTTGAGTGCTGGCGATACCCCCAACCCAACCTAAGTATGTAATTAACACATATTTGAGTCAATACGCTGAACAAAATGAAGAAACAAACCATATCCACTTTCAAATTAGATTTATATGGTATAATTAGATACAATACAGTATTCTAGTTGAGAATCTTGAGGTTGTACACGAGTCTGGTTTAATTAATGTATGAATCTTATCTCAATATCTATAATATCTTTAACCCTGTCAGCTATAACTTAACTTAAAATATCTCAATGCTGTCAGCAAAATAGTTTTTATATTAACGTAATTATAATATGTGTTTATACATCAATTAATAAGTTATTGTAGGGTGATGGTCGTTATCAAAATGAACTATGAATAAATAAAATACATGTTTTTATTACTAGGACAGTTGACTTTTTCTGGAAAATACTTTCTGGAGTGGCAGAACGTACAGTAACACGCTATTAATGTAATAACAATTACTGGTTTTTCAATTGGTTGATCGTCGAAACAAACTCAATCTGATTAAAATACAGATCTATATTTAGTTTCATTTTTTTTATACTTTCGATGGCCTACACTACATGAAGATCTGACCAGTTGTATTGGGAGGTTGCATCAGGGGTCATACGACCAGTTTTTGATCCTATGATGTCTGACATTGATTAATCAATCAGCATTGATATAGTTACATGAGGGCATGCCAAGAAGTCGCTGTCACAGACTGTTTCATTGGCTAATTCCCCACATCAATGTTAACAACTCTTCCAGATCCTAGTGTAGTGAAGACAAGTAAAACCAAATTTTGAACTATAAAAAAAAAAAAACGAAATAGGATCACCGATCTGTGTTTTAATCAGATTGTGTTGTATTTGTTATTGCGTAAATAGTTGTCAGTATAATAGACTATGATCTATACAATGTATTATATATGACCTATTAACAGCTCCCAGTTCTCGCTTCAAATAATATCAACTCACTATACCGTAGGATGACTGAGAAATTGATTGGATTAGACCATCCACGCCATTTAATTGGTTAATGTTAAAATGGAAAATCTAGCAACAACAATCGCAACTATGCAATTCTTGTCAAAACTTCAATCATTCATAACTTTGCTCAGTATAAAGTAATTTGACACATTATTTTATGGCAAGAACATCCAGGGCATTATCTATATCTTACATTATGCATCCTTAATATTTTCTATGATAAAGTTTCCCTAATAATGAAATATTTTGTCAGATATATAACAAATATGGTGTGAAGACTGACTAATTAAAATAAAACTAATTATTTTGAACAGAAATTATTGCAGAACGGTATATTCAATATATAAATCGAAATATCAAGTTGTTTAAGTTTTATCATGGAACAAGATCAATGAAATTCATTTTTTTTTTGTTCTGTTTATTTGACGCCATTCAAACTGTCTCAGAGTAACTGATCGTTGATATCATATTGTTAGTTATGTATGATTATAATTGAAAATTAAAAAAAAAAAAACATTTTACATTCAATCATTCCAGTTATAACACCGTTTAAACTTTCCTTATAAATTCATTCAAATCATAAATAAAAAGCATAAAAAAAAAGCTCATCGAATGTTTTTACCTTTTGCCAAATTCTCTCATAAATAATAATAAACAAAAGTTCTGAGATGACCATACTTATTCTATGGACCAACTGAGAATACTGGAATAAATTTTCCATTAGAAGATTCTCTACATACGAACGCCTAAAGGCTTGTTTGTGAAAAACTTCCAAGAAACATTGGTCCTAATGTACTGGTTGTGGATTTGGTATGTTCCACTATACAAGCTGTATATAACTTTTGATACACTCGGCAACACATTGTGAATTGACTTTCAGATCTAACAAATGTTTTAAATATATTTCAATATTTTATATCATGCATTTACAGCAGACAATAAATCAGATGTTTAAACAAAAGGATTATAAATTAGTCCTGTTTAACGGACCTATTGGTTGTGATTACCGTATACACCACTTTATTAGTTGTAAACACCATTGTGAATACACATTCTTTCAAAATATTTCAATATTTTATTTATTTTTTTTTTCTTACATTTTGTCAATTAATCAGATTTTTACCTTAATGAACTACAAATTGCATTGTATATCTTGTAAATACAACTTGACTAGTTGTATACACCATGTTCTAACAGTGAATACCATCTAAGTTATTGCATGTTGACAGCATATTTGATATTAAAACGTTTCATGTAATAATTCATATATCCACGGGGCGGGGCTCAACATCCCACTTCCATCAAGGGTGATATTAAAACATTTATATTAAATAAATAATGAGATAAACCATCCAACCATCTACAGGTTGTTTCTCTTTTTCAATAAAATAAAATCTATCTGATAATGATTAGAACGATGCCCTGTGATAATTTGTTAAAATGATTTCGATGAAGATGAAGCTAATTTGGTTTATATTATTTCAGCAGCCATTCTCAAATTTTGTTTATCAAATTTATAAACAAAAAGCAACCCGAACAGGTTATTAATAACCAAGAATTAATTTAACGCGCATACACACATTTAGATATAAATCCATCACATTAGTGACTATATTAAATAAAGAAATTTGTGTTCAAGCCCTTCAATAATTTGGTTTTAGGGTACCGTAACATGGCTGTAAGATAGTCTAAGCAGAAATTAGATACTAACGGTTTAATTTCAAATTGTCAATTCCAACTGGTTTCACAACTGAAACCAGGTGGGTAAAGTTTGGGAATGGCCGCCACATAAAATTGAATAGAATTGTAAAAAGGTGTTTCAACATGATCCTAGTGAAAATAAATAAAAATTGATTTTTTTTTTTGTAAATTCACACGACAGACTAAATCTAGTTTATAATAATAATGATCATAATATAATATAAATTCATCTATTTGAAAATATCTTTATACACAAGCAACCTGACCTTTGACCTCACAAGATGACCTTGATGAATTACTATTTAAAAGCTGAAGTGGGAGGGTCGTTGCTATGGTAACCTTTTAGTTGCCATATCAACTCTATACACAATGACTATATACATATATAACTTGTTTCTAAGAACTTGTGAGATTAAATTAAATAAAGTTACCATAGTAACATGGCATCAATATAAATTACAAATTAGTCACAAAAAAAAAAGTTTTTTGGTATATTTGCATATTTGATTGATTTGTCATGAATTTTCGACCATTATTTTGATAAGAAATCATCGTTTTTTTCTTATTGCAGTTTTTATATAAAAATCTGAAGAGAACTAGAACGGTTTACAGCTTAAAGCAAGCTGATTTAAAGGTATAAGACAGTTTCGATTTGGGTAACAGAAGGGAATTTATTTTTTAAATAGAACAATTCCAGCTTAATGCTTTAAAGCAAGCTACTTTAAAGGAACACGACCACTTCAATTTGGGTGAAAGAAAAAAATTTCTTTCTTAAATACTCGGATGTGTTTTTCGATTAGTGAGAGAGTAAAATATTTCAAATTCTCATTCTCTGAAGCTGGTTGGTCTATTAATTCTAATTCTGTTATTTGATTGTTGAAAGCAGAATCTGTTTTATTGCCTAAAATCTTAATTTAGAAGGATCAAATGTTTTGATGTATTATTCTGTGCCAAAAATATATTTTATCAAATTAGAATATGCTTTGCTCATTAATTCTAACTGTTATTTGCTAGTTGAAAGGAGATATTGTTTTATTTCCACATTAAATTAATTAAAATAGCATTATGCAAGAGCAAAATCTGATTTTTACAGGTCTTTCTTTAAGCCTGAGATGTTATCTAAATAATCAATTAGACATTAATTAACATATTCAGACCATAATAAACTCTTTATGTCAAGACTAGCCTTCGATGTTGGCAGATTAAAATTGTATATGCCACTTAATGGCGGTTGATAATTAAATCAATCAAGTGGATAATCGAGACTATGCTGTTTATATTAATGAATTGAGTAATGATGACCGAGGCTATGAATATTTCAAAAGCTTTTTTCTCGGCTAATAGTGAATCAATTTGACTGAAATTTTCAGCAAATTATCTTTAGACTATCTAGTTTTTAACTATTGTAGTGAGAACTGCCATCTCTTTATCTTATCTCCCATAATGTAACTTTAAAGAACTTTAAGTTTTAATTTTAGAAGAGCATCAATCTAATAAAACCAGATACGATTGTTTTTATTTCACCTAAATCAAAAAAGATCATAATTAGATTGGATTCAAAGCATTCTGTTATTCTTTCACCCAAATTAAAGAGATCGTATGCTTTTATAAATTTATTATTCTAAGGTGCGTGTGAAACTAATAAATAACTTATATTACAAACATAATTTACAGTAAAAAAACAGAAAAAAAATTCACAAAAAGCACCTGACACTTCCAATAAGCCATTTTAAGTATTTGGTGCAATTAATTTACTCCAAGTTCCCTCGATTCACAAAAATATGATTTTCTGTTCACTGAGAATAAGCGTTAAAATTTTTCTTTTTATTTCTTTGGTAAAAATACTAATTTAAAAACCCAAACTGTTTAGTTACCGTGTTCAAAATGTTTAAGTTCCAAATTTGTAAATATTAAATGAAACATCTGTCATGTGCTATTCACCACGACACAGAAGAATAGACAATCAACATCTTGTGATATCGAGCCACCAGATAAAGCTGGGCCGATTAAATTTGAATGTTTGAATAATTTATAAACTTGTAATATAATAAAGAAATTGCACGTATATATGGATCAATCTGAAATCTTTAATTTCTGTTTAAATTTTGAAGAAAAGGAAGTAGGAATCACACACATGGCTTTCAGCAGACGAAGGAAACCCCCCGAGCGCGATTCTTTTCACAGAACTCTTGTAGCGAGTAAAACCACTAACAATGTACATTCTAATAATAATAATAATAATAATAATAATATAGGTATTGAATATATTTACAATATTGGATAGGGGTGGATTAGTGTCCGTTAATTAGGCAATATACACTTGTTTCCATGGTTACAGACATTCAATCAACTGAACGCAACTTTATTACAAAATATTACAATAATATTACAAATATTGTTACAAATATTACTATGATCATACCAATATAGATGAATATATAATGGACTCAAAACTGTAACCGTGGAAGCGTTACAGTGGACACGAGCATAAAGCAATAAATTAATTGCGCTATGTTTGAGCGTGCATGAACGCATCAAAATCGATCAGCAGGTTTTCTCCATTTTATATTCAACTCTGGTACGAATAGCTTATGGTATAAACTAGACTTAACATAACGACAGAGATAAATCTCCCTCTATTCCATAATAGATTAATCCACATTCAATCACAGTATGCAGATTTGATACACAAAGGAGACTAGTCTATTTTCCATTAAAGGGGGATTTATATTTTAACTGTCATTTATGATGTAAGTTTAGACGTGGCACAGCAGAATGAATTCGAACTTTCTATTGACACAAAGTGTAAATTAAAGGAGACTTTCTAGAATTTGTTCATCTTAATCTAGAGATTTAAGTTGACAATTGAATAAAATGAAAGTATTTCTTCCTGAATGAATAGTGTTCATAACCAATCGGTAACATATATAAACAGTTCGTCAACCAATTACACATACATTATGTCGTTGTTACATCGTCATAGTGACGCAATTATACAAATTCAATACATATCATCAGATCTGAAGTTTAAGTTTTCTAATCAAATTATAACGTTTCTTTAAAGTGAATTGTCCACTAGACACAAACTAGGTCATTTTGGGACTAACATGATTCAATTCTTTTTCAATAATTTGCTTGAGCCCAGGGGTCTTTAGCAGTGGAAGGAAACCGAACAGGCCCCTCACTCAAAAATCACATGATAGACATTAATTTTAAATAATTTTGTATAATATAGCTGCCTGCTCTGATCCTCACAGACAAAAATCGTAATGTATCAATAAGTTAAATTTATCTAGGAGTATTTAGAAACACTACTTCGAAGATACATACTGTAAGAGCTATATATTGCAGGTCTTTATTTTGGCTATACCTTTATTCACATGACCCTTATCAACTGTTATACATTATACCCTAATTCATTACAAGGCCTGTGAGATTTAAAAATTTAACAATAAATTGATAATCAAGACATATTTTAATCATTATCTACTTTTGAATTATTAAAGTAAGAACGGCCAGCTCTTTATCTAAATCTTACATAATGTATCTTTAACCGAAGCAGTTATTTGTTCTAGGCATTGGCTTCAAAAGACTGGATAAACATACAGGGTGTAGAAACGACTGGAAGTTTTTTCTACATTGTTGCATTTCTGTTAATCTTCTTCTGTTAATGTCTCAGGTGACGTCCGAGTTTCTTTCTGTCTGTAGAAGGTTCGGTCGTTAAGAGTTGAAGCAGACGACAGCTTTCGATTGGATAAGATGATTAGTGAACAACGGCTACTATTTACAGTCCGAGACGTCTGCTGTGCCACAGTATGAAATATTTTAATTTATTCCTAGTCTAAAGATGACGCGTGTCAGACAAAAACCTTTGCCAGAGCATCCGCCCCTGCGCTCGCTATGTAGGGTTTCTGAGGGTGGAAGGCAACGTCATGTATAGATTCATCAAATTTCTTACGATGTGACGTTATTTCTTGTACACATGTTTTACTGTCTAAATTCCATAATCTTATTGAACAATCGTGGCCTGAAAAACAAATAAAAAATTCAATAAATATAAAAAGTACATCACCAAACCAGGTAAATTTTTGTACAATCTGAGGCCATAATCCATGAAGTTACGGTTTGTTGTATTACAATATTGAAAGGAAGTGAGATCTTTACAATATAAACCTATGTTTAAAGATAGGTTGCCAGGCAACGAAACATACGCCCACAGCAGCTAAATCGTCCGGGCAGTCAACAAGGGTTGTTGCATATTTTTACTTTTTTCGGTAATGAAACATTTGTAATACACTAAAAACTGATTAAGAGTAACAACTCATTATGTAATTATCAGAAAATCATTAGAATTTGATTGCTTTTTATAAAGTTTTACCCCACGCTAACAATTAGTATATACATGAAACATTTAATATCATGGATTTAGCTGTTCAGTTATCTAAATTCATTGAAAATCAAAATACTTGTTCGTTTCAACACCTTAAACTCTATGTATCAATCTGAAGTCAATCGGATGGTAACTTTGGCCTCTAGAGCGTCCACATGATTTTTTTAAAGAGATCAAGGGCCATAACTCTGGCACTAATTATCGGAAATCGCCGAAAATCAACAGGCTTCTTCGTCTCATGACCTTAAACAATGTGTATAAATCTAAAGTCAATCGAATATTAACTTTGGCCTCTAGAGCGTCCACAAGATTTTTTGAGGTGATCAAGGGCCATAACTCTGGCACTAATTATCGGAAATCGCTGAAAATCAATAGGCGTCATTGTCTTATGACTTTAAACGCTGTGTATAAATTTAAAGTCAATCGGATATTAACTTTGGCCTCTAGAGCGTCCACAAGATTTTTTGAAGTGATCAAGGGCCATAACTCTGGTAGTTATTATCGGAAATCGCTGAAAAACAATAGGCTTCTTCGTCTCATGACCTTAAACACTGTGTATAAATTTAAAGTCAATCGGATATTAACTTTAGCCTGTAGAGCGTCCATAGACCGAGGGACGGACGGATGGGGGCGACGACAATATACGACCACATTTCAATGTGGGCGTATAAAAAAGTAAATCACTAAACAAGTAATTTTTCGTACAATCAGGGGCTATAATCCATGAAGTTACGGTCCGATACATGCCAATATCGAAAGGGACTGAGATGTTTGCAAAATAAACCAACAAATAAAGTTTCGTCAAAATTGAATAAAAATTGTGACTGTAGTATCCACTAACAAAGTGACCGGAGCGATTACCATGTGTGATTACCATATTGGTGACACATTTCTTACTTTGGCTAATGTTTCTGAAGCAACGACTGTGAGTATCACAACATCTGGACGTTGCTACACTACTTCCCAATTCCCAACTAATAACTATTTTATCTGCAGACACGTGAACAATAGTTAATAAGAGGTTGCGACATAGCAAACTCTACGGAAACCGTGACACCGTACAAACCTTGAAATTTACAACACGAGTATCACAGGTAGACATTTTAGCTTGAAAGCACAAGACTTGGTATTTGCCACGAGCTAGGCTTGTACCCAATTGAAATTAGTGCCGAAATATGCAGAGTATTGTGTGAAAGCATTGATAAGATGTACGTAGTTAAACCGGGATCAAGCCTGTTATAGAAGATGAATTTGACCATACTGCAAACCACCCCAGAGACATTCTAGCGAGAGTCCAGAACCATAATCACACATCCATGCACACTGAGATTTGAAATAAATATATAACTTACTTCCTGATAAAAGATACAATCCATTTGGATCAACAGCTAAACATGTTACAGAATCTAAATGGGCAACCATAGAATGAACTATTTGACCTGTAAAAAAATATCATAACTTGAGATTGAGATGTAGAGATTCTTCTAGCTTTTAAAAGGGGATGTTGCAATAATTTGTTTGCTTGTAAGGCTCTATAGTGCATGTAAGCAGCGTGTATTGAGAAATTCCATGAGGTTAGGCAAATTGTTTTCAGTTTTGTTTACATAAATCCCTTGCAGAGAAGAGTAAAATATTGGGGATCTGCAAAAATGGTTGAATTTGGTTCAATTTTTTTAGACATGAACTGAAAATTTCCCAGCATTGGCATTCAGTTCATTGTGGATCCCTGGGATCAAAACAATGCCATTTGAAACTCAATGACAGACTGTGTTATAACACTGGACAACCAAACCTCCGTGAGAGAATACCGACCTGAATTATTATCAAAGAATCGAATATGAAAATGAAATGAAATGTGGTTTAACGTCCTACTGTTCTGCTCCTAAACTGGGCTAATGACGACAGGCATACAGTGTGATACGAGAACAGTTTTGTCCGGATAGCCCACTATGGCCTACTCTTATATTGAATTTCAACTGTCAAGGGATCTTTTACGTACACGCAAATATGTAAACGAGACCTTGATTTTTCATCCCATCAGAATGACTAGACAGCTGTCCTTGTCAATCCCTCAGTCCTCTACATTGACAAGTGGGAACTAGATTCGAATATGGGTGGTATGAAGAAAAGAAATGAATGGATTATAATGTCACAGACTACAGACCTGTATTATTATCAAAGAATCGAATATGTCGATCTTCGTGTGCTGTTATAGTTAAAGGTAACGTAGGATGACTAATAACACGATTTATCTGATTTGTAGAACTTGAATCTGGAAAAAAATTATCATTATTATAAACAACTAGGTACAATTTCATTTTGATGATTCACTTGTGTGTATGTTTCTTTAGCAGTTGGAGGAAATTTACACGATTCAACAGGGGCAATCCCGGACTCAATGACTGACTTATGATCAAATGAACATGTTACACCACTCGATCGACTCAACATCATTCGATCCGTTGAACCCCAACACGAACATGACAGACTTTTTCATCTAAAGTGCAAGTTAGATCACTCAATCCACCCAACCCCACCTCAATGGCAGACGTTATGATTTTAAGTTCACGAAAGATCATTCGATCCACCCAACCCCATCTCAATGACAGACGCTATGATTTTAAGTTCACGCAAGATCATTCGTTCCACCCAACCCCACCTCAATGACAGACCTGATGATCTAAAGCACATATTATGTTACGTCACTCAAATTACCCATCTAGATTAGGATACCCCTTATCATCTACAGCGCACGTTAGATCACTCGATCCACCCAACCCCGCCTGGATAATGACAGGCCCTATGATGTAAAGTACATCGATCCATCCAACCCCACCTGTATTATCACAGGCCCTATGATGTAAAGTACATATTATGTTACATCACTCAATCCAACCAGCCCGACTGGATGACGACAGACCTTATTATGATCCACCCAACCTCACCTCGATGAGAGAGAGAGAGAAATGGGGTTTAACGTCCACTCAACACAAACTAGGTCAATTTGGGACTAACATATGGTTTCATTTTATTTCAATAATTTGCTTGCGCGTAGGGGTCTTTAGCAGTGGGAGGAAACCGGAGTGCCCGGAGGAAACCCACGAGGTTGAGAAGGCGCCCCTATGTGTATACCGCATACGCTCACACCAGGGCTCGAAACCACAGCCGCAAGCCAGAGGTGACCTGCCAGCTAAAGGTCGAAGCGCGGCACTCTAGACCCCCCCCCACGTCAATGACGTCCACCCTCCAGTAATAAGTAGTACACAGTACCTGAATTTTGTTTAGTTTCTAATTTTAGCACTTGTTGTCCAGTTTCTAGATCATATATATAAGTATTAGATGAGGTGTAACTAGCAACCATTTGACTTGGATCACATCGAACGAAATCTACACTAGTAGGTACTCCATCTTCTGTAATGAAATATACATTTACTAACATAGGTTATACAACATATATCAAATAGGTATTAACATCCACTCGACACAAACTATGTCATTTCAGGAGTAACATGGTTTAACTTTATTTCAATAATCCACTTGCGCATAGGGGTCTTTAGCAGTGGGAGGAAACCCATGAAGTTGGACAGGCGACTCTACTCCTGGTCACATACAACCGAGAATTCGAAATCACGCCATCCACCCTCACCCCTGTTTTTAGGGAAATTGCCCTGCTCTACCTGTATCTACTGTGAATGTATTAAGTGTATTTACCTGTATCTACTGTGAAGGTATTAAGTAAAGGTGATTTAGTACCAGGACTCCACAATCTGACGGTACCATCACCCGAACATGATAATACATGAGATTTACTACTATGTATAGATAAACCCCATACAGCATCCGTGTGGGCAATTAAAGTATCTTGTAATACACTAGGATCTGAAATAATTCAAATATACTTAGTCATTAATAAAACAAACTAATACACTAGGTTCATATTTCAATAATTCACTTGAGCATGGGGGTCTTTAAAAAGCGAAGGAAACCGGAGAACCTGTTAAAACCTACAAGGTTACACAGCCGACCTTACTTCTTGTTATATGCAAGCAGGGAATCTAAACCACGCCTCTTGACTCAATCTGTTTCACTGAGAATTACTTACGAATTATCTCTGTAACAGCTGACTGTCCACAACACGTGCGTTACCTCCAGCGCGGCGTTAGTCATTGGCTCAACGGCTCGTGCAATGTTTACTTAACACCTAACTGCTTCAGGCAAATGATGCATTTTACTCATTTTAATACCCATTTACACTAAATAGGAAATGTTTGAGAATTTAATTTGTCGGAGTAAAAAAATGAATATGCCGTAGTCATTAAGCCTCGTCAATGTCATGCTTATCAGTGATTGTAGCGGCCAAGCAAATATTCACTGCGGGATCAGTTTGCTCTTGACTCAGTGACATGATTTAAAGAGCAAGGGTTATACCATCTGGATTAGCCATTGAACAGTCTGTTACGGCGAGTTTTTGGCATGAGGTGCACAGAATTGTGGGTAAATCACAAGAAACATTAATGTGGATTGGTTAATCAAATATCTGATGTCATAGGGTCAAAAGCCACTAATATGACCTGGGACGTCACCTTCCACTACAACCGTTCAGATCTTCAAGTAGAAGAGGCCAACAAAAGTATAAAAAAAGAAACCGAGAGAGAGAGAACTGGGGTTTAACATCCACTAGACACAATCTAGGTCATTTCGCAACTAACATATGGTTTAATTTTTATTTCAATAATTCGCTTGCGCGTAGGGGTCTTTAGCAGTGGGAGGAAACCGGAGTGCCCGGAGGAAACCCACGAGGTTGAGAAGGCACCCCTATCTCCATGCCACATATGCTAACACCAGGACTCGAAACCACAGCCGCAAGCCAGAGGTAACCGGCCAGCTAGAGGTCGAAGCGCGGCACTCTAGGGCTAATCCGATTGTATCCAATGCCAAGAACTAATCTACATTTTGACACTAAAATTATGTATGTATGCAATGGAAAATTAAAATAAGAAGCCTCATTCGCAATGCCATATGATTCTGTTGACAGTAACATCTTAAACTCCCCAAATATTTGAATGAATTACGTACCATATGAATCGTAAGGATCAATATTTGAATTTGGTATATTCCAACATCTAATGGTTGAGTCCATTCCCCCACTATAGCATTGTTCACCGCTAGCACTAACAGCTAAACACAAGACCGGACCAACATGTGCTCGAAAAGTATAAACTGGTTCAACATCTAGTGACGTCGTTCTACAATTACAAATATAAAATTCAGTACACACATGCAAACATAAGTCCATACTCTGTGCAGTGTTTCGTTTGATTAGAGGTAATCCCAAAGAGGGATTTCTTGGGCCATTGCTTCATGAATATGACATAAGTCTAAAACAGAAATTTAATGTAATACAAATATGCACATACATGTACATGTAAAGTGATTTATATCTAATTTTAAAAAATTATTATAATTTCTAATCAATTATATTAAGTGAATAGTTCCAATTGAACAACAGTCTTTCTTTACACCTGCTTAGTTCATTCTATACAGATTTTTTAAAATTAATTTGTCGTTTGTGAATTAGGCTTAAGTAATTACGTTTACATTGTCTTGTAAATTACACAATTTGCGCACCGATTATAAAATGTTAATTGTGTCTTAAATTTTGGATATTAGGATCATATATTTCTACAGCAAATTAACAACATCAATACTGATTGAAATTGACCAATATTGCATTCCAATTCATGTTTCTAATTTCAAATATTATAAAAATTTTGAGTTAAAGACATTTAGATCCTCAATAAGCAATTATAGAAAGTTTCAGGATAGGATGTTTTTGATCGTTTGTGTGGAAACTGCCACACGCAACTGAGCATTTATGAACCACGAAACGGATGGAGGCCTACATTCTACTCATCTCGTTGTTCCTTGGACAATTGAGCACCAATTGAAACACTTGATATTTGATATGATGTAACAATACCAAATGGCGGAGATGACATGCTCGGATCGGATACTCGTTTCCTATCCACGTGCCAATTAAAGTTTGAATTGCGATTTCTCCTGAATTTTAAGAATATATAGACATTTCATTTGGGTATAGATCTACTATAAGGCAGGATTATTGTATCAAATTTAAGCGACTTACTTTTTTGCCGGTACTGTTTTCTGTAGATTCCATAATTTTAAAGTATGATCTTCCGATCCTGTAATTAACACTGGTTCGACAGGATGGAAGGCCAACGCCCTCACACCATCAAAATGGCTTCGTAAAGTATATTTGGCATTCCAGGTTTTCCTGAAGACTTCTTTAGGTGCAGCAATCTATAGAGAAACAAATTACATGAATTAAAATATTGTTTTGACTACACTTGTCATTATATTGTAGGCCTACATGAAAAGTCATAAGTATAAACTATATGTACCGTATGTGAAAGGGCAGGACCAACTTACATGTATTGCCTACAAATAATTGCTTGAGACCCGATGTAGGCCTACTGTTGATAATTAGACATAACTTGATGTCTCAAAAGTTGCTCAGGATTTCCAGCATGGTTTCCTATTGTCACTGGTTTATGATAGGAGGACCATTGCCAGGATCATTGTCTAGTTTTTACGATGTTAAGAAAACCGAGGGTACACGTTGGGGTTCACATAAAGCAACTTAACAATAGGAATTTGGTGACTGGTAGGGGGTAAGCTGCTAACCAGGCAAACGTCTCCTCTCCAACACACTACATACATGTAGGGTATGCTCAACTTCATTATCCCAGTTGGTGTAGAAAAGTAGGACGTTATTAAACCCATTTTATTACATATGATATTCTCCATCCGAACACAAGTGTATATTTGAATACAAAGCATATTCAAATGCATGTAAATTAGTCCCCACCCTTTTATCTTTATACCACACTACATGGTGTACGTCAATCTGTTTCACAGAGAATTACTTACCAATTTTCTCTGTAACATATAACTGTCCAGAACACGTGCGTTGACTGCACGCGCCGTAGTCATTGGCTCAACGGCTCGTGCAATGTTTACTTAACACCTAACTGCTTCAGGCAAAATGATGCATTTTACTCATTTTAATACCCATTTAAACTAAATAGGAAATATTTTTTAACTACAAATACTTCAAACATATTTATTTTTCTTTTACCTCAGAAAAATGTTTGAGAATTTAATTTGTCGGATTAAAAAAGTTAATATGCCGTACTCATTAAGCCTCGTCGATGTCATGCTTATCAGTGATTGTAGCGGCCAAGCGAATATTCACTGCGGGATCAGTTTGGGTATACGTAAGCCCATCTTCATTAACCCAATCATTAGGATAAAGAAGACACGTTAAACACCATTTTATTTCATTTTACCTGTCCCTGATTGGCCAAGATACTTACATCATAGCATAATGGATCCGATTCGTTAGTGACAGTTAATCCAGCTAAATCTCCTAATCCTAGCGCTGCATCTAATGCATCTTCATCCGAACCGGCCACGCCCCCTAAAATAGGTTTTCTCGAGTTTGACATGGAGAATTGTATAGAATTATTTCCTTGTACAGCTGTTTAAATAAAAATCAAACATAAAATCAATATTTTTCTTTTTTTTTTTATAAATACATTAATATAAATTATGAAAACAAACTTTAGTCATTCCACATGATTGACAAATCTGAACTTTATCTTTTAGTCTAGAACTAAAAACTGTACAATCTTTATATATCAAAATCTATATTCACAGAACATGTACCACTGGCGGCATGTTAAAATCCCTTGACAGATGGAAGCCAGTTGTCAGGACAACATTTCTGTCAGTGCATATATACAATCTTCATTAGCCCAGTCACGGCATGAAGCAAGATATGTACACAATGCGATTTCAGTGTGAATAATATTTATGAGAAGTACAGTATGAGTAAATATAAACATCAACTAAATGTTCTTTCAACAAAAATACAGATTAATTCATTTGTAGTTTTTAGAATACAAGACAAAGTTTGTGATTTGTGAGATGACAACAGTAAGATACATGTATCTACACCCTGTCGCAGACACTACAACTTGGGTTTCATGTAATTGTGCTGTAATGTTTAGTTTTAAACCATTATTGACAAACTGTTAAAATACATGTAGCACAACTACACGATACAAAGTTGTAATGAGGTGTACAGAAATATAGGCCTATTGGGAGTTATTGAAAAGCCCTGATGGTAGACTAAGTTTTGCTGTGGACATTTTCTTTCAACATTCTTTGTACAGAAATGAAGCTTTGTGTAGTTGAGAGATGAAGCTTCAACAACTGGCAAAGTTTCTTTTTTTCCAATCTGAAATAAATTTTCATGATGCACAATCACCATGCAGAACTTTTAAAATCAAAATTAAATGTGTGAAAATTTAACCTGTTAGTCTCCTGAAATAATTCTAAGAGAAAGTGATCTCGTATTTGAAACTGCCATCTAACCAACGTCCCTCTAAGAATGTCTTAAACAACTGTAGTAAAACAGAGAAAGAGACAGAGAGAAATGGAGTTTAACATCCAGTCAACACAAGCAAGGTCATTTCGAGACTAACAAATGGTTCAATTTTATTTCTATAATTTACTTGGGCGTGTCTGTAGCAGTGGGAGGAATCAGGGCACCCGGAAAAAATCGAAGATGTTGGACAGATGACCCTACTCCTTGCCATGCTGAAGTAACAGAACTAGCATGGCAAGGTGTTTGTTGCAGCAGTTTCAGTAGATTAGGTACTAACGGGTTAAGTTTCCATAATTTAAGGCCAGGCGAGAAATTCACCAAAAATCAATACATTTTAAGAATGCATCTTCTCATTAGCTGGGATTTGTACAAGGATTTTAAATCTGAAAGTCTGAATTCTTAAAATATTTTACGAATAAACCCTTAGCACTAATTGAGCAAGCCTTGTTTTAGCTTTTTTATGCAACACAAAACATTTTAGAAGCAGACGTGGGACTACAGTAAGACTAATGTGAACGACTGGATTCGTACACGATATACATATCAGTTTACACATATTTGTTCTTTAGAAATCAGAAAATCTTTTCAAATTGTCAATTTATAAAAAATAATTGGCTATCTTTGCTTGTTAGTCGAATCCACGACATTGATTAAATGACATAGTAACAAATGTTGGATAATAATATCAATATTTATAACAGGGATTCGACTCATATAATGAGCAAGTATTGCTTTGTTTTCGGTAGATATTCTATATTCAGAATAAAGTAAAGAACTATAATTAAGTTTGATATGATAGTCGCAGATATTTGATATTTTCTAAAGAACAAAATAACTTGTAAAATAAATAGCATCATTTGTATGTTAATATGGAAGTTACAACAAAAGTGTGTTATCTAAATCAATGGGAAGTGACATCTTATGTTCTAGAAGTATAACCTGCCTCAAGTATGACAAATATTACTACTTTAAGTAATTCCACTTGATGTAAAGGCTAATTCTTAACAACGGATTGATCCTTTAAGAAGAATTTATGTTAGGGTATGAGTTCAACGTCATCCATTTTAAGTAGTGTGTCAAAGGAAAATCCTACATAAAAAGGATTTTTCTATATTTTTGAATTTATTGATGACTCAGTGCTAAACAAGAATTTACTTTACTCCTTGTCACATACAGCAGGGGAATCAAATCCACCACACAAGACTCAATGGCAGACCTTATACAGCGCGCACATGCTAACCATTCAGCCAAGGAATAAATTTGGTTAAAAAAACATAAATTTCAATTTCAAATAGGTTGTATTAATTGAACAGATAAAACATTCAATTGGTGTAACTTTCATAAAATAATCATATTTCACATACAAACATAAAAAAAAATCATGCAAAATAATGTGATCTGGGCCTTTAATCTTGATAACAAATCAAATTAGAATTTTTATGCTCCAAAAAATGTTTCTAGCACAATCTATGTTATCAAGATCATGGCGCCATCTATTTTGGCCAACATAAAAAGAAAATAAACAAACCAAAAATAAAAACACAAAGTCAAAATAATAAACATGCAAAAAGCATTCCAACATACACTAAGAAAGGTTCTGGGTTTTGGTCTTTAACAAAGATAAGTTTAAATTTATCAAATCAGCTGATGGGATACGTTGTCGTAGTTTAGTGTTTTTATTCTAGTTTTAACTTGTAGATACACTTGACTTTAAAAACTGTTTTCGTTTCTTCTCAAATTGTTCTGATTATCAGATATGTTTTTTGATATCATTTTTTTCCAACATGTTTCTTGATATTCTCAGAGAACATCTATCAGTATTCCCAAATATATTTCTTGTTTTTGTGAAATATAATTAAAATTGATTTCTCTGAACCACAAATGTTAGTTTGTCAAGCACTCTTAGTTTGTTTTAAAATGGTGATAAATAAAATATTGTCTGAATAATACACACTGATTGGGGATCGACAACTTTAGGAATACCCTCGTAGACATACTGTTTCTTCACAGCCTCCATCAGTTCTTTAACGTGTACTAATAATTACTTTTCAGACCAAAATTCCTAATTTGAGAGATGAAATGGAAAAGAACAGAAATGTCTACCTTCTATATACAGTTCAATATGAATCACCCTCATGGATGAAAATGTGGGTTTGTAAATTTCAGACAATCCTATAAGTTCTTAGAAATTCTGAAATATCCTTGACAAAAATTGAAAGTTTATTGTTTCTAATGTTTTAAAATTCTGAAGTGAAACACATTTGACAGAAATTCAAAGTTTGTTGTTTTCAATTTTAAATATTTTGAATCATAAAGAGAAATTAAGAGATCAAGAAAATCCAATCAGAGCAAAAGGCAAACTTTTTCTATGACCAGCTTGTTTCAAGTTTAAGTGTATCTACAATTGTAACAAGAAAATCTGTGTGTATGTTCGTTAAATTTGGTTGCTTATAATTTATGGAGGCCAAATAATTGTTTCTGTATCATATCCTACCAATTTCATCGGGTTCTGAGGAAGGAATATTCGTTGAACGCGGTGAGTTGTTTGGACTGGATGAAGGACTCTCGTCGTCATCTGAACTAAGATTTGCCAACATTGCCTGCAGTGATGATCGTGATGGTCCTAAATAACGTACATTAGTAGAATTATTACCTCCCCTTCTTGTAATGTACATTAGAAACATTTTATACTGCTTCGTCCCATTTTAATACAAAGCTCTCCAACATAATTCTAAATTTTACTAATTAAATTGAATTATCGTTTAATTTTACAAAAAAATCTGATTTGCTTTCATAGTTCCCTTTCGAAATTAAATTTGTTTCTTCACGGTAGATTTCCAACCCAACAAAATTAATTTGTCTTTAAAACGAGATTTCTCACCCCATATAATAATTATACCCCAAACCCATACCCTAATTTTAAAAAATATTTACTTCATCATTAAACAGTCGATATGTAACCCCCAAATAATAACTACGTCCCAAACCCATGCCACAATAAAATCAAAATGTAATTTGTCACTGCAAAGAGTTAATAACTCTTTTCTCATAAAATCAATTTCTGGCCTAGGCGTACCATAAAATTTTATAACAAAATTAGATGAGTTTGAGCTCCTAACATAAAATTTGTGTCTATAATAGATTCCAGCCCCTCCCCTAATACAATCATCATTTAATTTTTTTACTGCACAGAATTCAACCCCATATAGTAATCATCCCCTTTTCATAAAATCCATTTTTTTACTGTACAGAATTCCAACCCCACATAATAAGTACCCCTTCGTCGTAAAATCAATTTACAATAAAATAATACTATCAGGTTTAGGTGTCATTCTAATTACTAATAGTGATGTTTATATTTTCTACGTATTATTGATTGATTATTGATCACCACGGTGACAAAATGGTGTTAAGTGTCAAACTAACTAGCATATAGAAGCAACAATTATCATTCAATTCACTGGTTAATAATTAATTCATTTTGGCTTTTAGCATTCCGAGCCAACAAAATAATTGTTTTATTATTTCTACTCAAGCTTTCATCCATGCAGAAATAAATTTTGTTTTCGTAAATGGTATATATTAAGGATTATTCATATATATTTAATAAACAAACACGAGCTGAATCTTTATATAAATAAATTAGAAATCAAATTTAGAATCTAGGCAATCCCAACGAGAACATAAAACCCCAGAAAAAAACCCGTAATAAAAACCATTAGCATAATAAAAATAAAAATGAAGAAAATAATGAAAGCGCTCAAATTAAAAACTTTAAAACTCAATCCGCATATAGAAGACAAAGTTGAATCTTAACTCCGCAAAGTTTCAAGCTGAAAGGACCTACAGTGTCGCACACTTACTTCAACAAAGCGGGTGTCTTTTGGACGAATACTGGGCTCCAAGTATAATTTTCAAAATTCAATTTTTGAATATATGTATGTAAGAGTATAAAATTCTAAAAATTTTTAAACAAAGTGTATCAGATAGTCTATTAACCCTTTAGTATCTGACATTATATTGTGCAGGTTCCAAGAAAAATTTAGAGAAAAGTGATGTTTTTTTCTTTCGAGTTTTGTTGCCCATTTTCAAAACTTGTGTAAACTACTACTCCCTAGAATGCTTCTAATCACATGTAGTATACAGACCTTCAATAATTCAACGCTATAAACAAGACTCTGGTGAATACAGGCACGAGTACGGAGTTTTGTTTTGTCCATGTACTAAAGGGTTAAATTGGTGAATAGTTATTTTTAAAAGAAGTTGCCCAGGACTCTCAAAATGAGCAACCAATATCAATTCAGAACAAAATATTGCATGCTGATTATCTTATGTAGCAATTTTTAATACTGTAGGTCCTTTCCGGCTACGAGTACCGTGAAAGACTGGATGTTAATGATATAAATATATCCGTTGGTAGTAGACACTTACTACTAGTCTTCTTGCCTTTCCTTTCTTGTTTATACTGTTGTTTTAGTTTTGATAGATGACTGTGATTAACCACCCATTCTTCACCTTCACCTTTCTTCTCTACAGAACAAATGGGTGGCCATTAGACGCACATTATCTTAGTCACATGACCCACGGTTAGCTACCGAGAACGAGGGGATTATATCTATCAAGTCAATCACATATTGAACGCAAAACTGACACATCATGTCTCAAACACTCATTCTCTAGCTCAGCTATTTTCGACGCACATCATGGCCTGACGTTAGCTACAGAGAGGGGCTGACCTCCTAGATCCTACGGAAAAGTACACATTTCTTCTAGCACCTCCTTACTCTAGTAAAGCTATTTTTAGCGATGGCGTCAAGGTCTTCAATCCATGAAGTCAATCGTTCACCTTCCAAATTCTACGAGAAGTGACATAGGTATCTTTTATTTTCCGATCATCCCTCTCTACAAGCTAAGCTATTTCTATCCCAGAAATCAATCACTCGCCCTCCAAATCCTACGGAAAGTGACAAGTGTGTTTCGGAAGCAACCCTACTTTTTCACGGCAGCTGATAACAAATGTTTCATTGGTTTTTTTAATTCTTTCTTCAATTTCCAAACCATATAAAATTAAAAAAATGTTTCTTAATTTGTAGTATTTAATCCGATGAAATTTGTTGGCTTCTACGTGAGTGCACACAGTGAAATTATTTCATTTTGAAAGCAGCTCAAAATTTAACAACTACAGTTTATTAATCTATCATCTAGTGTTGAGAGGGTTGAAGATCATTAATTGACCTTAACGAAGGTCAAAGATCAAAGGTTAGCTAGTTATTGTCATGGTGAATGTTATGTGAAATCTGATTGGATGTTTCTAAGCCAATCAGAGGAAAGATTGTAGAACAGGAAAAGTACAATATCACACGATACAAGATAACGGTTCAAAAATGTGAAACATCAAAAATCTAACCAAAAAATCTAGTTAAAACAAAATGGAAAAGAAACGGAAATGTGTACAACGAATATTCTGAATGAAAATGAATGAATATTGACATTTTTTTTCACACTTCAGAAACCCCCAAACAATGCATATCGGAAACACATCAAGTCAAGTTATAGTCCGTTTTTTTCCATCGACTGCTAAGAATTATAAATTACAAATTGATAAGTTGTACATATTTGTTTCTTTTTCAACGAAATAAAACAATATCGCAGAATATCAAAAACAAAAAAATCAAAATAAAACGAATATAAAAGACGGGCAAACAATCTCACCCCATGGCATACCGTCACCGTGACTACGAGCCTCACCGGCCCCCTCTCCACTCTCTGATACAAGGAAATCGAATTCCGCTAACGCCTCTTCTGTTTCTGGATCGACATCATCCATACCTGCCATACTCTCATTACCAATGATCTACAAACAACAATAAAATAGGTTACCAGGCAACGAAACATGCTATGTGCTTTGAGGAATATATTGCCCGGAAAGATCTGTTTCAAACTATTCTCTATGGAATTCTATGTAACAAAGGTTTATTTATATCAACGTCAATGTGTTTTCGTTCTGTGCAAATAACACGGCACATTTCTTTCCAAGGGCCTCCTACCTGTACCACTTACAAATTCCCAGGAATTTGCTTCAACCACACCAGCATCAAAGCCTGTTGGCATAGTAACAATCTGACGTCAAGACAATTTAAATGTCATGTTACCTTTATTTTGTTTCCCTTTCTTTCCAATCTTTCATCAGATTCGTCGTCTGCTGCTCCACCGTCCTCGTTTTCATCGCTATAAATAGAAACAAAACATTGACGAACAGAAACTCAACATGTGCATGACAACAGTAAATATCAAAAAATTTAGTTGTGAATCCATTATTGCCTCTTCAAATTGAATATTTTGTTAACATTTCATTTAGTACACAGCACTGTCCCCAAGGTTACTCTACCATCCCCACGAAGATAACTTGGAAGTTGGAATTCGATATATGAGTAGGCCATAGCACACTGTACGGTGTAAGTTCGTCTTCATTAATAATGTTTAAATGTACCTTAAGTTGTCATCTTCATCGTCCACCACATGTTCCGGCTGCAGAAAATCAAACGTTGTCATAACAGCATCTTCAGTATCTATTAAAGCTCCTTCTATCTGATTCTTTTTACCCGAACTTCTACTGAAAAACACAATAAACTTCTTGTCACCATGGTTTAAAATGATTTAGAACTGGTGTATTGAACATATTCTACAGGACCTATACATTCATGTATGCTCTGTCAACAACTGTCCAAAGCGGACAGTATACAAAGAAGCAATAACAACAAAACATTGCAATTGTTTCATCTGCCAATTAATAAGACAGAGGAATGGTTTTGACATCTACTCCACACAAACTAGGTCACTTTTGGGACTAACATATGATTCAATTTTATCTAAATAGGGGTCCTTAGCAGTGGGAGGAAACCGGAGGACCTGGAGAAAACCCACGAGGCTGGACAGACGACCTTACTCCTCGTCACATGCATTAATTCATTTGGTCACCCTGCTAAAGAAAGATATGCCAGCTGTAGAATAGTTAAACATTGTTTACCTTTTGGTGATTTCGTTTCTATTTGTAAGTTGAGGTTCTCCATTAACTAAACCTGATTGGATACCATCTGGTTCATCACCAGAATGAGGCTGTATCCCTAGTAACGACCTTACACGTGCCGATCGTACATCTATTATTGTGTCTGTATAACCTATTTCTTGTAAATACCTGAAAATAACAACAACAACCGGGGTTATCGTGTCAATTCAACCAAGACTCCTGTCAGAATCGAATAAGATGCAAAACAAAATTAAGGAACTGCAAGAAATGTTTTTCAAATTTATTTTAACTGTATTTGGGTCAATTTGCAGTGGGACAGAGAGAAATGGGTTTTAATTTCCACTTGACACAAACTAGGTCATTTGGGGGCTAACACATGGTTTGATTTAGTTCGAATAATTCACTTGGGGATAGTGGACATTGGTGGTTAAATCCCACATGTTGGACAGGTGACCCTAATCCCTATCACATATACAAGCTGGGAATTACACTTAACTAAAGGAATTAATATTCACCCTTTGGCCACCGAACTCCCTTGGTGCAGTTGAGAGCAAGAACTTAGTGAGAGTTTAAAACTCAGAAATGGAGTTTAACGTCCACTTGACACAAACTAGATCATTTTGGGACTAACATGTGGTTCAACTTTATTACACTAATTCGCTTGTGCATATGGGTCTTTAGAGGAGGGAGGAAAGGCAACCCTATTCTTTGTCACATACAACCTGGGAAATCGAAGACACCAGTTGACTCAATGACCGACCCTAAGTTACAGCGTGCACATGTTAATCATTCAGCCATCCAACCCTCTGCTCCCCATGTTGGAAAGGCGACCCCACTCCCTGCAACGTACAAGCTGGGGATTAGATACCACCTCACCTGACTGAATGATTTAACACGCATCCCTTAAACCCTTTGACCACCGAACTCCCTTGTTGGAGTTGGGAGCGAGAACATAATATACAAGAACAATAACGTACTGTCTGAGTAATTGTCTGCCTTGTCGCCATGATGTGTTTATATTAGATGTTGAGGAAGTTGTTATCGACGTATCGTTACCATCAACATCATCTGCAAAAAACAAAAATATATCATCAAAAATAGCCCCCCTTTAGAAATAAAAGTCCATGTCTAAAATTCGCCACCATGTTAATCTTCCAGCTACATCCCATTAAACATGACTTGTCTTGAAACGTATCCAACGCCCCACGCCCCATTGTGAATAAAGGACTAATATTGGATGTCAGAGAAGATAAAAGTTTGTCAAAGGAAGAGAGAGAGAGAGAAATGGGGTTTAACGTCCACTCGACACAAACTAGGTCGTTTTGGGACTTATGGTTTCAATTTTATTTCAACAAGCCAACAGTGAGGCTGATGTCCCCCGCCGAAATCCCAAAATAAATAGATGACACATATTAATTAATCGCACATTTATTTTTTTCAAACGTATCGACCAATCAAACTGAACACGAAGTGTCATCCAAAAATTGTTTATCTCTGCCTACCGTAAGAAGAAAATGCTCATCTTCGAACTCCATCAAGGCATTGACCTAATAAGCATATACACCAAGTTTGAACATTTTAACTAAATTAGAAGGAGAGTTATTGTGTTCCAAAGTCTCGAACAATCAAATTGCGTATCGTTCTGCTTACCCTGAGCAGAAAATGCTCATTATCGAACTTAGTCAAGGTATTACTATAATGAAACTATACACCAAGTTTCATCACTCTCACTTAATTAGAACTAAAGTTATCGTGTCCCAAAGCATCAACCAATCAAATTGCTTATCTCTGCTTACCCTAAGCGGAAAATGCTCATCTTCGAACTCCATCAAGGCATTGACCTAATAAGCATATACACCAAGTTTGAACATTTTAACTCTATTAGAAGGAGAGTTATTGTGTTCCAAATTCTCGACCAATCAAATTACGTATAGCTCTGCTTACCCTGAGCAGAAAATGCTCATTATCGAAATTAGTCAAAGTATTACTATAATGAAACTATACACCAAGTTTCATCAATCTCATTTAATTAGAACTAAAGTTATCGTGTCCCAAAGCATCAACCAATCAAATTGCTTATCTCTGCTTACCCTAAGCGGAAAATGCTCATCTTCGAACTCCATCAAGGCATTGACCTAATAAGCACATACACCAAGTTTGAATATTTCAACTAAATTAGAAGGAGAGTTATCGTGTTCCAAAGTCTCGACCAATCAAATTGCGTATCGCTCTGCTTACCCTGAGCAGAAAATGCTCATTATCGAACTTAGTCAAGGTATTACTATAATGAAACTATACACCAAGTTTCACTTAATTAGAACTAAAGTTATCGTGTCCCAAAGCATCAACCAATCAAATTGCTTATCTCTGCTTACCCTAAGCGGAAAATGCTCATCTTCGAACTCCATCAAGGCATTGACCTAATAAACACATACACCAAGTTTGAACATTCTAGCTCAATTAGGAAGAGAGTTATTGTGTCCCAAAAAGTGTGACAGACAGACGGACAGACAGACGGACAGACGGACGAACCCATTTTAATAGTCCCCCAACTTTCTTCGAAAGGGCGGGGGACAATAATTCGCTTGTGCATAGGGGTGTTTAGCAGTGGGAGGAAACCTGAGTGCCCATAGGAAACACACGAGGTTGAGAAGGCGCCCCTATCTCCATGCCATATACGCTCACACCACGGATCGAAACGACAGCCGCAACCAAGAGGTGACCTGCCAGCTAGAGGTCGAAGCGCGGCACTCTAGACCACTAGGCCATCCCAACCCCCCTGTCAAAGGAAGATCTGATGGCATTCTGAATGCAAGATTTTACGTTGCGTGCATAAAAATAAATTATAATTTGTCAAAAATATATCAAAGGGGGAGTGGTAGTATAAAGTAATATGCTTCTTTCTGCTTTAAACATATACACATACACTTACATGATTATGACATACATGTAGATGGGGCATTCTCAGAAAAAGTGGCAAGTAACGGTAAAGACACATTATTTTTTTTTATGAGACCATGTATGTAATTTTTTTCATAAATCAGAAGTAGAAGGTGCTCTTTCGTTCTAAATCATGGTCAGCATTATTTGGTTATTTATAATAATTCTTCGACAAAAAAAAAATATCTCAGTCTTTACCGTTTCACGCGTATTATATTAAACCTCAAAAGGTCTATTTTTGGAGTAAATATGATTGAATAATTTTTTTCTGTTAGGTAAAATGTTGTTCCATGACATTAATAAATAATTTTTTATGAAAATCAGGAAATTATTAGGTGAAAAAGTGGAAGACATCTTTTTTGTTCAATTTGCTACTTTTTTTGATAATGACCCAGATGCACACACTTGATATTTTTAATAGTTTTATTTCCTTATCATCAAACTAAAAATATGACTGAAATTACCTTCATTTTTCTTATCAAATACAGGAGGTTTTAAATCTTCTGGGTTTAAATCTGTTCCATATTTTAATTTGTGATATTTCCCTCTAAAAAATATACAATATCAACAAGATTAAAACTTACAAATAAATAATACAACATTACTTACATGTTTTCAGTGATTGATTTACCTATAAACTTGGCAGACTAAAGACTATCGTCTCAATATCGTAATTCAAATGAAATGGTGTTGAATGTCCTACTGTTCTACTCCTATACTGGGCTAATGAAAACGGGCATGTGCCATGTGGTGTGCTATGAGGAACCTAGATATTTTGTTTCATCCAAACGACTAGACAACTGTTGTCATGCGCTCCTTCCTGCACGACTAACAAGGGGAAACCACGCCAGTGACAGTGGCTCCTCTGTCTACCTGTAGCGGACTTTTGGCCCAGGTGTATAGTACTATAATAAGCCTTTCTGTCACTATCCTTGACTTTTCTTTAGTTGTCAGGGTGTGACATTGGGACGGGCCTCTTTACATGTATTTATAGAATAAAGAGAGAACATTCAAGTCATTCCTGCACCAACCAGTCTTAACTGAACTCGGGGCTCTTTAGCATTTCTAGTGAATCAGAGACCTCAGAGACCTCAGCCACATAAAAAAAAACACAGAAGAATACAAACAGACTAGTATGATCAGGGTATCAGTGTAAACTTCAAATGGTCACAAATTCATAAATATTAGAACTGGCCAGCTGTAAACAATTCTGAACTGATTTTGACTGCCTTAAACAATTCTGGACTGATTTTGACTGCCATAAAATTCTGGACTGATTTTGATTGTTTTGTTAAACAATTCTGACTAATTTGATTGTCTTAAACAATTCTCAGCTGATTTTGTTTTTCTAACTCTTAGATTAAAATATAATGAATGTTTCATTGTCGATAGTGTTACTGTATTTATATCTTGATTAGAAATTTCAGATTCTATTTATAGATAATGATATCATCAAGTATAGTCTGGGTAGGTGACATTTTAAATATCAATCAAGTTTTATTTCAGGTTTTAATACCACACTGCATTAAATTTCTCAAATTAAATACAACGCCTAATGAAAACGGGAATAATAAACTGTCTATTGAGCCAGGGCCTTCATACATTGAGTTGCACTTACTCAGCATCAAATTTCTAATAAAGTACAGTGTAATACAATGTTTTTATTGTGATGTAAAACACACTACGACACAAATAGAACTTGACAGTAAAATTAAAAATAATTAAATTTCAGAATATGATACTGGATACACATGTGGGAGTAATCAGAGAGAGACAGGCAGACAGGGTTTAACATCCACTCACTCGACACAAACTAGGTCATTTCAGGACAAAAATATAGTTCAATTTTATTTAAACAATCGCTCTGGCGTAGGGGCCTTTATAAGTAAGAGGAAACCAAAAGACCTGGAGAAAACCCACAAATGTGGATAGGTGACCCTACTCCTTGTCAGGGATAACCAGGGAAACGAAATCATGTCAGGAGTAAGTAATCAGAGGCTGAGTAACTTGTGGGGATATTATTACTATTGTTAATATACAAACCTTTCTTGTTTCAATGCAAACTCTAACATTTTGATTCTTCTAACTAAATCCTGTTTTAAATTCTCTTGTCCTTTTCTTTCTCCTTGAAGAAACGCAATCTTAGCCTGAAAAATACAAATTAATATGATAAAAATACTTCATCTTTTGTATACAAATACATGTACATCAAAATAAAGTCAGGTTTTACTTAATTCATCAAACTAAATATTCTTTATCATCAACATTTCATTTACTAACATTAGTATGCAACCAATAGTCATGATCCTAAAAACATAACTCAACAGCCATGATCCTTAAGATATAATCCAGCAGTCAGTCTCCTACAGGGATTGCACAACTTAAAACACTTAAAATTCAAGCAGTTATTTACCGGTTTCCAGGAGTTCCTGTATAGAATTCCACATAATAATTTGTTTTTTTCTTCTTGCTTGAAGAACATTTACAGCGACGAACTCATAAACTCTTTAAGAAAACTTCGATGACTAAGTTCAGTTTTATTTCTTAAAATATATAGCCAAACTACAAATGTTAATTTTCCACGAGTTTCAAGGAGTAATCTTGTTTTTCAGGATTTTCTAGTACTGGGAATCACATTTGCAGAGAGAGAGAGAGAGAAATGGGGTTTAACGTCCACTCAACACAAACTAGGTCATTTCGGGACTAACATATGGTTTCAATTTTATTTCAATTATTCGCCCCTATCTCCATGCCACATACGCTCACACCAGGCATCGAAACCACAGCCGCAAGCCAGGGGTGACCGGCCAGCCAGAGGTCGAAGCGCGGCACTCTATACCACTAGGCCATCCCAACCCCACTAACCAAGGCAGATTGGACATGAAAATGGTTTCAATGTTGTACTTTTCTACTCCAGCTGGGCTAATGAAAGTGTGCCATGCATTAAGATATAAGTGAGGTTTTCTCAACAGCGGCACTTCATCCTACTCTTTATTTTCTGCGCCAAAACAAGGATTGAAACCTAGACCTCCTTGCTAGCAAGTCAGAAACACCAACACACAACAACAATAAACTGTATTATCGACAACACAGAGAACATGTATAAATGTCACATGATTAATATTTGACTGCTGGGTTGTAAAATATAACCTACATGTAAGACAAAGATAGGCTGGCACTGCCAGGCAGGATATGCCCACATTTTCGAGAGATGGACAGAGAACAAGCAATACCGAAAGTGATTTTTCCTACATCTTTAAGTCCTGTATTTCATACTGTATTGGGAGCAGCCATTTAGTTGGTCAGTTCCAGTCTGATATTAATAAAATTCGAAACCGACAATGATTATTGTGTGACGGTACACAACCTAGAAATGTGACTTTTCATCAAAATCGGATAAGAATTGTGACCTGTAGAGAGTCCACAACCATGATATACCATATTTTTACACTATTCGTGTACAAACGGCGACCATTTCGTCTGGCAATTTTGGTACGATTTTCACGAAATTAAAACTCAACCTTCCTCATCAAAATCGAATTAAAATTGTGACCTATACAGGGTCCACAACCATGATATATCATTTTTTTAACAGTATTCGCGTACAAACGGCGGCCATTTTGTCTGTCAATTTTGGTCCGATTTTCCCGAAATTCAAACTCAACCTTCCTTACAGTTTAACGGTGATATAATCAAAGGTTTTTTTAAATTGGATAATAATTGTGACCTCCAGAGGGACCACAAGCTAAAGAAAGGGGGATTTTGTGTATAACCAGGGGCCATAATTCAGGAAGTTACGATCCGATATGCGCAAATATCGAAAAGAACCAAGATCTTTGGGTTATAACCATGAATTTCAAGTTTCATCAAAATCGAATTAAAATTGTGACCTTTACAGGGTCCACAACCTTGATATACCATTTTTTAACAGTATTCGCGTACAAACGGCGGCCATTTTGTATGGCAATTTTGGTCTGATTTTCCCGAAATTCGAACTCAACCTTCCTTACGGTGTAACGGTAATATAATCAAACGTTTTTTTAAATCGGATAATAATTGTGACCTCCAAGCTAAAAAAAAGGCGATTTTGCGTATAATCAGGGGCCATAATTCAGGAAGTTACGATCCGATATGCGCAAATATCGAAAGGAAGCAAGATCTTTGGGTTATAACCATGAATTTCAAGTTTCATCAAAATCAAATCAAAATTGTGACCTCCACAGGGTCCACAACCTTGATATACCATTTTTTAACAGTATTCCCGTACAAACGGCGGCCATTTTGTATGGCAATTTTCGTCCGATTTTCCCGAAATTCGAACTCCACCTTTCTTAGGGTGTAACGGTGATATAATCAAACGTTTTTTTAAATCGAATAATAATTGTGACCTCTAAGCTAAAAAAAAGGCGATTTTGCGTATAATCAGGGGCCATAATTCAGGAAGTTACGATCCGATATGCGCAAATATCGAAAGGAAGCAAGATCTTTGGGTTATAACCATGAATTTCAAGTTTCATCAAAATCGAATCAAAATTGTGACCTCCACAGGGTCCACAACCTTGATATACCATTTTTTAACAGTATTCGCGTACAAACGGCGGCCATTTTGTATGGCAATTTTCGTCCGATTTTCCCGAAATTCGAACTCAACCTTCCTTAGGGTGTAACGGTGATATAGTCAAACAGTTTTTTAAATCGAATAATAATTGTGACCTCCAGAGGGACCACAAGCTAAAAAGGGTGATTTTTCGGACAATCAGGGGCCATAATTCAGGAAATTACATTCCGATAGCCGCAAATATCGAAAGGAACCAAGATCTTTGGGTTACAAACATGCATGTCAATTTTCATCAAAATCGGTTCAAAATTGTGACCTCTATAGGGTCCACAAGCTAAAAACGTGATTTTTCGTACAATCAGGGGCCATAATCCATGAAGTTTTGATCCGATACATGCCAATATCGAAAGCAGCCGAGATCTTTTGGGGATAAACCTATATTTCAAGTTTCGTCAAAATCGGATAAGAATTGTGACCTGTAGAGAGTCCACAAACAAATTGTGGACGGACGGACGGACGGACGGACGTCCGGACGGACAGGGGCGACGACATAATACGTCCACATGAAAATGTGGGCGTATAAAAATGTTTACTGATGTTTGTAACTTTATGTATCTGTGTGAGCAATCTACAATCTACTTTTTATGTCCAGAAATATACAATGTAGATGTACGAGGGCTACTGAACGATGTTATGAATATAGGTTAAGCAAAGCCTCAAGAACAAAACTATTATCTTTTCCTTGGGTATTTCACCTTTAAAATGACCTGGTGCCTTAAGCCATAAAGAATAATTATCAAGACCGGAGATACACAGTAGTTTGTCGAACTTGTTTTCTGTCTTCAAGCACAAGGACATCATGTTCATAAATAACAATACAATTACAACCATAGTGTTGAGCTGTTGTGTTAGATCATTCAATGCATGTTGCGACATTGTTTTCAAATTCATAGACAAGGAATGGAGAAATATGATGGCTGGATGGAGAGATATGATGACTGCAACAATATTATTATCTTTTACAAATTATCGATTCGAAATTCATAATCAAAAAATTTAGCAAGTAATGTAGGTTATTTTGATACGCTAACTGAGGAATAGATTAATGTACATGTTGGTCATTTACTTTCTTCTTCGTTAAAAAAATATAAAACGTATTTATCATTTCTGTTGTCCAAATTAGGTAAGATATCTACGGTATTGCATATCTATTCCATATTTGGAATTTAGCTGATATCAGTCGATGATGTAAATCAATTAGGGGTACATTGTAGGTACCTATAAAGAGGGAATAAGGGCTAGAATAGTCAGACATCATGGTATTCTTTAGAAGCTTAGGACTCTTTTAACAACTATTTCATGATTAGTGTGTTACATGTATATCGTGTCAGGTACTAGTTGACTAGTGCTTCATATCTTTATATTTTGTTAAGATATATATGTATTATCTGAAAAATGCACAACATCTGCGACTTTAATGAATAAAGCAGATTTAAGGTTTTTTTCCCAACTTTAAAGTACATGTAAAAGGCTACAAAAATAACATTCCATCAGTTGGTACAGTTACATGTTGGTTGGGTTTTTATTTTCAAATGTAAAATAAAAGGCTAGAAAAATAACAACCGATCACTCTATAAAGCAAATCTGTGGAAATATCGGCAAGGGTTTAGTCAAGTTTGTTGACATTACAAACAATTCAAACTAAATCAACTCTTGTCGACGTCGACAAGTAATCCAAGATCAAAGATACCAGAAGTCTTTTCATTCCATGCACAATATTTACCGCCCATGTGTGCCGATTTTACGTAAAAGAAACCTACTTTTGACTTTACATCCTGGTATTAATTGGATAATCTGTATTTAACAGCCATAATGGAATTAAACTATTTAAAGACACCCGGAAAATAATTATGTTAGAGCTAAATATGCACACTGCATGTACATCTTCAACCAGTAACATCTACGACCAGAATAATGTAATTTTCAATAATCTATTTTTGCACTATTGTAGACGGTCATCTCATCATCTAAATCTTACATACATGTATGTACAGCATCTTTAAAAGGAGAGATTTTTAAAAGGTATATTTACCAGGCTTAGAGAAAATACAATAACTTTGGTTGCTTGAAATGAAATTGGGGCCAGATCTAAATACTAAGGCCACCTGCAGATTTCATCAAAAACTGGTTGAATTCAAGCCACTCAGTATCAATATTTACCAGTACTAACACAATATAAACTCGAAAGTTTTCGATTATGTCTTTTGATGGAAGTCTTTTAAACATTTATATATATTGAATTCCAACTGCCACGATATCTTTTATGCAGACGCAAATGTGTACACGGGACATTGGTTTTGCATCCCATCCAAACTGCTACACAGCCCTCCATCCTGCATCACTGAGAAGGGGAACCACATCGGAAAATCTAGATGAACTTTCTCAGCCAATGCAGGGATCGAACACCAGACCTCCAGGCTAGCGAGCCAGCCAGCATCTTACCCACTTAGCCACCGTAACCGTTTCTCTTAATTGACAACAGATTAAAAAGGGGACGAGAAGTCACTACCTAGGCTTATAACCAATACATGTATATCTTTCCTCCACAAACCAATTAGTTAGTGTCTTAAAGCTTGTCTTCTTAATAATATGGTAATCTTAACTAATTTTCTTTCTACATCAGGGCATAATTCATTAGGGTGATCCATAAAAACTTTTGGATTTTTGATAAGTTATCGGCCCACAGTCTCGAAAAGTTACATTACACAATAAAAATAGAATATAGAATTATTTGGCCAACAGCCAAAAGATATAAAATATATATATATATATATACATGTATCCGTTTTATTTTTTATTTTTCAGATCGTTCGGGTTGAGAGATTTCCCTGTGTTGTATATAATGTATATGTATTTTTGGAGGTTAATTAAATTCAAAATAAGAAAACAGTAAGGGATCCAATTTGCTTTGAGGGAAATTTGGTCAGACAGCAGCGCTACGGCCTAATCTTATATTGAATTCAAACAGCCAAAGAAACTGTTGTGTACCAAAGGCTTGGTTTTTTGTCCCATCCAAACAACTATATATCCCTTTCTAGGGCCTTCGTCCTGCACCACTGACAAGGTGAAACCACGTCAGAAAATCATGATGAACTTTCTCAACCATGCAGGGATCGCACATGGGACCTTATTGTTAGCAAGTTACAATCTTACTCACTGAGCCACTGTGGCTCTGAACTACGACAAATACAGAGAGCGACGCTGCAGCACAGCCTACTTGTACATGTATTCTTACGTCAATTAATACATGTAATGGCAATCTGTTGATGGTAGGAAATGACGCTACCTAGGGAACAGTCTCCACCTAAAGCGGGATTGAACCCAGTCATAGTGAGCGAGTTAGCGCCCGACTGAGACACTGTGGTTCCCTGTTATAAATGAGACACGTATGTTTAATAAATTTTATAACATCTAAAGATACATTATGGGAGATTAGATAAACTGTTGGCAGTTTTTCACTATAATAGTTAAAAACTAGATAGTGTAAAGGTAATTTGCTGAAAATTTCAGTCAAATTGATCCACTATTAGCCGAGAAGGAAGCGAGTGAAATATTCACATAGACTCGGTCATCATTACTAAAATCATTAATATAAACAGCAAAGTCTTGATTATCCACTTGATTGATTTAATTATCAATGGCTGTTAAGCCGCATATAGGAATTTAATCCGCCAACATCGAAGGCTAGCCTTGACATCGAGAGTTTATTATGGTCTGGACAAGTTAATTAATGTCTAATTGATAATTTAGATAACATCTCAGGCCTAAAGAAAGACCTGTAACTATAGTAAGCAGATTTTGCTCTTGCATAATGCTGTTTTAACTTTTGAAATTTCTAAATCAATATGCATATCGAGCAATTAGTATGATTTAACGCCGAATTTATTCCAGGATATTGGAAGGCCGAATGATTAGTGTGTGCGCGCTGTCACAAGGTCTGTCATTGAGTGGGGGGTCTGGATGGTGAAATGGTTAGCGAGTATGTTTTTTATCATAGTTTTCTGTCATCGAGTCAACTGGCGTGACAAGGAGTAGGGTCGCCTGTCTACCCTCATGAGTTTTCTCTGGGTCCTCTGGTTTCCTTGTACTTATTAATTAAACCCCATACATACAAACGAATTGTTGAAATTAATTTGAACCATACATATGTTATTCCCGAAAAAACTTGTTTGTGTCGAGTGGACGTTAAATGCCATTTCTACCTCTTACTCAGAATTATTTTAGCTTACATGTATGTAGAATTATTGTTGCTTTAAAATTATCCTCAGTTCGAACATTGTAACAGCTGAAGAACACAGAACAAATATAGACTTAGTTTTAAGCCAAAAAAACGTATGGTTTTCTCATTACACTTCCAACTAAAACCAACAGGTGGGAGATTATTGGAAGAAATGGGTAAAAAAATTATTTTAAATACTAATATTATATTTATTATAGTTTAAAAGCTTTCTCTTGGTATTATTGCTGTGATATAATTGTAACTTTATAACATAGTAAATCCAACCTGAATGTACATGTACATTACAAGGGGAACTTAAATAGATTTTGTGATAATATTTCCCAGTGGTCCATTGATTTTAATATTCCCCTATCCTAAATCATTATTCAAACACTCAGTAATTGTGTATCCATAAAATTGTACCTTGTTGTAATATGTTCAACTAATAAATGCCAATCAAAGAAGATATTTCAACGGGCAAAAAATTGAACTGAAATTACCAGTTTTTGGAACGACATTGTTCGTTCATTTTTAAATTTCTACAATCTATAAATCCACAGAATCAATATAATTTTCCTTTTTGCTAGTTCATTTTTTAATATTAGATGATTTATTGTATAAATATTAATAAAATATTTCTTAGGAAACAAAAAACAAATGATGAAACAATAACAGCTTTTATTGGCCTCCATTCAATAAATAATACTAAGAAATCAGTTTAATAATTTTAAAGATAGGTTGCCAGGCAACGAAACATACGCCCACAACAGCTAAGTCGTCCGGGCAGTCAACAAGGGTTGTCGCATATTGTTTCTTTTATCAGTAAGGAGAACATTTACAACACATGATAATCTTATTACGAGTAATAGCCCATTAAATAATTATCAGAAATGATTAGAATAGTTTTGATGGTTTGTGTCAAGGCCTTTGTCCACAAGATATTTCAAAGTGATCAACTGCCAGAAATTATCAGATATCACTGAAAATCAAATAGGATTCTTCGTATCATGACCCTAAACACTGTGTACAAATTTAAAGTCAATCAGATATTAACTTTAGCCTTTAGAGCATTCACCGGATTTTTCAAAGTGATTAAGGGTCGTAACTCTGGTAGTAATTATCGGATATCGCTGAAAATCAATAGGCTTCTTCGTCTCACGACCTTAACCACTGTGTATAAATTTAAAGTCAATCGGATATTAACTTTAGCCTCTAAAGCATTCACAAGATTTTTCAAAGTGATCAAGGGTCATAACTATGGCAGTAATTATCAGATATCACCGAAAATCAATATAGGCTTCTTCGTCTCCTGACCTTAAACACTGTGTATAAATTTAAAGTCAATCGGATATTAACTATAGCCTCTAGAGCGTTCACAAGATTTTTCAAAGTGATCAAGGGTCATAACTCTGGTAGTAATTATCGGATATCGCTGAAAATCAATAGGCTTCTTCGTCTCACGACCTTAAACACCGTGTATAAATTTCAAGTCAATCGGATATTAACTTTAGCCTCTAGAGCGTTCACAAGAAATTGTGGACGATGGACGGACGGACGGACGGACCGACGGACGGACGGACGGACGGACCGACAGACGGACGGACGGGGGCGACGGCAATATACGACCACATTTCCATGTGGGCGTATAAAAACTATTTGAATTCAAAAATAATTGCACGAGGTCTGGTTTTATTGTTTGATAATTGTAAAAATTATTTGAATTCAAATATATTTGCATGTGGTCTTGGTTTTATTGTTTGCGATTTTCCTATTGTGTCTATTACATGTGCGTACACCGTGTACTCTGCTGAAATCATTGTTATAAATGTTTTCATGCATGAAGAATTACAATTGTCACCTGAACAATGATTGAGGAATAATATCAGATTAATCAATGGCTATGTTTATATAATAATTATTGATTAAACAATTAAAGATGGAGTTTGAATCAGGAACGGGAGGAACATGTGTTGATTGTACAATGACTAACTCACTGACAGACACTAGATGCCTTATCGTTATTTACATGTCGGTCTATTGTATGCATAAGGTTACACATTGTCGTAATGTATTTTCAATAATCTAGGCAGGGGTCAAAATTCACGACGGCATCCGCGGCAATTGCCGTAGTATTGAGCGAAATTGCCGTAGAAAATGAATAATAACTACAGCATCGTTTGCAGTGGTATTTTATTTAAGAATATGACTATTATGACGACGGCAATTTGCCGTAGTCGTCACTGAAATTGCCGTTGTACAACTGTGTAATCCACGGCATAACAGAAAATAAGAATTTGTTCTTTTGTTTCTTTCCTGGGTTCTCGTGACTGAATTTTTCTATCGAATTAAATCTCGAACCACAGCTGTCACAGCTACTAAAAATAGATCGAACGGTGTGGAATTTTTATTGGCTATTTACCTGACAACACATTAGCGGCCGCACGTACATGTACGCAGATACCGATAACACAAGTCGTTCATTTAGTTGACCATGAAACGGATAGCCTATACGGTCGTGATCGTATGATTACTCAGCTAATTTTATAACAACGAATTTCACACCATCTACGCATGTTTTCGTCTGTTTGTCACTAGTTTATAGCATTATGAAGTACATGTATTTATATCAAAATAAATAAAACACATACACCCCTCCCCCAAGTCCAAGTCATCTGACCTACTTCTACTGGAATGGAAATGCACACGGCTCGCTGTCTGGCGTATTTAATCATTTAAAAAGTTCAAAACAATTTCCAGAAATAAAGGCTCTGAAGAATTTACAGGAAAAATATGACCAAATCAAATATAATTTTTAGCGTCAAGCCGTAAATATAGACAGAATGTAAGAAAGGCATTCCAGGGGGCGTTACATGTCCACCACATGATGATCGTGTAATGTCATGCACGGTTGTGAAGTTGTCTTTCGATAATCAAATTACGGTACTACTATACGGATATTTTATAATCGGAATTCCACACCTCAACGGCGAAGTATTCATTTAAAACGCAAGTTATGTGCCATAATACTTTACTTATATTTGGTGAAATTCACGTAGATATGGATTATATAGAATTGCACGAATCTTCGTGTCGCGGAGTCAAAGCAGATTCGCGGGCTTGCAATAATTTTTATACCTCCTTATTTCGGAGAAATAAAACGGATTTATTACGATATTTATATGGACTGCGGTTGACGTAAAGTCTTAAACATTTTTAGGGTGTTTGTGGTGACCATATCCTGTTATACTAATATACTAAACACACATTACAAATGAAAACATATATACTTATAGTTTATTTATTATTCATAATCTTTATTAATCAAATTTATCAGTTTAAAAAAATGCCGTAGTGAATGAAAGTCAAATGAAAGTTTTGCCTTAGTGTACATAAAAACTGCCGTAGTGAAGAAGGGATTACTGTGGCATTTTTTGAAAAAACTGCCTCAGTTCCAATTTCATGAATTTTGACCCCTGGAGGTGAGCATAGCTGTCTTAACATGAAATGTATCAAATATTTACAGTATCAATTAACAATGACTATATAAAAAAAATATATATTTCATACTTTGGTTACAAATCACAATGTTATCTACAACAGAATGTCATTGTTATCTCTGCAAAAAGTAAAAACATTTAATGATGTGAACCTACATTTCACGAATCAAATTCAACAAAAAACTTGGTAGATGCAATGGCAAATGGGATTTTTTTAAGTGAATGTTTACATGGGGTTATGTAATATGTATCCATTGGAGAAACTTTTAAGAAAGAACTTTTACACAAGAAGGATCTGTTTTAAAAAAAACTTCTGAACCCACTCAATATTGCAAGGAAGTGACCATTTTTATTTTCCCAAACATTTAGCTGGATTGTTTTACCCCTCTCGAACTGACTTCTATCACCAACAACTCAAGACTATACTCTCAGTCAACCAGCCTACATGTAGGCCTACTCCTATGTAATTCATTTAAAAATAATATGAGAGGCAACTAAATTTTCAAGTTCGGAATGTAATGCGGGCAACCAAATGAATGTCTTGTACATTTATACAACGAGTAAACCAAACTATTGTCAATTCAAATTGTAAAGAATAAAAACATTAGTTTTTTTCAAACCATAATTACAAGTTTTTTTCAGTTCAAGATGGTAAAAGTTCGAAACATTTTAAAGCAAAGCCTAGTGACACATAATAGTTTTTTTCAGTTCAAGTTGATAGTATTAGTAAATCCTCTCTCAGCTGTTGATCACAAACGGATGGTAGTGAATGAATAAGTACATATGGATGAATGTGTAATGGATGAATAATGTGTAACCGACAGAGCCCCCCTCCAATTTCTGGTTTACTTCTCTTAAAGTGAGTACCGGTAAGAAGAAGCCATATTCACAATCACAGTTGAAATGAAAGTATTCTTGTCAAAATACATACGTACATTCAAATCAAATAATTAACGGCACCAAAAATCAATCAAAAATAATTATTTGAAGTTTATATTTGTTATGTTCCTACAGATTTCAGAGCAACATGATTCTGCATGGATATGTACTAAACTTTAACTTGTATTTTCTCTAATTCACAGAACTTGACACATTAATATTAAATGAGCTAAATGTAGATTAATTTTATGTGTTATCATGTTTGAAATGTGTAGATAAAAGTATATCATCAGTTTTATTTATCTCTACTCTTGGTAATCTGATACCCAACCAGCATGTAGACAAAAACTCTAAAACGTAGGAAAACTAGGACTCAACAAAATCACAAAATGTCAACAACTTGAACAAGTCAAGTCCATCTGTCAGATGGGGTCGAGTTATATAAACGACATGATGACTGACAATCACAAAAATTTCACATAAGAACAAATTGACACAAAAACAAGGACAAGTACAGTTAATTAAATGGAATGAAGCCTGGCTCAAAATATTAATTACATCCATTCATTTATAAGTTATGAATGATTCGTCCGCCATTTTGTAAGATGGCAGCCATAATAACTGCACTGTCAAAAACTAAAAAAGACGATAAAACTGATCCAAGAGCTCGTATTCACTTGTCGTTTAATTACTTAGCTACTCGGGACATTGAAGGTCACTAATATATCAGTGTTAACTTTACATTTGGAAGAATAATAGCAAAATTCTTACTTGAAGTTCCGCTCTTTCGACTTCCCATTGCGATCTTTCCATCTCAAAACGAGCCCATTCCGTTTGCAAAAAATGAAGTATTCCTGGCATAGAATACTGAGGGCGTTGGCCCGAATCATCGTTTTGTTGCTGTTTAGTAACCATACTTATTCCTCCAATTCCTGGGCCAAATTGGCCTCCGTGTTGAGATCCAGGGCCGTCTTCGATCATCTTAGCATGGCGGCCATTACAAGTAGCTTTAAATAGGTGGCGCTGGCGTATAGAATGACGTCAGAAATCGGAAAATGCCTAATGCCATTTGAGGCAGAAACCTGCAAGGAGAATCAAAGTGTGTCAATGTCTCAAAGATCCAATTGATAGAAGGTCCCCGACAGCGCTGCGTTAAGACTGCGTAATAAATAGATCTAATGATGTGAGTGTCAATTGGGATTAATGAGATATCGATTTTTTTTTTTTGTACCCGTAATATAATAAAAATATAATATAGCCTATCGCAAGACTTGACACTGACAGCTGCATGTTCTATTCCAAAAACTATTTCGCCCTTATCCCGTCACCCCACTGCCTATTTTAATGTCAATTTAAGAAATATTAAAGATGCCAAGATACCAAGATATGCCGGTGCGGTTTCTCCTTGTCTGCTATGCAGGGCGGAGGGCCAGACAAGGAGCGGCATAGTCATTCGGATGGGACACCAAACAAGTGTCCCGTGAAGTACGAAAAATAATTAGTTGAAATTTGAATTAGGTTAGTGCAGTGCCGTCTTGTCGATAAAATAAAGTATCCGAAATCCCATGCGGAAGGGAGGGGGGGGGGGGGTGCTCACTCCGCTGGTTCATTACTCCACCGATATCTGTTATTAGCTTTAGGGTTGGGTAAGGGTAAGATTTGATTAGTCTATCGATATCTATTATTAGGGGGGGGGGGGTTATCGTTAGGATTAGGTTTATTGATAGGCTGCCCATATTTATAGTATTTCTTATAGCGGCGGACTATTCACTTAGTCAATCCCTCTCTTTCTGGCCATGACTATTTTCGGCATCAATCAGTACTTGTTTCGTCAATTTTTCGGCCATATTTGCCAGATATTGGCCGGATATTCGTAAAAAAACCCACTATCGATTAAATAAAGTACCGGAAATTGTATGGATTTTGGTTTGCAGTCTGTCTCCATCGTCCTAATCCTGTTATAATAATATACTGAACACACATTATAAATGAATACATATATACTTATAGTTTATTTATAATTTTTATTAATCAAAATTAGTGATTAAAGTCAAATGAAAGTTTTGCCTCAGTGTAAATAAAAACTGCCGTAGTGAAGAAGGGATTATTGTGGCATTTTTTGAAAAAAAACAGCCTTAGTTCCAATTTCACGAATTTTGACCCCTGAATAATGCTATATTATGTGATAGCACTATGCCAAATAATGCTTTGTATCAATGAAATTGAATCGCAATGTGATCCTGTTAATTCATAATAAAACTGTCAAACGGGGGTGTTAGATATCTCTCTTCAACAAGTTCAATGTGTTTGTATGTATACCTAAACACGATTATGGAATCATGTTTTGTCAACTGTCAAATTTCATTAACAGGAGCCTGTAAAACCACCTTCTGCAAAAAATTCTGGATCCGCTCGTGATATGTGTCATCAATTTTTCGGGAGCCGAAATTTCTTCAAATTGACCAATGCATTAACAAGCCGTGTCTAGCTCTACTCCAGAGCCCGCCTTCATTAGCCCAGTCGGTGTAGAATAGTAGGACGTTAAACCCCACTTTAATTTCACATCATCATACCATGGACCTTATAATACACGACCATACAACGGCAACAGCCTGTTAACTGGGGTTTTGATGGACATTGCAAAACATATAAACATGGCTATACTGGATGACTTTCTGGTTGCTGTATTTACGGGCTGGAACAGTCGGAAAACCCGTTTGCGGCCGTCTAATATTGATAAAAAAAAAATGTTGGGCGTGACCCTCATGCCCCTATACAAGGGCGAGGATTTTTCTACAACGTTTTCAAATAATATGAGCTGTAACCAGACAATAAAATCCACGACAATAGTCAACGGAATAGTCGAGTAGGGCAATAATGTGTAAATACCATGTTTTTCGTGCAAGTCAGTACAACCAGCGTGGAAGATTTGTTTGATATCCCGATGTGCTTTATTACAGGATGTTTTCGAGTGTCAGTGGTGCAGGACGGAGGGCTTGTCAAAGAAGAGCTGGCGTCTAGTTGTTCGGATAGGAAGAAAAGCAATTGTCCCTGAGCTCCCGTGTACACATTCAGTGCACGTAAAAAAAACCCTTGGCAGTTGGAATTCGATATAAGAGTAGGCCGTCAAACTTTGCCTCATAGCACACTGTCCATCCAGAACAATACGACGTTAAACCCCAATTCATTTCAAGCAACTTAAGAGATCCATGCCCCCTAACCGATTAACAAATTCATGTATACAATTCTAAATAAATTTCTAACACGCTTGTAAAATCTAGAGAGAGAGAGAGAAATGGGGTTTAACGTCCACTCAACACAAACTAGGTCATTTCGGGACTAACATATGGTTTTTTAATTTTATTTCAATAATTCGCTTGCGCGTAGGGGTCTTAAGCAGTGGGAGGAAACCGGAGTGCCCGGAGGAAACCCACGAGGTTGAGAAGGCGCCCCTATCTCCATGCCACATACGCTCACACCAGGGCTCGAAACCACAGCCGTAAGCCAGAGGTGACCGGCCAGCTAGAGGTCGAAGCGCGGCACTCTGACCACTAGGCCATCCCAACCCCCCTTGTAAAATCTACCTTTGAAATAAAAAGTTTAATGATTTTGACATCAGTTGCATATACTGTTAGTTTATCGACTGTATCTCAACTGTGATAAAAAGTAAAATTTGGCGATTCGTGTCTCGGAAATATGGTTGTCGACTGTTAGGGAGCAAGCCAGAAATGCACGAAAAAAAAATCATGTTTTCAGACGGTCATCTGCGATAGCCGAAGGCGTGAAGTTTACCGTGTATATAGCGACGCGTATTTTTGCATTTCTAGTCCATGAATACAACAACTTCAATGTGGTCCAATATAGCCTAAGTTGGGTGGCTGGTATGAATTCCAAACAACCATTAAATCGTTTAGTCCACGGAGCCGCGGGGTACCGGGGGCCTCACTTTTCACACAGAGTAAGAACGTTATTTTTACTCTGTGCTTTTCATGAGAAAACTTTAAAACCGTTTTTCTGTTATTATAGTAACCGAAATCCCATTCTATGGCGACCTGAATACCGATCACCAAATCAGGCAGCTGCATTCACAAATAACAATCAAGAAAGAGAGAAAGAGAGAGAGAGTGAGATAAATGGGGTTTAACGTCCACTCGACACAAACTAGGTCATTTCGGAACTAACATAATAATATGGTTTAATTTTATTTCAATAATTAGCTTGCGCGTATGGGCAAATAACAATCGAAGTACGAACAATATTGCACAAAATCTAGAGTGGTTCCAAACAATGTTTTAATCTATAGTCAATCCAGCACCAATTCGGGATATCAATTAAAATGAAATGGGGTTTAACGTCCTACTGTTCTGGTCCTATACTGGGCTATTGAAGACGGGCAATCATACAGTGTCCTACGAAAGAAATTTTGTATATCGAATTCTAACTGCCAAGGGATCTATTATGTGCACGCAAATGTGTACTTGGTACGGGGATTTTGTCCCTTTCGAACGACTAGACAGCTGTCCTTGTCAGGCTGTATTAATTAAAAGAAAAGGGAAAATTAGTGTTTTATTAGAATTCGGGCACTATTTTTAGCCAACCCAGAGACATATTAATTTTTGTCCTTTCAGCCGTCTGTCTGAAAGGCCAGATTGCCCCACAGTTAGTGGACCGCACACGCATGGATTGCAGGTAAGTGGACGCAATTATTTTTTTTTTTAGTTATCACCTTTGAGACTGGTTAAACGCGACAAAATCAAGGAGAGAGAACTCTGTTTAGCCGGGAGATGTGAGCGGACTTGTTTGTTGTTATTTTTATTTTTTCGTTATTTGTTCATTTTAATTGATTTAATTTCGATTTATGATGTATTGAATGAAAAAAAAAACATATTGGCGAAATGTCCACTCTAAATGAAACGCCACTCTCTGATCGAAGAGACAAGCGTGTGATAAATCTGGCATCTGAAATTTCCGAGGCAAGAGACAGAAAAATTCCAATTTTGTTGTTGGGCGTAAAAGGTAAACCTCTTGTGTTTTGAACTAGTTTAGATTTAAATGTCTTTTGAATGTTAATGAAGGTTTGGGTCGCAGAAATGTTGGAGTCAGAGCATAAATGAAACACGTCCAAGTGTTCGCAATTTGCACGAAGGTGATAGAAAGATTACAGTTGACTTGAACTCTTCTCTGATCAATGATCACCTCTCTATTTATTTTATTTTAAATTTAAATTTTGTTTCAGCAGTCATGATTGGTTGGGATACTTTTTATACAGTCGACGCAGTCCATCTCAATCCATGGTCCTCTCGAAAGTAGGTTCAGAGCTATGGTTTATCTGAATCAAACAGATATAAACTGAGATGTTTTTTTTTTTATGAAATTATTAAAATATTTATATATAATTATGTAACAGGTATCTTAAATAGTGCTGAATCTGGAAGTCAAGATGGAGTCCGAATACGTCAAGAACTGTACAGTTATAATGTTTTACAAGTACTCGTGTTGGTCCTCAGACAAGATTTTTCAGTTATTGATGGGGATTGGACCACTGCCGCATCTCTTGCTAAAATACTCAGGTAGAAATGTTTGCATTACAGTCAGACTTGTAAAGTAAGGGGGAGGGGGTGGTCGAATGGTTAGCGTGCGTGCAGTATTATACAGCTTGCCATTGAGTCAACGGGCGTGGTTTCGAATCCCCGGTTGTACATAGCAAGAAGTAGGGTCGCCTCGTGAGTTTTCCCCGGGTACTCCGTTTTCTTCCCAATGCTAAAGACCCCTACCCGCAATCGAATTATTGAAATAAAATTAAACCATATGTTAGTCCAGAAATGACGTAGTTTGTGTCGAGTGGACGTTAAACCCCATTTCTCTCCCTCTCTCCCTGTAAAATAAGGAGTAGATTGTTCAAATACTATTTGTTTTGAGGTTTTACGAATGAATGGTATGGCATTTATTGTCAGACGGTCCTTGTTTTTTTGTCTCATCGAGCCCCACAGACACTAACCCTGATAATTTGTTCTTCGTGGCCATCGTCGAGATTTAAATCTTGTGATTCAAAGACGGACAAAGTACAGATGTTGATTTCGTGTCTTCTTGATAAAGAGGTTTTTAATCCTTATGAATGGTTAACATGAGCGCTTTGGACCATAAAGTCAAGTACCATGGTTTTGATCCCCCGCTTTTACATGACAAAAAGTAGGGGGTCGGACGTCCAACATGGACACCTTTGGGGTTTTCCCTGGGTCTTTTAGTTTCCTCCCACTGCTAAATACCCCAAAGTGAATTGATGTTCTGTGTTTTGAATATGAGGGAATCAAATGTAAATCATTATTTATACATTACAGTGTAGCTTGTACTGGTGTGGATCTAAAGAAAGAGGATGCATCCGGATTCTATGAAGGCCTTCTACCTAAAGCCTGTGAAAATCTGTTTTTATTGTGCCGACATATCCAGGCTTACTATACACAGATTCCTGAAACAGATGTAAGGACTAGGATGTATTTTTAATTAAATTAGTTCAGCTATATATATAGAAAGAAATCTAGCTTAATGGTGCAATTTGTTGTAGTGTTGTCAGATAAATATTGTGGGTTTTCTCTGGGTCCTCAAGTTTCCTCTCACTGCTAAAGACCCCTATGCGCAAGCGAATCATTGAAATAAAATTGAACCATATGTTAGTCCTAGTTTGTATCAAGTGAATGTTAAACCCCATTTCACTCTCTGCCGTTTTTACATTAACCTCTTTCGTTCCACTGATTGTTTAGTTTTGAATGTATTTCAGTTTCGTGAAATTGAAGAAGCTAAAACTATGGAGAACTTTCAAACAGTTATGGATGCCTTAGCTTATTTGGTTGCAGCTCATAGTCATCTATGTAAAAATGGTAATTATTGAATTTATTAATAAAAATCAATCCATTTGTCAGGGACAACTAACGGTCTGCAAATATTGTTATTCTGAATTTGTTCAGCTGTCTAGTCATTCGGATGGGATGAAAAACTGAGGTCCTGTGCTAACATGGTGTGAAAAACTGAGGTCCCATGCAAACATTGGCATGCACAAAAAAATTTCCTTGGCAATTGGAATTCAATATAAAAGTAGGAAATAGTGCCAGTGCCCAGGCAAAATTTTCCTCTTAGCGCACTGTACGGCGTATACCGTCTTCTATTAGCCAGTAGGAACAGAACAGTAGGACGTTAAACCCCATTTCATTTCATTTCATTTCGTGTTTGACTTTTGTTTGGAATCTACGATGGCTCAGCTTGTAAGGCGTTGGCTCGCTTGCCAACCAGGAGATTTTGTGCTTGCTCCATGTTGGCCGAGAAAATTCCACAGAAATTTCGGATGTGGTTTTCCCTCTTCAGTGGTGCAGGACGAAATAGGATCTGTGTTTTAAAGAGATTGTGTAGTTTGGCGTAAAATTGAAATAATTTGTTGTCTTTGTTTTCTTGTAGTATACACATCACCATGGTTGCTACAACTGTTGATATCAGATGATGTTGATACTGTAGTCAGTGTGATGTCATTCCTTCTTAAAATAATCAGAATCAACGGGTGAGTACTCACATAGGCATAGAGGACTAATTGGGGTACTCACATAGGTATAGAGGACTAATTTAGGTACTCACGTAGGCATAGAGAACTAATTGGGGTACTCACATAAGCATAGAGGACTAATTGGGGTACTCACATAGGTATAGACTAGAGGACTAATTTAGGTACTCACGTAGGCATAGAGAACTAATTGGGGTACTCACAATTGCATAGAGAGTTAATTGGGGTACTCACATTGGCATAGAGGACTAATTGGGGTACTCACATAAGCATAGAGGACTAATTGATTTCACTGTTGGCTACTCGCATAGCCAAAATATACAGACTCTAAATATCAAACTGTCTCCAATACAGACTGTCCATATCAAGCTGTCTCCAATAAGAGGAGCAACCAATTTGTCCCCCAATTTGTTGGAAAGTAACCATCAAATACAGATGCTGTTTAAACAGCACAAATGCCACAATTGTAGTAATGGTACTCAATAATTTACAGTATTTATGTTTGTTTGTATTTTTATATATTTGTAGGTATTTATTGAATAAACTAGATGATAATACGGCGTTTACTATAATGGATGAATTAATTTATAAATTAACAGTTAATAATATTATAGAAGTAGCAGCGTGAGTATATTTAATTATAATAGAATATCGTCATGGTTATGAACTTAGTACATGTTATATCTCCCGACTCACCCTATATTATTCTAAAATTCTTTCTGAACCAGCAGCACTATTCTTTGGACATCGCTCTTTTGGAACGCTGAAGGTTCATCAAATTCTACCCTAACTGTGTCTCACATCCATTGACAGACTCTGTTCTGATATTGCGTCATAATCGCAAGATGACTGTGATGACTTGATGCTCGGTTCCAGTTACACTTTCATATAATATGTATGTATAGTTTCTTTCTGTATAGCCATGAAAAACTAAAGTTGTATTTATGTTTGAGTATAGCTGTGAAATATGTATTAAAGGTGTGTATTTATTGTATTCAGTATTGCTGTGAAATGTGTATTATAGGTGTGTGATTATTGTGTATTTATTTCAGTATTGCTGTGAAATGTGTATTAAAAGTGTGTGATTATCATAAAGGCATGGTTGGTGCTTTATCTACAAGATACAAGTAAGTTAACCCCAGTATATTCTTTTTTCTTCTAACTCTATACTTATTGTACATGGGTCCCGTAGTTATTGTACAGGATCCCTTATGGTTTGAATATGTTATATAATGAATTACTCCATGTATGCAAGGTGATAGGATGATACTTTGCATGACAAATTAGTTTCACTGATCTCCAGATACTTGTGGGTCCCACGCACAATGGCTTACTTTGCCTATTTGTTTTACATATATATTTATTTCAGGGGTTTACGGCCACTGTTGGGTAAATGGTCTGGTCAAGGTTTTGATAGAGATCTCAAGCACCTGTTAACTATACTAGAGACGGGATCTTTACACAGGGCAGAAAATGAAGTAAGACTTTCTATATACCAAGGTTACTTGTAGTGCAGGAATTAGTCACCAAGCAATGCTTGTCTTGTTGCTATTGTTACGGACAGACTCTTTGAGGAAAAACATAAAGCTTCCCCAATTCATGAACAATTAATAGAAAACTTAATTTACTTGTTCCTTGGAATATTGTGCATCGATTGATGAACTTTGATTTTAATTACGAGATGGCTTCAATGACATCATAATCCTTTCCTGGTCTGTAGTACGATTCTATACTAATTATTGACCTCGTAAAATGGTTGTGTACTCCATGAAGAAGAGGCGAAACACAGCAAAACTTCCCATCCAATTTATACACTAGCCCAGTTGGTTAAGAAATGTAGAATACAAATTTTATCAGTTAGGTCTAGATATCAAGGCCACCTGCACTTTTTGTCAAGATGTAAACAGGGTTAGAGCTAACATCAATCCTAATCCTTACCTTAACCCACAATCTTGTCTGCAATCACACGCACTCACCCAATTTACATCTCATATTCTTGACCAAATTTAATCTGTTGCCTGAGTCAGTTCTACTAGCCTAATATATTTTGATGTCAGGTTTTTTCTAGCACCGTCAGGCGCCGAACCCCATTTCATTTCATTTTATTAATAGGAGATTGTTTAATTAATTTAAACGTTTTGTATACTATTTACAGAAATTTTTTGATGCCGCTATGGTGATTCAAATGATGTGGAGGGGTTTCTCTACACGGAAAAAATTAAAAAAAGCCAACACAGCTTTTGCCAAGTTCCAGAAAAATTACAGGTGGGCTTCTGTATTGGTCTGTTTTAAAGTAATTAAACTGTTTAATGTACATACTTAAAGAAGCGAAACCTCTTGGATTTAGATGAAAGTAAGAAAATTAATTTGCGGAAACAGGCGTCTTATTATGTTTAATGATGGATCAGACACTGTGTCGTATAATGGTCGAGAGTGAAACATTGTGTAATATATTGATAGATGTCCGAGTGTTTATTCAATATATTACACAATGTCTTGCCCAAGAACATTTAACAACTTAAAAATACAGATCCCATTCTTCATGTGCTTTTCAATGAAATCATCACTCAAGTCCAATATTTCTTCTAGTGTGAATAATGTACAATTGTCGCATTGCCAGAACATTATTTGAAATAAAGGGTCTTGTCACATCAGTATTTTAAATACAATTAACATCGATGTACACTTTTTGGAAAATATCAAAGCTTCCATGTTTTAATCCACGCTAAAATGTCCTCAGATGTCAATTTATCTTTCTCTGTGTTGTAGATTAAAGAAGAGACATGTTACAATGAAGAAGGAAGAAGAGAAATTAGCCAAAGAATTTGAAAGACAGTTGAAAGAGAACAGGTTAAAGATCATGAGAGAATTTCATCAAAAACAGTTACATACCATAGAAATATTACCAGCAGGTACTTGTAGTTGTAGAAATATTACCAGCAGGTATTTGTAGTTGTAGAAATATTATCAGCAGGCACTTGTAGTTATAGAAATATTACCTGCAGGTACTTGTAGTTATATACTATAGAATGTTGACAAGAGTTTCTCAGGATATTCTAGTCAGATTTCCCAATGGTAATGGTGCAGGACGGAGGGTCTGGCAAGGAAAGGTATCTAGTCGCTCAACCGTAACCCTTTAAAATCCAGGGACCTGTGTTTACCATAGGCCCTCTGTTACAGATCCCCGAACAGTTCGAAATCTAAATCAGTGTAGGTCATAGTCCTACTTTCAGGTAATATTCCCCTCATAGCACACTGCATGGACTATTCTTGTCTTCGTTAACCCTGTGCTGAAACGGAAAACTTCAAACAACATTTTATGTAATTTCATTTTATATTTTTACAACAGCTAAAGTAGAACAATATTTAGCCAAAGAGAAATCTGTGGCAGCTGTGAAAATACAGACATTATGGCGTGGTAAAAAAGAGAGAGATTTATTACCATGGAGACAGCAGGTTCGATTACAAGTTCGAGCAGCCATTAGAATACAGAGATATGTAAGTCTTATTGAATGCATGTGGGGTTTATAGACTAAAAAGTCAAATACATTGTCACTTGATTATAATGGGTGTGGTAGGGGGTTGGTGTAGATGGGTCTTAAACATTTGCTTTGGATTATTGAGTCAAGTGGCATGGTTATGACTCTATACCTGTACGTGATCTTGACAGCAAGTAGAGTTGTCTGTCCAATGTTGTAGGTTCTCCGTTTTCCTCTTACTGCTAAAGATCCTTATGGGCAAGTGGATTATTGAAATAAATTGTACCATATGTTAGTCCTGAAATAACGTAGTTTGTCTCAAACTAACATTAAACCTGTTTGTATAAATTGGATGTGAATCCATATTTTGATGCTCCTATGTTTATTGGTTTCCAATGATTTTTGATAATAACTTCTAGAGTTCTTCCCCTTTGTTAAAAAACTTGTTTAATTATGATCTGATTGTATTAGGCGGTATAAAGGATGTGTTAATGATTTCAGTAGGCCATAGCTGCTGGTCAGCGAATGTTTCGTTACCCTAGCAACCTGCCTCTCTTTTTTTATGAATATAACTGAAGATAGTTGACAGACACAAGGCTATATATAGGATCTGTTAATGATTTCAGGTTAGAAAATGGTTGGATCGTCGAGCTGATAGAAGTAAAGATATATCAGTATCGTTAAAACCACCGGGTTTAACAGACACAAGACGAATCGAGTTACAAACTCAAATACAAGAATGGAGAGATCTACATCCAGTAAGTAAATAAAATAGAATTTGTGATGAGTAGATGAAGATGTTGGACGTTGGACGTTTATAAACCACATTTCATATCATTTTTGGTTGGGTTTTTTTTCAGACTCATATCAAAGATAGAGAAGGGTTACAAGAAATACATAACAGAGCAGCTCAGTTGTTAGCTAAACATTATTTAAATATAAAATCAAACCGGCAAAAACAACATCATTTAGAGAGTTTAATGGCCAGATTAGATACAGATTCAGATCTTGTACAACGTAAGTTACAGGATATACTATTGATATTACATTCCTCTCTCCAACCCAAACTGATGAAGCTCTCGTCGCCTCCTGCCTTTGAAAGACAGAAGGGATCGGTTGAAATGAGTTCATCCCTCAGTTCAAATCTCAACTTTGGTCTCATATCAGGGGTAGCGCCAACGAGGTTGACAAATAATGTGATGCCAAGCAGTTCGGATGCAATGGAAAACTGGAGTCAAGAACCACTGACATTTGGAATTTAATGAAGTGTAGACATAAATGCTACTATCGAGACAAATGACTCAAGTCTTGACATTAATTTATTGATATTATCCTTATCTTTTAAGTAAGATCCTTTAGTTCGCAGGTTTGTTCTCGGTGTTGGCTGAGAAAGTTTGAGATTTTCCAGCGTGGTTTCCCTTGACAGTGGTGTAGGACGCAGGGCTTGGCAAAATTTTCCTCATAGTACATTGTATGGTGTATATCCATTTCCATTAGCCCAGTCGGAACAGTAGAACCGTAAACCCCATTTCATTTCTTATATTTTAACTTCATGTTAGTCTCAAAATAACTGAATTATTGTGTTGACGAGATGTTTAACCCTTTTCACCTCTGTTAATTTATTTATGTTTCCATCATCTTTTATTTCAAGTGGCACCTAAGTTAAAAGATGTAACAGATAAAGATGTCGAGATGTACACAAGTCGATCTGTTCCCGTGGCAACTAAAGCTAGACTAAATCACGTAGAAACAATACGTAGATTACAGAAACCCTGGTGGAAGAGATTAGGAGAGGAGGACGAGGATCAATTCCGTGAAGAATATCAGGAAATGGACGAATATTTATTTTAGATTTTAACACATCCCAGAGCATGCTAACAACTAGCCGTAACAGACTGTTTCATTGGCCAATTCCTCACATCAACTAGAACGCCTGTTATATAACAACTCTACCAGATCTTAGTGTAGTAAATACAAGTAAATGGTTAGCGTGTGTGTGCTGTATCATACGGTCTGTCATTGAGTCAACTGGCGTGGTTTCAAATCCCTGGTTGTTCGTGACAAGGAGTAGGGTCGGCTGTCCAGCCTCGTGGGTTTCCTCAGGGCACTTCGGTTTCCCCCCACTGCTAAAGACCCCTACGTGCAAGCGAATTATTGAAATAAAATTAAACCATATGTTAGTCCCGAAATGACCTAGTTTGTGGACATTAAACCCCTTTGTTAATGAATCATAAACTTTTATTGTCCGTCCATATAAAATTTTATTTTCCCGATAGATAAATATTCATTGGTTCTTATTGTAGGTTATGTATGTTATTCAACTGTTTACAATTTCTTATCAAAATATTTCACATGATTTAAAAACCATTCCATCCAATTACATTTATATGATTTCAAGTTTCTAACCACAATATCACTTAAAGTCCTTCTCTGTCATCTGAAAGAGTTTTAATGATCTACAGAGAAGTGAACATATGATTGAACATAAATGTAAAATGTCCGTCCTATTGAAGAATATCTGAGTGCTTGTTAGTAAAATGTTTATTATTTATTTTATCTTCAAGTTGTATTTATTTCTTTTGTATAGTTATATTTGACAAATATTTCTAATAAATTATTTTTTGTATGGAAAATTTTGTGAAGTTTGTTTCACCAGAGCAGTGGTAACCATTTTAAATTAACATGTTCCAGCCGATAATTACGTCGTTTGAATATTTGTTGGTCTGCATCCAGGTTTTGGGTTGTTTTATTGTAGTTACTTCCCTTTACTAATGTGCGTTTACTACATAAGGATGGGGAAAAGGAAGGAAGGAACGAACTGTGAAGCGGCCATTCTATTCTGGGACAGTTACATCTCTTTTAGACCAAGAACCCTAATTGCTGTTATAGTAAAGGGCTAAAGGACCCACCACAAAATCTTGGCCCAAACCCCTAGTAAATTATTAGGTCAAGATAATGTTTTTTTTTAAAATATTTATAAGACTTCAAAATCACTTTAAGTAATACAAGTTAGGTCGATAAACAATTTACCAAATTCATCCCAAAACCCAACTGTTCTTATTTGTAGTTTCTGTATCCACGGATAGTTTTTACCATTATAGATACATTATGATTATGGGTGATTAGATAAAGAGCCGACAGTTTTCAAAGACCTGCAATAATGTATGTTGAACTAAAGAAACGGGTGGATTTATGTAAAATCTGTAGTAAAACAATTTATAGGTCGGGTGTGAAGATGGGGAAATTCTCCCCCCCCCCTTAGCTTACCTTTCTTGGGGAATGACCAGAGCCTTATCTGAGAATGACCTCCCCAACACCAGTTCAAATGAACAGATAAAAATTCAAGGGAAATAACTTTTATTACAACGCAAATCAATAATAAAACGGATTTTATGCTTTCCGGTGGAATTCGGATTTTTCGATTCAACCAGCTAGTCGGAGACGAACGATTTGAAGGTCTGCATCCAGGTGCTTGGCAGGATTTGTCTCCCTTTAACAAAAGCTGTCAATTTGTACAAACTTGTGTATTTATAATTCCTTTATCCAAGTTATGGGAATTTGTATCGTTCCATTTTCCATGCTCATAGGATTTGTCTCCCTTTACAAAAGCGATAGCTTGAAGACGGTGTACAATGCAGACATTGGAATTTGACAAACTTGAGAACATACCGAAATTGTTTGTTCGAATTTGCTGCATTTTTGTTGTTTCCAATACCATACTACTGGAATTTGGTTCTCCGTGAATGCGTAGTTCAATATTAATTCTATTTGAATTTTGAATCATTTTTGGCCATTAATTAGGGTTGTTGTTGCATAATCAGCATATCTGTTATTATAGATAAACTAATATCTTCTTTACCGAAACGGATAACAAATATTACTAGGATACTATCTCGTTATTAACCAAATAGAATGAAATGTGAGGTTTAATCCGTGGTCATATCGGCACCATTTTTACCTGGGCAGATGGGTTAGCTGTACTTTTAATTCGATTTCACGTCAAAATCAAAGGATCCAATTATTATGTGCCCGCCAACGTGTGCACGGAACCTCAGGGTTTTGTCCAGTGTTAACGACTAGACTTTGTTCGTTGCCAGGCCCTCCGTCCTGCACCACTGACAAGGTGACGCCACATTCCAAAATCGCGTTATTCCTATTTTAAATAGGATTTCATACAAGCAGCCTCCCTCCCTTTTCTATCTGCAATCTGCATGTTGCTGTTTTTTGTATTTTAGTGAATGTACTTATTGCTCTCGTCAACGTGCAAAGACAACACAACAACACGCAGTTCCATATTTATACTGACAGTTTTTTACTCGTGAAATATTTACCAAGCGATCAGCACGTGTTTATGTTACGGCTACATTTACAAACTTTCAACACGGATTAAAAACACTCCACGAGTTTATACCACATAGATGTGTTATTCACGTTGAAAGACGAGATAACGCGAGAAGACAAAATTACATTCACATACCGATGCCTGAAACGAAATATCCACAAGTTGTGATTTTTTTAGATTTATTTTTCGATGGTTTGTTTTTATTTTTTCGTTTTTTCTTGTTTTTTTCTCTGCCAATGCGGTTGGTCGAAGCATTTGTCGGTACAGCTGAAATCTTAATCTAAGATGGCGGAATTAGAAGATCAAAAAGTTTGAAGCAGGTGTGAGACTAATAAACCAGCTGCCAAGGTTTCTCGAATGTCAAGTCTGATAAGTGAAGCTTAACGCGCTAAACCTCACGAGACAAATCTCCAACCGGCTCGTGTTGTATATATGACGTCATAGCACCCCTAGGTAGCTGATTATCCCCTAATATAAAACTGCCAGAATCATTAATTGGTGCTTTAGAAATGACAAATAGCCTAATATTTCTATAAACGACACATGAAACTGGGTTTATTGCAAACCAAGTTTATGATTATAGTCATTTGAGAGTCGTTTCCCTTTAAACTAGCTTGAGCAACTTGGACTGAAATTTTGCTAATACTTTAAAGGGACTGTGTCGAATTGATCAGAGCCTCAAAAATAAAAGTCTGGGTTCGTATGAAATTTAATCGCCACAATATAGAGGAGTGGTGCATTTACCTTCTCTCAAAATACTGAGTCTTTCGGACGTGAACGTCAAAACTGCCTATTCGGACACGTAACCCTTTAAAGATTTCGGATCAATTTTTTTCCTTGGGTGACAAGATAATCGATTCCCGTTCTTTTAGAGACCCATACAGTGAATGAACCATGTGCTGTACTTGATAACGAAAGGTAAATTGAAGTATCTACTAAAATTTAGATTTTATCTTTAGTTAAGATTTCGAGAAACTGAGCCCAGAAATAGATACCCTGTAATGAAAAATGTAAACCCCTATTGAAAATTTCAGTCAAATGACACCTTAACTAAAATAGTTTTAGAAGGGTCCGACTCAGTTCTCTTGTATCTAAAAACAATGTTTTTTAATGTTGACATCTTGAATGCCCCCTCCCAAAAAAACCCAAAACCTGAAGCACAGTGAGGCTAGACCTAGGCCTAAGTCAATAATATCCAATGACAAAGTCATGAATATGCAATGAATCGATGTAAATGTAAATCTTCAACTAAATTTCAAATAGGTATGGCCTACTAATCCTGCAGCTGGTTAGCACCATGTTTCAGAACCTAAACTATCATATGACAACTTCTCCCGAGGTAGATAGTCGATCCGATATCTTCCCAAATCTTCAAACGCGCCATTTTGTTTGGTTACAAACAATGGAGTGATCGGCCTATTGTATCTGTCATCGGGTTCAAACATTTTCCTCTTTGATTTACCGTGCTGATGATGGACACCAGACGATGTATCAAGTTCCATCGACACCTCACATGCACGTGTGTAAACAGTGCACGCGTGAATATGAGCAGGAGCGCGACACCTTGTGGTGATTTGTGGCGTTTTGATTAGCGCGTTATGTCCAAATTAGCCCCATTTCCGAGTTGTATCAAAGGCACACGTTCGCCATTTCATGTAATGTCGGTGTTTGTTTATAGTTTGGCTAACGAATTTATTTCGCCCCTCGCTACAAATAATACATGTATATGGCGTAATGACCGAAGTGGTAATTTGCTTTAATTGAATCCATTGACGGTGATTTAACTTATTGAAGTTAAATGGTTGATATCGTGAAGTAAGAAGATTAACCCACACCGAACAGAGAGTAATTTTATGAGCCTAACAACTTCAATGAAAAAAACCTAATAGGATTTATCGCCTCGCCATGCATGGTCCACTTAATCACCGACACCAGCCGACAAGAGCGTTTCTTTTCTCAATATTTCATTTCCAAAACTTTATGTACCGGAAAGAGAAGAAACTTTATTGCATAAAAAAACTTTCGCGGTTTTGTGCATATTTGAATAAAGAAAACTGAAATAAACAACCATACATACATACTTAGCCTATTTACGGAATATAGCAGGAAAAGAGAGAGAGAGAGAGAGAGAGAGAGAGAGAGAGAGGGGGAAGGATAGAGAGAGAGTTTAACGTTCACTCGACACAAACTAGGTCATTTCGGAACTAACATATTGTTAAATTTTATTTAAATAATTTTCTGGCGCGTAGTGCAAGGAAACCGGAGGACTCGGAGACGCCTCGTGAGGTTGGACAGGCGATCCTGCTAGTCACGTACAACCGAGGAATCGAAACCACGCCAGTTGACTCAATGGTAGACCTTATGATACAGCGCGCATGCGCTAACCATTCGGCCCCAAGTCCCCTTAGCTTATTATTGAAGTATTCGGTCTACATCTTCGTCGAGTTTTCTTCTTCATGGTTAACATCCACAGAATATTTAACATATAGCACACAAAAATATACATTGCCCTGTATTCGATTTGTCTTTGATTTCGTCTAAAATATTTATTTATAAATACTGTAGCTAATTATTTAGCATTTTCTGAATTCTGTGAGTAATTTTCATCTCCATCACAGCTTCACAAATAGAAAAATAATGCGCTTTCAAATGAATGTTTTGAAGATCTAAATCTCTGAAGTATGTCGAAATAAAACCTACTAAAAACACGTTTTTGTGCAGTTTTGTGTCAGTTTTTACTGCGAATTGTTTTAAACTTGGGTGTTTTATTGTTAGTTTATTAGACAAGATTGTCACATAAATATTGTGGTTGTCGTGTATATATTCCTCAACACCCCCGGTGTAAATACGATGACTACATGAGTAGGGCGATATGATATTATTTATAATGATAGATGCGATGAAGATATAAGATAGCTGAAGCAGAGTGACAAATTATCTTAAGATGAGGTTCGATGGTGTTCAAGAAAATATACCATACAGAAAATATTCCGTATAGGAAAAATAAAACGTATAGAGCTTATTGACATAATTGGTCCGCTACACATGCCTGGCTGGGATAAATATCGCATACAGAAAATATTCCATATAGGAAACAATAAAACGTATAGAGCTTATTGACATAATTGGTCCGCTACCCATGCCCGACTGGGATAAAATGAAATGGATCTTAACGTCATACTTTTGTGCACAGATTGGGTTAATGATTTCAAAGGAATGCCATAATACGGGGTTTAAAATACTAAAGACTTCTTATTCGTAACTATCAGAAATCATATCCATGCACGCCCAACCTCCGATATTCTCCACCACCATTCCTTATCGAGTCTTATTTTTCTATTGAGGAAGGCGGAACTCACTCCCCCATCCCTCCTACAGTGAAGGTCCTAGTGCCGCTCTGTATTTTGACCCCCAGAGCCTATCTCGCTCGTTTAAATATCTCAACAGTACTGTTGTATACGACTGTTACAAAAATCTGAAACTCTTCCTTGCCATGTCTTCACAGCGTTTAAGATGTTTATCATAGAGCGAGAGAGAGATGTAGGTTAGTTTGGTAGGATATTTATTAGCTTTTAGCTGGGTAATATTAGGTGTTATAAGTAGATGGTACAGTTGATAAAACCTTTATCTCATGACCTCTGACCCATAAATATCCATTTGTTCTTATTGTGTGATGATGAACAGCTTCAGGGGTCGTCTTAGATAGAGTTGTACTATTGTAGAGTTGGGCTCATCCTGGTATTAATTCTGACTCGTTGTATATTAGACTACCTACTGTTTGGGTAGTGCAGTGTTCATGTTACATTTTGTACATTCAAAAGGGTTGGTGTGGCCTATTGGTATAGAGGGTCGTTCATCGATCTCTAGCCGGACGATCACCTCAGATCTGCGGTCATTGTTTCGATTATAATCTATGAAGAATATATTTATCGGAGAGCGGCACCACGGCCTACCCTTATATCGAATTCCAACTGCCAGTGGTACTTTTACGTGACAGCCATTGTTTACACGTAGGCCTACCTCGGGTTTTCGTGCCATCCGAACGACTAGACACTGCACTTGCCAGGTCCTTCGTTCTGCACAACTGAATGTCTGTCTTTTTAGCCCCGGTTGATAGCTATAGTGAGTCGTTTAAACCTTAAATTCAGCAACTTATTTATTGGGTTTTGCAACCGAAATCCCACCAAATGTCCATCTTATCTCCAGCTAACTAGACCGTTGCCGGTGTATTTACGAGGCAACCAAATTTTCACTTCCCGAAATGGTGATGAAACAAATGCTAATGATCCCAGAAAAAAGGCAGAGCGTCTTCTCTGGACATGAACTGGAATGGAAATGAACTGGAGTTTAACGTTTTACTGTTCTGCTCCGACTGCGCTAATGAATCCGGCCACCGACAAGGAAGACGTACGGTAGAATAATACCATTTTCTTGAACCAACGAGCTTGCGACTGTGGTTTCGAGCCCTGGTGTGAGCGTATGTGGCATGGAGATAGGGGCGCCTTCTCAACCTCGTGGGTTTCCTCCGGTCACTCCGGTTTCCTCCCACTGCTAAAGACCCCTACGCGCAAGCGAATTTTTGAAATAAAATTAAACCATATGTTAGTCCCGAAATGACCTAGTTTGTGTTGAGTTGACGTTAAACCCATTTCTCTCTCTCTCTCTCTCTCTCTCTCACTCTCTTGAACCAACGACAGTAATAATGCCAGACTCATCTCGTCTTACATCGTTCAGACAATCATCTTTGTGAAATTGTTTATTCGAGGAAATGGAATTAGAATCTCCTCCCTCGGGCCGTGACGGTCACCACCAGTTCTCGTATTTCATGTACAACCCTATCACCATTTAACATCAAATGGTTCAAATTGTCCGGGTAAATATTATGATATTTTGACATGAAATTCCCAAATACATATTTGACTCGAAAATTCGGAAAACACCGTTGACTCGAAAATTCGGAATATTATTTTGTCAACAATTTGGAATGAAAATTTGTATGCACCGTTGACTTGAAAATTGGGAATATAATTTTGACTCAACAATTTGGAATGAAATTGTAAATTGAAAATTTGTAATGCAATTTTGAATCGAACATTCGGAATGAAATTTTGAATCGAAAAATCGGAACGAAATTTTGAATCAAAAATTCGGAATGAGACAATCGACAATTCGGAATAAAATTATGAATCGAATATTCGTATGTTTAAATACTGTTTAATGACTTGTATTTTTAACTGCTTTATTAACATTGTGTGGCACAAGCATCCTATCCATTCATGACCTATTAGAACTGTCAGAATTCCTCCATGCTGTCCCTGTACTCCCCTCCTGGTAAGACAAAAGACGTACAGACTATTAGACATGAGTTATGATCTCACTAATAGTGATATATAAACCCCTGTACGTTGTATTATTAGTCTTGAGATACATCAAACACAACATCTAACTACCAGAAACTCAGAAGAAAGAACTCAAATTACAACTAATGACATCACATTATTACAAAATATTCTGAGCATTAGACACGCCAACTTCTCGCACAAAAACCACGTTCGATATTTCAAGCGAAGAATTTCCTTTGAAAATGATAGCTGAATTTGAAACTAGGAATACGAAACGAACTGTGACGGAATTTAGCGCTTCGCCTCGTTTTTCGCCTCGTTTTCGTCATTAATGTCTGTTCTAATTATAGGTTAATGTAATGACCCTATTAATTAAATGTTAATCAGTCATCTATAAAGTTAGCGAGAGTTATTCGGTTACGTTGGTTACACGAAGTCACTATTAACGAACACTCCAGACTTTCTTTTATCAAATAAAAATACTCAGTTTTTGTGGTAACACATCAATTGTTTTTTTTATTCTAGTCGATTGAACCAATAATTATTTGAAAATCAAGGCCATACGATTTGAACGTACGTATGAAACGACCACAACAAATTATATCTATTGCATTTGGTATATCATTTTGGGCGAAACCTGTATCATTACATCCTCAGGACTGTACAAAGCTGTGGGTTCTAAAGGATGGCCTCCTATCCATTCACTTGCAATGGCTACGTAGTTGGTCTTGTCCGCAGGGTTGTCGTGTCCAGTTTTGTATTGCCAGGGGCGGATCCAGAGGGGGGTGTGTATGGTCCCCCACCCCTGCTCAGCTACATAAAAAAAATAATGCCTTGCATCAATGAAATTACATCACAAAGTGATCCTACATCAGTATAAAAATGATTTCTCTGTTTAAAAAGCTCAATTTGTATGTATGCCTATGTAATTTAGAGACGATGATGGCAGATTTCCCTAACCGAAAGCTGGCAAACCCCCTCCTGCAAAATTTCCTGGATCCGCACCTGATTGCGTGTAGCTAAATTCAAATGTCTGGAATTTTACCAACAATGTCATTCGAACATGCACAATAGGAGCACCATTTCCTCTTTTTTAAAAAATAAAAGTAACACTGACAATATGATTTACAGTGAGGTATATTCGAGTATTAATTAGACTATTTTAACACCGTTATATGTTTTCAGCATCACGAAGCGGAACGATTTCAAATAACTTTTATTACTAAGTAGGTCTGGTTAACTCATCTTGGTACCTACAGACGAGGTGACGAGCATTTCACGCCCAATAAACACTGGTCATTTTAACGTGTTGCCTTGTTGGTTCTCGGAGCTACCGACTATCTACTTATAGGCAGGTTTATTTACAGGAATTTCAGGCCTGATTGATGTTTATTGCTAGAGTTTACGACGTCCATGGATGCCAATTATCTTGCTGGTTGTACAGATGGTGGTCATGGAAGGAAACACGGCCGTGTCGTTTGGAGACAATTTTAAATCCATTGGTAAAATTACAAAAACTAGGACTGCAATGCAGTGAGGACGGGATTCGTCGGTGCCATGCCACTTGTGAGCTGACGTCACTTCCCATACCAATAAAACCGTTAAACAGATTTCTACATTAGCAAGGTACATTTCTTATAAAATGGACGCCTAATGACCATTGGTGAAGCAATTAAATGATATGAAATGAAGATAAATTGAAAAACGTTTAATACATTTGTATTTAGAGTTTCTTCCTTTGCATTATTATACAGGTTTATAAAAGTAATAGAAAAATATTTAAAACAGATTGAAAATCGAAATGGCAGAAATACGGAACTGAGGTTAACATTTTATCTGCCTCTTGTATAGTCATTCATTTGCTCCCGAAAACAAAGTTCCGAGCTGTCAAAATTTGTAGTTTTTGTCATAATCATGACACGTGTTGTATCGACAGAACAAAAATTGTCTCAACGTTTTTGTTACCGACAAAAACAATGTAATACAAGTACCGTCGATCAAAGTTTTTCTGCATTGTCAGATTGGAACAGGCGAATCCCCTCATCCGAGAATCAGAAGATCTTCATCTATCACAATTGTCCATACCCTTTCTAGCTAGAGATTTGTATATTGTTGGTATAACGTGAATGACTTGATTTATAAGAGAGGTGGTTTTTGGTATTTGTTTCTTTGGAATGCATGTCCGTTATAAGCAGCCCTCCCCCGTTCGTCGCCTATTCGTTCATCTATAAATTACAGTATTCATAAAGAGAGAAAAATACTTTAAAATATTATAAAACCAGTGTTGAGATTAGTTTGTGTCGGGATACCTTTTTACAGTTTTATCATTTACCGTAGAACGAAATAGTAATATATACTGTACCCAACAGTGTACTAAGATGACTTCACTGTCCAGTGGGTGGCCTTCTGGGGTTTCAACTTACAAATTTGATAAAATGATATGTTTAGTATTTAGTCATTGTAAAGATATAGATCTCTTTGTTCCTAGTACTTAGTAGATTTAGAGACAGAAACATTTCTCAGTTGGAAAGTTAAACATTCTATACGAACTAAAATCTTTACAGGGAAGTCTGAAATATTACTTCCCTAGAAACAGTCAAAATACGACAAACTACATTAATTTATTGACAATAGTAAATTAAGTCAATGGCTTGCTAATTAATTTTCCTATAACTGTTATAAAAACACACCTACCCTAGGAGGTGAGGTACGATGAGTTTTTATTGGCCTGGGGGGATGGGGCCACACTCGACGTGATAATTGTGACAGTGCGACTACGATGGAGCATGTGTTAAACGTATGTTGAGGGGGTGACGGAGTTGAAACATACGGTCTCAACTAACAGATTGTAGGTCAATCAGGAACAAACTTCTTTACAACAACTTACATTGTTTAAATCTTTTTCTTTTGGGTTTTTAGTTGTAGTTTTTTATTTTTATTTTCTTTTTCTTTTCTGTTTTGTTTTGTTGATATATTCGTTTTGGTAGGCGTGGGTTGGGGAGGGGCTGGGGTGGCTACGGTGCCTCGGTAAGTAAGGCGTTGGCTCATTTATCATTCGATCTTGGGACCGATCCGAGGAATTTTCCGAGAGTGGAATACTGACAAGGGACAACGTCTCGTCGGTCGGCAAAAACCGATGTCACGTGGTAGATCTACAGGTTTGCGTGCACGTAAAAGAATCATTGCCAATGAGAATACGATGCCGAGTAGGCGAGAACAACTGTGACAGGGCGACATTCCCCTCACTGCACTTCTTATAACCGTCTTCGTTAGTCTGGACCTTACAGTTAACCAATCTCCCATGCAGTTGTCTTCCCTTGAAGTTCCAACCTCATTTCTGGTTTTATGTTTTTTTGTTTACATAAAACCAGTGACTGCTGCCTAACCTTTCTGGGGTTTTCTCCGGGTTCAATCCCCCCCCCCCGAACTGCTGTTTCAAAGATCTAATATAGATTGTCGTACTTCAATGTAAATATTCATTGAAATAGTTTTTAATGTCCAATAATCATCGCCTGAGTAAACAAAAGTATGTAAATGCTCCAGTCATAATGTATACATTGTCTTTTAGTACTATACGCGCGATTATTAAGTTTGTTTTATTTTTCATAAATCACAAAAGGAGGTTTCCATTAGTGGAGATGGTGGTCACGTGTGATTATTCAGACGAACGTACTAGTGCTGACCCCTCGACTATAAAGTAGAAAGGAAACGTAACTCTAAAAGTAGATCCTGTGTTTTGAGTGCTTTTCTATTATAGTACCAAAAACACTCGTTGGTTTTTAACAATAACAAAAAGAGCCTTTATTTCTTTTTTGTGAAAAATTCGTCCATGTATCAATGAATGAATGCTCGACACAATATTGTCCGTATGTATACGCGGCCATGTTTTCCTTCAGTTTTCTTTCTGTTTCCGTTATGAAAGGATGTACAGGCCTAATGTATGCAATATTCTATTATTATTTGAGAAAGAAACTCGTCGTAATGCATGAATGTACATGAATAAGTATTGTGGAATTTTGTTGCTAACATGATGCGAAATTTAATAATGAAGAGAGAAAGAAATGGGGTTTAACGTCCACACGGTCGTGATTTAACGTCCACTAGGTCATTTCGGGCCTAACATATAGTTAATTTTATTTTAAATTTCGCTTGCGCATAGGGGTCTTTTAGCAATGGGAGGAAACCGGGGGACCCGGTTAAAACCCACGACCCTACTCCTAGTCACGTACAACCGGGGATTCGAAACAACGCCAGTGGACTCAGTGATAACCCTTATGATACAATGTGCACACTCTAACCATTCGGCCATCCAAACCCCCTTGGAATCCACGAATCTATGTCAACAAGAATTGTGGAATATAGTAGCTTACATGTTTGATTAAAAACTCATAGCTACAACGTTTTACCGCATGATATTTTTACGCTGTAAACCTCGTTGGTATCGGGTCTTCCAGAAAGAGTAATCGAGTAAAGAGCTAGCTTACTAAACAAGAGATTCTGGGTTTGATCTCGTTAGCGGCTGAGCAGGTCCCGCTGGAGTTTTTTTGCGTGGTTAACATAGAAAGTGTTGGTGGTTACACTAGGGTTGTCCCGTGGCTGAAATTTGGTGTATAAGGGTAGCTTAGACCAGGGAGTAACAAGGGTGAGGTGGCGGTTGATTGCCGCTCCCGGTTCCGAGGTTATACTACTTTCAACCCGTGCAGCGCCGTGTCATCCACTAGTTTACAATATTGCAGGCTCGTCTCCTTCATTTTGTTTATCTGTGCTTCGATCCTCCTGTACGAACTATGAATACCTAAATTTAAAAATATTGGATCGATACGACGACGTGGTAAACAGAAACTGTTGGTGAAAATCTCTATAAATAAACAGAGTGGTGAGTTGACACCTGTGACGAGCTATATTAAACTCGTTAGTTACAAACCAATATAAACTAATTAGTGCTAATTAAACATGATTAGTACTAATTAATCTTCTGCTCTCTATTCCACTGGGTCTAATCGGGTAATAACTTGTGTACTACGTCACAGTTTGTTTACTTTGTCACTTCCACAATAATGATGTACTTAGCTTCTGTGTACTTTTATAAGAATGCAACCCTCCTCCTTCCGGTTTACTTTGATACAATGCAGGTAAAATATAATAAAATGGGGTTTAACGTTCTACTAGTCTGTGCCAACAGCGGGATCGTTAGTGCGCCAGCGTCATGCAATTAACTATTAGGGATATTATGGCCGGAGGGTGGAGTCACGGTGGCTTAGTAAGCAGAATAGTATTCCAACTGCCAAAAGTTCTCTAGGCGCAATCCAGCGTGTATAAGGGACCCCTGAGCCCTCACCCCGGCACCACTGAAATATCCCGATTAAGTTTCTCGTCTATCACCGGAATCCATCCATAAACATCTTGTTTATTGCATCTGAGAACCCTTGGCTGTAAGATTTGGGAGATTTGTCCGTAGTTCGGGTAAAATCCCCTTTAGAACATTGTACACGTGGTCGTAGAAGTTATGACTGTATGTTAGACTCAAAATGCCCGACGAGAGCCGCCCCCCCACCCATTCCTTGCCTTTTTGACAACTGACCCCTACGCGCAATCGAATTATTAAAATAAAATTGAACCATATATATTCCCGAACTGACCTAGTTTTTGTCGAGTGGACGTTACCCCCCCCCCCCCTCTCTCTCTCTTGACAATTGATAAGCTGTTTCGTGGATATTCGCAAAACGAGCAAATCATATTTTTACAAGTGGGTTGTACCATGATTTTTATTAGAGTAGGGTAATTAACAACGAATACGGTTTAAATATTTTATGTCTGTGCTCCTTAGCATGATATAAGATCTTCGCTATAAGACTCACTGCATGTGTTTTACGCTGGCTGCATTTCTTGTATGTGAGAAGATACGAAACCAAGATAAATAAACTACATACACAAAGACAAACACAGATTCCTGCCACAACATGCAAGCCGCCGAATCGTTCCGCTTCACATCCAAATCTCTGTAACCAACAGTTACAACTTTCCTGGAAGTCGGTGATAAAATTCCAAAGTGCGCCCGAGGTGATTACTGATGTGCGCATTACGTCATGGCATGTTGTGTAGATATAAGCGGATCTGATTAGGCTTTTTGAGACGACTAAAAGACGATTGTTCAACTGTTTAATCAGGCAAAACAAGAAACCGGACATATGTTTCTGCTAATCTATAATCGTCGGCGCGTGAAATCCTTCTTAGGGGTTCTTTGAGACGGAAGTAGGAGAAGAATGGTGGCATAGCACGAAGTCATTACGTTGTATGTAAGGAATTATGACGTGTAAAAGACGGGAGTTGTATTATGACTGTTTGTTATATAAGTTAAGAAGCAGTGATGACACTCGTAAACAGTGGGATATAGAACTTAAAGACCTGTCACTGTTGATTCTCTCTTTATTAGCCTACTTCAACTTCGTTTGATTCCAAGTCGTAAAACTAAAAACAACTTTGACCTGAAATCCCTATGGCTAATTAATTATGATAAATCATCAATCGTGAATATTTAGTGAAATACAGAACATCTTGACGTTTGAATTTAAAAACAAATATATAGATTTATTGAAATATTACCTTATAATCTTGATGTTTGAATTAAAAAAGAATATAAATAGAAATATGTCGTCTTTTTCTACTTTAAAAAATAATTGGGCAAATTAGTTTTCACATTTTCCCCATAACTGTGACTAGTTTAACCCCACCACACTTGCCCTGCATAACGGGAAACGGTCAACCAGACTGCACAATTTTCTCAGACAACACCTAAATCGAACCCGGGAACCTAAACCACGACATGCCCCATGCCTGATACTCGGTTACCCTCGCCATGACATGCCCGATGCCTGGTACCCCGGGACCCAAGCCACGACATGTGCGATGTCTGATACCCGAGTACCCAAGCCACGCAATGCCCAATACATGATACCCGGATACCCAAGTCACAACATACCCGATGCCTTATACCCGGGTACCCAAGCCACGACCTGACCTGTAACTCGGGTACCCAAGCCATGATAGGCCTGATGTCTGATACCAGCTCCATATCGATAATAAAGATACATGAACACGGTAGATATTGGAACCGACTGTTACCATTACCAACAATACCGTTGGTTTAATAAAGTGGATGTTTTACATTATTTTCTACTGTTGTGTTGTTATTTTAGACGATTCTTAGACAAAGCAATTCCCGACAACCATGCCAACAATGTTTATAAGAAATAGTTAATGCGCACATCAATCGCTACACGTGAGGATTTACCGGTATGTGCATTAACGTTGTTCAGACCAACCACGAGAGACAAACATTCAACATTAACAATATCATTTTGCGAGGATACATCGATGAGGATCGGTTGGTGTTATTTCGTTTTAAAAGCTAGCTAATTTAATGCTACTAGAATTAATTTAAATACATTACCGACCCAAATGCTGCATCCTTTGATGAGACATTCAAAATCTTAAAACAAATATCCATCAATTCCATCAAACAATTCCATGCTTGTGACCTGTGTATTGATATAATCTTGAGGCCCATACTATATACAAAGAAGTAGTAACGTTATTGCATAAAAACATTGCAAGGTTATGTACATATTAAAATAGAAATAATAGAAATATACATGAAACAAATAAAGGATACATACAAGTACATAATTATACAAAGATACACAACTTTACAGCGACATGAACGAATTGTATACAAAAGCTCCTAATCATTTCAAAATATCTATATTTTTATTCATCAATTCATCATTAGTTTTTTAACTTGTTGTAAATCATACAGTTGATAAAAAATTGGTCCCAGAAATAAAAATAATCTAAACACGTCTTTTCCTTTTTTCGCCATGTGTTTTGCAGTTTGTTATCAAATGAATTTCGTCTTCTATCTACTATTGCGTCTAATTTTAAATATTGTGTCTGGAATGCTTGTATCCTTTCAAGAACACCAATGCCAATTATCATACCCTTGAGGAAGTTGACCTTTTTTGTTTTAAAATGTCTGTGTATAGGTTTGTCTATATAAAGTCATGGAAGTAACATCGCCCCTTGGTAACTACCTTGTCCGTATTTAAAAAAGAAATTGCGTTTCACGTTCCACTGTTCTGCGGAATCCAGACTCCTGATGTGTGGTATGAGGGGAAATGGTATCCGGGCACCTGTTCTACTACCAACACGTATTACGAATTCAAATTCTCGTGCACGTTCGTATTTAGGGAGACAGGGGTTAATGTTTATTTCATAATTACATTAAAACAGTTGTTTATATGTAGATATACAGAACTAAGGCGGGTATCATAAACTCAATGGCATAACACGATAGAACACAAAAACTACAATGATTCCAAATAATAATGGTTTTGGCATTTATAGGTCGGTAATATTGCGAAATGGGTTGTAGAAACTACTTTGATGTTTTGGTACCCACATAGTACGTTTGCGGGAAAGTCACGATCTTATGAATGAACCGTTTAGGCGGGGGAATATTGCACCACATTCGGTGTATTTTTTCTCGGATTGCAGGGCGGTTTCCTTCGTCAGTTTAAACACGACAAAATACCATCAGATTTAGAAAATTTATCAACTATCCTTGTGGACATATAGTTCATAATATTGATGAAATTATTTACTTTTTGAATTGTTATATTGTCGTTTGTGTGGGGGTGCTTTTAGTTGTTTGATAGGTTCGTTTCATGCTAGATTGATTTGTTTGGGTAGGGCTACGGTTAGGGTCGTTTGTCGGAATATGGCAGTTTTTGTAGTCTTTGGGGTTCCTTTCTTGTTGGACTTGTTTGTCGGGTGGGGCTAGAGTAAGGATTAGGGGTTGTGGAGCAGTTCATGCACCTTTTTATTCTATTTATTCCACAAGATAAAATCTCCCTTGGCAACGTCTAAAACACAACATTCATACATCTTTAACTTTAATAATAATCTCAACCATATTTACTATTGCTTCCGCCGAGTGCCTGGGAATCGCTGTGGAAGAAGCGACTTTAATAGAGTGCTAATGGGACAATCTCGATGACGAACAGGCCGTTGATGACAGATTGTACAGATCAAATGAGTACATTGCGTTAGAAACAAACTATCAACATATTTAAAATAATAGAACTCCGCAGGCAGTTTTACTTCAGTGGTGGTATTTTCTGGAATGGAGGAGGGGGCGGGGCACGATGGCTCGGTCTTGGTTCGAGAAGTTTTCAGCTTTGTTTCCTACTATCAGTGGTGCATGACCCCAGGGCCTGACAAGGAACAAGGATCGATCGTAAGAATGGGACGAAATACAAAACCCGTGATCGCGTGTAGAAATTCAATTGCTAAACAGGTAAAATGTCCTTCATTAGCCCAGTCGGTACAGAAAAGTAACAATTTCTTGGCACATGTTCAATCCAAAATGATAATGAACCCAACTACATGGTTCGGTTAGAAGGGATATAAACACGATATTGTTTTGTTATAAGAGATAATAATTATGAAAAAACGAGTATCACAATACAGACATAGAGAAAGGGAGGGGGGCGAGTGTAGAACAATATCTTACTGGTTTATCTACATGGCTACACTTGGATAGGATTCTATAATAATCTATCTGGTTAAGATAGACTTGGATAGGATTCTATAATACTCTGCCATAATCGGTTGTACGTGGCAAGGAGTACGGTCGCCTTTTTCTCCAGGTCCTCCGGTTTCCTCCCACTGCTAAAAACCCCTACGCACAAGCGAATTATTGAAATAAAATTAAACCATATGTTAGTCCCGAAATGGCCTAGTTTGTGTCGAGTGGACGTTTAACCCTATTTCACTCTCTCTCTCTCCCCCTCTCTGCCATATTACTAAGAGATAACATGTAATATTTTAACTGCTTTATGGTGGCCCATGGTTATCATAGAGAATGTGTAAAGAAAATCCCCCCAAAAAATAAAACCCGTAAAAAAAAAAAATTATAAAAATAAAAATTAGCCAAATAAAATAAAAATAAAAATTTAAAGGAAATGAAATAACAATTAAATAAAATGAACATTAAATTAAATAAAATAAAATTAAATTAAATAAAATTAAAACTAAATTAAATAACAATTAAATAAAATAGAAAACTAAATTAATTTTTTTTAATAAAATAAGAGTAAAAAAAGAATTAAAATAAAATAAATGTAAATCAAAAAATAAAATGAAAAAAATTGAAAACTAAAAAAAAAAACGAAAACTAAATCGAAAACTGAAATGAAATAAAATTAAAATTGAAAATTGAATTTTTTTTTTTTTTTTTTTTTTAAACAAAAAGTGAAAATGAAAACTAAAATTCACATGTCTCGACGTGGCCCATCGTTATCATCAGCCCATCGTTATCATTTAAACGGAAAAGTAATCGAACGCGCCCATAAATTGTTGTGGACGAATAACTCTGAGCATTAGGTGATATTTTACATCCAGTTACTCGCGTAATCGCATGTATATGGAGCCACAATGACTCAGTGAGTAAGACGTTGGCTCGCTAACCTGGAGTTTATCGAGACTCTTACGTTAGCCGAGAAAGTTCATCGGGATTTTCCGGTGTGGTTTCTCCTTGTCAGTGGTGAAGGACAAACGTCCGGGCAAGAACAACGCATTGTCGTTCGGACGAGACAAAAACGTGTACACATTGGCTTACAAATAAAGACAGTTGGAATTCGATATCGTAGCGTCGCTGTCAGGGCAAAATTTCCCCAATAGCGCACTGTATGAGGTGTGCCCGTCTTCGTTAGTCCTGTCGGGCATAACAGTATATATAATATGACGTTAAACCCCATTTCATTTCATTTCCGTATGTATATAATGATTAGAAGTCTGTGCGATGAGGGGAATAGAATGTCACTCAGGAATATCGGAATCCATAAGTCTCAACCCATTTAACTGGATTATAGGCCTACTTTATTTTTCCTACTCTATTTCGACGTATACCAATAAAATCGGCTACCAAACTAAAAGTATATATATATGCAAAAGAAAGTATATGTAGGCCTATAATCCAGTTAAATGGGTTGAGACTTGTGAATTCCGATATTCCTCGGTGACATTCTATTTCTTTTCCCTTCATCGCTCAAACATCTAAATATATGAGAGAGAGAGAGAGAGAGGGAGGGAGAAATGGGGTTTAACGTCCACTCGAAAGAGACTAGGTAATTTCGGGATTAACATATGGTTTAATTTTATTTCAATAATTCGCTTGTGCGTAGGGGTCTTTAGCAGCGGGAGGAAACCGGAGTACCCGGAGTAAACCCACGAAGCTGGGCAGGCGACCCTTCTCCTTGCCACGTACAACCGGAGTTTCGAAATCACGCCAGTTGACTCAATGGCGGGCCGTATGATACAGCGCGCGCACGCTAGCCATTCGGTCATCCACCCCCCCCCCCCATCTAAATAATATATTATATAGGAAGCCACGGTGGCTTGGCAGGTAACAAGTTGGGTCGATAACCAAGAGGTTGTGTGTTCTATCCCTGCACGGCCAGAGAGTTCATCGGGATTTTCGGACATGGTACGGTATATACATCCGAAAATGAAATGAAATGGGGTTTAACGTCATAATATACTGTTATGCCCGACTGGACTAACGAAGACGGGCACACGTCAGACAGTGCGCTATTGGGGAAATTTTGCCCTGACAGCGACGCTACGATATCCAATTCCAACTGTCTTTTACTTGTAAGCCAATGTGTACACGTTTTTTGTCTCGTCCGAACGACAATGCGTTGTTTCTTGTCCGGTCCTTTGTCCTGCACCATTGACAAGGAGGAACCACACCGGAAAATCCCGATGAACTTTCTCGGCCAACGTAGAACTAGTAGAAGTCCCGATAAACTTCCGGCCAATGTAAGAGTCGAACAAGGGATCTCCAGGTTAGCGAGCCAACGTCTTACTCACTGAGTCATAGTGGCTCCATATGCATGCGATTACGCGAGTAACTGGATGTAAAATATCACCTTATGATCAGAGTTATTCGTCCACAACAATTTAGGGGCGCGTTCGATTACTTTTCCGTTTAAATGATAACGATGGGCTGATGATAACGATGGGCCACGTCGAGACATGTGAATTTTAGTTTTCATTTTCACTTTTTGTTTAAAAAAAAAAAAAAAGAATATTAAATTTTCAATTTCCTTTTTTTTTATTTTTATTTTAATTTTTTTCAGTTTTCGATTTAGTTTTGTTTTCGTTTTTTTTTTAGATTTCAATTTTTTCACTTCATTTTTTGATTTACATTTTTTTTATTTTAATTATTTTTTTAATTTTCTTTTATTAGAAAAATTTAATTTAGTTTTCTAATTTATTTAATTGTTATTTTATTTAATTTAGTTTTTATTTTATTAATTTAGTTTTTATTTTATTAATTCAGTTTTTATTTAATTTATTTTTTTTTATATTTTATTTTATTTTTTGGCTAATTTTTACAGGTTTTATTTTTTGGGGGGAATTTTTCTTTACACATTCTCTATGATAATCATGGGCCACCATACTGCTTTACTAAAGATGAAATACTTTTGGTATTTGAATACACGTTATAACCTGTATTTACTATAGGATTCGCCACACTCTCATAATACGAAGATAGACTAGGATCGAATGATGATACATACTCTGTGAAATTACTAGGACAGACTAGCATATAGGTTCTATATACAATGTGATAATACAGATATTCTAGAGAATGACGAAACTAAATTCTGTAATATTGGATTTAATTGGTTATATTAGGATGTTAAACCCCATTTCATTCCATGCGATCCAGTTTAAGAGTACCCTGCTATTAAGATCGCTGTATACCAAGTCAAGCTATTAGCCTGAATAGCGGGATTGCTATGTTTATATGAATACACGTGTGCTTTTTGTAAATAAAATATCATAGGAAATGGTTGCAATGTTTGTCAGGCTAGGGTCAGAATATATCAAACTACACCACCTAAAGTAGTTTCTCCTAAAAGTTTTATTTGTTGGTGAAATGGTTTTGTAAATGATGCAATCAGAACCAATGTGACGAAAAGGTCATAGTTATCATTAATATGTTTCAGTAAACGAATATACCCGATCTGTAACCTGTTGGGGATATTTCGTAACCTTCGTATCTAACGCGGAACAATCTGTATATGGAATGGAAGGGCTTTCAAATCCTTCTTTTCTGTTCCAACCGGGCTAATAAACACGGCGGAGTGTTGTGAGGGGAATTTGTCAGGACAGTGGCACTATGGCCAATTCTTACATCGAATTTCAACTGACAAGGGATCTTTCACGTGCAGGGTCTCAGTGAATATGCACTGACTCATTAATTAGGAAGTCTTAGGTTCGATAGTCTTCATCAACCGGGTTTGTTCAGAACAGTTGGACATTAAAACATATTTCATTTCACAGTTACCAATGTTTGTTTCTCGTTCGTTACCAGTTCGTCACATCGAGACATTTCGTACCAATCTTAATGCACGTGCATATAATACACCTGAGTACATCAATGATCGATGTGTATTTATTTTTACCACATAATACATGTGACCGAAGATTCCCGATCTTTTCGTGTTGTTTAAGACCTGATGTAACTTGTGTGTTATTAGGTGAATAATCTGGTTTGATGAACGTGCAGTAGCCTATAGACAAGTCATGTATATATGTATATACGTATATCAAACTTCTCTAAAGCAGTATATTTATTTACAGTAAGCAGTCAACCAAGATTTGGGAACCGAACGGGTGTCAATTACAGATTCCTTCTCGAGTTCCGCTTCTAGTCATTACCCGGATCAGATTTCATTTTGATGGGAGGTGGTGACAGGCCTGGCAAAACCCGCCAAATCTCACAATTTCTCGCTGCTTCTCTCACTGGCTATAATTGACAACGACAAGCCGACAAGATCGCGAAGAATCGTTTCATCTCACGAGGCTACTTAAAGAGTTCGCCGCTACATCGTATTGAAAGTGTTTCTTAATTCTGTGTTCTGGTAATATAACAGTTATATTCGACCTCGTGGGGTTTAATTCATAGTGACAAACTAGCTGTGATAACTTGGCAGTAGATATCGACAGAACTTTCACAAGTTTTAACGTGGTGTATGCAAACCAAACCATTTGTCGAAAGAAGATTACCACAAAAAAACTGCGACTTTATTTTTAGTGCTAGGAATCATATTCAGGTCAGTTAGTTTATTTGTAAAAACTCTGCGATCTTTCAGTGCAACAAGCAGACGTTTAACACGAATATCATTCTTCGCAAATCGTCAACGTCATCTAAGAATTTAATTTGCCGACGTCATCATTGTGTTGGCCCTAATTGCAGCAGACAATTTTGACAACACGTCGAAAAGAGAAATATATTTTGAACGATACTGATAAGGTTTAAGTTATTCGTAAAACAGTGAATTTGTCAGAAACGTGTAGAAGTGACGTATGAAATGTGTGTAGTTTCATAATCGTGATTATTGCACGCCATATTGTTCAAGTTGTGAGAAATCTCCAAACGCTGAAACCGTGGAACCAGAAGGTAAACAAACTAAAACTTTCTTGAATTTATTTTATTCTTGTAATAGTTTGATTCAGAATATTTTGAAATTATGATAAACAATCTAACCATTTATATCTTACACTCGTCCTTATTCTAATGTCACACTGTATTTTTGTAATATTTGGCTTTAGAATACTTTAAAACTGGAATTAATTATGATAGACATTTTAATTTTCATATTTAAACAAGTACTTATGCTACTGTCTCAAATTGTAAGGATTAGTTATGTTATCATAAGACGATATTCAGACTTCAAACCATTTTAAACCTATAATTTAATCTAACATATGGAGATATTCATGTATTACATATTCTCGATTCATTCGTTTTAAGAAATGTTAACTAAAATTATAAAAATTTGTTTTGGATAAATATGAGAGAGAGAAAGAGAGAGAGAGAGAGAGAGAGAGAGAGAGAGAGAGAGAGAGAGGGGTATTCGGTGAATATTTAAGATAGGTATTATGAGTATATTAAGGGAGTAGAGACATTAGAGTATTTTGTGTATTGTGAAATGTAAAAGGAAATTGTTGAATGGGATGAGCATATTATGGGATGTATAGATGATATTAGAGTATTTTGTGAAATATAAAAGGAAATAGTTGAATAAGATGACGGTATTGTATACAGTCTACTATAACTATGAATCATCACCAGATGTGTTTAACTTCCTTCTATAACTAAACTCAGTTTTAAAACATTTCAAATATACAACTCAACATTATATTTCCTTCTTATCTTATGGAAGATCTGATACCACTTCTCATTCAGGGAAATGACACGACTAACCCTTAGATTTATGTTTCCAAAATGGCGTCAAGTCGAATACATTTCATATGCATGTGTTTGTTATGGGATGCCCCAAGTCATTTCTTATTTGAGGAATTCGTACAGCTTACATAGTTAAAAGTTCTCCTGTATTAACATTAATAGAATCAAGTATTCATGTCAGTTATTTATCCCCCATTCTTCCAGTTTTAATATTGGATCGTTTAATTAGACTTAAGTTTAATTATAGTATAGTTAGACCCGAGTTAAATTATGATTGTATAGTTAGACCTAAGTAAAATTATAATTGTATAATAAGTTAGATTATAATTGTGTATTTAGTTAGACCTAAGTTAGAATTATAATTATGTAGAGGTGAGCCCAAGTTAAATTATAATTGTGTAGAGGTGAGCCCAAGTTGATATTATAATTATGTATGTGGGCCTTATTTGAGATTATAGTTGCATGTGTGGGCCTTATTTGATATTTATAGATGTGCAGTTAGGCCTAAGTTGAAATTATAACTGGTAGGTCGCTGGATGATATGACGACCAATGTGTGATATCATCACGTTAATTAGTTTATATTGTAATGTTCTAAAGTGTGTGGGGTGGGGAATTTCTTATAAATCATAATTGTATTACGGAGATATAATATTCATGTATGTATAACGTTTTATTAATAATTGCAAGCAATGTTATTAAAACACACTGGTATGGAAAATACACATTATTTTTGATTCGATTTTAATTTGTAAATTCTGTCTGCCTCTTACCAAATGGTATATCTATAAACAGTAGGACGTTAAACCCATTTCATTTCTTTTCTTTTAATTTTATGTAAAACGAATAAAAATGACATGAATTAAACTGGAAACTGTAATTATATAGAGATTTTCATGGATTTCCGATGAATTTATTATTTATAATAATGAAATAATATTTTTGTTTTAAACGGCATTAAGTTCAAATCTACTGTACAATTTAAGGGCATTAGTAGTAGAATAGAAAAAAAAACATGCAAAGTAGGCTAATATTATAATATGTATAATTTCAAGTAATTTATGATATATACGAAGCAGTTTTTTGAAAAATAAATAAATAAATAAATAAATAAATAATAATCATATTTTATTATGGTCAGTATTTTTGCAAATTGATAATCCTTCTATGTTTATAATTAAAGACTACTAGTTTGTTGTTATTGATGTAATATAAATCATGGTAACTGTTATAATATCTACACAATGTTTCCTGCTTGAACGTGAATATTCAAATTATACTAACTTTTGTTTTCACAAACAATTTGAGGGATCGTATGTTTTAATTATTTTCAAATTTTGCCATTCCTTGTAAATACTAATCCATAAATAAATATCACACAGAACTCAAAATATCCAAACATTGTTTTCACAGATCTGGCAAAGTCATCAGCAACCAAGGGAAGGATTGGTCAACCACAGGGGGGATTCTAGACGGTAATGAGGTCCCATAGGAGAGATATCCCTCCGCCATTGTGATGGATTGAACCACTGTACACTGACAGGGTACCAATCAGAAATACTTAAGAAGACTCGGAGGGGTTCCGACCCTAACGACTATATTATCAATTGTCTCTGCACAGTACCAGTACCAAGCCTCAAGTCAACGAGTTTAGCATCTGTGGCTGTATCAAACTCGCCTTGTTTCTTGCAAACTGGAGTAGAAGAGTTTGATGGAGTTAGACAGACAAACCATCAGGAAACAGAAGAATATTTGAAGTGACGGATTGACTGTATCCTGATAGACATATTAGAGATTTTGAAATAGTGATATCCTTGTTTCTTGTCGACTCCGTGTATTATACCGATACACACTGCGAGGTTTATTGAAGTTGAATAGAACTTTGTGTGGGATTTCAACAACTTTCTTTTTATCGAAAACTTTGAAATTTGTCTTGTGTTTTTTCGTGAATGAACAGCTGATTGCACGCTGATCAAAACCGTTATAAAAATACGATCCATGCAGCTGTAATGTCATTTATTATTTCCTGACGTTCAGATTTATATTTTTTTAAAAAAAAAAACAGTTGGAGGAATCTAAATCATAGTGTCTGGTGTATTTAAAAGTCAAGATGGAGGATCCGGAAAGAATGAATGCACGCGCTAATCCAGGTTTTGCAAGTAATTACAACATGAGTCGATTTATTCAGAGGCCGAATCCGTTTGATTGTATGCACGGTGGTATGGGTGTAGGAGGAAACATTGGGTACTCTTCGTATCCCCCGGAATGGGGATTCATGCACGGTTCCTATCCTACTACAAATATAAACAGAGAAAGACACACTCCTCCTCCGCCCAGCCAGTATCATCCGCCGATGACAAAAGACTACGGTATAAACAATGGACTAAGTGGTTCGTATCCGTCTCCCTCCGTGGGAAGGGGGGTATATGATACGACTCCATCGTATAATAATAATATTAGTAATTCCCCACCTCGACAGACGACCTGTATCACCCCCGATATAGATAGAAAGGATAACAAGCAAAGAGGTAAGGGTCATTTTATTATTTAATTTTTGAAATGGTCACAAAGATCGGGCCATTGATATTCAATTATTTTATTTTTTGAAATGGTCACAATTAAAGTTCGTTTCACATCGATTTCATTTCTAAAAAATTAAATGGTCACAAGGTTCGACCCAAATTAATTTTATTATTTTTTTTAAATGGTCACAAAGTTCACGGCCGATGATTTATTTATAAGGTTCTGGATGACAAAAATAAGAGAAAATGTTTTGATTGTTTTTTAATCACGGGTTTGAAGGCCATTTTAAAGGTTCCGTCTTTTATAGATTTTGTGTGGAATTTTAAATAGTTAAAAGGTTTTTTGTATAATTTTGTTATGCAAAATTATTACTTTTTATTTTTTGTTTGATAGAATTTTTATTTTTTGTTTTATTTTTTTTTTCTTTTTTGGGGGGAGGGGGGGTGGTAAAGTTTGAATGGCTTTGAATAGAATTTCAAATATTTGAAGCTGAATGGATATTCTTTGTCGAATGTTTATAATACATTTAAATCCCGTTAAAGCAGTCGCAGATAGAACTCTTTGCTATAAAGGATAGACAGTTGATTTAAAAATAAAATTGGCAAAAATATTGATGCGTTTTGAAATAAATAATATTGACGATTACATTTTCATTTGGTTTAATTTTTGGAGAAAAACTCCCCAGGTGTGTCTAATTTATTTTTTGTTCATAATCTCAATTTAATCTTAACTTTTAAAACTCACCCCAGTGCGACCTTTGTGTAAAAATCTACATTTCTATTCTGTATACTAAATACTTTGTAGTTATTTGTCAGTTTTAGTGTGAACGTGTTCAGGGGTAGATCAGAAGGCTGTGTTCGGGAACAATGTTCCTTTTCGCGCCCCATTAACGTCGTTATTGATGTTTAAAACCGGAATTCCTCATCTATCAAATATTTTATAGTTCCATCATAAAAACACGAGATACAATTATTTATTCACTTTACAGACAAGTTCCAGCAATATGTTGTGAATGCCCTTGAAGTAATCTTTCCAAAAATATTTCCATCTTTATGAAGACTGTATTTGTGATTCCGTAAGAATACCTGTTATTTCATAGAAACATGCCAATTACCGTTTCGTGTTTTAAAAAGAAATATATTTTTTAAATGTAGTTAATGGCATAGTTTTAGACAAAACGTAGCTGAATAAAAATTTATAGGCTTTATTACCATCCAATGTTTCGGCGACTTTTCTCTCTCTAGTTTCTATCTAATTACTAAAAGTCACCCAAAGTAGTACAAAGTCGTCGTAATTAATCGTCTTTCATGATATTACGTTTCGTTCATTTGACGAACCGTTCCTCACTTTTATTTTACCAGAGGCCTTATTCACGACTTCTTAAAACACTGATATTTATTCACGACTCCTTAAAACACTGATATTTTGAAATAGAATTCATTTATTGAATTAACAGAAAAATAACAGCACACATTTTAGCTCCTGGTCAATAAAATGTCTTAAATTCTTAAAATATTTAAGTTTACGATTTGTTGAATATGGCTTCTAGTCGTTTATTTTGATATGATTCGATAGTGTGGGGTTTGTTAGCGAAACCGAAGATATTGAAAACTGCAGGAAATAATAGTATTTCATAAACTGTAAAAGCTAAATCAGCTTATTGTAGATGTTTTCTCTGTTTTCGAATGTTATATAAATTATTATTTAGACATGTATGCCAATCCTACAATCAACTCTCTATAGGGAACAGGGCATCCGATGGTGGACATTTTAATTGTAGATGTCATGTATAATCCTCATTGGAGATAGAATAAAAATATCTAATATTATTTTTTATTTTTCTAAGCGTATAAATTTGAATAAAAGTAGAAATTATCAAACTATTGTTTTTAAGTAGTCATTTTTTCTACACTATGCACCGATTTGAACAATGGGTGTTCTAAAAACCAAGAGCTGGGGGGGGGGGATAATTTGTCTTTCTTCACCAATGCACGTGATGTATTGTTATTATTCGAACCAAATTCTTGGAGGAAATAAATGACTTTTTGATGACTTGTTTTTTTTCTCATATTTCACAGGCTATAACTATAATAAATTCATCTACTGCTAGTCTTTACAGTGTGCACTCTACACACATATTAGATTATTCTTTGTAGATTCTAATCACTTTATTTATAAATGTAGACAAACCGACATTGTAAATACCATTTTTTATTCGCGAAACACGCAGACAAACTTGTTTTGTATTTAAAGTTTTTCATTTTGCGTCTTTCTCTCATCAGATAGAAACTAGTCAGTAAAGGAATGCATAGGCTCATGAGATTTAAAAATCATCATATCTATTTTGTAATTAGTAACTTACCCTTAAAAATTGAAAGAACGGCATCATCAAGGTTTTTTTATTCGAGGGGAGCGAGGTTGTTGTTTTTTGGCAGAACGGGCGAATACATTTATACTGTAACGGTCTGCGACAGTGGTTTGGAGCTGTTTTTTGTATTGCGAGTCTGTTGACATTAAAATATAATTTCGAACTTTGATATTTAACATTAAAAGTAAGGACAGTTCGACTGTCGATATGTAAATACAATATAAAATCCAAAAACAATTTCAGGATCCGCGATCCTAACAATTTAATAGACATAAACAACAAATGGTTATCAAAGAAGTGGTATGCAGTCAACAAACACACGCTGCCTCGTGTACTACATCTATCAAATATAGACGTCATAACATAAATAAATGTTTGGAATCGCTCGGTCATTCTTCATACAATAATCATGAGTTAAATATTCATTTAGTTTGACTGTTTTGTGGCGCGTTGAGGTGTCTGTCTCGCCTATTCCATGTGTTTTAGGTCAAATAATACCACAGTAACCGACAAGAGAATAGGCTACGGAGTACATATACGTTTTGCCTTGGGTCGACTCTGCGATGATAATGTTACAACAAATGCTGCAAAGAAAGGAAATTGGGATCAGTCATTGTGTGAAAAAGGCTTCCTACCCATCACAATTTTATTAATCGCTTTGCACTAACTTCTCCCTAGGGTAAAAAGCGCCAGATTGTATCGACTGTGGTAAGAATTTTGGCAAATTACCTCGGCTTATTCTTGGCTGGTGTTTCACGTATTGAAATGTATATTTATTTATTTGTTGAAGTCGACATTGATGTGGAGATCATGTATAACCAATTTTTGCCCCGGTGATATTAGAATTATATTTCCTCCCGTGAAGACAAAATGTTTCAGTTATGCGATGTTTATTTGCAGGACATTTGTCGCGGTATCTGCAACATTGTCTTGTTGGTTTACTTTCTCATTTTCACGGAAAAAACTAATTAAAACGCCAAATTTCCAGTTTAATCCGTTTCACTAGAATATAATGTTCTTTTCAAAAAGACATTTCCTCTTTCAATCGGAATAACAGACCAACTATTCCATTTAGTTGTCGAACTTTAATTACGTACGTTCCTTTTTTTTGACAGACATTTTATTTATTATAAATTAGGCTAATAATTGTAGAATTCAAATTTAAAAGTTCAAACATTTCATTCTCTTCAAATTTATTCAATTTCTATTTCAACGCCATAAGGTACAAGTTATTCAAATATAACTATCAACGCTTCTCTCTCCTACTGGCCATTCCAATAGATTTGTCACCATAACGTAACATGCTAATATACTGACGTAAGAGCACGTGGTAGCACGTGATAAGAAGTGTAATGGTAATTAAAGGGAATTAATCATGTAATTTGTTTAAAGTGACAAGTGTGAATGATGATAATTTACCACCGTTTCACCACAAGATAAACATCAAACATTTCATTTAGTCATAGATTATGGACAAATTATCGCCTAGAACTACTAAAATCGTCTAATTCTTCAAAATTTCTTCTTTTCAAGTCAAATTTGAATTTTGTAAATATTTTGAAAAATTGAAAGTAAGTTATTAAAACGACGCCTACTTCTTCATTTTTGCAAGATTGCGAAGTCAACATAATTTTGAAAAATTGAATAAAAGTATTTTATCCTTTTGAAAGAAATTATTTTAGATTTTTGTACTTAAAATTTGAATTAATACAGTTTGAATAAAGAGCTATGCGGTATCTGACGGAGATATTATTTATTTCTGTTTTAAAATGTATATGGACTTTACATAATTCAACGATTTATTCAAATTAAAACAAAAACAAACACAAACTTACATTGTTGTTTCAAAGGACAATTTTCATAATGTTCGACTTCGACAACTTAAAATGTTATGTTTCAAAGAACCACTCAGTCGCTTTAAATTAGTGTGTTATCAAATAGGCGCGATGTTGTTGTATAATTGACTCCCTACTGAGGTAGATAAATGCGATTAGAAGAAATCACCATGAATTATGTTTAACGTGTGAAAACTCGAGATAAGATGAAGTTAAAACAATTTACTGGTAAATCACACTTATTAATTATATAGATCATCATATTCTTGGATTCGGGATAATTTATATGATCTCCATGTGGTAACGTTTCATGGTATCATATTAAGTTACTGGTATTGATCTAACAGCCCATCATTTTATTAGTTCTCTACAAATCCCTTAAAACATAACATTACTCAAGCTTTTACACATACTTATGGAAAAACAGCTACTTATTTATCTGGGTAACGTTTCAAGGAGTATTGATTGGATGTCGTTGAGAGAATACTCTTCAAAACGTTGCCCAGATAAATTAGTAGCTGTTTTTCCATAAATTTATGTAAAAGTTAACTAAATACCCCTAACATTACATAACGCACTATTAAATTAAAGACATAAAGAATTATTGAATGCGTTATTCAATTATAAAATACGCTATTGGGATTATAAATTACGCTATTGAGGAATTACATATGAAAATGCATTACCACTTTACATTGGGGGGGGGGGCGGCATTATGACAGTACAAGGGCTATTATTACATCACACGATGCATTATTACCCTACATAATGCAGTATTACATTACAAAGAGGGGGATTATTACCCTACTGTATCATTATCACATTACAGAATGAATTATTACATAAAAATACGTTTATCATTACACAGTTTCTTAACATGTGCTGTTATTTTGATATTTTCTCATTATTTACACTCAGAGATAACACTATAAAATATAAGTTTTAGGACCTTTTTTCTATCAATTTTTTAGTTTTTTTTTTTTTTAGTAGAATTGACATCAAACGTGAAATTATACTGGCAGGACTATTTTCCTATTTTTATTAAAGAGTTGTGTCATCATTTTGTAATTTGCCAAACAAATGAGGAATTTTAAATAGAATAAATAAAACAATCGTCACTTGAAGAGAATTAAAAAAGTTGAGGAAATTAAAATAAATTGACAATTTTCTGTGGATCGCTTGTGTGAATCTTTTGAAGCAAGAAGCCGAGCAATTACTACACTAAAATAAACAAATAAAATGGCTATATACTGACAGAATGGCCTTATCTAAATATCCGTTTTTAAACCCAGACTCACACGTTGCTCAAGTTTATCTCCACGTTCAAAGACAAAATCTACTCTTAACTGATACACGCAAATTTTATTACACAAATGATTCTTTGAGATCAGACCCGAATTTCAACACCTTCATAGTAAGACGGTCACAAAAGATAACCGCGGGTCGATCTCGAGTCATCTCGAATCTTTCCTCCTCGGCTTCTCAAGCTCAGAATTGTTTTGAAAACCCACAGAAACAACATAGTAATAGGCGTATCAAATTTTCCAAAACAGAGGCCATTTTTGTTTGAAATTTAGCCAGATCGCTTTCGTTCCCTCGCTGAAGAGCTAAGCGAAACATAGGATTGTTATTTCACTTTTGGGGAAAAGTTTGTGTTTCTAGCTTGCCTAGTTATTTAGCTGTTTTCTCCCCACGGCGAAAACCAAGACTGAACTTGTGCTCCGGTACTCACTGTGTGAAATTAGAGTTCTAATTCGCTCTAATAACAATTTATAGCTCGCATTTCTTCAATAAATAATCTAGCACCAAGTAGACCAACTTTTAAAATAAATATTCACAGCTTAAGTTGGACTCCAAGCTTCTGGGATAAGTAAAAATAAGTTTAATTTAAAAAAGAGTCATATGTTGGACACAGTTTGATAACTGAAATTTAAAATAAATAAAATCCGATGCTATAGAGAAGTGGATGTCTGAAGCTGTCAAAATAAACAAAATAATTTAAAATATACATGTCGAAAAGTAAATATTTTAACAATGATATGGAGAAATTGTAGGTAAAATTATATTATATAAAATAAAACATATGATTTTGAAAGTTTAAAAAATAAACTCTATGTATATTATCATCCTACTAATGATCAACACGAGCAGTTTGTTGGTATCGCCCACATATTGACAAAAAGTGACACATGAGGAACGATATATATTCTACACATCCAATATTAAGATGGTTTTATATTCAAAATTAAAAACATGGATGATTAAAATCTTGACAAGAACGCTCGTAATGATCACAAGTGACACAAACCGCGCTTGCCGGTGATTAATGTAAGTACCCCAATATGAAAATAATCTATTATCGGTTCTGTTATCATTCTCCCATAAGAAATGATGTCAATAACTTTGTAGGGATATCGGTCAATAATAGTGAATATCGTATCCAACGCAATCTCAGACTTCCCAACCCATAAAATTTAAACAGATCATTCCATTGGCTAATCTCTCACTTCAACCAGAACGCGGGTTAAATAACAACTCTTCCAGATCCTAGTGTAAAGACAAGTTAAACGAAATAAAAAAGAAACGATAGGATCTGTGTTTTAATCAGTTTGAATGTCAATGTCATAAAATGTTCAATCCAACATAATTTCAGACTGCCCATCCTCCTAAACATTAAACATTAAACGTCCTGAAAACACAAAAATTGCACGACGAATGAATTGAATGGCTGTATGATATTTTGGGGGTTTACGATTTATCTGGAATTTTGCATTTCAGTTTACCCGATATAACTGTACATTCAAATTCAATAAAATAGACAATTTGGTTTTTTTTACTAGTATGCAAAAACCACAAATCCAATTTTAGCAGATATTTCGATTTTGACTGGCTAAGCCCTAAAATCAATCTAATATTATTCAATCAAATTACTAAAATTTGGATTTTCTTTTAGTTAAAATTTCGTGAAACAGACCCCTGCTTGCATCGTCTTTTAAGACGAAATGTGTACACTATCTATATTCACCGTATTTTGTTCCTTTGTTTTTCCAGATTCACCGGATCCCTATAAATTAGATCTATCTGTGAAACCCCGGAAAGAAAGAACGGCCTTTACAAAACAACAGATAACCGAATTAGAAAAAGAATTTAATATGCATAATTATCTGACTAGATTAAGACGATATGAATTAGCTGTGGGTCTAGATTTAACAGAGAGACAGGTAAATATATTTTATTTTTAATATTGTCCCAACTAATACGAGTGTGGGGTAACGAAATCAAAGTTCCCCCTAGAATGATATAGAAACTGTTGTGCATAATGTCAATTTGTTTGCCGGCTATTACGAGAGTGGGGTAAAGTAGTCCAATGGAATGATCTGTTGTCAATATTTTCCCCACCCCCTATTACGCTGAAAGGAAATTAATAATTCTGTGACAACTATCGATCTGTCGAAGGAATTGACCAGTTCCTATAGAAAGGAATAGACAGTGTTTCTATTTAAATATGCAATATAATATATTTATATATTGTATACTATTTTTGATGTAGTGTTATGCAAACCAATATCTTTCAGACACCCCCCCCCCCCCCAAAAAAAAATGAAATGGAACTGAAAACACGAAACAATTTATACGGAAAACAATCGCTGGTTTGTACACATACACTGTATAGAACGACGTTTCAACAACCCTCTCTTATCGCGAGGGCTTGGGTGACCGAATGGTTCCTTGTCACGCACAACCGGATAATCGAAGCCGCGTCAGTTGACTTTATGACAAACCTTGCGCTACAGCGCGCACGTGCTAACCATTCGGCCATCCAACCTCCCCCCACCGCAATGTGTGAAAATCCCGGACGGAATATACAACAATATTAATGTCTGTACAAAATATACTTCATTAATTTAACTGGTTTCATGTCACCTTTTTTCAGGTAAAAGTCTGGTTTCAGAACCGAAGGATGAAGTGGAAGAGGGTTAAAGGTACCAAGGTTGCTAAAGATCGTGTCGATGGCCAGATTAAACCTATCATGGGATCGAATATCTCATCAACCAGTAACAACCTGGCAGACGACGATGATACAATGAATTCTAATGATATGGATTGTCTCGGTGATGAGAAATTTTAATAACGGATCGGTGTTAGGACTTAAAACTCTTTCAGAGAAGGCTGTTATGTCTAAACACTAAATATGACAATAGACAGGATTATTATTGACCGTTTAAAACGAGAAAATGTGTTCCCATGGAAACATATATTTAACTCCCTGCAAATGTACGTGTGAACGAATACCACGCTGTGCAGAACTAGAAAGGTTTGACGTCCGCTTCCACACGGTTTTAGTCACAGACAAAATACCTTAATGAGTGTCCTAGGGTGTCCGAACATATACATTTATCATGGACGTATATAATATCAAACATTTTTATGACATTTGGTTTAAAGCGAAAGTAGATACTGTTATATGTGTTCCGGAATGTGTGCCCTTAAGATAAAAAATGAAAAGACAGTAAAAGAAAAACATTGATTAAAGTTTCTTATCTGAGAAAACCAAATGTTCTGTGCATATATACACGACTGTATTCGAGATAAATTGTAAGAGACTAAAGGGATGAATACACCACAAACAACATCAGCGAAATATATTAAACATTATAATGACAAAATACTAAATTGTATTCGTAATAATTATGTAATAATTATGAACGTAAAATATGAATTGCTCATTGAATAAGGTTTTGAGGATTTCAGAAAAGGACACAAAGAAATGAACTAATATTATGTGGTAACGTCACATACAACAAAAGTGTCCCAATGCCTACCACACCCTATTGAAACGCCCAAGTGCCTTCTAAAAATTAGAGAATTTATGAATATATATTTGTTATACCTTTAGTGATATTGTTATTATCTGTTCGACAAATTACATTTGTGTATAATGACATAAACCTTAAAATCTTGTCAATATAATCAGAGAGACTGTAGCATCGTGGCACGTGCAGTTTATTGGAACTAGTCATATCTAAGCTCAATGTGCAGATCCCATCCCTCATCGATAAGATGCAGTAATTACTTGATGATTGTTTCCCTTGTATCCGGGACAAACTCTGAATTGTGTACATCGATCGATGTGATATTTTGCTGGTTCAGATCAAAGCGCTGTTGAAAATATGAGGCGTCTAGTTCACTCGAAGGGATTATTGTAGTCTCATAGTACATTTATAGTTAATTTGAGCTGAAATATACTTATAAATTCTACTCAAATATTGAAATATATTTATGCGTGGAATATAGAGATATTTCGTTCAGTATTATATGTATATTCCCGATTTAAAAGGCATAATCATTCGTAAAAAAATGGTATGACCATTAAATATCAACGAAAAGCAAGAAAGATCTAGTTGTGAGTAGATTATCGCAACAGTTGATGCTACCCGAGATTTCATTTAAATCATTGTTGTTTTTCTTCTTGGGGAGGATGAGGGGCACCGTTCTTCGAATAAAGCCTTTTTGATATGATGTCTCAACTCCAGAAAGACGATGATGACGTCATGTTCGGTGCCTGATCCATATAGATACTATCACACTTGTTTGTTTTTATTTTTAAATAATTTTGCTCAAAGTGACATTTGTTACATGATTATATAAGATTGTGTAATGAAGTATATTATATGCTCACATCGACTAATTCTGTACATACGTTATACAATTAATTATCTAGATAAAATAATTGTTCATCCTCCTTTCAAATATATTTTAATAATAAAACATATTAAAAAACAATTTTAGTAGTTTGTTTTATTTTATTATCACGTCTTCATTAGCCCGGGGGTGGGGTGGGAAGGCCTAGTGGTCTAGAGTGCCGTGCTTCGACCTCTAGCTGGCCGGTCACCTCTGGCTTGCGGCTGTGGTTTCGAGCCCTGGTGTGAGCGTATGTGGCATGGAGATAGGGGCGCCTTCTCAACCTCGTGGGTTTCCTCCGGGCACCCCGGTTTCCTCCCACTGCTAAAGACCCCTACGCTCAAACGCATTATTGAAATAAAATGAAACCATATGTTAGTCTCAAAATGACCTAGTTTTTGTCTAGTGGACGTTAAACCCCATTTCTCTCTCTCTCACTCACTCATTAGCCCGGTCGGTGCAAAAATGTTAAACTTTATTTTATTTCGTTTTATTACATATTGTTTCCACATTTAAATTCTAGAATAAAGATTATATTCTAATTATATTTATGTCTTTGGGAAATACTTGTTCATTTGCAGATTCAACATTCTGAGTTCATGTTTACACGAGGTTGTTTACCATGTATGTTTTTATATATATATATTTTGGCATTTCTGTCCGCGCTTGACAAAAAACCTGCAAAAAAATTGCAGAATTAGCAAAATTTGTGAGGCATGTCGCATGCAAAATTAATTCCGCTTAAATTTAAATTAAACAGAAAAACAAACAAGGGGAAGTGGTAGTCGCCATTTTGGATTACGTGGAAATCTTCGTTTATTCCGGCGTGTCATGAATGACATTTATCCAGATTCTTAGCAACGACAAATATGGCAGACTTTAATACAAACATGGTCTTAGGGTAGGTAAACTAATTTGTGATGAGGGGATTTGGCAAGGATAATATCTTTCACCGTAGGGGGTTGCTTATTTTTGCTAATGTTCTGGCACTTCTTGAAGTTTAAAGTCAAATGGCTCGATGCATCATTATCCTTTATAGCGGTTCATCAAATAGTATTTACTTCGATTCTTTTCGCTAATCAATCACCCGGACATTATTTTGACGCCATTGTTCTTTGTTAATTATTCGAGATGAAAATCCAAATAAATTTTGACATTAAATACTATTCTTTTTCACCGGAACAGGAACAGTATTTAATTTCTACTTTTATTTTGAAACTAAACTAACATGATTTTCCATGCCGATAGTGAGACGATATCTATATAATCAAATTATAGTTTCTAGATAATAAGATTTTATTAATTTTTAATTCGTTTTTGGCTTTGACTTTCAATAATGCCGTTATCTGTATGCAAACACTATTTCACAGAGTAGACTATGGCTGTAACAATTCATGCAAAGTTTAGTAATGCGCTTACTGCAACCGATACATATGGATTTTGGCACCTATGGATTTATATTTCCAATTAATGGCCCCAGGAAATGAGGATGGATCAAATTCTGATCAGTGAGAAACGTGCACTTCCTTAATAATTCAGACCTTAATCAATTCAATACTTATAAAACTACAAGTTTAAGAGAAAAAAAAACCGTTGAGCAGAGCAACTGTCTTTAACCAGGGATCATTCAGTGAAACATCCGATCTAGCACCTAACAGAAATATGATGTTTATTTTCTCACGAGGGGGTCGTAACGTGAGTACCTTTTCCTAAATTTGATGCCATCCTCGCCCGACCCGAGTTCAACTCAAACGACCAACTCATATGTACAATTAGATGAGTAGAGTTTTTTTCATGGTAAGCTTCAACACACGGCCAACAGCTGCAAAAACGACTAAGTCAGATATGGAATGAGAGAGGGAGATATAACGAATAGAAAAAAGATTGTCAGATGTTTAAGTCGTTAGAAATATAGTGCCTTATTCCCGCCATTTGATGAGTTCTACAGATGTAGGCTAGGAGAAAGGTTTTAAATTGTAGCTGCTATATAACAGCACATAAAACTGGTTATATTGAAAATATAAAAAAATGTAAAGCTTCCACTAATTCAACCACTTAAATATTATAATACGTCAAATATCTGACACGGGTTTAAATATTATAGAATTATATCACAAAACTTCATTACACGTGACATAAATGAAATAGGTTTAAATATTATAATATTTTAATATAATACCTCGATACATGCCAGATATCTGATATAGGTTTAAATATCTTAGTTTTATAACACAATACCTCAATACTCGTCAAATATCGGATATACGTTGAAATATTATAGTATTTTGTTATTATTACAGAATACATCCTACACGTGAAATAACTGATACAAGTTAAATATTATAATTATAACAAAATACACCTCCAATATACGTGAAATATCTTATACAGGCATAAACATTATAACACACTACCCCAAATATCTGATACAAGATTAGATAATATAGTATTATAAAAGAATACCTCCAATACATGTCAAAATATCTGCTACAGGTTGAAATATTGTAATATTATAACAGAATACCTCCAATATCTGATACAAGTTGAAATATTACAGTATTATATACCTGCCACAGTCTTAAATATTATACCATAATATCTGTCACAGTCTTAAATATTATACCATAATGCACAAATCGTGAAATATTCTGATATAATCTTAAATATCATGTAAGATTTAGATAAAGAACTGGGGCCTGTTTCACGAAATTTTAACTAGGATAAAATCCAAATTTTTTTATAATTTACTTGGTTAATATTAGATTGATTTTTGTGCTTAGCGAATCAAACGTGAAGTATCTACTAAAATTTGGATTCTATCCTTAGTTAATATTTCCAGAAACAGGCCGCTGGCCGTTATTGCTATAATATTCCAATAACGGATGATGAGGTGTGAATATATGGAAAATGTTAGTCAAAGTACTGTATTGTGAGCTAAGTTATGAGTATTTGAAGTTTTGACAAGATTTAGCCTAAATAGTCGCGATCGTCATGTACCATTGATACGTTAAACTATAAAACGGTGTGGATGTTCTAATCCATTAAGTATCCCTGTCATCCGATGGTCTATTGATTATGAGTTTGTGGTGTTAGTAAATATTTAAAGCTAGAACAAGACCTGCAATAGACAGATATAGCGCTTATATAATTCATCTTGATATATTCCAGTAGACTCAATACACAACACATCTAATATCTGATAATGTTTAAGATACATTATGGAAGATTAGATAAGGAGCTGGAAGTTCTCACTATAATAGTTAAAAACTAAATAATGTAAAGCGAAGTTTGCTGAAAATTTCAGTCAAATTTATCCAATTTAGCGACGAAAGTTTCAGCTAGCCTCGATCATCATTACTAACGTCGGCACAATAAAAATATAGTCCTAATTATCCACTTCATAATCAACTCATGATTGAAACTGTGTGGCGAATCGGATCCTAATCGAGGATATTTTAATTAATGTCTAATTAATTATTCAAATAATATTTCAGGCCCAAAGAAATACCTGCAATGGGCAGATTTACCTCGTGCATAATGTACGTTGAATTATTTTAACCAAACAGATCTATACACAATACGTCAAATGACCAAAGCATTGTATTGATGAAACATGACATCTCATTCCCCAAGCCGCAGTGAAAACTATTTGTTACTGACCGGATAACAATCATAATAAAACAGCTTTTGGTTTGTTTTACCTATGTATATACGTATCATGGCTTTATTCATATTAGATATATTGGGGGGGGGGGGGGGCGGGTGGTTAGCACGTGCGCGCTGTATCATAAAGCCAGTCAGTGAATCAACTGGTGTGGTTTCGAATCCCCGGGTGTACGCGACAAGGAGTAGGGTCACCTGTCCAACCTCGTGAGTTTTCTGTGGGTTGATTAAACAATATGTTAGTCCCGAAATGACCTAGTTTGTGTCGAGTGGGCATCAACCCCATTTTTCTCTCTCTTGTGATAAAGATACCCGTAAGAATGCTGAAACATTGCATATAATAAACCAAGAATTAGTAAATCCATACGAACGATAAATAATACTTATTTCTCAAATGAACATGTTGCTGCATCAATGAGAACCGTCTGGACCCATCACAAGCGTGTGTATATGAAATGTTTAACAGAAAAAAAAGATCCTTTGATTTTGTTATATTTATCGTCGGTATAGATGTTTGATATATTATTGCTGTGGGTCCAGATTATGTAGATAATTGTCGACGTGTAATTACCTTCTTCTGTCTGAATTCCTGGATCAACAATCGTCTGATGTCGTGTACAGAACTCACGTGTAGAGGGATTAGTCTATTATCTTTAATCCCAGGAATTAGGCTAATTGGCCATGTTTTAATCTCAATGGACTATCCACTTGTCAGAAGACGAATACCATTTATCAGACATAATATCAACAAATTTTAATTTTTTTTTGTAAAATCACAAACACGTGGAGCATAATTCAGATTCATTTTAAAGTATGTTTTACTCTTGGGACAAAAATCAAAAATTATTTCCAGATGAATCGTTTGAAAAGACTGGACCACCATGATACCAGTAAATGGGGTTCAACGTCCCATTGTTCTGCTCTCACTTGGCTAATGAAGATGGGTGAAATATTGCTCGGGCAGCGGCGCCTATGGCCTACTTTATATCAAATTCCAACTGCCAATGGATCTTTTCTGTGCACACCAATGTATATACACGACCTCGGTCCTGCATCTGTGGGAGCAAAGTCAGACCACTTTGTATACAAGTGCAACTAAAAGTGATTATATATGCACATTGGCGATAACGCCGCACCAAATCGAGGCATATAAATTTCAGAGAAACTACGTAGGCCTTGGTAAGGAAAAATGTACAAAATGACAAACCGAGATCCGCAGGCACGGTAAAGGGATCCTTTGGCAGTTTGAAATCGAGGAACCTTAGACGGAAACATCGCTGGTCGTTCGATCGTTCCTGGAGTTTAACGTCCACTTCCACCGAGGGCGATATCGTAGACAATATCGCTGGTCTAGCAAAGTGTCCCCCCTCCATTAGTCAAATTGGTTTAGAAATTAGAACGTTAAACCCCATTCCATTTCGTTTTAGTTTATAATGTCCAAAATTTGTATTTGGGTATTATGGTAATATGCAACCTATTGAAAGTCGACCAAATGATAAATATATGATCCACCGCGGGGGCATGGAAATGAAAGTAGATGTTATCAATCAGATTAAAACACAGATCCTTTTTCGTTTCGTTTTTTATAGTTCAGAATTTCCTTTTTCTTGTCTAGGATCTAGAAGAGTTGTTATCTAGAATTGTTATATAACTAGCATTCTAGTTGATGTGAGGAATTAGCCAATGAAACAGTCTGTTGCGGCGAGTTGTTGGCGTGCTCTGCAACGGAAGTGTGGGTAAACCATTGATTGATTAATCAATGCCTGGCGTCATATGCCAAAAGCCGCTCGTATGACCCCAGACGTAACCCAATGTACAGCGGGTCAGATCTTCAAGTAGTGTAAGCCATTGAAAGTATAAAAAAACGAAACGAACAATAGAGGTGTATTCTAATCGGCTGTGTATATGATTAGAATGTTTACGGTATGAGATATAAGAAGGGAATCTATAGCCGTATAAATCATACTTATAGTGAAAACACCATCTACAACTGTCTTAATACCAGATGGAAACACACATAAACAAAAATACAAAATAAAAAATATTCACAATATAAAGAAACCATATTGTTATAGAATGGCGGTATACCACTTGTAGGACTATATTCAACTTGTAGGACGAGGCGATTCTATATTCAACTTGTAGGACGGTATTCAATATGTAGGACGAGTTTATTCTATATTCAACGTTCAAGAATATCTCAAGATTTAGCATTGTGTGATATTATAAAGTTGGTTATTTATTAGTCAATAGTCATTCTAGACTCATGTGGAGTAAAATCAATGCTGCGTTTTATGGCACCATTTTATAAATAACTTGGTTTTTGAATTGTGTATTTAATTTCATTGACATGGCATCATGATTACATTCGCCATTGTGTAATTCAGGATTGGGGTGTGATAAGGATTGGGAACAAGCATAGCCTGTATAATAATATATTAGATGAATATTTTAATTGAATTTATCAAAACCCTGTGAATAATAAAAGCTCCACAGTTCTTCCCATCACAACTTAAACATACATTTGCCAATTGCAGGCCTTTCTTTAGGTCTGAAATGTTATCTAAATTATCAATTAGACATTAATAAACTTATCCAGACCATAATCAATTCCCGATGCAGTCTATGATATTTAGCGGATTGGAATATAATTTTTGAAAAATAATTAAACCTTAAAGGGGATAATCGACTTTAGTAATGTTGATTGAGGCTATGTATAAAATTCAATCGCTAATATCTAGGTTCAGGGTGTAGCAGCTTGACTGATATTTTCAGCATATTCTCTTTACATTATATTTTGTTTAACTATTGATACCTGGATTAATATAATACAAAGCTCCAGTGTTCTGCGTGATATATATATATTAAATATAAGTTTCGCAACACGCCATGAAACTACACCAAAGCGTATTCAGTGATATTTCTTATATAAATTTATGGTATACTTATTTCAACCGGCATGACACGTGGGTTAAAAACATAGAATTGAATGTTTTCCACAAGTGTAACTACTTGACCGTTAGCCCTATCGTTACACTCGAAAATATGGCTAATCGTTGAAATGGATAAAATATGTAAAATGGAAATAGGTTATCTTAAATTCCGATATTGGAATAATTCTCCTTATTTATTTACGTATATCGACACATATCTACAGAATATCGTCTAATCATGTGGTATATCTATACACGCCGCTGTGAATTATAACTGGGCGGGATTTGACATAGTAGAGCGCGTGAAAAGGCTGGACATAAGTCGATCAACGGTTTCTATTGGTTGAAATAATACGAAGGCGCGGCTTACACTTCACGCTCTGACTTCAGGTAAAGGTATTCCTACACTGAGTGATTCGTCTCTGTATACTAAATCTTTCAGGCAAGGGTGGATAATAAACGACGACCTGGTCAAGCGATTTACCGCTTAATTGCTCATAGTTTTGAATTGTTGGAATTTAATGTAAATAGATGGCCTATCAATCTTACATATAGATTAGTTCAATGACTTATTTACTGACAAATAACTCACGGTGGATATCATGGTGTTATGATGTTTATATTACATCGCAGACATTGTCACTTATTATTTATCATTTATAGAGAATCTCCTACATTATACAGGTCACAATTACTGTTTATTACTTACTGAGCGATGTTTCTATACAGGTCACAATTCCATAGAAAACAATAACTGATTATTACTGAATGACGTTTCAACGTGGTTTTTCTAGTCATTATCATTTGGACGACTTTCAATGCGTCAGATATTGCTAGAGCACTGGCCTAAAATTGTTGACATTATTAACTAAAACAAAATGTCCTAATATCTACATGCTATTGAAACAATCCCCTGCAAGTAGGCTTTCAATGGAAATAGTTGTTATGTTTTTATAATAACCATTTCTTTTCCTTATATATTATGACCGTTTTTAATTAACGCTATTTCTCATAAGATGTCTTTGATATATTTTACTAACAAATTAACTTCTATTACGTTTGTTTGAAAATTATCTGTGTAACTTCAACTATAACCGCCTCCAGTCCACCAAAATCTGAGGGTGAGGTGAGGTGGGGATCTATATAATGCCATAACCCCTCTTGTCCTTCAGAATATGGGAATAGGGTGTTGATGTACATAATGCTATAACCCCTCTTGTCCTGTAAGATATGGGGGTGGGTGGTTTGTCATACCCCTCCCCCTCTAGTCCTTCAGAATACAGGTGAGTTGGGAGGAGAGGGGGTAACCATTAGGCTATAACCGCATATAGTACAACCGTATCAATCAGAATAATAGAGACCATGAGTGGTATTAGTCGGCGGGGCGAGGATGTATTTATAATATCATGTATTAATACAATCTGTTATAATTATCAACCATGATTGTATTATATTTTATTACACCCAAAGCAATATCTTTTTAATCATATGAAATTCGAAGTACCCCGTGTAGTTGCCTTATTTATTTCTTTATATTTTGTTTTATTAAAAATTAAAAATCATTCGTATGCAATTATTGTCACTTGAACAAAATATTTTCAACCAATAATCGGTTTCTCAGATAGGTAAATTAGTTTTAAATAATGGAAGCAAACCGTGGTTTAACCCCGTGCAGTTACTATCTCCATTGTTTGAACTTTATGTATAACGTGGGATGATCAGTAACATTAGGTTCCAGGGTGAAATCTAGCCATTCAAAGAAATGTAAAGGGGAATAAACTTCCTGGCTGATACAAATCTCCAAAGTGAGTATTAAAAATAACTAAACTTATTTGATTTAATTTCAAGATAAAATATTGTCGATTTTATCGGAATTTATGTCGAAAATTGTTTTTCGAAGGATGATGATAGCGTTGAGATTTAAAGCCAAAAGAAAGACCTGTAATAGGAAGATTTAACCCGTACATTATATCTTTAAAATCAATATTGATAAATTATTGGTGTAAAGTTGTTGAACGTAAACACAGATAAACACCTTTGCAGAGGAAGTCGAATATATTTACTTTTAATAGGTCTTAATAATACATGAAACAAAATATTTAAATGAAAAATCAGATCACAAAATCTTAATTGATAAATTAATTTCAGATAAGGTTGAAACATAATTTACATTCTTAGATATACAGGTTTAGTAAATACGTTAAACGGCCAATCCCGATAACTTTTTGGGGAATAAAACTGCTTAATTTTGTGTTAAAATCCCTTAAAACCCATTACCTAAGGCCGACCAACGAACTCGATATTTGTGATATGCTTGTAAATAACTTAAACCCGACAGTCTTCATCTTGAAATGGAGACCGTTGTATTATACACTATAGGGATAAAACCAGACTTTTTTCTATAAAAATAATATGTAGGTGAAATTGACCTTTTGTTATCAAGTACAGTACGTGGGTCATTCACTGTATAGACCTCTCAAGAAACGGGCATCGATTATCAGGTCACCCAATGAAAAAATTGACCCGAAATCTTAAAAGGGTTACGTGTCCGGATAAGCAGTGTTGACGTTAACATCAAAACGACTCAATATTTTGAGCTGAAATTTCGAGACAAGGTAAATACACCATGCCTCTATATTTTGGTCCATAAATTTCATAAATGCTCTAATTTTTGAGACTCTGTTCTTATCGGGATTGTCCCTTTAAAAGATTCCATCTACTCGGACCTTACACCCCCATTAAAAACCTAAAAACAAAAAATAACATACCTATTTTTATCTTATAGCCTTAAAAATTAGATAAGTTAATAACATCAAAGCGTTATCATTGTTTGACTGCGTCTTTATTAGACGGAGGGGAGGGGGGCGCTGTATCATAAGGTTTGTCATTGAGTCAACTGGTGTTTGTCTGCGATATCACTTCTGTGGAAGAAGACATGAAAACACCAGGTAGTAGTAGTAGTCAACTGATGCAGTTTCGATTCCCTGGTAATGCGTGACAAGGGGTAGGGTCGCCTGTCCTCCGGTTTCCTCCCATTTCTAAAGCTTATTATTGAAATAAAATTAGACCATATTTTGTGTCGAGTGGACGTTAAACCCCAATTCTCCCCTTCTTTCTTTCTTGTTTTTACCGTATATATATCGTCTGTAGACGATACCAAATATTGATTTGAAATTTATAATAGTGTAGTCGTTAAGCGATTAAAATGTGAAAATCCAAATAATATATCTATATATTTTTTTTTTTAAAAAACACCCAACCTTCTCCTACAAAAAGATATTTGCTTTCAAAGAACTCTAATGCCATTTTAATGACTGCAAAAATAAAGACCATTATTTTGTTGAAATCAGCGTAAAAATTGAGGGGAGAAATTCCAGAAATAGCGGAAAAATTCACTTGTTTTCTGATGTTTTTGAACGTAAACAGTTTTGTCGCAAAAAAAGTGAGTTATTCGGGTATAGAGTTGCTGAAATCGGTGTAAGCTTACCTATAAATTTTCACGGTGGTGTGTATAGCTATGACGACTATGTTTTATTCCTAGTTTGTTAAGCCATTCACATCTGCATAAACAAAATAACTAATATATGCGTGACAACACTAAGAATTTGTTTGGTAGGGTTTATTAAAAAATTAGCCATTCCAAAGTAATTTCATCAGGATGCCGAAACGAAATGTCAAGAATTAACAAATATTTTGTACTTACGAAATTATTCCAAGACTGACGTGCACATGGCTTTAATGATCTTAAAATTATATGTCACCGGCATTCTTCGAGTACTAATAAAATTCAATTGTATTGTGTAATTAAGGAAACGAGAACTTAAAATGAATGCATAACATTCGCATTTTACGGGTGGTCTATGCCTTTTTTCTTTATGACTAAACCACACTGGTAATCTAATCCCCAAACTGTTACCGATAGCCCTGCAATAACGTCTAATCGTTTTACCAAAAGCGTTTCGTTTCATTTTATATTTACGTGTGTGTTTTTGAAAAAAAAAAGAGATTTTGCATCATCACGAGCCGCCATGATGGTTGGCGAGGCGAGGAGTTATGGATGCTGTCATTGTGATAAGATGGGTATTAAAGACACCCCGCTCTATAGAGCAGTGGGTATTGGTACAGGTGTTGCTGATTGGATGAAAAATCTCTGATGGAATCAGTTTATGGACCTGGGCCCTGTTTCACGAAATTTTAACTTAAGATAAAATCCAATTTTAGTAGATACTTCAATTTTGATTGGCTAAGCACTAAAATCAATCTAATATTATCTAATCAAATTACTAAAATTGGGATCTTATCTTAGTTAAAATTTCGTGAAATAGGCCCCTGAACAGAATCCCAGCCAGTGGACGAGGAGATGATCGCATAATATTATACTACAATACAAGGTCTCAAAACCGAGGCTTAAGAGTTATATATATATGGAACGGATTAAATGAACTTGGCGATTGCAAGTTTGATATACAAAGGTTAGAGTTTGTGCTATTGCTGTGAAAAATAAAACATAACCCCACAACAACAACACTATTACAATAATACTGAGATAACGATTATTTTGATGGATCGTTACACCAGATCTCAATCGTGGATCAAGACCTACTTGTAAGGAGAGCAATCGTCGAATTTTGGTACAACAGCGGTAAAACTAATGAAATGAACTTAGGTCTGGTATACCAGGGTTAGGGTTGGTGTCAGTATCACTAACAGTATAAACAACAACTCTACTCTAACCAGCAGTGCAATTACAATTACAATTCTGGAAGACAATACTGGTTTTCAAAAAAGTTATTGTGATCGTCACAGTTGATCTGACAAAATTTTGGTATCAAATTACCCAGTAAAAAGTGAATGCAATTTAATTTACTATCTTCAACCATTTTATATAAACCTACGCTATGATCATTAACTACAATCGCTACATTTTTTTTATGGTAAATGTTTAAGAGATACACTCGACACAAACTAGGTCATTTTGAGACTAACATATAGTTCAGTTGTATTTCAAGAAAGCGGTCTTTAGCAGTGGGAGGATCCACAGGGTTGGACAGGCGACCCTACTCCTTATTACGGACAACCGGGGACTCGAAACCACGCCGCTAAATGTTTGATACATTATTTTTGTGCATCTGGAATTTTAAGCCATTTGAATGATTTTGAAAATATTGTAAACTACAATATTGTGTGAGTATTCAAACGAACTGGATAATTCACTACATTCGCTATCTAGTCGTTCGGATGGAACGAAAAACTGAGATCAACCCATGTTCTCGCTGGCAAAAAACAGTAGAAAAGTAGTCTGAAACGTCGCTGTCCGGGCGAATGTCACCCATACAACGTATGACGTGAAATGAAAAGGGGTTTAACGTCCTACTGTTCTGCTTCTATGAGGGACAGTTTGCTCGTTACGGCCTAATCTTATTTCGAATTCCAACTGACCGAACTACAATAGACACGTTGTCGCTTGTCAGGCCCTCCGTCTGCACCACGGACAAGAGTAAATCATACCGGAAAATCCCGATGAACTTTCTCGGCCAACGCATAGATCAAATTTAGGAGCCACTATAGATTTTAAACCTCATTTAATTCCAGCTAATACATTCGAAATCAGATAAACGGTGAGATAACTACCAGGAAGTGAAACAGACGATTCCGACGCTCTGACACCGTGGGACGGAACCCATCTCTGATATTAATGTCAAAATACAAATCATCTCATCTAAACATATAGTTTCTATATCCAGCAAGACAAACCATCAATACACAATAATATTCTCTTACATTTCAAATAAACACTATCATAAATATCAATTGCCGTGAAATAAAACCACAGTTTCAAAAACACGGTGGATAATCTAACCAATAAATATAAAAAAAGGTGGTCTGATTCCATTGACTGGTTTGAAGTGTTTCTTTGATATCAGTTTTGACATTAAGACGGCTGGAGTAGAGTGTTAGAACTTGAATATATTACCTTGTATTTATTACCGGAGTAAAGCCATTATTACTCAATAAAATATACCACAGGTAGAAACGTTACGCTCTTTGATGTTGGTGAGAGAAACGAAGTCGGGTTTATGTACTTAAGTAGCATTTCAAATACATTATTTCAATGGTATGTTTCGGCGTGGCCCCCCTTGTCAGTAATGCAGGACGGGGGGGGGGGGGCTGACAAGGACAGCTGTCTAGTCGCTCGGATGGGACGAAAAAACGAGGTCCCGTGTACACATCGAAGTGCACGTAAAAGATCCACTGGCATGTGGAATCACGCAAAAAATGGTTCAATTCTGATGAATTAAAAATATCCCAACATTTTGCATCCTGTGCAGACGACATAAAGAAGCCAGTGGTACCTAAAAATTCTAGATAATATGGTTTGATAGGCCTCGTTGTTCAATCAGATTGAATCCAACTTAATAAATAATCCAACGTCGACATTTTGAGTTGCTTTCTTAAATTATGTAAGCGGTAAATCCGCCTATTGCGGGTCTTTCTTTAGGCCTTAAATGTTATATAAATTATTAATTAGACATTAATGCCCATAATCACATCTCGAGGCTATCGGGTGGCTGTGGTATAAGAAGATTTAAATATGTTTTTGATAAACGAGACTTTATTTATTATCGTAGCAACGGTAGTAATGACAATCGAGGATAGGCTATAATTGTGCGAGCCGATATCTAGCCTCAGAGTGAAGTAATTTGACTGATATCGTCAGCGTATTATATTTTTGTTATCTATTTTTTCAGCTATTATAGCGAGACATCTTAGCTAATGCCACTTTAATTAAATGTTAAAATTAATTTGAGTATACATTATTAGTATGGATTAATTCATGCGCAATTACAATATATTGTCTGACAAATGCAAATGGCGACCCGTGAATTTAAGAGTGGTATTATGTGGTAAGTACATATTATGCCTTAATTACACGGAATTTGTACCACTCGAATTAACACGATGGTCGGGAGATCTGTGATGGTATTTTGCAGGAAAGAGACGGATGTAACATTCATAAAAAACCGCCCCAACGACTATAAAAAGACTTGAATCTCACGATGTTGGGACTAATCTGGTTCAAATAACATTTAGATTTCATCCCCCAATCTAAGTTTGTTTTTATAACTTTATCATAGTTCATAGTTAAACGTCAAACGTTCTGCCATTTCCTTTGTTTTCCTATTAAAACAAACCACCACGATTCGGATCTGAAGAATTAGATTTAGCCTTTGTAATATCGTCAGGAACAAGGCGCCATATAAATTTAGATTTGAACTTCATGTCATTTATCCTTTATGATTATACCTACAACACAAGTCTTTAGTCTATTACATGACATCAATTCTTGGTTTATAAGATGGCGGCCACACAACTAGTGTTCATGGTGTTTCAGTGGTAAGGGTGCTGGCTGACTAACCGGGATATACAGGGTTCGATCCTGGTATGACGAGTCGGTTCTTCTGGATTTTGCGGCCTGGTTCCTGCTCATCAGTGGTGTAGGATGAAGGGCACGGTAATCCAGTGTTCCTAATGTGTTTAGCAATGTATAACATATTTTCAATTGGCCTTAGATTACGGATTAAAAAACTGCCGAGTTTTACCGACTCAATAAGGATTATTAAATTTATTGTCATAGGAATTTTACCACATTACGATAAGATTTTAAATAAATTAACAGGATTTGAAACAAATTACCATAGACTCTTCAAAAATATACCATAGACATTTAAACATTTCACCGCAGACTCTCAATTAAATTACAATGAAATTATAAGCAAATTATCATAGGATTTTTAAAAAAATTACCCTTGAATTTTAAAGCAATTACCATAGAAATTTAAAGAAATTACCGTAGCGGTTTAGCCAAATTCCCAAAGGATTTTAAACATATTACAATAGTACTTTGAACAAATTACCATAGGACTGTAAACAAATTGGACTTTAAACAAACTACCATAGGACTTTGAACAAATTACCATAGGATTTTGAACAAATTACCATAGGATTTTGAACAAATTACCATAGGATTTTGAACAATTACAATTAGAATATTAAACAATTAGAATTTTAGACAAAAATTTTAAGCAGATAAAATTTTAAACAATTTAAATTCTAAACAATTTAAATTTTAATCAATTAAAATTTTAAGCAAATTATCATAGGATTTCAAAAATTTCATCATAGAATTTTAATTAAATTATACTGGAATGTTAAACATATCACCATAGAATTTTAAACAAATTTTCATAGAATTTTAAATAAATTACGATAGCAGTCTAAACAAATTGTCTTAGAATCTTAAGCAAAATACCATAGTTTTTGAAGAAGTTGACAAAGGATTTTAACGAAATTACCATAGACTTTTAACCAAATTACGATAGGATTTTAGAAATATTAACATAGGTTTTTAAAGATTTCAGCATACAGTTTTATTTTAATTACAATAAAATTTTAACCAAATTATCAGAGAAGATTAAACAAAGGATTTCAAGCACATTACTATACGACATTTTCTAGCCGAGAATGTTCATCTCGATTTTCCGGCGTGATTTCCCCATGTCAGTGATGCAGAAGGATGGGACTAAAACCGAGGTCCCGTGTACACATTGGAGTGCACGTAAAAGATCCCTTGGCAGTTGGAATTCGATATATGAGTAGGCCGTAGCGCCGCTGCCCGGGAAAAATTTCCCCCATAGCACACTGCATGGCGTATGCCCGTCTTCCATTAGCCCAGGTTAGGTGCAAAAGAGTAGGACGTTAAACCTCATTTCATTTCATTTCATACGACATTTTACAAATGGCCTCACTTGAAACCTAATTTTTTTTTTTTACATCTTATGGCCTAAATTTATACTGTAAACCTTGCATCAGTTTATGCATGTTGCTATCTGTAAGTAACGGAGACAAAAACTTCAATCCCATGGAAACACCGACTTCATGCATTTTATTCTTTGAAGAACGTGCTGTCTGGACACTAATCCCATGACAGATTAACTTACGTCGGATTCACTGCCTTTTCCTTTTGAGAAAAAAATACAACTACAAAGCACCATTATACAATCTTACACGTGCTTTAAGAAAAAACCGGGTCCCCTGTGTTGTTCTTAAATGTCAATGGTTTTTAACGTAGCCTTTACAACCCGAATTTCATTGAGAGTGCGATTTATCCCGGATAATGATTTCAAGACAATATCGTTTAGGACGCGAAGAAGCGAGAGAAATTGTTACACTAATTCAGACCTGTCTGCCTTAATGAATTGAGTAAACTGTAAATATTATAGCCTCATTGTGACTCACAGGCATTTTAACCGGCATGCTCGGCATAAGCGGCCATGACAGAGTACGCCTTTGTTTATTTTCTATAGTGTTGCTTTCTAGTCCGGTCCCTAGAGCATACTGCATACCGCGCAGACCAGAAGCGAAGTTTTAGGAGAAAATGTCACCCATGTTTATGTAGCAACCCTCTTTGATATGAGCGTCGACTCGAGAGCCGATTCTGATCAAATTAATGTGTATTTGATATAAGCGGCTCGACTCCAATGAAGCTGGCATTTCCCCTTGCACTGTGAGCCCCCGCGAGGCGTTTTACAAACCAGTAGTATTGGTCACCGGGTACACACAAGTCTTTGTAATTGCACTTAGTACCACTCGTCTGATATTTTGATTCAGACAACTACCGGGCATTGAAACAGTCCAACACGGGACATTATCCACACGGCTCGCTTCTCAACCGGAAGTCAGGGCGGTAACAGCTTGTAAACATGTAAGAAGAAGCCACGGAGAAAAAATAGCTCGACGCCCTGAAAGCTTCGACATCAACGAGAAAAATGCACGGATAAACCTGGAAAACTTTGAAACAAACTTTCTTCTTGATGGTCTCGCTATGGTTATAATTTCCGTGGGTCGCTATTTAATGATTTCCAGGGACAACATGAGTCACGGTCCCGCTCTCTATTTTATATATAACCAATTGATTATATATATGTATGTATATATATAGTGTATTAAAAGTGTCCCGTGTTCACACCAACACAATGAAACAACACGTGTATCTCATCACCATGAGATAGACCATAAAAAACTTTTAGACGCACTTATAGTTTTATATAGCTGGTTGCTAAACGGTGTTGGATGCTGTACTATCATAATATTTAAATATCACAATGGTTCTACGGTAAATTAATGGCGATAGTTTGTCTGCGGTTTTCGTTTATACATGTAAAAACGATTGTCTATAAATTGTATACAGAATGAACCGAGCGCCAATACAAGAATTCGACTGCCTTCTTTAATCTTATCAGGCCGTCTTCATTAACATTGCATTTCACTACATAGTTATTCATACCTACAGTTTTTACGAAAAACAATTATTTCGTAAATTCTATGGTATTCGCGAATTGCAATTTATTCGTAAATACTGAACTACTTGTAAATACTTCTGAAACACCTATTACCTAACCCTAACCCTAGCTAATTTAACTACCAAACACCAGAGCGTTCCGATTAAAAGCTGTGCCAGCACTACCTCACTTACTCTAACCCTATACATTTTGGTTGTAAATAACGTTTTCCTAAATTGAATCTAACAGATTATTAGTTAATATATAACAAAATGATTGGGATTTTTTCATTTGAGATATGTACATAGGTTTGATTGTTTCCTATATTTAATCTTTTACACGATAATAAAACATTGTTACACGATTGTAAAACGTTGTTACACGATTGTAAAACGTTGTTACACGATTGAAAAACGTTGTTATAGATAGATAAACGATTATTAAACAATGTGATAATAGATAATAAAACATTGTTGTATTTTTACACGATAATAACATTGTTATATAGACTGAGCGCCACAGGAAACGCATCACTTAGTTTTTCGTTTAACAAAATGATCCTGTAAACATATCAGGGATCAAATCCAAAAGTACGACAAAGATGGTTAATTGTGCTGCACGACGTGCGTAAGAGCCATTGGAGGACACACGCGCTACTGACAATTAACCATCTTTATCGTACTTTTGGTTTTGACCCCTCTGACTCTGTACCGTTGATTACAGATTAAACATCCATAAGTGTACAAGTGTGTTGTTATTGATGTGTTCCCATTTAAATATTGTTCTTAATAAGAAGCAAAATAAATAAGATCATTTTGTTATCCGAAAAACTAAGTGATGCGTTTTCTATGGCACCCAGTATATATTTATACGATAATAAAACATTGTTATATTTATACTATAATAAAACATCGTTAAAATTTACACGATTAAAAAGCATTGTTATATTCACCTGTTACAGATATGTTAGATGTTTAAATAGGGAATATTAATATACCTGGAATTTGTTATCTGGTAAGCAGGCTTTCAACCTGATTTAAGCCAATCCAATAAGTAGTTTTGAGTTATATCGGAAATGCATTTCTAATGTCAACTCTTTCCACCCACCATTTAACTGTAAAAAAAATAAAATGAACTGCGGTAAAATGTCATAGTTTTTCTGCACCATCCGGGTTAATAAACTGGGGCATATCCCATAAAGGGAGATGTGAATTAATTTTTTCTGAGACTCGGCTTTAGTCTCTTCATCCAATTATTAGTGTAAAAGGTTCTCCAACATGTAAACTGTATTCGATTCTTCGTCCCATCCTAACGACTACACGCTGCCCATAAGAAGAAAGCGAGTCACGTAAACTTCACGGGAATTATTTTTGATCTTATCTATGCGAACTCATCAAAATGGGACATCGTGTGAGTTTGCATCGCACAAGGCATCCATCATCAGGCAACTGGAGCAATCGCTTCTGTATTGCTGTATTGTGTGCACGCCCTGCTCTTTGACTGTACGTATGCATGTTGGATTTTATATGAAATGAAATGGGGTTTAACATCTTACTATTCTGCTCCGAACCGTTGGACTTTTTAATCATTGTTCAGCACAAGGCTAAATTCTGTTAACAATAAAGGATGTCCCACATCGGCCATTTTGATATAAAAAATGAAAACGACGTTGAGGCTAAGCTAACTGTTAAAGTTAACCGTGATAAAAACATGAAAGTCATACTTAGAATAGCCAGAAATCAGACAAGTTTATTTCTCCAACAATCTGTTTGGCATTCTTGTCTGTTTGTTATCATAGGACGAATACTTTCTACGTTCAAGATGTTCACGTTCGCCGGATATATGCATACATCTGTATCAGGAGAGTTACTTCCCTTCTAAAAGTCATGTTTACACAAATAACAAGTCTGCCAGCCAGTCGAAATACGAAACTCCCTATAGCCAGCTCTGCTTAGATCTTTACTGTCTTTTGTACATCAAAGAATTGAGTTGTAAGACTTGAGGCTATTGTAAACGTAGCAACAATTTAAATCTCTCTTTTATTGAATAAAACCTTAAAGTGATATTATCTAATTGGCTTTAAATGTTTGAGGTGGGGAACAGTTTCGTATCTACAAGACTGTTATTATTTCAGGACATTACTCTCATTTATTAGTTAATTAGCTGTTGATAATTATCCCTTCTCGTCTATTGGCTGTTATTCAACAATTCTAAATTCCCCTTTGTTAGCTGATTACCACACTCATTTATCAACTGGCTATCACACTCATTTATTAGCTGATCATTACACTTATTTATTAGTAGATGATGACTCTTATTTATTAAAGATACATTATGGGAGATTAGATAACGAGTTGGCAGTTAAAAACAAGCCAATGTAAAGATAATTTGCTGAAAATTTCAGTCAAATTGATCCACTATGAACTTAGAATTAAGCGAATGAAACTTTCGCTTAGCCTCGATCATCATTACTAAAGTCGGTAAGACTAAACTGGTAGTCTCGATTATCCATTTAATCATTTGTCACGAAGGAAAATTTTGAAGCAAATCGAACTACAATTCAACAAAAATCTCATGCTAGCCTCGACATCGAGAGTTGATTGTGGTCTGAATAAGTCAATTTAATGTCTAATTAATAGTTTTTATACCATTTCAGGCCTAAAGAAAGACCTACAATACAGATTTTGCTCTTGCATAATGTATGTATAACTGGCCTTCACACTCATTTATTAGTTAATCATTACACTCGTTTATTAATCATTACGCTCATTTATGATTTGATCATCACACGCATTTATTAACTCACCATTACATTCATTTTATAGCTGATCGTTACACTCATTTACTTACTGTTCAGTACCAACTTGGGTAATGGCGACGATGGTAGCTAGATCCATTAATCTATAATTGATAAATCTCTAATTTTTTATTTGATTATTTGGTAGATGATTAAATCCCTTAATTTAGGAGCACATTCACACCACGCGAACGGAAACCAGGGTAATTAGACGTCATTTTACCGATTATGTCCAAATGATACATTTTAAATGAACCAAAATATTGACGATATGTTCCACGTACGTGTTCCGTAGTTGGCCGCGTATATTTAACTTTTTTGAAAGACCTGGTGCCAACTGATAAGTTTTACTTTTACATCGTTCACAGGAAACTGACGATCATGGTGTACTGTATATCTCAGTTCTGGCGTTGCTGATTACTGTTATGTCATGGCGGTATTCAACCCCTACATTAATATACGCATGACACAGTTCTTACTTGCTAGTGATGTAGGAAGGATGGCCTGGCAAGGACAGCTGTTTGGTCGTTTGGGTGGTATGCAAAACCGAGGTCCCGTGTTCACATTAATGTACACGTAAATGACCAGTTGACAGTTGGAATTCGATATAAGAGTAGACCGTAGTGCCGCTGTCCGAGTAAAATGTCCCTCATAGCTCACTGTATGGCGTATGCCGGTCTCAATTAGCCCCGTTCGGCGCAGAACAGTAGGATGTTAAACTCAGTATGGAATACAATAACTGCTTATTATTGAGCGACGTATCAGGCTAGGATTCTTTAGTCTTTATCAAGTAATGGTAAAATGAAGAAAACAAAAGTTGGTTAAGTACGTTTAAAGTGACATTTATAAGCACAGGTCATATAGTAACATTTACAGCTAGGGTATACTATCATAGATCGGTATACCAAGGCGTTACTTTAAGTGTTTCTGGTGTTCCAGCTACCACTAATATCTCAGGAGATTAGGCGTATAGCTTTCACTACCATTCACTCGACATGTTTGAAGATGATTCACGTATATTTAAATTACACCCTAATTATAATCACATCTATAAATTAAACCCAGTCAAATTATAAATATCTCTCATCACGTCATATTAACTCATGTTTTCATGTAACAGATGCATTCGGTTCATTCAAGTTTAAATTCTTGAGTCATTTCTAGAGCCATTATGTTATTGGAAGTGATTTGACCAAGTGCATGTAGTTGTTAGAAAGACAACATATTTCCCGAGGCTCTTAATTTATCCATGATTCCAAGAACGTAATATTCCTAAAGGCCGACTCACACAAATGATTATTTTAAGACCAAATAGCTGTTTACGCGGCGTTGCACGTGCACAGATCTCCACCGGAAGTATTTTAACTCGAACTCGATAGCCAAACGCCAAGTGCCACGCCCCGAATTCAAGTGACCTTATACCCACCAAATCAGCTTAGACACAGCCTTGGTATAACCCCCAAACTCGAACAGCCAAATTACAATCAAAAATATACATATTTATAGAAACCTTTAAATCATGAAATAAAGAAAAAAAACCCATAATAACGGTGGTTTCATTTACAGTTATATTTGTAATTAAATATGATTATGCATGATTATTATTTTTAATGTTTGTGGTTGCGCAAGAAAAATCCAAAGCGATATGCACTTAGACTTTTACTCGTTTTAGATGCATGAGAAAAAAATCACAATGTAAATAAAATTCATAATATCCGATTTTTAAAATGTAATCTATTCCATAATTTGTTTTCCATGCCCACCTCTGCGACTGTCAGGAAGGGAATATGAGTTATAAATTGTTATTTAAATATAATCAAACAGCATATCGTTATCTACGAATGATGTTAAAATGAGGATTTTATTAAAAAGAGTGAAAACTGCATGGGTCATGTAACTCAATCTGTTCTTTGAAGCCGACGTATTCTTTAGTCTAAATGAAAGATATATCCGAATCTTAAAATGCGACAAACTTATTATTAATCGATTAACCGTTATTGGACCGCCATACGGGAAGGTGAACTGGGAGAAATAAACTCGCAACTGCTTTTAAAAATTTAGAAACCTTCGCTTGATTTCTTTTTAATGCAGCAAATCTGGAATAGTTTGTAAAACAGATGTCCTGAAATATTACAAATGTGTTGATCTGTTGGCTGTATAGGGAAATAAAAAAAAATAACTTAAATATATTTTTACTGTTGGATAACTGTCAAATTCATTAGTTGGTTATCTTCAACGGTTGCAATGTAACAGCACATATATTTGGACCAGCCCTTCCAAAAGTTGGCAAAGTAATTTCACAGACGTGTGTTCTCGCTGTGCCATGTTGAATATCTCTCGACAATAATCTAAAAACTCGTTATTATTGCATTAAATCAGACCATGGGTATTGTATGTACATTATTCGATTTTAATATGAAAACCAAACCACACATAAATATCATGTTTTTGGCGCGGTTTGTACGGTGTTTAAAGTGAGGAAAGAGAGTGTGTGTGCGGGGGGGGTAGGGGGTAGGTCTTTTAGAGAAAAGAAGGGGGGGTGGTTATTGAGTGGCCTAGTGGTATATCGCGTACGATTAATAGCATAAGGCCATTGGTGGAGTCAGTGCCTTTATGTGACCAGGGTTATGATCGTCTGCCTAACGTCGTGTGTTTTCGCCGGGACCTCTGCTCTGGGTCGCTGCTTTCATTTCTAAATGCCATCGCGCACAATCGATCTAATGCGACTAGTTTTATTCTCTCTTGTCTGGACACTGTTTATAAACTATTTGGTTTGTTTCGCAAGTACGAGACATACTTATGGAATAACAGCTACTTAATTAATCTTTAGGCTCTTATTCCATAAGAATGTTTTTTTGTATATTGCTCTATCCATTTACTAAATGCCTCGAAAAGATTAAAGTCGTAAGTAGTCAGAGGAAACTGAGAGACCAGCGACAAGATCAGGCAGTCATTCCTTGGCTTATCACACGTCTTATCGTGGGATCTAACCCACGACATTATCGATGACAGACCAAATTCAACAGTTACTCACAACAGTTTAAATAGGGTCACGGTGTTAGTATAATGCGCCATTTTAGACGAAACCAGGCCTTTGTACCGGAAACATGTTAAAATATTCCGGCATATCGTATTCTACATATTCTTCAATGAAATCTATATTTAAAACGGTTTATAAAGAGCACATGTTTCTCCTCTAAATACCAATTACAAACATATACATCAATACTGCTAAATTATCAATGGTTTTAGAGAAATAAAATGTAATGGACTTTAACAAATTGCTTTGTTGTTCCGACATACGACATGCGGTATGCGCTATCAGAATAATTATGCACAAGCAATGGCGTTTCCAACGACAAAGTATAAATTGACGTGCGCTCCAATGGCGTTTCCAATGACAAAGTATAAATTAACGTGCACTCCAATGGGTCACCTAAGCAAATCTTGAGTTCGATCCCTCGATTCGTAAAGAACGGTATGCACATGCAAATAAAGGAAATAGCAATATATCTATGTTAGTCCCGAATTGTGTTGAGAGTAATTTCCGGTTGAGTCACAATAATCTAGTGTTCCTGAGAACCAAGCTAGTTCGTTCGCTCGTTTCATGGGGCTAACGTCCACTTAAACCTAAGGTAATACCGCAGATAATCCCAACTAGGAACCTCCATCATTATTTAACCACCGAGTGACTTCCGGAGAAACATCTTGTTCCGGTTGAGTCACCGAAATCTAGCAGTCCCGAGAATCCAGTTAGGTTCGTTCGTTCCTGGAGTATTACGTCCACGTCTAACAATCTTAGACAACCCCAGCTAGGAACCTCTGTCATTATTTAACCACTGAGTGACTTCCGCCGGTGAAACACCTTGTTCCGGTAGAGTCACCGTGATCTAGCAGTTCATGAGAACCCAGTTAGGAACCTCCGTCATTATTTAACCACTGGGTGACTTCCGGTGAAACACCATGTTCCGGTTGAGTCACAATGATCTCACAGTTCATGAGAACTCGGCTAGGAACCCCCAGTACTGCTAATTAGTTGCATACAGATATGATAATTATTACACAAGCTGTCATTGCTATTTAGGCTTCTGGTTAAATGATAAACACGAAAATGACGCTCCAATCTACAATGACAAAACCATATGATCAGATTTGTAAGTACGTTTTCAAATGCATGGCGCACACACACAATCCATCAGCTGTTCAATGTTTCTCATTTTTGTCCTGTTTTGGGAAGATTTTTAGTACTTGGATTGTTTGTACTTGGTTTTATTTTATAGCCCCAAATAAAAACGATTCCCGAGTAACACTAATCAAACAGGAAACATTTAATCCCGAATTGTCGTGAGATGTGACAACTACTGGCATTGATAAATATATCGGGGGGGGGGGGGCAAATGGCCTAGTGGTCTAGAATGCCGCGCTTCAACCTCTAGCTGGCCGGTCACCTCTGGCTTGCGGCTGTGGTTTCGAGCCCTGGTGTGCGCGTATGTGGCATGTTGATAGCGCGCCTTCTCAACCTCGTGGGTTTCCTCCGGGCACTCCGGTTTCCTCCCACTGCTAAAGACCCATACACGCAAGCGAATTATTGAAATAGAATGAAACCATATTTTAGTCCCAAATTGACCTAGTTTGTGTCGAGTGGACGTTAAACCCCATCTCTCTCTGATTATTTAGCAAAGCTGTGTTTAGCCTCCGCTTCCATACATAATAATGTCGCAGGAATTTATACTACAAGTATTTATAATAGAGTTACACCAACTGAACGTTTATCATCCGCGTTTACATAGAATAATGTCGCAGAAAACATTAATTTATATAACAATTCATAATAGAAAATATTGAATATATGCAAACTTAACGTTGAGCACCAGCGTCCACATACAATAATAACGCAGGGAACATTGATTTATATAAGTATTTATAATAGAAAATATGGAATATACGCCAACTGAACATTTATCATCCGCGTCCACATAGAATCACATCGCAGGAAACGTAAATTGGTTATAAGGACGAGAAAAAGACTTTTAACTGATTATTAGCAAAGCTGTGTTTAGCATCCGCTTCCATACATAATAATGTCGCAGGAATTTATACTACAAGTATTTATAATAGAGTTACACCAACTGAACGTTTATCATCCGCGTTTACATAGAATAATGTCACAGAAAACATTGATTTAAAATAACAATTCATGATAAAAAATTTTTTTAACGTTTAGTGCACCCGCTTCCACATACAATAATATGATTTCGATATAAGTATTTATGAAAGAAATATCGAATATAAGCCAACTGAACGTTTATCATCCGCGTCCACATATAATAATATCGCAGGAAACGTAAATTGGTTATAAGTATTTATAAAAGTAAGTATTAGGTGTACACCATCTTAACGTTATACAGGAAGTATCAGTTGTTGATGGTTAACCTTTGAGGGGAAAGATAGCATCACCTGTTGTGGGAACTTCTAGCTCCCTCCCCCAACCCTCTACACTTCCAATTTCAAGCACTAGAAGATCTTAATAACCAGGAAAACACCAGATTAAAAATAATTTACATTTTAAGTTTTGACAAATATTGCACTGTATTGCCCGAGTCCGGAAAATGTAATTCATACAACATGGCGGTAGCGAGGTGTAGAACCATGTGCACTCCAGATGTTTCAAAATGTTTGTCATGACTTTACTGACGTGGAGAAAACTGGGAAGGTACGGACCACATTTTTTGTCTTTAACTATTCTGTTTTGTACTATTTTAAATCCTCAGTGGCCTGTAGAAAGAAAGGCAAATGGGAGGTGAACTAGGGCAGGGAGTCGAAGTGCAACCAAATCAAAGGGTGAAATTAAAATTAATTCTTTGCTGTATTGATAGTGTTATAGTATACAGCTGTTACATTCAGATGTTTAGTCATACATGCCTTATCATATCTCCCCGAAACACCTTTTTCCTGCAGAGTCCGTGTAAATCATAATTAACAAATTATTGAGTTGTTCTCAAGATCTATTATTTAACTTTTATATAGTTAGAGTCGAAACATTAATTGTGGTTTCCTGCAATTAAAAGTTCAGACCAAGTTTATAAACTAAGAGGATTAAAAGTTACTTAACACTGACGATAAGGGTTAGCGCCGTTAGGGTATATATGGGGGTGAGTTCCGTCTCTCTTTACTCACTCACACTGTATATACCAGCACCCGTAATAAACGTCAGCTAAAGTATTCTTTTCCTCTAGTTTGTAGACGCTCCAGTACCACGATCACCCCCTAACGACAAGTATCGTTATAAAATATAGTATTGCTGTGGGACAAGAGTTTCCAGTTGCGCGTTGCGCATTATCGGAAGACGCCCATAGGCTATATAATCTTCCCGAGGCGCATTATCTCCAACGGATTATCAAGGTATCCTCGAGTAAGGACGATTAGATAAAGCCGGAGATACCCCCCCCCCCCCGTTCCCAATAGTATCGATGTTTTAACTGTTGTACATATCTGAAAGGTTTAACTCTCTTACATGTCTTTTCGTTCGTTTTTGGAGTTTAACGTCCACTTCCATCAAGGGTGATATCGTAGTCACATGTCCCAGTACTATGCACTATTCTAGGGCTTTTATGACAGACAATCAGTAAGTTGACCCCATGGATCATTTAACATAATGATCTATATAATATATATAACAGAATATGATACAGGCATATTTGTTTGAATACAATATTATTGACGTATTAACCTTGCAAAATCAGAAAATTTGATCTGTCAAAATCAACGCGTAAAACAATAAATAACGGATTGATATAAATATTTTCTTAGAAAACAAAATTACCAAGGAAACCAATCACCCGCCAATTTGAACAACCAGGAACTGATCGTTGAAAGAAAAAACGAGATATTATGTCAGAAGAAGAAGTTTTGATGAATAAGGAAACTGGTGACAAGTATTTAAGGCAAGCCCTTTAGCCTAACCTATAATTATTATCAATATAATATTCCTGTCATTATATCTTTTAAAAACCAAATGTTCACATGTCGTCCCTTCTCTCATTTAGGGAAGATAAAAGAATGGAAACTTTTGCAGGAATATATATCAAAAGATGAATATATTTAATATCAAAATACATCAACGAAATATTCAAACATGTTGTACTAAAACACCTCAATATACCAGTTATAAAAATATTATTAAAATCGGACAATTCATTTACGCCTGAATATTTTATATAGATCTTAAAGAAGCCTGATATAGGTTAACTATCTCCCTTATCGTCTGGATTATATACCATTTGAACCTTTCGTGACATGTTAATGCATTAATTCAAAAAGAGATAATATATAGTAAACTTAAATTAGTCTTTTTCGAATCGACCAGTCTGGAGTATCCTCAATTATAGGCCTACTAGTAATTTGGAGATGTAGTATTACATATTGTCACAGGCGAGGTGGGGTTTTGGCGCAGATAAGGCATTACATTCTGTTCGGTGGCAGTGACTCCTGATTTGATTACCAGTCCTAAATATAAATAAAAACTGTGAAATCCTACGATTTCGAAACTGTTGGATGTAATGATGTCACTTTTTGAACAAACCACAAGATGACTTACTCATCAAAATTAAAATAAAGACGGGCATGCGTTATGCAGTGCGCTAAAAGGCCCATGTACACATTGACGTGTAGGTAAAAGATCCGATATAAAAGTAGGCCGTAGCCCCGCTGTTTGTGCAAGATGTCAATCATAGCACACTGTATGGCGTGTGTACGTCTTCATTAGCTCAGCTCGGAGCAGAACAGTTGGACTTTAAACCCCATTTCATTCATAATACCTTCCCGACGACACTGCAGTTAAAAGTTGCAGGAAACACGCTGTCGTTCGTCGGGATTTTTGCATGTGGTGATTTAATTGAATATGGCGAAGGTGATTCATTGGGTGTTTCATGTCTTAACATATTTCACAGTTGTTCCATTATAATTAAAATTTGTTTCTGTAGTTGAATGACAAGAACTACATTTTCAGTTTCCTAAAACAAATATGTCATGATTCAGTCTCAGACGATTTGTTTTAGAACAGACGGCAAACTCAACAAATTTCGCTCAATCAACTGTGGGAGAACTGGAATTATATCAAAGTCACAGATTAAACAGAGTCATTAACTTAGCTAAATGGTCAGAGTTTCGTTTTAGTTTTACAAACCAAATCCCTCCATCCCCGATCTACAAGGTGTTATTAATTCTGAGCAAAGTACCGAGGATTAAAATGGAAATGAGCTTTTGATTAAGATAAATTGCCAGAAGTATTGTTTGATTTAACAAAAAAAATCTCCGCATCCCCGATGTACTAGTTATTGTGTCACGGCAAACTGTACATACTCTGCCCAACTGTTGACGAACCGGACGGACCGATAGTGCAGAGTCTATTAAGGAAATATTAGATATCAGAATTACCCTTTAGCATAAAAAATAATTAACCCCGTCACCGTCTACCATTCTGCAAGACCTACTTTAGGTCAACAAGCATTATATTATTACAATAGAGCAAACTGCAAAGACCCGCTGTAGATGGACCAGAGGTACCTACAGCACTGAATTGAGCTATTAATGTAACGAGAATTATCAGAAATACTTTTGAGTTTAACAATCAAATCTCATCGATTGCGTTCTACCAGTTGTGATTGCAGAACCGTTGACTGTACAGACTCTGTGAGACATCGTTAGTACGGACTGAATTGAGCTTTTAATTTAGGGAAGTGATCAATTCTACCTTTTAATTTACCAACCTTCTTATCTGTTCAATTCCCCGGTTGTACGTGACAAGGACTTGGGTCACCTGCCAACCTCGTGGGTTTTCTCCGGCCCTTCCGGTTTCCTCCCACCGCTAAAGACCACTACACGCAGGGGAATTATTGCAATAAAATTGAACCACGTGTTGGTACCGAAATGATCCAGTTTGATTCGAGTGAACGTTAAACACCATCTTTCTTTCTCTCTCTCTCTCTCTGTCTGTCTCTGCCTTGATCCCTGGTTTACCTTCTAGCATATATTATATGTAACAGGAGTTTTTGGTTACCGACCCATCAGTAAACGGACTATCTCCACCTCTAACTACAGGCCTATCCGATATCAACCCGGCTTCCCAAGAACGTAGAAAACGTAAAAGAATGCAGTAAATGTATCAAGAGAGATCTGGTAGGAATAACTGATGTTAAACCCTACCCTGTCTGGTGATTGCGTTAGAAGACCTCCTACAATAATACTACAAGTCAGCACTGAGAAATAAAATCTTCTCGCTATCCAATATGTTGGTAGTTAGACTGTTGAGACATCATGGCGGTCTTCTCTATAAGTTGTACTTATTGTATCTTATTGTAACACCTACTAACAGACGATATAAAGGATTAGAGACAGTATATCTGATTGGAAACTCATTTTAAACAAGAAGTTTAAACAACACATGACAATGATACTGATAACTTAATGTTGCAAGGGCAAGCCGGTGGAGGCGGTAGAGAGGGGAGGGGGCAACCCACGTACAGTACGTGGATCTAAGGGGGACAAAGTGGGACAAATGTCCCGGGCCCCCACATTTAGGGGCCCCCGAAAATTATGTGTCACCTAAAAAAATTTCACAAAAAAGGTAAATGAAAACATCATAAGAGAAAGCGTCTGCTTAAATTGTCTCAGATGCACTGAAATTAATCCTAATTTAAAAAGAAAATCCTGGAGGACAACACCCAAGGCACTCAAGGGGGCGGAGTACATACTAGTAAGATCCACGGTCCCGGGCCCCCCACAAGGTTAATCCGGCACTGCCCACGTAATACAAGTAAATTTCAGAACATGCTGGTGGAGACGGTGGAGGAGAGGCGGGGTGGGGTGGGGGTTAAAGGACTTTATTGACAACAAGTTTTATAGGCAACCCACGTAACACAAGTAGATTGAAAAAACACATAACAATGACAGTATACCGATAATAATTATGGAGGCGATTAGTAGGAGGCTTGAGATCTGAAGTTCTGTCATCTATGAAAGCGTTCTGGTAATAATTTTATTGTGCGGGGGCGTACAAGGGTGGGAGGCACATTAAATTCTGCCGTCTCTGTAGTCGATGAAAGGGGCGTGTTTGTTTACGGCTCCGCGCTTGAACGTGACAAGCAGTATGTTCGTCTTTCTGAAATTAGTGGAGTCTTGTGCCAACCGAACCCACTGGCGACTCTTCCATAAAATATTCGTAGCACATGATTTGGAAAATGTCTAGGATAAATAAATAATAAAAAAAATCCAGCGCTATAAAATAATATATTTACTGTTCTATAATATGATCGTGATATATATTAACATTATCCCACTTTCTGTCTAGAACTACAGGTTCTCTTAAATTACCCCCTCGGATGGCGATATTCTAACATTAACCCAGTCGGTGCTAAACATTACACGTCATTGTTTTCCATTATTCTGAACATTAAATGTCCAATAAGACATAATTTTTATCTTCGCCAGTTTCAAGAAATTCTACTAAAATAACGCTGCTTTCCAGATAGCAAACAGTAACCAATGATTAAGTATCCAATGTATATGGTTGTTTGTTATAAATGTAGGAGTGATGAAATCGGTGATTTCTATCATTCTATGGATAGCTACAATAACTTAGGTTGGATTTCTTTTTTTTTCTCATAATATTATATGTCGACTTTATTTATTTAATTGGACAATGTCGTAATGTCAGTCAACGTTGTCGTCATAGTCCATCCTATAGTTCCTAATATTTTCAGGAAATGGAACAACCTTTATTTCCAGAATGTTCATATCAACAGTCAAACTTTATGCATGAAAACATTATTGCTCTCTGGCAGACAGACTAATAATTACCTATCTCGATATGTACATAATGTATTAAAACCTATTTCTTAATATCATCAGGAAATAGGGCAACCTACATTTCCGGAATGTTTCAAATCTACAAACTTGATTTATTAATGCATGAAAACATCATTGCTCTCTGACTGCCAAAATTGATTTATTAAAAGTATGACCGAGAAAATAATAAATATATGTCGGATATATACCAGTTAGTAAACTATGAACCTGTATTGGTAAATATATGTAGAACTTCTTGAGTTATTGTTTGACACCATGTGATGAGTTTTTGATGATCGGATCTCTACTTTATTTATGCCAACCTTCCTGTTGTATTCATCTGTACTGATTTTGGATTGGCTATGATTAACGATGTTGTCTATGGTAGATATAACAGTGTCTGTGATAGGTCCATTTATCAAAGTCTACTTGACGATGACACGAGGCCTTGTTACCAAGTGTGGCATTTAAACCGGAAATGAGGTCAGTCTGTGATGCGTTCCAGACACGTGACCACTGGAATTAAACATTTAACTTAATATGCCAGGTCAATAATCGAGCTGTTACCACTGACAGTTGGAAAAAAAATGTCACAAGTCGGTTTTCGGATGCCTCAGTGACCAATACATTGATGGGCAAGTCAATTTATCTCTTTCACCAGGCAGGATCTTCCAGTCATCTATAATAGTTTCAATTTCTAAATGACTGAGAGACAATTGTGAAAACATCTTGAAATCAGGAATGATTTTGGTATTTGATTTTAGAGGAAAACTTCCATGCGTTTGTTCGTTCATTGAGGTAAACGTCAATTGCACAATAGTTGTTTTTGTTAATCGTATAAGTGTAGACTGTAGTGAAGCTGCCTGGGTAATATTCTTTTCTTCGAACACTGCATGGCATAAATTCTTCTTCATAACGTAACAGCGTGGCTAAGTGGGTATGGCACTGGCTCGTCTGCCTGCATGGTGGTCGCATGTTCGATCACTGCATTGGGTGAGAAAGCTCATCGGGTTTTTCCGACGTGGTTTGCCCTTGGTAGTGGTGCAAGACGAAGGGTATGACAAGAACAGCTGTCTAGTAGTGCGGATGGTACGAAAAGTCGAGATCCCGTGTATACACTTGTTTGCGCGTAAAAGATCCCTCGGTAGTTAGAAGAGTAGACCAAACTGCTGCTTCCCGGGTAAAATGTCAATCATAGCACACTGTCTGGCGTATTCCCGTTTTCATTAGCCGAATTCCCGGAAGAACAGTAGGACGTTAAACCACATTTCAATGCATTTCTTCAATATCCAAGTTGGTGCATACTATTTGTGACATATTGAATATATCAAACCATATAAATTAGTATATTTTAAATTCCGACGTGTGGATTGGAATAACACAAACAAACAGGAACCAAGGAAAACAAACGAATATAGAGTAGCCATTTATTTGTCATTTGTTTGTTCCTAAAGCAAAATATCCAACATACAATCTTTTATAAAGAAGTGTGCTAAAAACATTTCACTAAGTCACCCCCGGACACCACAAAACAAGGTAAACAAAAAACGTTTTTAAGTAAAAACTACTTATATGTGAGTAAGTAACTATTTCTAGTCTTATGAAAACAACAATAACACGAGAAACAGGGAAAGGAAACATAGGGCTATATTAGTCAAGTACAAAACCAGAGCAAATTCAAATCTTTATTAATACACGGTAAACAAAACAAAATTGTTATTTTACAATAATTATAACCTTCCATAATATATAAGTTATATATTCGTTTCAACAAAAAATGCCATTTTATTTCAAAAGCAAATGCAGCAAATCAAATTTATTTTAATTCGGAACTGTATTGTTTAACGAATTTACATCGGTTTAATCACTTCAAATTTGATTACAAATAATAGGCGGTTAAACGGCTAGGAAATCAAAGCTTCGTGGCAAGAAACATTTATGTCCACCGTTAAAAAAAAGAATCGCCATACAGGATAAAGTTATCGTCAAAAATTTCATCAAATTGAATATTTTATCGCCAAAATGATCTTTTTATCTGCAGTATGAACGCTGGTCGGGTTGGCTACGAGTGTCCATGACAGTATATTTTTTATAGTGTATGTAGAGTATTTGGTAGGCGTGTATTATTAATATAAGAAGAAAGAGACTGTGTTATAGTTTAGTGAGTACATTATAAGTTATTATAGTACAATAGGAAGGTTAACACACGTTAATCATATTTAAACTATATATTAATATATTATACTTATATCAATATAATACATAGCTACCTACCGGTCAGATCTCCATGTAGTGAAATTAAATAGGTTTTAACGTCCTACAGGGAATTCGAAATAAGAGTAGATCGTAGTGCTGCTGTCCGGACAAAATTTCCCTTGACGCGACCTTCCAGGACAACCGGGTAGTTCTTCATTTAGTGTAGTCCATCGAAAGTATAAAAAATCATCATTACTAAAATCGGTACGATAAAACCATAGTCTCGATTATTCATTGTTTGATTTAATCATCAAGACCGTTGGGCAGCAAATCGAATTCAAATCCAATGAAAATCCAACATGTAAGATGGCATCGAGAGATGATTATGGTCTGGATAAGTTAATTAATGTCTAATTAATAATTTATATAACAATTCAGGCCTCAAGAAAGACGTGCAATAGGCAGATTTAGCTCTTGCATATTGTGTGTTTAAATATCATCTGTACAAATATGTTGTTTTTACAAATAAAAAAAAAGAAAAGATTTTCAAAATTTTAGCCGTGTCGTGGTTAAATGCGCCATACCACAATATTACAGATTGTATTTTAATACCCAAATACATGATATTTAAAGTATATTATAATTCAAATTAACTGTTTCAAGACAGACCAATTTAATTTAATTTTTCTATATACATAAAGTATGTAATATTGTAAGGACTTGTAATTATTTTATATCGTTGTTTGTCAATCTAACTTAATTTTGTTTATTTTTTTATATATTTTAAATTTATTTGTCTAACTTAAATTTTGTTTATTTTTGGAGTGAAAATGCAAAATTGAATCATATTGTCGGTGGCATTTCATGAAATTTCGAATCCAACGACAATTTATATTACTACCACTAATCTGCAGTTGGTAAAAATATCAAAGAAAATTAAATGGAATTCTTCTGTATGTTTCATATATTTTTCAATCGTTAATCCCGATGCCGTGTTATAATATTTCGCATCTTTTCAAATCTTTTGTATTATTATTTTCCGAACCTAATTTTTGTTCTCGAATAAATATTTTATTTCAACTTTATTTAATACATTTGACAGTCATTAATACACGCGATATCTGGCAGAAGCAGACGACAGTTGATTTAAACAATATTTACATCAGATAAAATTCATGTCAAATAAATACATTGTCAAAAATAATACGGATTCAAAAACAATTCAAAGCCTTATAATATTTATTCGTCTCCTTAATTACATAAGACGAAAGTAAACGGGTCTACTAAGATTAATCTTTTAGTAGGCTACTTCTAGTTTTATCCAATTCCAATTTTCTTTAACAAACGAATTATTTTTAAGGCAACAATTTGAGATAAATTAATTTTTCTGAAATATTTGAGATGATTTATGTTGATTATAGATGAATGAAATTATGATAATTATTCCAGATATATTAATTTAGCGTAAAGTTCCTGGATAAACACGAGTAGACAATCTGGTGAATGTTTGTAGAGAAGAGAGAGGGGTACAGTGTTGGTATTTTTATCCACCAAGAGACGGGTTGTAGTGAGTGTTTTTACTATAAAGAACAGAGGGTATGATGTTGGTATTTTACAAGTATAGTTATATTGTACACATTAACCGGATCATATTTCTAGGGATATAGATGTGATAGATTCTAATGGATCTACCAAAACTTATCTCATAACCATAGTTACCAGACAACTAGTTCTCAAAGTTTTAAATTATTTTGCCTTTCAAAAAACAGTATTTGGTCATATTTGTCTTTCTATTTTCAGTTATAAAGTTCCAGATTCTGTTATTTAAACCGTCTTTATTATCCCAGTCGAAGCAGAGCAGGACGACGTTATGTTAAATACAATTAAATTTCTGTTATTTAAATTTTGCTAAATTATCCATAATTTGTTTACTCTCTGTTCTGGCGAATATGATTTATATACAAGTAAAGTTGTTTTAATGGCATTTAGACACTGAACAGTAAATAGATAGGGAACAGTTTAATGGAATATAATTACTGCTTGTAGCCTAGTCAAAATATCTCTCGGTAGTGAACAGTAATTGTGATTTAAGTAATATTGTTCTGATATTCAGTAATTGTGTTTCATAAAATTGAGTTCTGATATTTAGGATTGTGTTTCACAAGATTGTGCTCTTTTAATTATATTCCATAAAACACAATAAAATACAATACTGGGCCCTGTTTCACGAAATTTTAACTTAAGATAAAATCCAATTTTAGTAGATACTTCAATTTTGATTGACTAAGCACTAAAATCAATCTAATATTATCTGATCAAATTACTAAAATTGGGATCTTATCTTAGTTAAAATTTCGTGAAATAGGCCCCTGGTTTCTTAAAAATAATAGCTCGGGACTCAAGGATTACATTCTATAGAATTATATTCCAGTATTCATGAATAAATGTATATTATAGAGTGGTCGACTTTTGGTGTCAATTTTTTTTAATGAATACATGCGTACGGAAATTTATATTAATAAATTGTTTTCTACTGTATATTTAAGAGAAATCGGTATAGCTCATATTATTATCTTTATTAACTGATATGACACAGAAAAGTGATTTTAATTGTAACCTTTTTTGACTTTATGTCTTATTTTAAATACATGTATATAAAAAATAATATATCAACCGAATTTATTTTATTTATTTATTCAATAACAACAAAATGTTTATTTCGACTTATTCCACGATTTCATCTATTAATTTATTTACCCACAAAGGCAGGCTGAGGGTATTTCAGAAAGCAATCATTGCCGAGAAATTTAAATGGGGCAACCTCCAATTGTTATACCGTTCGTTAATTTTGAACGAGAAAGAAAACAACTGTGTAAGCAACCGGATAAGAGTTCGTCTCAGGGGTCTCTAAAACGACTTTTAATAAAATACATATTATGATAAACAGTGGAATAAATTCATAATTTGGGCTTAATTGCATACATAATTTTATATTAGAGTAGTTAGAGTCATTATTTCATATAGATATATGAACATTTCAACAAATAAATAAATAAAATTATATATTCTGACAATCAAACGAAAATGTCAAAAATAGTTATCACAATTTACGTCCGCATGATGTAACTGTACAAAAGAAATTTCAAAAATCTCAGGGTATTGAAAATCGGACTATTGTCACAGCTATGTTGTTTAGTATATTTTGATTTCTATTACCTCTCGCCACCGTCTTTCTCAGTTGATTTACGTGATAAAGGTATGACGTTAACTCCCCTCCCCTTTTATTGAATCCCATGACGACCATGTCTGTCTTCGTCATCCCGTTCGATCCCTGGTGTGAGCGTATGTGGCATGGAGAAAGGGGCGCCTTCTCAACCCCGTGGGTTTCCTCCAGGCACTCCGGTTTCCTCCCACTGCCAAAGACCCCTACGCGCAAGCGAATTATTGAAATAAAATTAAACCATATGTTAGTCCCGAAATGACCTAGTTTGTGTCGAGTGGACGTTAAACCCCATTTCTCTCTCTCCCTCGTCATCCCGCTTGGTCTAGCCTGGTAGATGATCAAGCCCCATCTTATTTCATTTCATTTCGTTTGTAATACAGTCTAACCGGAGTGTCCACTGGGGGTCATCTTTTTAACGGTTTGAATTGCATTGACGAAAGATCCTTATGGAATACGTTCAGTTATTTCGGTATGTCGACTGATATTGGTGTCATGTTATTTTATGGTTTGTATTAAACCCTAGTCCCAAAATGACCCAGTTTGTGTCAATGTATATTCCCCCCCTCTCTCTCTCTGTCTCTCTCTCTCTCTCTTTCGTATTAAACCCACTTCATCTTGGAATATATCGATAAAACTATCCAAGCCATAAATGGTATATGTCACAAAAGCGAATGTGTTCGGTTTTCTTTAGTCCTGAGATACGCCTTTATTTGGTACCATACAAAATAATGAACAAAAAACTATGAATGGTTTATGGACCAAACAAAAACACTTTCGGTCTTCACATATCGGTCATATTCTTGCCCTTTGTTTTGGCGCATGTGTCGACAACATGTGATTTCATTCGTTACCTTATTATACGAAGATTTATGGTACTTTCCCTAAAAAATCCCCACAAATTACCTAGAATTAAATACAAGGTTTGTATAATTAGTGAAAACACGAGGTAAGAAGATTGTTGTGGTTTAATTGCCGTCTAATTACCCATTTAAAATGGCGCCATGTAACGCCATGTCAGAAATGTAACGTGATTCAGAATATTGTTATAATATAACGTTTAAAGTTAAAGTAAGAATTTTGTAGTTGGCAACTCCTCAAGTAACTCAGAAGTGGCATGGGTTGTTCCAGATAGATATCTATACATTTAAAGGTCATGTCATGATGTGTGAGAAATATATAATGTTTTGAGAATAATCTTTAAAAACGTCCTTCTTTTCTACATCTATCAGGCTAGTATGGGTCGCGTGAACACCATGCAGTGGGCTCTTCGATCTCATTTTTTTTCGATTTCTAACATGATCTTTAACGTACATTGTTGCTATCTCGTTCCACTGATGACGGGAAGCCATTGCATTAGACTTCCGCGGAACCTACTGGTCACGGAGTTAGAGCCAAATTCATGGTTAAACAGAAAATACAAGCAAGGTAATACAAGTCGGTCGTAATTGGGACTATAATCAAATTAAAAGCCCGAAATCGCTATAAAAATTAAAGAGCATAATTGATCGAGAACTGTTCAGCAAGCACGAATGTAACCTTTTTGTATAATGCAAGACTTTAATTACCGTAGTTGATGATCTCTCTCCCGACGTAAACACAGGTTTATTGCATTATAAAATTCTGAACAAGCTCAAAAGTATATGATCTTGCCTGAAGTCTATATTAAGCAGTAATATAAGATTTTGTATAATTTAACTACCCCGAGATGATGTTTCTACAATCCGTTTATCAACTCTAAGCTAGTTGATGGACTTTAAGACAGTTTGAGAACTCTTTCTCGTGCATATAAACATCGTGTGACAGTTATAGGCCTATTTATTGACGAGTTGATATTTTTTCCGGACCATTTCCCGTCTTGAAATAAAAACAAAAAGCGAAACTAACAAGAAAACAGGTAAAGCTTAGATTATATGGCTGATGGCAACCACTTACATACTGCCGTAATACTATCTGTGTTGATACAATTGTCGTTTATCGTTTATATACAAATACCCTAATAACTCTGCCTTTATTTCTTAATTCAAGAAACATCGGTCGAGAAATTATAATAGCTCAGTTCTTGTGCGTCTCTATTTGCGGCTTCCAATCACACAACATGGCGCGAAACTGGGCGTGACGTTATCGCGCCGCCTATCAGTAGTTAGTGAGTGTATTCCTCCGCCGAATAAATAAGCGAGAGTTAATATCGCTGGCATCTGATAAAGATTTTGTTTGGGATCAACGGAGTATATGTTGTCACTGGCAGTGTTAATATCGACTTAAGGCTTTATGGGACTTTAACAGTAGTTGATGGCATTCTCACGTGTTCCATCATTATCATAATATTGATAATTTGTCACATCCAGCAGACGACTTCAGGAAGTAGGATTTTTATGGACTAATATTTGTTTACTGTCTGTCCAAGATATGGATCAGCGAGTCTACGGGATGAATGCTCCGACACTTCATCATTATTCACATAATTTAACCGGATCCTACGGACTCGGACAATCATTTCATAGGCAGGCGCCGTTCTCCAGTATGTATGGATCGGGGAATTTCCCTAGTGCAAGTTTTGCGTATCCAGGACAATCTTCGGAATGGTCATTCGCAGCATCGCATTCGTCAAATATCGGAATGAACAATTCACTCGGTAGTACCTCGTCAAATATTCTATCCCGGGACAATGGGGAATATTTTTATCAAGGAGGTGTGCAGGTGCCCGGTGGTTTGGGTGCCATGAACAACTCCCGGGGCCTGATGGCAGCAACCGGATCACCCTACTGTGACGTTACGTGCTCAAACTCTTACAGCCCGCCCTTTTCATCCTCCCCGTGTCAGTCGGCCAGTTCATCCCCCGGGTCGGCTGATAGCCTAGATCGCACAAGATTAGGAGGTAGGATATATTCTTTATTAATCCTAGAACTTTTTATAACATTGTTGTTGTTTATAATCCTAATTCATTAATTTTATCAAATTGTCATCCACATCGAGATCATTAAAAGACTGTTTTATTCAAATCCAGTTTAGAAAAAGGATAAACTGAAAAGACAGATTAGCAAGGTATCAATTCGGACATTGGTCAGTTTCTACACTGAAACAAAACAGAATATCCTTACAATTAAGTGTTGACAGTTACGGGAATTGACAGATTAGTGGGATACCAATTCGGACATTGTTCAATAGCTAGTGTCATACTTTCATCAAAACTGAATGCGAATAACAATACCTACAAAGATTAACATAAATAAATATCAATATCTAGATATAATGTCGTTTTGGTATCAAATATTGTTGTAATGAACATTAAATGGCATATCTTAATGGAATAATGTAATATTCTTTTAATGGCCTTTAGTAACTGGATGGAGCAATGAACTATAACATATACTCATGGAAAAACAACTACTGATTTATTTAGGCGACGTATCGAAGAGTATTCTCTCAACGTTATCAAGCTTCATGTGATAACGTTATGCAAAATAAGTCGCCTAAGAAATTTAATAGCTATTTTCCATAAGTATGTGTTATAGTTTAGGCATAATTTAAGTTAATTATTTATCTTAGAGAATAAATCAATAGTTTTTTTTATAATGTAATATAATAGTACTCATGACTAGCAGTTTCATGGATATGGGACAAACTTCTGTTGAATACATAATAATTAATCTTTAAAACTGAACGACGGCGCTTTAATAAAATATATTTGTATTCCAGGTAAACTACTTAATGTTATGGTTACAATTTAAAGCTTGTCAAAAGCACTATTTTATTACATTATAAAAATCAAACTATTAAGCTGCAATTGACTATAGATGAAATACATGTAGTACCTAATAGCTTATTAATTCGAAACTACTGTATTACTTTTTGATAACTTTTTCACATGAAGACAATTAACCCATCAGACCTTCTTATTAAATTCTCTTAATGTAATTAATATCATAATATCTTTGTTGCGTGTTATGTGTTCTGCATGTTGTATTTCTGTTCAGGCGATAGACATGTAATATGATTTCAATGAAACTCATTAGCAATGCTAAAGACGTCATCATCATCATCATCATAATCATCCTACGGATCACGTGGTTCATACCACCCTTAACATTATCCTTTATGTTAATGATGATCATCATAATCATTGCGATCATTAAGTCATCATCATTATCATCATCGTCGTCATCATGCAACGCAATTGCTAATTCATTACAAATGACTGATTAATATAACCGCATTCTTAACACGTTGTAATATCACATTTAAAATTGAATAGTTCGGTATTCCTAATCACTGAAAAGAACTACTTGTTTTGGTCAAACGCGGCCAAAATATTACAAACATTTCGGTTACCAATAATTATTACTGAAATAAGATAATTTTTCATGTGTAGCATATACTATCTATAACACACCTTTCATTGTTTGTCACGTTTTGCAATACTTTGAGAAACAGTAAATTATTCAGATATACAGTAAATTGTCAATATTGGAAAAGTTTTGGTAGGTTTTGTAGATTTCACCGATTACATGATTTCACATAAATATATTTTAATGTTAATCTCATGTGGTAGTATAAACTTTTAGTCCAATTCTGAGATGATTTGAAATATAACAAAGTATCAATCCTATAAAACAAAGGGAAAACGTTTAACGTGATTATCCAAAACATCAAAAGTTCTCTTTCATTTATATTGAATTTCAATTATCAAAATAATATTGATATATGAATTTATAAATTACTTAATTTCTTTTGAAACGACGAATTCGGATGATTTATTAACGAGCAGATGTCATTGATTCAAAACATTATTCGGCAAATCCTTTTTCAACCAGTTATATACTTCTTGTATATGCTTGGAGTTGGTGATAAGTTTCAATTATCCGAATAGTATTGATATTTTGATTTATGATTAAATTCTTTTCTAACTTAATTGTTTCTTTTTTGGGGGTGGGGGGTGGTTAATAACCCTTTTTTTGTTTGGCATTTAGTAATTGAATATACATATTAACACAAGGTAACAATTTTACGGATACACAATTACTGAGTTTAATACTAAGCGACGTTTCGACGAGGATACGCTCGTCTTTATCAAGCAAATAACTTGTTTGAAGCAAGAACTTCAATCAAAGCAACCATTTCACACAGTATTTTAAATTTTACCAGAATTAAATTTCGACTGCGCCCCTTTAACTTCTTGTACACTACATGTGGAATAAATTTTACATTCTTGGTCTGTTCCACTTAAATATTGTAAATTTGCTGTTAACGGGTTTATTGTTTTCTGACATATATACAAGTTAACAACAGATTTTATTAGACATCGTCCAGAAACTCGAGTGACATTAATAATGATTCAACCATTGAATGCATTACTACCTTTTATTAACCAAGTATTTCAGAGGGAAACATGGATACCATCAGAAGTTTTAAAAGGTCTGTGATGTTGCTAACTCCGATCGAGTTTTATTCTGATGTATTAGTTGGTATCTTCTATTTTCAATTCATTATATCTGTGTAAATATTGAATAGCATTTAACTCTTTTGGACTGAGTACATCTACCTTTACAATATTGTAGTTTGAAAAGGAAACTTTAATTCCTCGAATGACCAATGAGCGGCTTTCATACAACAGTTTTAATATTCATTTACATCTTATATTTAATTATATTCAATTTATTAAAGAGAGAATATGTAAGGTTTATATAGAGCTGGTCGTTCTTGCTGCAATAGATTCAAACGGATCATTCAAAATTAATACATACAAAATTTTCTTCTTGAGAAGGTCATCTTCAATAGAAGGCTTGATCTCGCCTTTACTACGCACATCTTAACAAGTTAGATGTTGTAAAACTCGCGGACGATGCTTAAGGAACATGAGAGAAGGTATGAGTGTTGGAAGATATCGTATAGATTGTTTAGTATTGTTGCAACGGTACTGGATACACCATTATCCATTTTTTTGTTAAATCTTTAAATCTAGCGGGCATTCTAATCCATTTAAATCTCTGCCATCCCGTGGCCTAATGAGTTAATTATGGATCTGCCATGTTAATAAATATCGAAATAATAGTTTATATAACATTTGAAGCTAATGAAAATACCCGAAATAGGATGATTTACTTCTTCAATAATGCATCTTTAAACGTGTTGCAATGATAAACCTGGTTTCCAAACTTCGATCAAATTTGAAGTAGCACATATTCTTGCCCAGCTGAAAGTTTATCGTAACCGGGGAAATATATTTGACTCTCTTAGAATCATACGTTATTAGGGTCTAAAACGAAGTGTCATTGTGTCAACTGGCGTGGCGTCGATTCCCCGATTGTATATGACAAAGAATAGGTCGCCTGTCCATCCTCGTGGGTTTTCCAACCGAGTGGGTTTTTCCCCGGGCCCTCCGGTTTCCGCACACTTCTAAAGACCCTACGCGCATGCAAATTATTGTTATAATAAAAGTTTGTGTGTCGAGTGGAGGTTAAACCGCATCGTCCCTCTCTCTGTTTCTGTCCCTCTCCCCCTTTCTCAAACTAAGGGGGAGAGAGAGAGAAATGGGGTTTAACGTCCACTCAACACAAACTAGGTCATTTCGGGACTAACATATGGTTTAATTTTATTTCAACAATTCGCTTGTGCGTAGGGGTCTTTAGCAGTGGGAGGAAACCGGAGTGCCCGGAGGAAACCCACGAGGTTGAGAAGGCGCCCCTATCTCCATGCCCCACATACGCTCACACCAGGGCTCGAAACCACAGCCGCAAGCCAGAGGTGACCGGCCAGCTAGAGGTCGAAGCGCGGCACTCTAGTCCACTAGGCCATCCCAACCCCCCACTCAAACTAAGGGCGTCTTCACTAGCAATGGGGTGATGGAAGGTGGGATGTTAAACCGAGGTCCGTTTCATGTTTTAAATTATGAATTCTCACGAAACTTTCATTCAACTATTACCAGTGCCACATCCTCTACGCATTTACTTCCAGGGTTATTTTATACGCCGTTACAGAATTAATTGAGCAGCTGCGACTATAAATATGTACAAGAAAATGTGTTCGTAGTTGAAAACTATCCCAAAACCTAAGATTTGACTCTAGTGTCTCATCCAAATATCATCTCAGTGTATTTCGTATTAAACTCGGCATATATTAACCGGTCATTTTGTTGTTAATAATTAAGAATTATGTAATATTTACCACAGCAAATTCAGATCTTTACATTTTGATGATTTGTGTTTATTTAAAGTATGTATTCAACAAGAAACGAAATGTTAATTAATGTTCGGCAAAGGAAATGAAATTGGTAACGTTCTATTTCTTATAGTATTCCACGGTATTATAGAGTTGAAACTTGAGTGTTGACTGTTGTACATTTTCTCCATTTAGAAAGGAATTAAGACGTTAACTCCATAGCATACACTGTTTTGTGCCCAAAAACCAAAGAGGATTCTAAAAAATAAAATAAAATTTGTCATCGCGTTCCAAACTAAAATACTACTATCATTAAGCAATAAACACTCAGGGATAATGTGCAAAAACTATCGCAGTCATATTTAGTGTCATAATTCACAAACGCACGCACATGAAGACACACATGCATCACACGAACATGCACTTTGCAGGAATAAGTAAATCGTACGCGTTGTTGATAAAACAATAAACAACACAAAATAAACAATTTTCTTTCAGCACTCGTAACTATCATTGGGTGGCGAACATTCATTATTATGACATCATTCAAATAAATATGAAGTAAAAAATATCGTAAAGCGAGAACAAATATGAGACAAGTAAGAAAGAAAAACATATAAATTATAGAAAGATGAAACGTTAGTTTTTGATGTTACTTATGATAATATTCGTAATGTATCGTTTTACCTATTTTTGTCTTTCGACTGTTGATGTTAGAATTGATGTATAACGTAATAAACCGATGCTGTGATAATCGAGTCACTGACAGTAGTTTCTCATACAATAGTGTTATGCATCTGTTGCGTCAGGTACCATCACATTTGAAAAGTACCGACGCTGCTTGCTGTTGTTCGATTTTGTCAAAGTTAATTTCCCTCTGCATTGGGCTGTTTAAAGTCTCCATTCTCATTCTTAAAGCCCCTAATTTGATGGCTTTTGAATTCATTTACAACCACAATATCGTGAACGCTGGGTCTCTGAAATATCATTCCGTTCAGAATTTACCAAAATGTGATGAAATGAAAATGTAGTTAGCGCAAGTCAAACGCGGTCTCATGCCAAGAAACAACGTGCGTGAGTTTTACAACATCGAGCTTGATACAGTCCTACCCACAACCCACCGCGGGTGCTACTACGGATAATCTACTGAGGGAATTTTAGTAAACCCATGCGTGGGACTTACGCGCCACTTGCGTGTGTACGGCACCGTATTGCAGACCGACCGTAGAGACTGGTGAAAAGTATAGCGCAAAACCCTGTGCATGCGTTATCCACTAGATCATTCACTCCCCTGCGCTGTATGCAGTCCCGGCATTAGATAAAGAGCTGCCCAATGTCATTTCTAACACCCCCCACCCCACACACACACTTTCACGACTAGAAGGAGACGGAAGTATGTTTTAAACAAATTGCGCAACGACGAGAAATGAGATTACGAATGATTAATCTAATTATCTAAATCTGAATATCAAATATTGTACTTGAATTTCAGAGAATCGCACTGATGTTGTCATCGCAACTTGGAATCATACTCTTTTTGCTTGTAAAAAACGACTTATCAGATGTTAAAATTAAAATATTCTTTATAATTTTATTTAACAAGATAATATAAGAGTTTGGTTCTGTTCAAGATGAAAACAAAACCGATTACAAAGGAAATTTTCAGTTATTTTCTTTTTATAAACTGGAAACGGTTCTATACACTTGGTAATCATGGTAATGTTCTTGTACTGATTGGGGCGGTGCCATTTCAAAAAGAGGCCCAAGGCTCCGCTAATTCGTGTATTATCGACACGATCCTTGGCATGCTTGTTTTCCGGACAATTCCACATCCATTAACAAGAGTAAATTTTACCAAATTATTCATCGTGACAATATATTTTGTATTTAATAATAAAACTTAATTCTTAAATGAAAACTTTTACTAATATAAAATAAAATGACAACGAAAGTGTTCGTTTAAAGCAGGGTCCTGTTTCGCAAAATCATAACTAAAGATAATTCAATTTTGATTTACTAAGCACTAAAACCAATCTATTATTATCCAATCAAATTATTGAAATTTGGATTCTATCTTAGTTAAAATTTCGTGAATCAGGCCCTTGATCGGTATTAACGAAATGAAGAACGCTGAATAACAATATCCCAATGATCGTCGATTTTAAAATTTGAGGCTCATTGTTTTTCATCCATCATGGTTCTGTAAACAAACAACTTTCCTCCCGAGTAATTCACAGACTATTGAGATGAGGAAGCCACGAGATTAGATCTATATTTTGATGTCTATATTGAAAGATCAAGTTTTTCTCTTAAAGAGAATTCCAGGTCTAACAAGAATAAGATGGACTTCATTTCGTTTTCTCTGTCGTGTTCCGCGAAACAATCACAGAGATTTTAACTACAGGGTTCACTGAGCCGGCAAAATAACTTGTTTCTGAGATTCGTTTACTTCGACATGAAGCATATCCGCTTACTAGTAAGCCGTAAGAATATTGTTTGAAGGTGTTGAGAAGTTGGTAAGCAATGATTTGGAACATGGAACAACTTAATAATTGTGTCTCTGCCACGAATGAAAGATTTCGATTGCTATTTTAGGATAGAAGAGCCACACATACAACCGTTTATTGTAAATAGTTTTTGAAGAATATGTTAAACAGACAAATACGATTTTCAAGGTGGTACTTAAAATCCTTATACGGCATTTAGTAACTGAACATATGATTAATAACACAAATTTATATGGAAAACAATCACTGAGTTTATTTCACCGTTTCTCACGTTGTGTGAAATAAACTCAGTGATTGTTTTCCATATAAATTTGTGTTTTATATCAACGTGGTACATGTAACTTTGAAATTGTGACGTGTCGGTTTTCTGTCAAAAGGATCAAGGACTTTCGGTCGTTTCTGGAATTTTGCATCTACTTCTACTAAGGGTGATATCGTAGACAAGGTCCTTCTAAAGCTTGTTTTGCGGGGAATTAGGGGGTGGGGGTATTTCTAGTAGGTCTGGTGTTAGCTGTTGATGACATATAAGTAAATAAAGCCATCAGTCTGTCGGGTTTTATTGTCAGTATTTTAACCACCAGGTTTTTACATCCCGTCTTTCTGGTTGAACACACAAGGTTATCATATTCTCGTCGATATCTCTCTCCTATATCAAAATGACTTTACAATATGGCCGACAATATGGTCGACAGGCTTCAGGCGATCGGGTGTGTAGGTCCATGTTCAATATATATCATAGTTTGGTTTCACATTTTAGATTTGTTCTACAGGGTTGAACCTAGTTGAGTGACAAAAATATTATTAAAATCGCGATATTTTGAACCCATTTGACATAAATACTATAAAAAAAACCCACCATATTTTGACTCTAATTGACAGAAACCACTTTTAACAACCACGAAATTTTGACTACACATTAATTAATTTTGATTTAACTCTTAGAAGGGATGGCCACACCCCCCACCCCCTTGAAAGGAACCCTCAGGGCCGCCCCTCCCCCATCCCTGTACGCCACTGATTGGGTCGATGGGTCTCGAAATTCAGCAGTTTGAAACAGAATGATCGTTAACTTTTAAGACTACAGAAATTGTAAAAGATTTGATTGTTGACAATGTGCAGCACATATGATGGGGAATAAATCAGTTAACGCTTCTAGCTAATTCTGGCTTTGGTGAACAAAGTTTTAATACATATACCAGTACAACACAAGTTCGCTCATTTTGGTTTCAGGGGTCGGGAAAATCTCCCCAGATTCTCAAATTAATTTGAATTTAAAGAAAAGGCGTCTCGCTTTTGTCCTTTGTGCTGTTGCAAGTCGTGCGTTTGATACGGCGCCTTCGGCAGATTTACTGTTTAGATAACATTTTACGATCACAAAATACTCTTTATTCCGATTGAGGTAAAGCCGCGTGTAGATATACCGGGGCCATTGGGAATGGGTACATATTAAGGCAGTAAAAGGCAGGTATTTGCCCTCTTGGTGTACATCATATCGTATTGTGTCATCGTGTAGACTGGAGGTTATCAACAACACACTATTCTGTAAGAACAACCGTTTACCACACATGATTCATGTTTGAAGATGTGCTCGCTAGGAAAAATATATGTTACAAAAATCTTCTTCGTGGGAAAGAACTGGGAATTGAAAATATCGTTGATGGCAGGATGAAAATATAAAAGGGGGTTATGAAATCAACGTGAATTTTTTGTTTAGATATTGGCCGAGACAGACAAATAAATGTTCCCTGAAAGATAACATTTAAACATTTTCATGGAACTTTGTTTTTAGATTCCAATAAAAAGGGTTATAGGTGATTAAATTGCCCAGAACATCATTTGCGAGGTTGATAAATCCTTGTAAACTGTAATATTGTAAAAGATGAATAGCTAAAAGGAATTTCAGTCCGTGTATTGTTTAATTCCGTTGGTTACCCTCCTCTCTCTCTCTCTCTCTCTCTCTCTCTCTCTGAGAGGGAGACTTTAACGCCCACTCGGTACAAACGTGGTCATTTCTGGACTCACATATGATTTAATGTTATTACAATTATTATCTTGCGCGTAGGGGTATTTGGATGAAAACTCACGGTTGGACAGCCGACCATATAACTTGTCAAATTCGAGCGGGGATTCGTAACACGTTAAACCACTGGACTCCTCCCTTCACCCACCCAAGAACCAGCGCCATTGTTTGGTTTATTTCTTGTAGTGAGCATCTTTTAATCCGATAGAATCCGAGTCAGCAAACTAGCTATCTACTGCTGATATTTTTAATTGATTCTCTTGAGTACATGTTAATGTAATTCAAACCGTGGACAATTTTATATTTTGTCGCACACATCCTACAACTAAATAAGAAAGGGTTATTTTAAATTCAGTTATCATTCCATTTCAAATGGAGTACGAGGTGATGGAGTTAGAGAACTGACAACTTGGTACTGATTACCAATAACCAAAATAGCGCCTGTTTACAGTGAACGACATAGATATAGACCACTGAGATCAGTACGGGATAAGGGTCTTGAGGCGAATGGAGGGTGTATCTAGGGGATTAAGGTTTGGAGAAATACCAGCAAAGAGAAGAGGGAAAGGATAAGGATTTTGAGTGAGGGGTGAGGATATCTCAGCGATGTAAAGAACCGGTCTATTGACAACCAACAAGTCAATGATAAACAGGGATCCTGTAAAAATTTGGAAGGTTGTTTTGAAAATGTGTTCCATTTCCGTTGCTCTCGGCTAACCCGGCTACAATGAGTGCACCGACTTTAACTACCAGAATTTAGTGTTGATTCTAAAAACAGCTCAACTCATTTCAAACACTCGTTACTTTAACCTGACGCAAGTTTACACCCCGGCTGTGTTCCAACCAACCCGTGTCGGTCGCGAGAGTTGTATCAAATTTAGGAAGTATGTAAAAATTTGGGAACCTATTTTCCGGAGCGCAATAAAACATTAACGGCCTCTTAATATTATTTTTTAAGTGCAAACTATTACGCATATAACTCAACAATTACAAAAGATTCGAAACGGATTTTTGAATTTTTTTATCAAACATATTACTGCGGTAATCTGCACTTTCTTTGAAAAAATAAAACAATGGTCGAAAAAATTCAATATTCCTTTTAAAAAATCACCATACCCTATTGTTGTCGTTTTTGCACTAAAAAAGGTCTCTTTATTTCAATAAACGACAGATGCATATGTAAGAAGCTAACTTTGGTAAACAATAGAAATGATATTCTCGTCACGAAGTACGCAAGCATAATATAGCATGTAAATATAAAATAGAAATCTATACATATACTTTTGTGTCTATTTGATATTCAGTATCATCGTGTCTGTAAAATATATTTTATTTGCTTAAATAAAATAAAACCAAGAACGAACAATTCAAACCATTAGACAGAATTCGAAATCCTAAAAAAAGTTAAAGGCAAAATAGTGTAATCAGCAAATCCCTATATAAGTATTCTTTTCCAGTTTTCAACACATTGTCTGTAGTTTTAATACAGTATATTACGTTTTAACACATGTTGAGTTTCAATCGAGTAAATTGAGTTTTAATACAGTATATTGAGTTCTATTACAGTAAAATGAGCTTCAACAGAGTAAATTGGGTTTTATTACAGTATATTGAGTTTTACAGTAATTGAGTTTTATTACAGTACATTGAGTTTTAATATCATACATTTAGTTTTAACACAGCATATTGAGATTTAATACCATCCTGATATTGAGTTTATCACATTGAGTTTTCACACGGTAAATTGAGTTTTAACAAAGTATATTGCTTTATACGACAGTATATGGGGTTTCATATCACATTGAGTTTTAAAACACAGTAATGGGGTTTTGATACAGTTTTTTAAGTGTTATATTGAGTTTATAGTTGAATTACTAGTTGTTTTAACAATGTATAATGAGTTTATAGTTGAATTACTAGTGGTTTTTACACTGTATAATGAGTTGATACTTCCATTACTAATGCGGTTTAACTCTGTTTATTGAGTTATAGTTACTAGTGGTTTTAACTCAGTATATTGAGTTAATAGTTAAATTACCAGTTTGGCTTTAACTCAGTATATTGATTTGATAGTTGAATTTCTACTATGGTTTTAGCATTGCTTTGAATAAGTATAATATATAATATATATCAACTCCATACATAGACTCGAGGTTTGTTTTTTTATTGGGGGGGGGGGGTATAAATCAAGAAACAATACTGCTACTTTATCAATGCCAAATTTATTGCTAAATGCCATGGTTAGGTCTGTTTCTACACCGTGCTGTTTCTCGTATTGTACTTAACGCTCTCGACCAAAACAAACCATCTTTCTTTTATCAAAACCATAAACACAAATATTTTCTTTAATGCAACACAATCGTTATTTTCTACAGAGTTTTGTGTTAAAACAATCACAATGCATCTTGTAAAAATTATCAAAATAAATAAGAAATATTTGCCGTCATATCAAATTTTGTGTGGCTTGATTTTCCCAAGAGTGTCCAAGCTGAAGACAATCAGCACTGGGAACATTGGCACCGCTTTACCCCAAACAAAAAACTACTTTCAAAAAACTTTATTAATGCGATGCGACATAGTTTTAGATATCTTGGGTTCCATGCGGCATGGTCAACAATCTCCAGTACTATTGTCATCAAATATCTTCACCTGACAAAGAATAACTCCGCTTTGTGCGCATGTATTGTTCTTTTTTCAACTTCCGGGTTATGTCAGTTCCCAGTAAGTCGCGTCTGAAGAAGGTAAATGCCGGGAATTCGCCGCACATATGTAACACGTTCGTTTCAATCGCCAAAACAGACGAGAAAATGTGAAATATCATATTTTGATTGAAAACTTCTGACGCCGACTAAACTTATCTTTTGATGTATATGTGTATATTATTCAATGATTGTAAACCGCGGTTTCGTATTAGACAAATATTTATATTGTTTTCCACCAGATTTGTTTCGTTTTGTTTTATCTGGGAGTCACATTCACGCGGTGAGATATTTTGAACGATACCAATAAATATTATGTTGGTATCAGTGTAATTTCTAGTGTGATTTGATCGTGAAATAAAAAGATTGGAGAAGATAGCGGAACGAATTAGCAACCTATTTGACATCAGTGGTGTCGTTTACCGAATAATAATACTCGTGTTTAAAATTATATATTCATTAGTATGTTGAAGGGAGGGGTGTTAGTGATGGTATCATTGATGTATGTTTATCACAAATACAGGAATGAAACAACATCTGATAATGTCACAGATTGTTTTCTTATGCCAAAGAATGAATGTTAAGCATGCTCATATTATAATGAAATATTGATTGACGTTTTTGGGAATGCGATAGGTGAATAAAAATGAAATGGGGTTTAACGTCCCATGTTTCTGCACCAACCGGTCTAACGATAAATATTTTGCCCGCACAGCGTGACTAAAGTCCTCTATGATAGCGAAATCAAACCGTCAAAGATTTGTTTTAACATAAAATCCGAACAACTAGACACTAGGACCCTCAAGGTGAAGCAGCTCAGAAAATCCCAAGGAATTTCTTCACCCTATACCGGAAGTAAATCCAGTACCCCCCGATAACCAATCGTCGCTAGCTAACATGTTTTACCCGTGTACACATTGGCGTGCATGTAAAATATCCCTTTGCAGTTGGAATTCGATATAAGAGTAGGCCGTAGCGCCGCTGCCCGGGCAAATTTTGCCTCATAGCACACTGTATGACGTATGTCCGTCTTCATTGGCCCAGGTTAGGAGCAGAACAGTGGGACGTTAAACCCCATTTTATTTCATTTAATTTTGTACCTTTGTATGAAGACCCTAGCCATCTGAGAACAAAATCGATAGGATCTCATCACACGGCAATGGAGCTTGCTGACTGTGGGGAAACTGGGGGTCCATATAAACAATTCTGAGTGTACGGTCAATAACTATAGCCATTTCATTGGAACGTGTGTTTTATTTATTTTGTGGAACCCAACATGATATTTGGGAATAAAGGGGTTTCTAACATAGAACCCATATTCCAATACATTAAAACCAACGGTTATAGAAACTCACGGAACATTTATAATTCAGGTCTGTTATTCAACAATATTATTTGGGAAAATCGCCAAATAAAAATATTTATTTACGATAGTAAATTTGAAGATTTTCTACTGCGTTGTTTGGTTCTGTATACTCTAGTGGCATTTCTTCAATATATAAATACAATCGACTACATTCGCTGGTAGAAAATCGCCACTGTCGGAATAACATTTCTCTCATAGTCGGTCTTCACTAGCACAGTCGATCTAGAAAATTTGCACGATGAAGTCATTTTCAATTCATTTCATTTTACTGTTCGCACTGACTCTTTCTTTCAATAGTTTGATCTTGGTAAAGACATAATAATTATCATAATATTTAGAAAATATCCAAATAATCTTGACGTTTAAGAAAGAAAGAGATATTTAGATCTTCATTAAGAGAAAAAAGTTTTAAAATGTCTCGCTTTCTGCAAATCTCGCTGGCGGGTAAAATATTTTTTTATCACTGTGGTGATTTGGATATTTTCATTCGGCAAAATACGATATGTGGAAGGCTTTAGATTACGATAGAGGTCAATAACAGCGATAATTCAATATGAAGTTATCACACACGAGATAAGAATAACTGTAATTAAAGAGAATATGGTTTCTTCATTAGTCACACACCAAGTCGTTCTAGCGGTAACCCAATCTACCTTACCAAGCTTTCTTCATCTTACACTCTTCCACATTCCTACTCCCTTTTTTCAATTCAATACTTTTGGGAACGACCGGTTTTCTAATTATGTATTTTCATGATATTTGCAGAACTTTTAAATTAAAAAAATAAACCCAAAATATTTTTCTGCTAATGTACTTATTAAGTTGCTAACAAAAAAAGTTTGTAATATCTATTTGTTAATTATTCAACTACTGAAGGATGTCCTAATCGAGAATTCCCTCTTTCTACAACCCTTTACAAGAAACGTGTTAATTATGTTAAAGGAGATGAGATTTTGCAAATGTCGTCCAAACACTGAAAAAAACCTTGTGTTGGATCGCAACACAAGTACTTGTGTTAAAACTAATCTACACAAGTTTGTGTTGTTTTGCATTGCATTTACATAAACTTGTGTAGATTTGTAAAAATCTTGTGTGTTTTCATATCAGTAACACAAGTATTGTGTAGGCCTACCGTCAACCAAAGATTTTTTTTTTTTTTTTTTTGTTTTTTGTTTTTTTCTTTTTGTTTACAAAGTCAGAATTCGGGAGTTCACAAGTTTAAGAAAAGTAATAAAATAAAAGGTTTAATTCAAATCCCGAAAATAACATGGGGTTCTTCACTGGAAGAGTGTGCGCACTAATTAATCAGACAATTGCCGGGCAGACTTGAATGTTAATTGGTGTTAAGTTGTCTATAAAGATGAAATGTCTGGTTGTCTTTTTTTATTGATCCAATAAACTGATATATCAAAGGAATATATAGTGTACATGTGATTTTCAGCACCCTTGTGTTTGTCAAAATTGATTCAATGTGCATTGGAAAACAATGAGTAAACTCTTAGTAATGTAATTAGTTGGTGTAATCGAAATTGGACAGTATATTGGTTAACTAAACAGTAACCAATCAAATCTAATTAATCTTCCAGATTTGTCTCATAATTGATTTATTGATACAATGGTTCACCAAGTTATCTATACTCTATTTGATATTTTATCAGCGACATTCAGTTAGACATTTAACTGTAGGACGCCATGTTTCGTAGTAGTGTCAACCGAGAGTGATATTTTTAAAAATATAATTGTCACACAGTATACAAGACCGCAGGTTTGTAAAATTTAAAAAAAAAATAAAACCGTGTATTTAATTTAGCATCGATTTATTGTTTATATGTATATTACTAATAATTAAAAACAAACAAGTCAGACCAAGACTTGTTCTAGAACCTCGTAATCTTCAACGTACGTTATTCGTAGAATATTTTTCTGGATGTTAGAGACTAACTCAGAACAATTAAACCGGAAGTGTGTATTTGATAATGGCGGACAAGAAAATTTTTTTGATCGTTTCCAAAGCGTCCCGGACCCGGTAATTCAGCAGTCTAACGAATTTGTCTTAATTTTTCTGAGTACGTGCTTTATTAATATTATTCGGCGCTACATCGTTGTTCAAATACTTGTACTTGCAAAACACAACACCAAATGGGACCAGCAGGTAAGAATTTCTCTTCATTTTATAACTCGCCAGGCAGCCATCTTTGTTTCGGGCAAAATGAGAAATACGTGTATATCAGGCATGGACTATAGCTAGATACTAACTTTTGTACTAGTTTAATTGGAATTTAATCTTAATTTAAACATATTTTATTGTTCTAAGTAACAAGTGGATAAGGCACAAGTTTTACAACTTACTTAGAACGCCATCTTCAAAATGTAATCTTATCTGTGTAAAAGAAAAAACAACCAAACAAACCTTTTATTTTTATATTAATCAATGCAACGTACTGATTCAGAAACTAACACCTGTCGTCTGAAGTTTCTCTATAATTTCTTCTTTTTATTTCAGTCATTGATGTTAGCATATAGGCCTACTCCACAAAGAAAAACTGGTAAGTATTTCATTTTCTTTTAATATATTTTTTCTAATAATATCACTATCAGTAGTAATATCCAGTCAAGAGAGAGGGGAAATCGGGTTTTAATTTCACTTAACAGAACTGTGCGATAAACATGTCCTTGTATTAAATTGGTGGAATCAAGTAGGCCCATGCATGATGATATATATCCTAGAATCAAGTAGGACTGTTGTTACATTTCCGCTATTTTCCTGAGCACTGACCATTGTGTATGTTGTGTTTATATTAATTCGACATAAACTTTGGAGTTGTTGTTAGTGTTTGTTGCATAACAGAATGGTCTATTTCAAATATGATATTTGCATAAGTATAAACGTAAATCGGCAGTGCTGGACACACTAGCAGAAGGATTCTGCTGAATCAATCAGCGCTAAATTCATGTAGTGTGTACACTGACATTCGCCCAAATCAAACAGGTTTGATATATTTGGCTGAACTATATTTGATTGGTGTGCTCGCTTTGTTGAAGCATTCGTCTAGTTTTAGAATTCATTAGCCAATAAGCACACATTCATATCAAGAAGTCACATGAATTTTTTGAAGACAAATGTTAAATCATGTGACCTAAAAGGTAATGTAACTGTCAACTGAGTGGTGAATCTGAGGAGGGAGAAAAAGAGAGAAATGGGGTTTAACGTCCACTCAACACAAACTAGGTCTTTTTGGGACTAACATATGGTTTAATTTTATTTCAATAATTCGCTTGCACGTAGGGGCCTTTAGCAGTGGGAGGAAACCAGAGTGCCCGGAGGAAACCCAAAAGGTTGAGAAGGCGCCCCTATCTCCATGCCACATGTGATCACACCAGGGCTCGAAACCACAGCCGCAAGCCAGAGGTGAGCGGCCAGCTAGAGGTCAAAGCGCGACACTCTAGACAACTAGGCCTGGAGTATCCACTCATTCGGCTGCAATTTTGTGCCAATTGAATTGGGCAAATAATTTGAGCACATCATTCTGGTGTGTCCACAGCTTTACTAGAAAAGTCTGTATTTTCTAAAAACCAACAATGGGGCATACCCAGAACAAAAATATAAGGCCATACCATGCTATCGGGTTACATGCACGCCAATGGGACTGCAGGTTTTTGGTTCCATGGAACAATACAAATGCACTTTCTCAGGAAAAACTGAGAGCAAACCCGCCACCTCCAGAATAGCAACCCGCACCTTACTCACTCAGCCACATGGCTATCGTCTAATTACTGTGACAGTCCAGTCAAATGACAAACAAGGGTTATTAAAATAGATTTTCACGGCTTATGTAAAATCTTCAGGATTCAAATAGTTTTGGATACCGTAGATATTTTAGTTTCAATTTCATATCACACAGTTTGTATATGGTAAGATATCTTAAAAAGTTAATTACATGTCACATATTCATATTTTTCAGTTTCCATATTAGATGCCATAGCAAATAAAACATCATATAATAAAATAAGAAAAAAAAACAAATATGGGAGAAGAAAAAGCTGAAAGAATGGGGTTTTTGGAGGGTGAGTGTTCAATTCTAATAGAAAAGATTGTTGATATGGTAATTTGAAATCTCACCATTAAATGTGTTTGGCACAATGTAGCCGGGTTGGAGCGGAGGTGACATTAGCCTCCATTTCAGTTTATTATTTTGAAATATAAAATTCAATTTAGTATAGTAAAAGTATACACACACATGTATGTGCACATATGACTGTCTCATTTGTGGAGAGTCGAGGTGGGTAAGACGCTGCAGGTTGCTCCCAATGTTGACGTAGAAAATTCAGGATGGAGGGCCTGACAAGGACATTCGTCTAGTTGTTCAGATTGAACAACAAAACATGGTCCTGTGTTCACATTGGCATGCATGTAAAAGATCCTCTGGCAATTGTAATTTGATACAAGAGTATGCCTTAGGGTCGCGGTACCGTGCGAAATTTCAGTCCAAAATCTCAAGGCCTTTTTGTGACTTCTAAGGGGGTGGGGGTGAATTGCTGGTTGGATGGCCGGATGGTTAGGACATGCGCGCTGTATCATAAAGCTGCGGGTCCTCCAGTTGCTCTCACTCCTAATGACCCCTCAGTGCAAGCAAATTATTGAAATAAAATTAAACTGTATGTTGGTCCCAAAATGACCTAGTTTGTGTCAAGTGGATGTTAAACCAAATTTCTATCTTTCTCTGACTCTAACCCATTTCATTTGAGCATTATATTCTCTCTGGGCCTGTAACTTGACAAGACAAAAGGAGTGTTACACAATGTTGAAACAAAATAGAAACTAAGTCTCAATGTGGCAAAATAAATTGTTTATTTAAACATTATGAACCATATAGAAAGTATTCTTATTTCCCACTTTTTATTTTTTAGGCTGAAGCACCCTCGGAGTAGAATTTAATGAATGATAAAAAGAAGAGAAACCAAGCATCAATTTATTTTATCATTCTGGAAAAGAATGCATTTGACCCAATTTTAAATATTTATTTTTTGTTTTTAATGTTAAGTATTCTTCGAAAACACAATTAGATTTTAATCCTCTTATTATTTTTGTATAATATAGAAAGTAAAGTGACATATAAATCACGTAAAATTTGGTCGGAAATCATAAAAGTATTTAATAGGCATTATCTAGAAACCAAATGTAGATCAGATATACCCAGAATTACAAAAAACCTTGACCTACATTATGGTGACTTTTCCTTGCTTATGAAACGAAATAAGGTTTAATATCCTAATATCCCACTTTTCTGTGTTATTAGGGCGATTCTGCCTTACAGTCTACTCTTATATCTAATATTTCAACTGTCAAGGCTTCATTAAAGGGAACTCAGGGGGTCGAATGGTTAACAGGCACACATTGGATCAGGATGTCTGGCAATGAGTCAAATATGTCAATTGTCAAGGGTACTTTAAAGTGAACACAGTCAAAGTGGCTTTGATTCAGGCTTGTACCCAGTTTGTGTCAAGTGGACGCTTAACCTCATTTCTATCTCTTCTTTAAAATACACGGCAATGTGTACATTAGATCAAGGTTTTTTGTCCTATCCAAACAACTATATATTGTCCCTTCCCACGTCCTACACTACTGACATGGAGGAACTATGCTTGGAACTCCAGTTGAAATTTCTCGGCCAATGCCTTATACTCACCGTGGCTATCCATTGCTTATGATTTGTAATTGTATATAAATATTTTGTACATATTATTCAATATTTGCCATTGTCTCTCATATTTTTATATTTTAATCCTGCAGTCTTGATGCTTTGCTCCTTATATGTACAAAATATTCATTTTGTTCGGGTTTTTTTTCCTAATGAGGAAAGAGTTCTACACCATTTTATTACTCCTGTAAAATAGGTCATTTTTCTTTTGTTAATTTTCTGTGTATGCTAGTTATTTCTAGATTACTCAATAATCACATGTAATTCGACTTATAACACTTTTCACTGTTTGAAAGTAATTCAAATAAGTGGATAATTTATCTTATTAGTGCTTGGTATATATCTTATTAATTTAAATATATTTGAATTATATATTTTGGGGGTATGGGGTAGGGATACTGTCTTTATATGCTAGTTCTTGTTGATGCTTTGCTCCGTATATGTACAAAATATTCATTTTGTTTGGGGTTTTTTTCCTAATGAGGAAAGAGTTCTACACCATTTTATTACTACTGTAAAATAGGTCATTTTTCTTTTGTTAATTTTCTGTGTATGCTAGTTATTTGTAGATTACTCAATAATCACATGCAATTCGACTTATAACACTTTTCACTGTTTGAAAGTAATTCAAATTAGTGGATAATTTATCTTATTAGTGCTTGGTATATATCTTATTAAATTTAAATATATTTGAATTATATATTTTGGGGGTATGGGGTAGGGATACTGTCTTTATATGCTTAGTATTTGTTGATGAGTAAAGAAAAATTTAAATAGCTATTTTATAGTTTGTGATTTGAGGCTGGGGAGGGGGGCGTTCTTTAACACAATTTTATTAATATTATTTTTCTGTTAACATTCCAAATATCATTTTATGAATAAATAATAATTTAACAAAAAAAAATTATTGTTACCTCATTTATCAAACTTTGCAGGTTAAACAGAGCAAAAGGGGGGATGCTGCATGGGAAAAGTTGCTATATTGGATATAAAGTGAGGGAAATACAACACAAGTTTTTGTTGATGGTTATACACAAGTTTGTATATGAAACCACACAAGTTTCAGAAATTTCAACACAAGTTTCAGATATTTCAACACAAGTTTCAGAAATTTCAACACAAGTTTCAACACAAGTTTCAAAAATTTCAACACAAGTTTCAGAAATTTCAACACAAGTTTCAGAACTTTCAACACAAGTCTTGTGTAGATTTTCACACAAGTTTCAACACAAGTTTGTGTTGTTTGACAAATTTTAACACAAGTCTTGTGTTGTTTCAGCATTTAACACAAGTTTGTGTTGTTTCAACACAAGTTTGTGTTGTTAAATAGTAACACCCAACTTGTGTTGAAAACAACACAAGTTTGTGTTGTTTCAACACAAGTTTTTTTTCAGTGAACATGATACTTCGATCATTGTTAGATTACCACATGATCAATTTCATTCTTCATATATGTTGTCATGCGCACTGTAAGGGGACAGCGATGTGTCCGCCTACTCGTCTACGACTTACTATTCTCATGGCAAGCAAACGCAGAGTTTTGAAAAATCTCATAGGTCTTAAAGGACAATATTAATGCCAGTCATGACACTAAAATATGTATAATAATACACAAAAATAGAAAAAAATATGTATAATAATATACAAAAATAATAAATATATGTATAATAATATACAAAAATAGTAAATAATAATAAATATATGTATAATAATATACAAAAATAATAAATATATATACTGTATATGTAGACAGTCAATCAAGTAAAATGTTTCAATTAATCCCTAATATCTTTGAACGTTTCTGATATTAGTGATCAATGTGCTGTAAATTTAAAATGTGTGTATCCTCTTCTTATATAATATGCATCTTTATTTCGGGCGCTTTAATCAATTAGCAAGTGGTCAATATGCCAAAACATTTCTAGTTTATGTTTCCTCATATATGCGTCTTTAATGTCAAAGAAAAGAATTTAAGCAATAAAACTGTCTGAAAACAACACGTGTACATTTAGCACCACCAGCAATCTATTACGCTGTACTGGAAACGAACATGGAATAAGGTGAGAGAGAGAGAGAGAGAGAGAGAGAGAGAGAGAGGGGAAAGAGGGTTTAACGTCCACTAGACACACACTAGTTCATTTCAGGACTAACATATGGTTTAATTTTATTTCAATAATTCGCTTGCGCGTAGGGGCCTTTAGCAGTGGGAGTAAATCGGGGTACCGGAGAAAACCCACGAGGTTGAGAAGGCGCCCCTATCTCCATGCCACATACGCTCACACCTGGGATCGAAACCACAGCCGCAAGCCAGAGGTGACCGGCCAGCTAGAGGTCGCAGCGCGGCACTCTAGACCACTAGGCCATCCCAATCCGCCTGGAATAAGATGTAATGGGGTTTCACGCCCTGGTCTTCTGTACCCACTGAGCTCATTAAGACGATATATGCAGGTATACTGAAATACAATGTACTAGGGTACCAGATTTAGCGGTTTGTTGCCAGCGTTGAAAGAAGTTGAGATGAAGATTGGAGTAGCTTATTCCTCGGTCTGTCATCAGCAACCGATATTTCTACTCATGTTAAACATAGAATTAACCTCACTATACACCTTCCATCTTGACAACTCGACACAAAATACAGAACACAATAAATACAATAGTGTGTGAAGAATCATCTTGGATTCAGCGTTGTTCTAACACGGTGGTCGTTTGGTGGTAGTACATCACATGAACACAAGAAAACTCCTGCGTGATTTTAATGCAACTGAACAAACTTATAGAATAGAAGGTATATTAGTGACATTTACAGGGTTATACCTACTTTAAAGACCATTACGTTCGGTAGATTCTGAACAAAAATAGTTTCTAAAAACCATATGCCTAGACATGTAGTTGAGAGGAGAGTTGAAACATTGCCATGACACGAATTTGGTTCAAATTCAATTGGAGAACAGGTCCATGTCGTGTCGGGCAAAATTAATTTCCACTCCTTAGGCAACCCAAAGATTGTTAAAAATAAAACAAAACCAACTGCTCAAACAGATCTTCCGTTGGGACGTGGTTGGTGGTCTGGGTGTTGTTTAGTCGTAATTGTCACCCTTATTAATATAGTCCGGGCATGGCAGAACCTTTAGCATGGCATCTAATCTGGGGTGAGACAAACAGCGTCAATATCTAATAATAATAAACATCATCCTAAACGTTTATTTGACAAGATTTGAACAGGAAAGTTTTGTAATAAAGTCACTGCTCTCTGTTTGTTTTTGCCTGTGGTTGGCATTTTAATCTTCAGAATTCGCCCGGGTAATTTGATATCCACATTGTCCTGCGTTTAATTCGAATGAAAATAATTTTAACTGGCAGGGAATAACATGGTCTGCTTTAAGAAAAAAAGTTTATTTTTCTAAGATGAGCCGAGAGAAAGCTTCTCATACTGTTAATATTTTTGTTCTATTTATAAAATATGACGAAATGCGGATGAGAGGAGACAGGGATGGGAGCCAATTTATCAAATAGTTTAGGTTACCCAAACAGGAAGTGATATCATGTATTGTATTATGGGATTATTATTCATATACTGGGCTTTATGGAATATTCATGCATATCTTTTAATTCCATAAATCACAGCAAACGGTTTCTTCTTTTTTCCGCCTAATTTGTTTGGACAATTACTACATATTTTGGGGCTGTTCTCTCAGTAGTGAGGCTTTCGTTTGTTTTGTTTTTTTAAAAATTGGGACCACATTGGATCGGTGACAATGTCGACTTATAGTCTTGGGTGGGGTGCGGGCTTGCCACTAGTGTCGGACAAGTAGCACCGGGTCCGATCCAAAGTTTGCCTCCGAGTTTTCAACGTGGTATTCACGTGGCAAGCAAAAGCACCTGGTCGTTCGGATGGGACGAAATACTGGGGACGACCTAGGATAGTATGAATTCCCCAAGGAGTAGACAGACAATTTTCCGGGACAAATTCCCTTCGAAACACACTACATGGCTTCGTGAAATGAAATGGGGTTTAACGTCCTACTGTTCTGCTCCTAATCTGGGCTAATCTGGGCTAATTTGGGCTAATCAAGACAGGCATACGCAATACAGTGGTGCTTTGAGGGAAATTTTGTCCGGACAGCGGCGCCATCGCCTACTCTTTTATCTAATTCCAACCTTCAAGGATCCAGGGAAACCACCCCTGGAATATTCAGATGAACTTTCTCGGCCGACACAAGGATTGAACACGGGGCCTGTAGAATAGAGAGCCAACGCCCTACTCACTGAGCCACCGTGACTTCATTCATTAGTCTGGCTGGTGTATTATAGTTAAACCCCATGTCACGTGATTCTATTTAAATGAAGTATCCAGCATTAACCACCGGAACTTGATACATATACATCCTCTTTATTTAAATCACGTCTTGTAAAAAATCTGAGTAATTTCACACCATTTAAATCCTTAATTAGTTTTTATTTGCTCTATTAACGACCTCCATATCACCAAGATTTACAAATATCGGTATTAAATTTAATACCTAGTTGATTAAACATGCCGCTAATTATAACACTAAAACCCTATAGGTGTTGGGGCAGTTATTAGAAACCGTAAACATCGCATACGCGCATCATAAATATACAAGCTACGAGTTTTAAAAAGTATAAAGAAAAAACCGGTGGTAATCAAAGAGAAAGGTCAACCAGATCAAAGAATCTTAGTGGAAAGGATTCCACTCATCTTTACGACCATTTTCTGTGAATTTGGCCGGAATTGACCTCTGTGAATCACGTGATCTGTTTGATCCAGCTCGGCAGATGCGTGTCTAGCGATTTATTCTATAACAACAGTTACTTGATGCTGGGTTTCCGGGTGATGTCAACATGGGGGCCAACTGCTGCTACACCGCCCACATGACTTTCTCGCGAGAATTAGCCTTCACGCTGTTTGATAATTAGCAACACGAAGGCCTCCGGGGCCATATTAAATTAAATATATGGATTTCATTAGATACTATATCTTTTCCACATATTATTTTGTTTTCTACTAATAATAAAATTCATGAGGGATAAACATGGCATGAAAATTTGAGAGTTTTCTAATCTGTGGAAAATGTGACGTTTCATCTCCCTATCATTTGTGAACCATGGAACTAATTTGAACAGATGCGTCCCTGTAGGGCTGATGGCAGTGGTAACATTTAACTTATAAATCCTAGAATTTAGAAAGAACACACATTATGTTTTTCGGGTGTTTTTTGGTTACAGTTGTCTTTTAGAAAATATTAATAAAATAAGGGTTATGGGTTTGGTGTAGTGGGAGAGGTTAGGATTAAAGGGGTGGGGTACATTTAGAAATAACACATATTTGAGGCTTTTATTTGTCGGTGAAATTATCTGTGGAGGGATATGATCGGGGACTTACATGTTCATTAATTATAAATAACATTAATGAAGAAGACATATTTGTAGAAAATAATATTCATGTTATTTTCAAAATCAGTTTTTGCTTTAGTTATTAAACTATACGTCACCCCATACAGTACAGCTAGATGAGCCATGACGTCACTTCCTACATTTATTAAATTGGTCAGCAGCACATTTATTAAATTGGTCAGCAGCTAATGTCTAAATATATATACTTCTTAAATTTTTAATTAATTTATATGTTAGAAAACATGGCGATGCCCTATATTTGTTTTACGTCACTTTCTTTAAATGGTCAGGTACACATGGATTAATATAAATATATATTTTAAATACATATATAAGACTAAATATAACGGGCTCTGCCTCTAGTCGCTGTACTATAATGTATTCATTATTCAGGATATAAAAACAAACCACAAGAATTATATCAATCATTTGATATAGATACATTAAATACAGATACATTAAATAGATATGTTTAACATTAAATATAGATTCACTAAATATAGAGACATTAAATATAGAGACATTAAATATTAAATATAGAAACATTAAATCATTAAATACAGATACATTAAATACTAAATATAGATACATGTACATCAAATATTAAATATATATACATCTTATATAGATATAATATTAAATATATATACATCTTATATAGATATAATATTAAACATTAAATGGAACTCAAAATAAAAAAAAATTAAATAAACTTTAGAGCAAAGGGGACTGTCCAACGAAAATTGGGGGAAAATTTTCAGTTGGTGACGAGACGAGAATTAACATTAGGGCCAATGTCCAAATTGATGGTGGTCTGCATTATAAATTACTTTATCAGAGTTATCCCCCCCCCCCCTGTGATTATTCATGTTTCTAATAAATAGGCTTTGTTTGGATAAATTTATACCTATAAAGTGTTTTGTTTATTATTAATGACTAGATTTTACAACATAAACACGATAGAAACGGTGTGGTCAGATATTTAATTTGATAACCCTGGAAAACGTCAAAACGAAATGGCAGTTATCCCCCCTTGATTTCAACTTAAACAATACCTTCACATGCTTACAGAATGCGATGCATGTGTCAACATGAACTAATTATTAAAATTTTCATTTTTCACTCAAGTTAAATTAAAGGTTAGTCGAGCAGAGAAAAATGTAAAAAAAATATGTTGGGCAACATGTGGATGTAAAACAGAGCTAGGTGCACATGTGCATGCGTTAATTGCTATCTGGGCCTATATGCATTAGTGGTTTCTCTTTGTATGTTTAAAGTTTGTAAATTGTTAAAGACACACTGTGTTCAATATGTACTTGTATTTGTTATGTGATATAATTATTTTATAAATATAATACATTAGATTGTTCTCGATAAAATATTAATTAGATCATGCAGCGAAATCCATACATTTTTTGAAAAATTGGGTGAAACTTGTTATAGGGACGGTTAATGCTCTCTTTATGGTCGTTAGCACAGTGGTTGTTTTTGACCCCTCCCCCCCCTCCCACCGAACAAACGATATCTTGTAGGAAATAACTCTTGGCGTAAAAATATCCCCTGAACCATATTGCATGGTGTAGCCTACGTCCGTCTTCACTGGCCCGTCTCCATAACCACGTAACCGTGAACGATGTTGTTCACACCTCGATCGGTTTTCTGAAATTAATCCTTGGTACTATTTATTTATCCCTTTTACAGGTACGATTGCACTTCTCGCTTATTTATAAAAAAACAAAAAAATCAAAAAAAACAAAAACAAAAAAAACAAAAAAAATATTCAACATATCCCGTACCTTGATAAAAAGTGGGTATAACCCCTTTAAAGTCAACTGTTGTCATTTCCTTTCTTGTCTGGGTCGTATAAGACTCTTTCGCCGTGTATATCAGGTACAAACGGTGCAACGACTGCATGTACCCTAATCATTAAACTCGCTCGGGTATTTATCTAGAGCAAACTGTCGGAAACAAGGTCTCTATAATCTATGTTACATATAATCCTTTTTTCACGACACATCTGTAGAGGGTGTACTAAAATACATAGGTTAAAATATCCCAAGTATTTAGAAATCGTTTCATATAAGTTGTTTTTCGTCAACAACTGGAAAAGGTTTAGCAGATATTGACTGCAGGTAGAACGGTGCATGCTTTCAGTACAGCCACCTTAGCACCACGAGTACGCTTTAACTAAATATCAACGTTAAACATCTGTTGCCGGCTTTTAAAAAGTTAAATTTAAAAAAAGTTCAAACTGTGAACAGTGGTTTCAATGGTGGGTAAGGTGGTGGTAGAAGAAGCTCTGAAAAGGGGGCGTGGTGCTCCATTAATGAGATTGGATTAAGACGTTATTGCCACAAGCGTGACGTCTATCACTTTGGTTCTTCTTTTCAATCCTCTATCGATATCTAATTAAATCGTAAAGGAACATGTTTGCCTATCCTGATCCAAACTCGTGCAGACGCGCTAACTCCAAGCAGAGGAGTGGTTGGTGTATTTTTTTCTATGATTTTGTCGCTGCCGCCTATCAGACGCGATATTCGACAAGTTATTTACAGCTCTAACATTTAAATGCACATGATTCGTGTAGTGTTTGTTCAGTGACATGTATCTATTTTCGATAATTGAACGAGTCTTAGAATATTTTGAATATAATGTTTTTGACAATTTATTACATATATATTTTTGGGGGTGATGGTGATGAAAGCTCCTAGAATCAGAATTCGGAAAGCGACTTACAGATATGTTTTCTCTGGGGAGTTCCCGGTTTCGATCCAGCGGCAAACTTTCCTCATGTATTTCCAACCTGGTTGTTACTATAAGTTGCGTAGGACGGAAGGGTGAGGGTGCTGATCTAACGAGGGAAAAGGCGTCTGGTCCCATGTATGCTATTAGCGTGGATGTGAACGTGCATTGACAGTTGGAATTCGACGAAAACTAGGCGTAAGAAACAGCCTATGTCCTTATTATATTAACATTCAATCAGTGTTTATGAGAAATATCTCTGCTTAAAAATAAATTCCTAACCTAATAGAATGATTTGTGAACTCGTGGCCTGGGCTTCATCGTTCCATGAAACAAGGCTCGTGGTATACCCTTTGTCTATTGCTCTCACTGAAGAATAAAACCAACCAGAGATGAAACATTATTATACATATATACCATAGAAACTACGTCATTATTGTATATGTAGATATATAGACATTAATATATGCAATTCTAGACGATGGCTGTGTGCACGTGGTCAGAAACCTGAGACTACGAACCAGTGTAAGATAAATATAAAATATCCAGTCAAATCCTCTTGTTTGTTGATCTAGCGTCTTTACCGTATGCTTTTGTAAGTGGGTATTACCAGAAAGCATGTGAAAATGTTTTCATATTGCCCATAGTTTCTGCTCAGATGACAATACAATGATACCGTCAGATGGCGGCAGTAGTCTTCCTTCATAAACACGTGTTATTGTTTAAAGGTACAATATTCACATATTGTTAGCAGTATGAATAATATTAATAACTGCTGTTAGATATTGGACATTTCCTTCCTAGTTTACTTTTGATTCGATTGTAAAGATGGATACGCGAGAATTGTTCCTTGGGTGTATTTTACCAATATGAATACATACCTTTGAGTTGATTATTGAACTATTAAAAGTATGTTAAAACAAAAGGAAATATCCCTATAGGGATTTTATATGGTTTCGTCTGACGTTAAAACTAAAGTGTGTCCTTACATTAAAACTAAAGATTGTCATTGAAACTAAAGATTGTCTTTATATCAAAACTAAAGAGTGTCCTTAAATTAGAAATAAAGATTATCCTTAGATTAAAAATAAAAACAATGTTTATATTAACACAGAAGATTATAATTGTATAAACACTTATTCTTATATTAAAAGTGCAGACTATCCTTGCACTGGAAGTAAAGATTGTCCTTATATTAAAGGTAGGGGTGGTCCTTGCATTAAAAATAAAGATGTTTCTTCTTAAGGGCATCAATTGATTTAAACACACGGGCATCTTTTAATTTTAAAACAGGTTGATTGTCTAATTTTAACATAGGGACATCGCTTACTTTAACATAGGGACAGCTCTTAATATTCATATAGGGCCACCTCTTAAACTTAATACGACATCTCTTAAATTTAATACGACATCTCTTAATTCAAACATACGGACATGTCTTAATTTTAATATATCGACAGCTCTTAATTTTAGCATATGGGTATATCTTTATTTAAATATACTGACATCTTCTATTCTAAATATACTGGCATCTCCTAATTTAGATACAGTGGCATCTCCTAATTTTAAAATAGGAACATCTCTTTATCTTAATATAGGAACATCTCTTGATTTTAATATAGGAACGGCTCTTCATTTTAATATAGGAACATCTCTTAATTGTAATAAATTGACATATCAAAAATAATTTTTTTTTAATTTATTTTTTGGGGTGGTGGGTGGGGGTGGTGCTGGGGCGGGGGGATATGCTTGTAAGGACAATCCGTTCTTTGCCATCTTTTAATGTAAGGAAATCTTTTGATTTTAGTATTAAAGTATCTCATATTTTTGTTATCCCTGCATCTCCGTTTTCCAGGCTTTTAATGTCAGTCTTTATTATCCCGGCTGGAACCCCGAAATATCAGGTTAAACTTCATTCACTCATTCATTCATTGATACATCTAGAGATATCGCTTTCTATTCTAACGTAAGGACATCCTTTAATTTCTCCTTCATTTCGCCTTCGTTTTCCGTCCTCATTAATCTAGTTGGAGCGCAGACGTAACATGTTAAACCCTGTCGCACTAATTAATTAATTTATTCATTCATTCGTGCTTTAATTCATTCATTCATTCATTCGTGTGATGACATCGCTTTAAATTTTATTATAAGATGTTATACGAGTATATAAGTTTGTATACCAGAATCGAGCTGGCTTGACTCTGGTTGAAAGCTGTGAGGAAATTCATCATCACATTTCCACATTTTACAATATAAACTTTAAATTTATATCACTCAAACACACATGCGCAAATCTGCCACAAATATTGACTCAATTATGGCAGTTTTAAATTGGTCCACTTAGAGGGAATAACGTTTTAACGTTGGGTCTATTTTTTTTATAAACGAATGAAAATAAACACATTAGACATTTCTTAAATATTTTATTTTAAAATTATAGATGTCCACAATTTTGTAGAAATCGGCTGAAAAGGTACAAAATATTTTGAATAGTTTTTTTAGAGAAAATAATTACCCCCATTGACATTATGTATTCCAAATATTTTGTAATGAAACTTGTACACATGTTCTTGGTGTTTTCGTCTCAATTATTCCGAAAATAGTTTTTTTTAGAACAATGAACTTACCATACCTTGTGATCTTGGTATCAATTTTTAATTGAATGAAATTTATAACAATAATTAAAATAGAGAACAAATGGAAAATATAAATGATGCGTTTCTTTGTGAAATATTTTGTTCGTCTCGAACAAATATGAATGCAAATTCGAGGATTTGCTGGAAACAAAACATATCGTCAAAATATGTTGGTTTGTTCAGAAGTTACTGATTATTGTAAAAGCTGCTCATTGTAGTTATGAACTTTTAGCTGGAAAGGTTAAAAGGTGATTACTTATGTTCAAATATAACCTGTATATATTCTATTTGATGTACATCTCTATATAATGGCACGTTCTAACAGCGCGAGACCGGGGCGGAAACACAAGTCGCGCGCTTTGGTTCTATCGTCTGCTTTCAATTTGGAACGTAATTAGTTTCTGGCCGTCGTTTACAAGTGGCTCACGGAATTTCAGATTCGTTTGAATTTCTTTTTACATTTTCCAAGATCCCACTGCAATGATTAGCCTAATGAGTGTATTTGTTCGGGAGAATATTTCTGTCACGTGATCACAGGCCACGCACGTGCATAAATAATAAACATCTATAATTGAGGACACGATTTGGAATAGATAATTAGAAAGCGCCTATAATTAACACCCACATCTTAAATAAATAAAATAAAAGATGGAAAAGTTTATTTTGTTCATTACTAACAATCCTTCAGCTTCGCCCGCCATAACTGTAAACGTATGGCCCCACACCATCAATATTTATTCGTATGATGTCATTTGCCTTACCAATTAAATGGTCGTTGTTTTGGGTATTCGGTTACCATGGTTTTCATGTGTTTCGGGAAATGTCACTTTGTTTAGACAATATTCTAACAGTTGTTCAATATTGTCGAATTCTCTGTTTTCATTGCGAGTATAGAGTGCGGAGAGTTTTTGTAGCAGGCGGCATTAACCGCATTCATTAAACTTGCATGTTTTGAATTTTAACCGGGTCCATCAAGAGCCAACAAGTGCGCCCAATCTATTGCAAACGTCACCGACAAGAAAAGATATTTCATAGATATTCATATTCTACACATTATATCCAAAATTGTTATTAATTTCATATACAAAAATCGACAAAATTTTAGATAGTCGAAATTGACAACAAACAAACCCTTTCTTATCGGTGACTAGTAAAACGGTTTTTCAATTTCTTATGAAATTATTTAAATTTTGTATTAAATTGATATGTATAATATGTAAATCTTTCTTTGTTGGTCACCTTTAGCAATGGTTTGTGGCTACTGAAAACAAAGCGCGCTTGTCAGCGACAAGAGGACCGTGTTTATAGCAATAACAGGAACTTAAATTATAATTTGATTTTCAAGTAGTTAAACAGTTTTATTAATTGTAAGCGTAAACCGGTCAGCTAAAATACAATCTTGTATCCAAGTCTCCCTGATCTTAAATTAGAGAATTTCGGGCATGTGGTTTTATCACTTTACAGGTCTTTACTTGTCGTCATTTGAGGGGTTTAAATTCATGTTTAAGGCTGAATCTCCTAAAGGAAATTAGTCCAAAATTAGTTCAATTCAGGATTTAAAAGAAATAATGTATTTAAACCATTCGACGTCATCTGAAGATTACAATCAAAGGAATATTTGGTCTAATAAAATATAAAAATTGAATTCACTGAAATGAAACATATACTTTTTAAAAACTAAAATTAATCCCAAGTTACTTTTTTTTAAAAGATGACACGAAATGTGTCCAACTGATGCTGTCACCCATTGACGTCATATATGACGCCGCGGCATTCAGGTTCCGTACAGAATAATGGAAATTACAACAGTGACATACCTCGAGTAATATTTACCTAAATATCGACTTGAATTCTTAATCTTTTTGGTGACTGTTGTGCGATTTCTAGATATTATAATATTTTCTTATTTTATTTTATTTCAGATCCATCGAGTCCATCTTATAAACTAGATTTATCGAGTAAACCTCGTAAAGAAAGAACAGCGTTCAGTAAACATCAGATACGGGATCTAGAGAAGGAATTCTCCGTACATAATTATCTCACTAGATTAAGACGATATGAAATAGCCGTAGCCTTAAATCTCACAGAAAGACAGGTAAACTATTCATAATCTTTTCACAGAAAGGTGTCGGGTGGATCACAAACAGAATTACAGGTGGCGCGGCGGGGATGAGGGTAATAATATTTTCACAGATGAATGACAGTGGGAACATTCGTCTCACAGAAAGACAAGAAAGAGAAGGGGAGGGGTACAATAATTATTTAATTATTTTCATAGTAAGATAGAAAATAATTTACAATATTTCCACGGAAATATCGGAAAATAATTCACAGTATTTCCTCACGACGACAGAAAATTAAGTTATAAGCTTTTCACAGAAAAAATCAGAATCCGTTTACAGAACGACAGAACAATAGTTCAATACCTTTCAACATAAAGATAGTTCAACGCTCGATGCGTCATTGTCATTTTCTCTAAAATAACCAATTTCTCACCTGTTAAATATATACGTCATTGAACATTTAATAAGGAAACAAATCGAAACACCGGATTGAAACGTGGCCCTTCGGGTGTCTCCGCACCAACAGAGAGAGAGAAATGGGGTTTAACGTCCACTCGACACAAACTAGGTCATTTCGGGACTAACATATGGTTTCATTTTATTTCAATATTTCGCTTGCGCGTATGGGTCTTTCACAGTGGGAGGAAACCGGATTGCCCGGAGGAAACCCACGGGGTTGAGAAGGTACCAATAAAGGATCACGGTGTCTTGTTACACTCGAGAAGCAGCAGTTTCATTTGATCCCCATTTTGATTACGGAACAGAATTAACACACAAACGATCCCTTGGCTCTTGGAATTAGACTAGAAGTTGGCGGTAACACAACTGGCTGGATGCCGGTCTTCATTTGTCCGATTGGACCGGAACAGTAAGACCTTAAACCCCATTTCATTTCCCCTGTCAACCTTTAACAACATGGCCGCGTTAACATAGATCGACCAGGTAATTTTGTTGGTTTTGAGGTGAGGAGGGGTGGGGGATTCCGATATCAATGGGAATTTCTATGAAACGTGGGTTTGTAGTAAAATATATATCCTCTTTTTACAGGTGAAAGTTTGGTTTCAGAACAGACGAATGAAATGGAAGCGCGTGAAAGGCGCCCAATTGGTACGAGACAAGGTCACAGGTCAACTCAAACCATTGATGACCCAATGTGTGACGTCATCTGAGAACCCGTTTGGTGACGTCATGAAAGAAGCTAATATATGTCGCGAGCAAGACCAGGATTTGATCAAAGAAGAACCAAAAGATGGCAAAATGTCGTAAAAATATTTCAAATCGATTTTTGTTGGTTGTGATTAAAGAGTGGACTTGTCAGTAGAAATACTGTGAAGGAATATATCCGCGAGTTGGAACAGTTAATCCAGGAATATTGCTTTCGAGCGGATAAAGGCAGCCAAACGTCCGTCAATAAATTTAATGACGCTGAACTTTATCGGAACAACGGAACTATGTGACGTTACAATTTACATGTAAGCATTGGTTGTTTAACTAAGTTAAAAAAAATAACAATGTTTAAACGATATTTATGAGTGCCTGAATTGTTTCTAATTTCGATGAAAGGGGAAAAGAAAACACATAGAGAAAGTTTTACAATAACAGAAGTGTCGACATTAAAAGCAGATCACGAGTTGGTATCGAAATCTCACACACAGGAGGCTGTCCGATGGACTAAAAGAATTTGGACTAAAATATTTCATATTTTTAGTTTTTGTTTAGTTTTTGGCCGATTTATTAATGGCAGATGATAATAATTAACTGATACACACCACGTTGTAATTTTACAAACTTTATTATTTTGATCTCTATGTTTGGTGACGCAATATAAAAACTATACGCCCCATACAATAGAATAGACTGGATAATCTGTACTCCTCATGTGAACAGACTTTATAATCTACTCTATTTAACGTCAGATTTGTTACTACGTCATGGCGCTATTCTGACTTTTATACGGGGCAGTATACGTCAGAATCGCTGCTACGTCACTTCTATTCTGATTATTTGAAATCAGAAAGGATGACGTAGGAGCGAATATGACGTAGTAGAGCAGACGGTTCAGTCTAATTATAGAGCTATGTTCTGGGATATCTCCAGGTCCCCGCAACTACCCTAAACCGCTATACTCTTAAAATGACATGACAATTGATTACAAAGCTTAAGGGGAAAAGGGTCGATTTTCAAATGCCGATATACATTATAGTAAGTGCAGGAGGACCGCACTAATTAATCATTACTGCAATTAGTGTTTACATTCAAATACGGTATTTATAACTTTCAATATCTTTATTTATTTATTTTTGTAAAGAAACTGAAGTATGTCAAACAGTAGTAGTTATTTAGTAAAATTAGTTTTCGGATTTTGATTCATATTAATATGATATTAATCGTGTTTAAAATGGTTGCTAAATGGACAGAACAGATAATAAAAAAACACCTAAAAACGAGATTAGAGTCTACAAGATTTGTAATGATCTGTGTATTAAAATATAATATAGATGTATAAATATTCATGTTAAAATATTGACGCATGTGTAGAACACGTGTTACTGTATAAAGAGTGTATAAAGTTTGTACTAGTACGTTAGTGTATTAAAAAGAGTGCTATTTTATTATATATACATGACCCAGTCAATATTTCATATGGGTAGCCTTTGAAGTTTGCCGCCCCGTTATAAAAGCACGATATATAATAAAATTGTATATATATACGGCTGTATGTTATTGTAAAACGGGATTATATGTATTGTGAATACTACAATGATGTCATATCCGGTTATAAACAAATTTTATACTTACATGTGTAATATTTTATATATATTTCCTGCACGTGACCCGGGGCATGACATCATAGGAACTTCCATCTAACAATGTGTTTGATGAACAACAATGCCAAAGTATCCATCTTTTTCGGTTATTCGTAATTTCCGTAACAGTGATCCTCGGGGTCTCGAGCGGACATTCTCCAAACTCAGATATATTTTCAATGTTTGGTAATTTCACCCTTTGTATTATTTTGAGCATGCGTGAAGCCCCGCACTCGGATGTTCGTGCTTAGTTTAAAAATAATGGTGATGTCATTGAACAAAACAATTCTTTTGATATTTCTATTTTTGACATGGAGTAAATTAAAAGAGGCTGAAGACGCCTACTAATGGAATTCAAGAAGCCAAACTTCTAAAGAATACAATCTCCATTCCCTTCTTGACTTTAAGTTTTTTGTTCTTCAAGTTTTTGTGACTAGAAATATGATATTCAAATTAAACAGAGCAAACACATGTTTTGTAAGGAAAAGGTACTTGGTCAGAAATAAGTGGTTATCTAGTAGGAGAACATTGTAACCCATCTTTAACAAACCCTCAAATATAATGAGGTGGGGATGCCCCCCTCCCCCATCTACTCGATCGGAAAGCGTATATAAACTCCATAGCGAATTTCACATTTCGTGGACCCCCATCAGCATCATCCCTCTAGCAAATGCCAGATATACCCCACAGTACATTTAGAACTTCGTTGACTCCAACCTACCGGCATCTAGGTACCCCATGACTTATTTAGAACTTCGTGGACCCCATCGGAAACCCTGAATGTACCCCATAACTTATTTAGCAATTCGTGTACCCCTATGTACCCCGTCGGGAATACAGCTGATTTTGCATTTCGAGCTCCCCCTCCCCACATTTGTCCCACCGGAAGTCCTAGATGTACGCAGGGGCGGATCCAGGAATTTTTGCAGGAGGGGGTTTGCCAGGTTTCTGTTACGGAAATCTACCATCATCGTCTCTAAATTACATAGGCATACATACAAATTGAGCTTTTTAAACAGAGAAATCATTTTTATACTGATGTAGGATCACTTTGTGATGTAATTTCATTGATGCAAAGCATTATTTTTTTTTTATGTAGTTGAGCAGGGGGGGGGGGGGATTGGACCCCCCCCCCCCTCTGGATCCGCTCCTGGTACGCTATATAGTTTATTTAGCACTTCGCTGCCCCCCCCCCCATCTACCCTATTGGAAGTCCTACACGTGCCACATACAATATGTAACACTTCGTGAACCCCATCTACCCCATCGAAAATCATTCCCCATTCGATATTCAACACCATGTGCACCAGTAGACCTAGGTTTTTGTCCCATCTGAAGGACTAGACTCACAGTGATATGTCTCGAATGGGACAATGCATGGTGATATTAAAATATTAGCCAAGATAAAATATTTCTCAATTAGAATGGGAGCGTCTCCGTGTGCTCCATTGCTAAAAAATACCCTACGTGCAAGTGAATATTGAAATAAAATTGTACAATAATATGCTAGCCCCAAAACGCCTCAGTTTGAGTAGATTGGACATTAAACCGCATGTCTCGATTTCGAATAGAATAGTCACCCCACAATAAATAACGATGCACACAGTTGTGTACCAATTCGTACGTAGTCAACGCACATTAGTAAAGGGAAGTAACTACAATAAAGCAACACAGCATGTGGATGCAGACCAACAAATATTTAAGCCAAGTCTGAAATAATTATCTGCTACAACATGTTAAAAAATATCGAATTGATTTTAAGTATTTATTGCTTACTTTTAAATGTTTAAATAATCTAGCTTCTTATGAATATTGCATTCAACAGATGAACTACTTTGGATTTTTAAAGTAGTTAATCTGTTGAATGCAATATTCAACTACTCTCTTATGATCAGCGTTCTTTCAGTTTCGATTCCCCACTTGCACGTGGCAAGGAGTAGGGTAGCCTGTCCAACCTCGTGTTTTTTTTTTCGGGTACTCCAGTTTCCACCCACTACTAAAAGACCCATATGCCTAAGCGAATTAGTAAAATAAAATTGAATCGTATTATGTTAGTCCCGAATTGAACAAAAATCAGGGGTCCCGTGTAGTCTTTGGCGCGAACGCAAAAGATCCTCTAACGTAAGATTGAAATATGAGAACATCGTTTCCCCACTGTCCGAGAAAAATGTCCCCCAGGTCTGTATACCCTCGAGTAAAGGTCCGAGTAAAGGTGGCACTTGTTTATAATAAAAGTTACGCTGCTTGTGCCAAATCCACCAAAGTCAGTCGTACAAATTTGAGCTACACATTGACTTTCTCAGTGAACCAAATCCTATGAGTTTGATAAAGGGAACAATTCCGATTCTCATTTTGATACAAGCAGGGGGCAACACAAAATGTGTCAAAATCGACAGCTGTTGTTAAAGGGAGACAAATCTTGCCAGGTACCTGGATGCAGACCGACCAATTGCTTCACATCCGTGGTTTGAATCAATCAAATCCGCACTGTAGCAAACATCAAGGGGAAAACCTACACATTTCTACAGCACAATAGACTGACGTTTCGGTCCAAACAGATTTATAGTCACAAAAGTTATCGCTTAATTTAATAGGGACCATTTAGTTGAGTTTAGGTTTAGGGTAAGGGTTTTGTTTAGGGTTAAGGTTATAAAGCATCCGTGGCCAAAGCGACGATGACGTCTGTATGTGCTAACTACTGTCACTGGGAACTAACAGGTTCGGGTTCCGATTAAGGTTCGGATAAACAATCCTAAAATCCCGTACTGTCCAAATCACAATTCCCAACCTGGTATTATTATCAAAAGGTAAACAAAGGTAAATCTATAGTGACGTGCTGATATGAGATAAGATATAAATATGTTGAAGGGAAATAGTTAAGATAAGCATGTAGACTGTACTTATATTACCTGTCACAGGTGAGTCATTGATTACAAATCACTTGTGTTTGGATGTTTTACCTGCTGTGGTGTTGGGGATTATAATATTACAACCAACTGTACTAGGAAACGGAAGACAGTGTATTCTCTGAAATCATGTATAATAGTTATATAATCCTGTCAATAGCATTACTGGTATTTATAATGTTTTAGTTTTCTTTTTAGATATTTATATGTTTGGAAATATAACATAATTTTAAGAATGACCAACCTCGTTGTTTTTCTCGGGATTCTCTGGTTTCCTCCAATAACTAAAACCCCTATTGCAAGCGAACTATTGAAATAAAATGGAACCATGTATTAGTCCCGAAACGACCTAGTTTGTGTCGGGTGGTCCATGTGCCCCCTCTCTTTCTGTCTAAATGAAAGGTGCATTGATTGGTCAAAAGTAAATAATAATTATTGAATATATTGAATATTTTAGTCAAAATAGTTTATCAGACTCGATTGATAAGTACCTTTGGTACGATATCTACAAAGTCAGTTTGTTCCATTGTTAAATCAACTTATTGAATGTCGATCGTGTTTCAATACGTTGGCAATCGTGATCATCCGATGTTCTAGAGAATTGATTATGAACTTGATTAATAATGTTTAAAACATTTGAGGTCAAAAGACGGGATCGTAATAGGCAGATTTAGTTCCTGTGCGTTTCTAAATATGCCTAAAGCCATACCTTTCCTCTATTACTGTTTTATACGCTGCCATCTGCACTAGAAGTTGGTGTACAAATGTAACACGTTAAACCCATTCATTTATATTCGTTATAGTTCTACTATAGAAATGTTGCAGTAAACCAGGCGTAGTAAAATATCGAATTGTATATCATTACTAGACAATGATTTAATCTATTTTAGATGTCATTGATATCGGTGTCATTGGAACAGAAACAGAAGGTACCGGTGTGGTATATTATTATTCAGTGTCGGTCTAAACATGAAATGGGGTGTAATGTCTTACGTGTTTTCTCCACCTGGGCTAATATAGACGAGAATACGAAACTTGCAATGTGTTATGAAGGACATATTGTCCGGAGAGAGGTGCTACGAATTCCTTGTGTCAAAGGTTATTTTACATGCAGGCTAATGCTAACAAGTCGATATATAGCGCATCTGATTCATGGTATATGTTCAATACTGGTTGAGTATTATATATTTTACCATTTCAAAGGGGTGGTGGGCGCTAAAACTAATCTCCTGGATTCTGTTATCTTTATTTCAGTGTAAAGATGGCCAGGTTTATTATGTAAAGAACCCTGATTCAGGAATGAAACATCAAATATGTAGTAAGTATTTATCTAACGTGTTCAAACATATTTTGGGGCCATGATGAGACCATTCCAGTGCTCTGACCTCACTAACCCTTGTGATTCCTGCATTGTTCCCCTGATTGGAAGTTTCTGTACGTTTGTTTTATCCACAGCTATGTTCGAGTCGCTGGTGGTAATCGAGGGCATGCAAGACTTCGAATTCTAGCACGTGCGAGGGTGAATCCAAATCCAAACACAGGCACACAACATTTCGTTGAAATTAGATTTCTGCCTTGGACATGTTTTTGGAGGGTTTCATTAGCCCCCTGGACATTACGAGATTACAATAAATGACCTTCTTTTTATATATTTCCAGTACCTCCACAATGTCTAGAAGAACGAGTTAAAGGACCGTGTAGAGCACGTCATATCCGGTGGTTTTATAATACTTCAAGTAAACAATGCGAAAAGTTTATATACGGTGGATGTAAGGGAAATCAGAATAGATTCCGGACTAAAAAGGAATGTGAAGAGACATGTATTCTTGAAGAACAATACTGAATATACTCGCGCCCATCATTCAAAATGATCATTACTCCACCCAATATTCAGATAAATCTATACCCCATCCACCATTCAGAATAATCTACATCCCCACACGCAATTCAAAATATATCACCCCAATTGACTGTGTTAAAAACATATTATGCTGTCACTTCTATTATAACTGCGTGACAAGGAGTAGGGTCGCATGTCTAACCTCGTGGGTTTTCTGTGAGTTCTCCGGTCCCCCCCCTATTGCTGAAGACCCCCCCCCCACTCTCTCTCTCTCTCTTTCCATTGGTTAGCTGTAAATCATAAGACCTGTTATCTATGCAATACATTGGTTCGACACGGGCTTTGCTCTTGAGACATCGGTTTCCTCATACATCTAAACACCACCCTCTCTCTCTTTCTCTCTCTCTCTCTTTCTCTCTCTCTCTCTCTCTTAAGTGAGTGACATTTCTACTAGGCTTCTCAAGTCTTTGTCGGGAAATGAAACAATACATATTATGTAGAAATGAGAATAAAGTGTATTTTCGTGTAATTTGTGATTCTGAGAAAATCGCAAAAATTTTTAAGAAAGATTTTGGGAGCCACGGTCGCTCAATGAGTAAGGCCAACGCTCTGTAACCAAGGGCACACGAGATAGACCTGGTTGTTGTTCGGGATAATTCACCAGGATTTTACACTGTTGATTCTCGCTATAAATGGGATAGGACGTTAAAGATAACGAATCGCAATAACAGTTGTCCGTAGCGTCACTACGTGGACAAATTTTCCGGCATGGCGTAATCCCGGATGGCACAAGACATTAATACGTACATTAAAGGGCCTGTTTCTGGTTTTAAACAAACGGCTGTGTACCTATATATAGATCTGCAAGGGATATCTCCAGGATTTTTTTACTACTGTCAATAAACTATAACCCAAGAAGCAGTAACATTCTCTATCAGATCCGGTTATGCCTTGATATCATCGAGGTTACATTTTTGTTATCGCAAAGATAAAAGTGAGATACTATATTACCCGTTTGTTCCGCTTTCTTATCCCAAGTATCCTGGTTTGATGTAGCTCGTAATAGGTTAAACACTATTTCATTGCATTTCGTATTGTGTGTGCGTCAATTTGTACAGCGATGGGTTTGCTTTGTACGTTCCATCCGAACGGCTATTAAAATCGCACCATCACCCCATGATGTCATTTGTGCTAGACCTTCTTCGATCTAGCGTTCTCCATGTAAATATAATTATTATGATGACATCATTATTAATGTGAAGTCCCAGGTTGAATCAACATGAGTTACTGTGACATCGTATTCATATTTTATATGGTAACAAAGTTATGACATAAATATTACAATGACGTCATTATGAGGGTTTTTATATATAAATTCAATATACTACACACATCATTTATACACATAACATCTTGTAACAAATTAACATTGTTCAGTTCTTTAAAATCAGATAAACTAACAAATATTCACAACTACGCGTGTGCTATATGAACCAGGAAACGGTCATAACGTCATCGAGGTCATCTTGCATTTGTGACGTCATATCATACGCAGTTGTTTAAAGAACAAGCATACCAAGCTCCATGTGTATGCAACCAGTTCCATGGTCAAAAATGGATTCCGGGATGTTGCGTAACGCTATCGCTAGCATTGTATCTATATCAACATGGACGCGCTGAGGTCAGAATGTTAAAATTTAATATCAACTGATTTATGGATCTGAGTTGTGTTATTAATTGGAAGAAATACTTAATACTTAATAAAACACCGAGTAGTTTCACACTCTATCTAAGTATGCGATTAAGGAGTGTGAGGGGGGACTTTTATTACAACATTTGTCAGAAATGTACCATGGCCGCATCTAAATCGAATGAATTTTCTCATATTAGAATGAACAATTAACTGTCCATATATCTTGTTTGGGTTTGACTGTTTGAAATGGGTTATTATAATAATATGCGAGGTTGAATCCTACGCCCAGGGCTATCACCCTTAACCCCACACTCACTCTACCATATCTGCTTGAGTTTTAATTATTTCCCAGAGAAATTTTAATTGTTAATTAATATTCTGTCTTCTTTAAATACAATGTTTTCTTTGTTCATTCACACATTTCAAGTTTCGGAGCAATAATTCAATAGTTTAGACAATACAGAGACAGTCTGGTCCAGTAGTCCTTAGTTACCGCAAACTTTCATACACTCACTCCTGGTGTTAAAATTATTAGAATTTCCTTTACAGCCACCGAATATAAACTCCTTACACGACTGACTGGCCTGTTCAAAATACCATCTAGGTTTAGCAGCACGACATGGACCAGTTTCTTTATCTAAATGACACAACTTTTTACCTGTAAGGACAAAAATACAAAGTATTAATTTATTGGGTTGTTACGATGTAAGCACCTTAGATGTTACCATGTAAACACCTTACCATGTAAACACCTGATAGGTTACCATGTAAACAACTTACAAATTACCATGTAAACTTCTTACAGCTTACCATGTAAACTTCTTACAATTTATCATCTATACATATTGCAGGTTACCATGTAAGCACCTTAAATGTTACCATGTAAACACCTGGCAGGTTACCATGTAAACACCTTAAATGATACCATGTAAACACCTTAAATGTTACCATGTAAACAACTTACAAGTTACCATGCTAACATCTTACAGTTTCCTATAGCGAAATAGCGTTGTTTGATACAGAACGTTAGAAAAAAACCAATACTTACTAGGAACACAAACTTGTTCACATTGTTTCTCTGTTGCAAACCTGTTATTATTACCGTCACATCCGGTATAGATAAACTTCTCACATTTACCGGAAGTAGAATTAAAGAAGAAATGTTCATAGTTATAAGTACATCCACCAATAACTAGAGGTTCACTACAAGATTCTATAGCTTTTATTTCTGAAAAGAAGTAAAAAAACCAAACTCGTCAATATCTCTCGATAGTATAATCACATATACACACCAGATTCAATTCTGCAAGCTAGAGACGCCTGGTCGAATCGTCGCTTAGTAATAAACAGTTATTGTATTCTATAGAACTGTGGGGTTATTTCGAGAGAAATACTCCATACACACACCCAGTCACACAGTCTTGAAATTTGACAGAAAATTTTCCGTCTACGTCCTAACTTATTTCAAGCGTTTCAGTGTATATTTTATCAGCACTGAAAAGGAATTTGCCTTGACTGCGTCATATGAGGGAGCAATCTGATTAAAACTCGGATCCTATTTCGTTTCGTTTTTATTTCATTGGATTGTCCTTACTACACTAGGATCTGGAAGAGTTGTTATATTACGGTAAGCGTTTTTTACCGTCAACCGGAGCCTGGTCTTATGACGTCATATGTGGATTGTGGGTTAGGATAAGGGTTAGGATAAGGGCTGTGGCCTGCAGATTTCGTCACAGTCTCGAGATGTAGACAGGGCTAGCCCTAACCCTAACCCTGGGCCAAGCCTAACCCTTATCCTAACCCACAATCCACATATGACGTCATAAGACCAGGCTCCGGTGGACGGAAAAAAACGTTTACCTTATATTACCGCGTTCTGGTTGAATTGTGCGACTAGCCAATGAAACGGTATGTTACGGCGTGTTCTTGGCGTGCGACTAACGGAACTGTGGGTAAAGCACTAGAAACGTCAATGCTGATTGATTAATCACAGGGTCAGAAACCGCTCGTGCGTCCCATAACGCGACCTCCCAGTATAACCAGTCAGAGCATCGTATTTTAACCAGATTGTGGTGGGAGGTTGTAGTGGGTATATAAAGAAATCAAGAACTCATGGTATTATTAGACAGACACTTAGCCAACGTGGTACCCTTGGTTACCATAGTTATTGGATAATTTAATTATAGGCTACCATTTAATACAAGGAAGGGATGAAAGCCGGAGAATTTAAACTGATAAATAAGAGTAAAGATGAATTCTCCATTGGACCGTGTAATGTAGACGACCGGCATACTGTGCCTCGTGCACTACATCTGCTATAACTTGCTACATGCAGATTTTGTGGTATTGAATAGATGTAAAGTTATGTTTGATATCAAAGAAAACAAGAAATTCGTTATATTATTATACTTACTTTCACACGCAGCATATTGAGGACAAGGTGGATTGGTACATTGACCGGGATGAGAGGAACATAACGTCCCTTTAGGACAAACCACATACTGAAAATTAAAGATACATTATGGAAGATTAGATAAAGGGCTGACAGTTTTCAATATAATTGTTCAAAACTAGATAATGTAAAGGGAATTTGCAGAAACTTTCAGTCAAATTAATCTACTCTGAGCCGAGAATTTAGCGATTGAATTTTACTATACTACTATAAAGTCCGTTCGATAAAAACACATAGTCTCGGTTATCTAGTGGTCTAGAGTGCCGCGCTTCAACCTCTAGCTGGCCGATCACCTCTGGCTTACGGTTTCGAGCCCTGGTGTGAGCGTATGTGGCATGGAGATAGGCACGCCTTCTCAACCTCGTGGGTTTCCTCCGGGCACTCCGGTTTCCTCCCACTGCTAAAGACTCCTACGCGCATGTAATTGTCTTCATTTAGTAAATTCGACTTTTCGGCTTAGTTCTTAGTCTATGATAATATAACTTACCGTACATGCATCTGTTCGGGGAGTGGCAACTTTCATCTTTTCTGTCGTATCTGACAAACGTATGGTTGGGTTTTCCTGGTTAGCCGCGGCTTGAAAGCCTTGATTAACAGGTTTTCTATCACCGGGATAAAGTGTTGGGCGTGGTATGTTAAATTTGGTATCTTGTCTGTCAGTGCCCGGCTGTTGTTGACCGGAAGAAGCGTGGTAGTCTGTGGCATCCTGACCGTTTTGGTTGTGTTGACCAAACAGAGGGGCCTGGAATCCCATGAATCTCGGGTTCATCTGACCAAAACCCAAGTTTCTTTGAGGAATGTTTTGTTGTTGGAACATTGGAGGAAATTGATTGTGAAACGGTCGAAAGTTGGCCTATAATTAAGAAAAAAGGATGGTCAAATTAATGTTCGATGTATTAACAATTGTTGAAGGTTTATTTCAGAATTTACAAATCATAATAATACAAATACTTATTCAGTTTATTTTATAAAACAGATTTATTCGTATCATCTGGTCGAAGAGTAGGGGGGGGGGATTTGAGGAAAATGGTGTTGAACAACAAAACATTCTAAACACAGACGTATATCTGTTTCTATGGAAACACATCAATATTTCACCTGAGCAATTTATAATCATGAAACGCACACTATGATAGGCCGATGTATGTACAAAATCTCATAACAATATCTTGAGTGGGTCCCGAGAAAGAAAACTTGGAACTGACGAACGGACAGAGCACATTTCAATATTCCATAGGGTCCAGCGCGGGATGAAATATAATTAAAATTGAATAACCCGTATCCCAATTCGTGACACAATTCTAAGTATTCTAAACAGGAAGAGCTATATGCAAATGGTCATTTATGCAAATAAGACCGACTTTGTCTGTTGTTTTAAATTAAAAGATTTTGTTTTTAAGACTATTTAATTCTTGACCAGTCAGAAGAATGTTGTGGCCATCATTCTGTTTCATACTGTACTTAAGACACATCGTGAAGTTCAAAGGAAAAGGTTAGGTTGGATTAAGAGGGAATTCTCCAAAACGCCGCTTCGTGAACAATTTGATTAAATTTAGACAAAATGGAAACGTAATAAGCACTTGTGTAATGTATGCACATACTAGGTTATAATGGTGGCCTACCACGTGACAGTACTCTATAGTACCGTATTTGTATACTATAGCTTAGTTTTGTTTACAAATCATTATCAATAGGGATTTAACAACAGCCTTGTAAACATGGCCTCACGAGATATATATAGAGAGAGTTTAACGTCCACTCGACACAAATTAGGTCATTTTGGGACTAACACAGGGTTCAATTTCATTTCTACAATTCTTTATTAGTGGAAGGAAAACCAGAGGACCCAGAGAAAACCCACGAGGTTCGACAGGCGACCCTACTCCATACGGACATAACCTTACGAACTTTATTACAATTTACACATAATTTAAGGAGTTAAGTTCTCCCTTGTCAGTGGTGCTTGTCGTAGGGCATGGCAAGGACAGCTGTGTAGTCGTTCGTATGGAACAAAAACAAAACACCGAGGTCCTGTGTACACATTAGGGTGCACGTAAAGGATCCCCTGACAGTTGGAAATCGATATAAGAGTGGGCCATAGTGCCGCTGTCCGGGCAAAAGGTCCCTCATGGCACGCTGAATCCAGTATAATTGTCGCCGCGACATGAAACATCTCAATGTGGCGAAACAAAGTTGTAACTGTTCGGTTTTCGTATTGTTTATAAAAAAGCGAACTATGAAAAAACTAGGATTGATACAAAGGCCAGGGCGCTGATTCACGAAATCTTAACTTAAAATAAAATCCAAATTTTAGTAGATACTTCAGTTCTGATTGGCTAAGCACTAAAATCAATATAATATTATCCAATCATTTAACTAAAATTTGGGTTTTATCTTAGTTAAAATGTCATGAATAAGGCCCCAGATTAATTAAAAGATGTTTTCATCTTGTCCAGAAACATCTAAATGAAGATAAACAATGCTAAAAATGTTGGTTTATATTTTAACAATCAAAGAAAACCAATTGATCCTTTATAATGAAGGTCAGATTAATTAAAAGATTTTGTCTCCCTGTCAAGAAATACCTGAAACGTTTTAACGTCATGGTGATTAACCTGATAATAAAACAAGTTTAGATGGATACAATGGTTGAAGAGATTTACAGTCAATATATTGTTTAAATAAAGGAGGCGTGAGAAAATAACAAACAACCGTCTTTCAGATTTTAACAAGTTCGTGTGATGATCTTCATGGACAAATTTGTTGACCGACCATCAACTGGTCACGTTTATCACGGATATTTTGCCTTTAGATGTATACAGTACGTAATACGTAATATCTTCTGATGTTCTGGAGTCGCCGTGGCCCGGTGTGAATGGCGCTGCCTTACCGATCAGTCAGAGATAGTTCCTAAGGATTTCACTGTGTGGCTTCCCTTCGGTAGTCACGGGGGCGCGGTGTTAATGGCGCTGGCTAACCGATCAGGCAGTCAGGAGGTTTCCTGTGTGCATATTCAGTCCAGTTGGTCGAAACATAACACCATCAATCCAGGGGCACGTACGCCCATGTACTCACTGGCGCCACAGTGAGCATTCGATGAAAACTAAGCGGAAATGTGCCGTCCGAGAAAAACTTCCTTCGTAGCAAATGGCATAATGATTATAATAATTTTATATCTTGCATTAAAACAAAATCTCAAACCGCTGTACAAACATAAAAGGCAACTATTAAACTTCATCAATTTACTTAAAAATATCAAAAATATTAAGAGCAACTATGACTAAAACCGATATACAAATAACACACTGAACTTTAAAAGTATACTATTAAAATTATTAAAAATTGTTAATGAAAGTAATAACTTTAGACGCTGGGCGCTTTACAGAAATTGAACTTTTAAACTTTACCTTCAAAACTATTCACATTTTCAATTAGAGCACGTTTACCAGAGTTCCAATTATCAATTATTCTCAATGAAAATGGTATGCTGTCCTATATTTTAGGTGCAAACAGACTTAATGACCGATCCCCATTATCTCTCGGCAATTGCGAACGGTCGGGTGAGTACATAAGTTTGGTGCAATCAAAACTTCAAAGTCTCCGAATTGGGTTGATGATGGCGTATACCCGTCGTTATTGGCACGGTTGGTGAAGAAGAGTAGGACGTTCATCCCTATATTATTACATTATACGAAACTACCTAAAATGTACCCAAAATATGAATACTACGCACTGGATATGAATGATTGTCGAGTTCACACGTTACATGGGTATATAGTTTAACTTTTTGTCAAAGTATTGCAAATAAACGTTTTCTCTTACTTTTAGTTTACTTATTGTGACGGTAAAACTCTTGTACTAGATTATAGATGAAAGATGTCGGGAGTCAATAAAGATAACATATTAATGACATGTTTTAAAGATTGATGTCTAATTTAGGTAATATTTATATTTACTTGAAAGGTGTTAACATTGATAAATACTCGTAGGAACACGAGGCATCAAAAAGCCTAATTAGTGAGTCTTTTTACTCTGACTTGACTCTGTGACTAAGGATGTGAACTCGATATTAGTCAAAACATTAACAGCGACGGTTGTAACGGGGATTTAAATGAAAAGTACTCAGAGGATACTCAACATTTATGTCCCATCCGAAAGGACTAAACGATTTTCCATACCTTTTTACCAGTACCAGTGACAATGGAAACCCAGGCTAGAAATTCCGGGATCGAACGGGGGTCAGCTGGTTTAGGTGCTAGGACCTACCCATTGATCCGCTGTGGCTCCCAAATCGGACGACTGAGAAGTGGTATCATATGTTGTCAAGAGATTAAGTGAAACTGCCTCGGTGCACGACACCCGTCACAGATTATCGGGAATTCCCCGTCCCACAATATCCCTACCCCACCCCACCATGCTGCCACCTCCCACACAAATTATACGAAGACAACATTCTAAATATCTTAAAAATTTAAATTGAATCGATTATTGATGCCTTTGATTGATTGATTTATAATCAATAATATTATACTTACTGGTCGATACCACCTGTACTGCGCCTGTGACAAACCAACAAATAATACTAAAAATAAAACGCTGGTAATATCCTGAGACATTTTTAACAGTTTCAATTTATCCAAAATATTTCTAACCGTAACTCGACCTCGGCTGTTTCGTTTCACCGTCTAAATTCACAAAGCTACTCGCTGGCTTTAAATATCCATATAGTTGTGACGTAGTGTTTACATCCCGGAGATTAATGTGACGTAAACCAACAAGTCCTGTTTATTCTCCGTTGCGGGTTACTTGTCTATCCTTTTGCAACAATGCGTAGAATCTTTTTTTCATTGATTTAATGTGGACGTTGATTTTATCTTATTTAAATGTGACCTTTACGGGGGTGATCTGTATCACACGTAGGGGTAAGGCCTATTGAATATCTCCCTAAAATGCACCCCACATTCAATCATCAAGACCCTTGAACGTGATGTTATAAATATTACAGACCGAGCAGACGCGACCTTTTGATCTTATATTTTTATTGAAGCAACAAAACGGATATGATAAATTTTCTAGGTAATCAAGACGTATTTTTAGCAACCCCTACTGACGAGATTATTGGCATATCCTATTTATTCAACTCGGTTAAAAAGGTTATGAATCCAATTTTAAAATGTTAAACATTTATAGAAATAAAATGAAATGGGGTTTAATGTTCTACTGTTCTGCTCCGACTGGGCTAATGAAGACGAGCAAACATACGTCATACTGTGTTCTATGAGGGAAATTTTGCCCGGGCAGCGGAACTACTGCTTACTCTTATATCGAATTCCAACTGCCATGGATCTTTTACGTGTACGCTAATGTATACACTGGGTCTTGGTTTTTCGTCTCATCCGAATGACTAGACAGCTGTCTTTGTCGGGTCCTCCATCCTGCATCACTGACAAAGTGACATCACACCGGGCTATCCCGATGAACTTTCTCGGCCAATGCAGGGATCGAACACGCGACCTCCATGGGCCTCTGTGGCCCCTAAATATTTATAGAGTTAGAATATTAAATACATACCATTAATAAATAATACGTTATTCAATGCTATAAAATGAAAACTTTTTTGAAATTCTTCAACAATTTGAAATTTAAATGTGCTAATAAAATGAAAAGGGGTTCTGCGCTGGATCGCTAACTTGAAGGTCTCGTGTTCGATCCCTGCATCCCCTTTTCAGACGTCGTCCACCTTGTCAGTGGTGAAGGACAGAGGGCCTGAAAAGGGGACAATGTATAGTCATTCGAATCGGATGAAAACCGAGGTCCCGTATACACATAACGTGCACGTAAAAGATCTCTTGACTAACGGAATTCCATATAACAATAGGACGTTACTTCCAAATTTAATTTCATTTAATGTCTATAGGCCCCTTTATAGTTAAATGTGAAATTATATTTCGTTTATTTTTCATATTTTATTAGAACTAAAATAGCAACATGATAAATCAATTGTCAATGCGTAGACAAGAAGCCATATTATTGCACTATACCCCGACATCACGACACGAATTCCAAATCAACTATAACTACATAATTACTGACGTGATGATCTCATTGTTGAATGTAGAAAGAGAGAGAGAAAGTTTAACGTCCACTCAACACAAACTAGGTCATTTAGGGACTAACACAATAAAATGGAAAATCGAGACTTAGTCTTGTTCAACAACAATAGATAATCTATGCGATCTAACACGCATACCTATTCTCAGGGTATATATATATTTCTATAGAGAGAAATAGGGTTTAACGTCCACTCGACACAAACTAAGTCATTTAGGGACTAACACAATAAAATGGAAAATCGAGACTTAGTCTTGTTCAACGACAATAGATAATCTAGCGACCTAACACGCATACCTATTCTCATATATATATATATATATATATAACTATAACTATATATATATATATATATATATATATATATATATATAGAGAGAGAGAGAGAGAGAGAGAGAAATAGGGTTTAACGTCCACTCGACACAAACTGTCATTTCGGGACTAACATATGTTTGTGATTTTATTTCAATAATTCGTGTGCGCGTAGGCGTCTTTAGTAGTGGGAGGAAACCGGAGGATCCGAAGAAAACCCACGACGATGGACATGCGAGTGTACAGAGAGAGAAGTGGGAGATAGCGTCATCGTGGGACTAATATAGTACACTTCTAGTAAGCGGGAGTAAACGTGAGGACTCGTACATTAAGTAACCCACGAAGATACAACATGGTAAATAAGAGAATCAGGGAGCCATGGCGGTTCAGCGAGTAAAGTTCACTGTTCTAGAATGTTCAGCTGTTCCCTGCTAGAACATTGTATGCCACATGTCCATCTTCCTTATCTCAGTGCAGAAAAGTTGGACGTTAAACCCAATTTTATTTAAAAGGTTTTGAAACTAATCACGATCTCCGTTAGACAAACAACTTTTAGATAAAATCAGGTCAATGATTCTAGTTTGTTTGTGTTTGTTTTTTTGTATTGCACTTAAAAAGATTGTTACATCAAATGGTATTAAAAACGTCAAAGAAAGATTTTAATTTATATGAATATTAACGAGTTAAACGGTCTCTAATTACACCAGAATCGTGCAGGTCGTATTAAATACAGGCGTGCTACTACTACGATTTTAAACCATGTGAACTCTTCAATGAAATATTATGTCTCTAAAAGCCACGTGTTAAACAAAAAGGTGGTACGAGAACATATGGACTAGAAATGGAGCTATAACCTCTAGGGTTCTAATAAAAGCCCCAGAAAACGAGACGAACTTGTAATATTACATTGACCTGGTAAGGTAACATGAACTTTCCAGAGCTAAGATATCCACGTCACTTGTAATAGAAATTTGAATTCGTTACAGAAAGTTCAGAATTACAGTATCCTAATGTGTAACAATAATCAGAAAGTATTTGATAGTATTGGTTGGTATTGGACAGTGTTGGATAGTATTGGGGACGTTTTGGGTAGTATTTCATAGTATTGGACTGTGTTGGACAGTATTAGGTAGTATTGGATGGTATTGGATGGTATTTGATAGTACATGTATTGGGTAGTATTGGACAGTATTGAGTAACTCATCCTGTCCCATACTCTATCTTATTGATTAGGTTATAAAATTAATCCTGAGTTTCAACTTTAACTAGGAATTTGGATCATTTAAAAACGCTATACATAAACGTAAATATTTTGTCCCGGTGTACCTGATACGCAATTTAAACCCTTCATATAATTCAATATTCTACCCGTCTGTTTTAAAATATGCGTTCAATTTTTATAATTTCTGGAATAGTTGTTTATTGTTTATCTATGGTTGTTTATCAACATTTGAATTGTTTCTTGTTGTTTATATATGGTTGTTTATCCGACTGTCATGTTATTATGTGTTTATGTGTTTTTTTTGCATCTATGTCATGTGATATGTTCATCTATAGATTTCAGAATATAAATACATTCACAAGGTTTTCAACGTAACAAAAATTCTGATGAAGTGTTTTGGGGTCTGTGGTGTTTTTCGCCACAAGAGATCCACAAGTAACTGGACTTTGAAAAAGGAAATCTTTTTTCTCTTTCAAAATATTATTCTTAGATCTCCATATCTGCCTGTGTGGTACCACATGATACAAGATTTTCGACTTGAATAATCTTGATAGAGAGTCTTGTTGTTTCTCTGACTGTGATATGTTTTTAATGTATCTCTGCTGGAATTGTTGTTACTTGTTTATCTGTGATATGTTTTAATGTATCTCTACTCACAGTTTTGTTTGGTTGTTTATCTGTGGTATGCTTTAATGTGTGTATTATTTTATTAGCACCATCGAGCAATCTTAAGTTTCTATATGCATACAATTGTTTATTATAAATATAAGACTAATTCCTAATTCGGAGAGGGGGTGGCCGAATGGTTAGCACGTGTGCGCTGTATTATAAGACCTGCCATTGAGACAACTGGCGTGGTTTCGAATCTCCGGTTATATGTGACAAAGGGTGGCGTCGCCTGCCCAACCTCGAGGGTTTTCTCCGGGTCCTCCGGTTTCCTCCCACTTCACGCAAGCGAATTATTGAAATAAAATTAAGCCATATGTTAGTCCTAAAATGAGCTAATTTGTGTCGAGCGGACGTTAAACCTTATTTCTCTCCCTGCCTCTATTTGAAAGAGATGTATTTAGGCTTTAAGCATGCCCAGTTCAGTATGTTGAATACAATACTGTTTAAACTCATTTCAAGTGTAGTTTTATGTTAGAAGCAGTATAGTATAATATGAGATTTAACTATTTTATATTTTGAAAGGGGAGAGAGAGAAATGGGGTTTAACGTCCACTCGACACAAACTAGCTCATTTCGGAACTAAGATATGGTTTAATTCTATTTCAATAATTCGCTTGCGCGTAGGGGTCTTTAGCAGTGGGAGGAAACCGGAGAGCCTCGAGAAAACCCACGAGGTTGAACAGGCAACCCTACTCCTTGTCACGTACAACCGGGGATTCGAAACCACGCTAGTTGACTCAATGGCAGGCCGTATGATACAGCGCACATGCTTTTTTTCTTGCGCACTAACCTTTCGATCATCCACCCTCCCCCTATTTTGAAAGGAACTTATATAGGCGCATACTTGTTGTTCATTCTGATTCACATTATTTAATAAAATATTGTTGAATTTTAAAAGAGTGGTTGAATTGTATATGTTGTTGTTCACTGTGATTCAGGTATTTTTGAATAAATTATGGCTGGATTTTAAAAGAGTTGTTGAATTTTAGGCGAAGTTTAACATAAAACCAATTATTGTATAATCATAACACTAGACTCATTGTGTTCAGGAGAGAAAAAAAACAGGGACCGAAACATATTTCATATCCTTTGATATTTGTCTTAGATTGTATTAGTCGATAACCGCCTTATAAATTCTAAGTTTAAATCTATACAAGATCGTGACATAACTGAAACTCATGAAGATATTAGTAAAATAGGTTTATTATTCATTATTTAATATACATAATACACAGACACGAATGAACAACACAGACATTATTTGACTTCAAATAGAAACCAGCGTCACATTCAGGTGTCATAATATCCAACCATCAAAAACATTGAATTAAACTCGCTGATGTATATATATGTCATGATGAATAATATATTATGTACACAAAATTAATAATTGGAATGATTTGTTTTGGAAGTGTTATTTTTTTACAATTCAAGGTGTTTTATAGCTTAAGGTTATTGGACTTTATAGAGTAGAATTGCTATGTTAATATAAAAAAAGGAAGCCTACTGTGTTTCATTTGCCTAAATGCTCTCTCTCTCTCCTCTCTCTCTCTCTCTCTCTCTCTCTCAGGAATAAGGTTCATTCGCTCGATTTTTTCAGATTTGACACTTCCGTTTCAATTCATGTAAATAGTTCTTTCAAATGACATACCAACCAATACATTTAAAAGACCCTCTAGTTACAAGCATCGACGATCATTTTACATATATGTGGTATATGGTTAATTCTAAGTGGTAAAACATGTATTTTGTTTTAGACAATCTAAGGCGCCATAAATATAATAACATTTTAGCTATAAACAAAATTATCATTTCTTTTAGCTATTACAAAATTATTATCATACATTTTAGCTATACCAAAATTAATATCACTCGTTTTACCTATAACAAAACTAATATTACACATTTTAGCTATAACGAAATTAATATTACACATTTTAGCTATAGGGAAATTATTACCATACATTGTAGCTATAACAAAACTAACATCATACATTTTAGATATACCAAAATGAATATCATACATTTTAGCTATAACAAAATTAATATTATTCGTTTTAGCTGTATCAAAATTAATATTACACATTTTAGCCACAACAAAATTAATACCACTCATTTTAGCTATAACGAAATTAACATCATACATGTTAGCTATAACCAATTTAATATCCTATAGCTATAACTAATTCAATATCAACATTTTATCCATAACAAAATTAATATCATATTTTCATCTATAATAAAATTAATATCATACTCCGACACACGGAGTGCTAGTGAACCGCCACCTGACCTCTTACATTCCCCGGCTCCAGCTGCCCGGCGCCCCAATATTCGAAACATCAGCACCGGGACAGCCCAATGTCACATAGGACACTGAACAGACACACAGACAGTAACATATATAAAGATTAAAATTGGAATTAGTAGATAAACAACTTATTTTGATGTAGAAAATGTAAATATGACCACTGGCTCGAATCATAAAGAGTTTTGTGGGTGCTGCCCTTGCGTCCATCGTGTTCCAGAAGATAGGTCATTATTTTGCAGGTGTAGGATTGGTTGTTTGATTCTGGATCTCCAAGCACCACCGTCGCCTGGTTACAGCAATGTGTACGTCGATGAGAAAGTGAAATCGTTGGTTGCCAGTGAGGAGGTGCCAGAACTAGGATATCTCCACCGTATCAGACGCTGTTTCTACATCAAATACTGATGAATCTTTTATAACGATGCCTTCTGTAATTATAATACAACGGTTGTAATTTAATGTATAGAAAGGAGGCCATTCAATATACAGAAAGGATTTTATACATAATGGAGGGACGTTGTTACACACAAATTGTTGTTGTTGTTATGCAAAACAGAGAAATGTTGTTATACCTAGTGGAAAGATTGCTATACATAATAGAGAAAGGTTGTTATACATAATACAGAAAAGGTGTTGTATATAATATATAGATGGAATCATATATAATAGAGGAATGCTGTTATATATAATAGAGAAATGGTGTACATAACGGAGACATGATGCTATCCCCACTGAGAAATGTTGTTATGAGTAACAGCAAAATGTTGTTATGAGTAACAGCAAAATGTTGTTATGCATTAACAGATAATTGTTATAAATAATAGACTGTCAAACAAAATACATACGGATTGTTATACAGAAGACAGAAACTTAAGATACTTTCAGTGATCAGAGGTGCTTATTCTTGCACCATGCCTCCAAATTGCTTATAGTGTGAACACCTCAAACAAAAATAGTGATGCTATGCTAGGAGTAAAAGATTAACACAAGATTACTGAAATAGTAAGAGCAGGAGGACCGCACTACACGAAAAACCAAAACCTACAAGATTAACCTGCGGAAAATATCAAATCAAGTGAAGGTATAGCATTGGAATATCCATACAAGCAAACTCATTCAAGTTACAGCTCAGCGTGTGAAATGGAGTTCAAAACGTCTGATATTTCTCAGAATGTTCACAGCAATGGTTATTTCCTGCAGCCCTAGTTTAATGTTTTACAACCCCAGGTGGTTTAATTGTTGGGTTTTAATTTGGCCTGCATATACAAATTGGGTTTCAACACAGGTACCCTGATATTCCCAAGGAATATATTTATAATATTTTACCTGATGCATCTAATGCTGGGTTAACAACGCCACTTGCTGAAGGACTAGCACTGCTCTCCGCCATGGCCGCCATTTTCTTTTTATTCTTCTTTTTGTCTGGTTTATTAGTTTCTCCCTTCTTTAACAGCTGCATACTCTGCCGCGTGGTGCGGTTAAATCGCGCATAAATATCACTGAAATATAAACATCATAAATTCATTAAAGAAGTTAAAACCAATTTTAAAACTTTTAGAAATTTCACTTATTACATGTATAAACTGTTTGTATTTTCATTTCTTACTAATCTTTTGATAGTTAGGACAAACACTTTACTTCATAAACCACATTCTGATACAAACATCAGTAAAATTATTGATTTATGAAACGGAAGTGTGACAGTGAAATTAATGGTTTGAGCGGACTAAACAAGAAGGTCTGATGTTCGATCCCGGTCGTGGTCAATAAATTGTCGACCATACATACATTGTCCGTCAATTCTACAGTACCCCCGACAACGCGTCCCACAACCTCATTGCCCTGAGCTAGTTACAGCCCTGGTTAAAAATCATTGATTTAAAAAAGAGTCTTCTACCACATGAAATAGTTTTGGAAACATAGAGAGTAAATATTAAAAGTAAATATATTTACCGAGCCGTTATTTCTTGATTTCTGTGCATTATTTCATAAGCTATAAAAGCTATGATAATTAGTAGGAATAATAATAGAGCTATACCCACATCTACAACAAACAAATTATACAATATTAAACACTATCTATATATATCGATATATTTTGTGTGGGAGGTCAAAGTGGCGCAGAGATTAAGGTGCTTGTTCATTAACCAGGAGGTTCGGAATTTCATCACGGTGTTTGCCGAATAACTACATCCATATATTTTCAGCACGTTGTCGTGCACGTAGAGAAACCCCTGTAAGTACACATATAGTTGCTGATGCGCCAACGTGAATCAGTGAGTAACGATCTGGTCCACTAACAGGACAGTCCTGGGTTCGATTCTGATGTTTTCCGTGCAAGCAGCTGTGATCATTGTCGAATGATGACCATTAGAACATTATTATATTTGGTATAACCCAGTTGGCGTCGGACTATAAATCTCACGCATTCTTTTAACAATATTCATTTTAACCATCCTAATTAATAAATTAAATAAAGAGCTGGCCGTTCTTGCTACCATAAGTCAAAACTAGATAATGTAAAATGAATGTATTGAAAATTGCAGACGAATTACTTAATTCAGAGCGTAGATATTAGCCTGTAAATGTTTGACAAGATGTATGCACTGATTGTAACCACCGAAGTGGTTATTCGAGTCTTAGCCTCACTTCATAATTTTCATATAAAATCATAAAATGGTCGAACCGTTATAATCTACTTAAAATCAGACCTATCCAATACCAATGAGAGTTTTTTTTATGGTCTTGTCTTGAATAATTTTTGTGGATATACTGCCTTATAAATGGACATATTATAGTAATTATTAATTAATGTCTAATCAATAATTAATATAACATTTTAAGCCTAAAAAAAGACCTACAATAGGCAGATTTAGCTCTTGAAAAATGTATATCTAACCAGGTTAAAGCATGTGATATAAAATGGACTAGAATGAGTTATTGTCTCGTTCACTTCCTTTTCATCGTTTTTATAAAACATTTCATTCAGGCGGCGACGTTTTGACATGTCAGTTAACGATTTATATTATGATTTTATCTGGCTTAAAGAAACGTCTCCAGAATAATCTACAACATATATCAGACACCTACAATAACATACATACATTTACACTCCTCCACAATCCATAACTAAATTTATAATATGTCGACCCTGCGTCTTAAATACATAACGTGGGTGGGGCGGTGACATATAACACGTGATCAAAGATATACAAATTAAAGATTGCACAACCAAGTGGGCTGATATTTAATTCCAAACAAGAGACACCTCCTGGTTTTGTATATATTTGGTACAACAAGGAAAAGGTCAGTCAGTAAATATATATTAGGTACAAAAAGTTGAAACACAGTGAGCTGGTAAATTACAACAAGCTGAAACCACGTGAGCTGGTAAATTACAATAAGTTGAAACCTGTGAGCTGGCAAACTACAAAAAGTTGAAACCCCGTAAGCTGGTAAATTACAACACGTTGAAACCCCTTGAGTGGTAAATTACAACAAGTTGAAACCCCTTGGGTGGTAAATTACAACACGTTGAAACCCCTTGGGTGGTAAATTACAACGCGTTAGAAGTTATGTTTTTATATACTTACATTCCCACCTTGTTTGACAATTATCACTCGAACAACTAGAAAATAAAACACATAAAATAAAGTTTATATATAAATATCATTATTAAAAAGCAATAGAAATTATTCATGTTTGATTGTTTACCATCACGTCAATATCTAATCAATAAAATAATTCATAAATGAGAAAAAATATAGCATGAAATAATGGATTACTCTGTTGAATAAATTCTGAACTAATAATTCAACAATGAAATTATTAAATTTAGGTAATAACAAAAGTTAATAAACGGACCATTCTTCTCGATGTCATTAATTTCCAATCTGATTAAAACACAGATTCTCTTTCGTTTCGTTTTCAAAATTCAAATTTTCGTTTATTGTCTTTACTACACTCATCTTCAATAGAAGGCCTGATCTCGCCTTAACTACATACATCTTATTAAGCCCTTCACGTAATACCCTGCATATTTCGCCACTAAGTTCCATTGGCACAAGCCCAGCTTGGGAACCTATCAGATTCATCGGTCGTCGTGAATACCAAGTCTCGTGCTTTTAGCTAAAATGCCTACATCTGACAATCGAGTTGCAAAGTTCAAAGATCGATCAATGTCACGGCTTCTGTTTTTCCACGAGTTTCTCAATTTAAAAAATCCTGTTTGTTTATAGTGTGTTATGTGCCAGGAACTCTGATTGGACAATGCTAATTAGTCACTTGTAAAAACAACGAGCGCAAAGTTCGTGAATTGCTGAGTATTGAAGCAACGGTTAGATGTTGTAAAACTCGCGAACGTTGCTTAAGGAACATGTACTACATTAGGATCTGGAAGATTCTTTTTATCATTGATATGTTCTAGATGAAGTGAGGTATTGGCCAATGAAACGGTCATATACGGCGAGTTCTTGGCCCTTTGATGCACGGAACTATGGGTAAACCACAAGAAACGTCAACGCTGATTGATTAATCAATGTCTGACGTCATAGGGTCAAAAACCAGATCTTCATGTAGTGTAGGCCCTCCAAAGTAAAAAAAAACTAAACGAAATATAGAAATCAGACTGATCATTTTCAGAGGATATTTTCTAGAGTTACGTCCTTTAGTTACAGTATAAGTAGTTTAAATAATAATATATATATACCTGTCACTGTGTGACTCGGTCGTCGTGGGAACTGAAATTTAAAAAAAAATTGACATTTCATAAGAAAGATCAAATAAAAATAAAATTTATTTGTATGTAACATTAACTAAGTTGTTATAGACAGTGGTATCAGATGTTCTACAGTGGTATCTGGTATTCATGAGGTGGTATTAGGTGTTCTATAAGTTCCACCAGATGTTCAGGAAGTGGTATCGGATGTTCGACAAGTGAGTATACATACTCTGTAGTACATAAAGCAATTATTGGAAGTTCCAGTTTGTAAGCCCACCAACCTCGTTGGTTTACCGGGGCTCTCCGTTCCTTCCACGACTGAAGACCCTGACGCGCAAGCGAAATATTAAAATAAAATTGAACCATATGTTAGTCCCGAAAACCAAAAGCAGATTATTTACCTATACAATCTCTACCGGGTCTCTTTTCCGATTCAGCGGATACATCATCATAGGCCGATTTACACACACACATAAAGCTAGACATTGTATTAATACACCAAGCTTGACTACTACAATCGCTATACAGTGTCGTATTACATTCTTCAAAATCTGAAAACAATATTACATATTTATCAATATTTGACGAACAGTACCATAATCAAACTGACCGCTATTTAATTCACGCTAAAATATCCGTCAACATTCAATTAAGACAAACAAAAAAAATCATAGATAATCCCCAGGCTTTGATTAAATCGGATTGAGACTTAAAGGGGGCGCTGGTTTGTTTCTACGGATTATAGATGAAACGGACTTAAACTAAAGGGGAACAAACATTTGTCAAAGTAATAACGGCCATTGAAAAAACAATTCAATACGACAAATATAAAATATACGAATCCAAAAATATATTTACATTTTGTTAAAGGTTTCGTCGTTAATGTTTCCGTTCGTTTGACCATCTAGTCTGTATGGGATGCCAACGGGTAGGGCCACCTGTCAACCACAGTTGAAGTCGTTACGTGAGTAAGACGTAGGCTCGCTAATCCGTGCGTCCGTGTTTGTTCATGTGGATTTCCCGGTGTAATCCCCCTTGTAAATGGTGCAGAACGGAAAGCTTGGCAAGAGACAAAGCATAGTCCTAAATACCGACGTCCAGTGTGCAAAGTGGCATGCACGTAAAAGAACCCTAGTGTTGCTATCCTGGCAAAATCAGGGGTGGATCCAGAGGTGGGGTTTGGGGGGTCCACCCAATCCCCCTGCTCAGCTACAAAAATAATGCCTTGCATCAATGAAATTACATCACAAAGTGATCCTACATCAGTATAAAAATGATTTCTCTGTTTAAAAAGCTCAATTTGTATGTATGCCTATGTAATTTAGAGACGATGATGGAAAATTTCCGTAACAGAAACCTGGCAAACTCCCTCGTGCAAAAATTCCTGGATCCGCCCCTGAAAATGTCCCTCACAGCAGACTGTATGGCGTATGTCCGTCTTTATTAGCCCAGTTGGAGAAAAATAGCAGAACAGTCAGACGTTAAACCTCATTTTATTTCACCTGTCTAACCACCTCACTATATGTGTGTAATTACTGAATTACTTACCTGCTAAAACCATATTTTCACCATAAGGGGAAGTAACTCGTAATCTACTTTCTCCAAATTCACCTGATCGCCTAGAAATTAGAATATGGTAACAAGTAAGCCAATGTAAACCAGTGTATTCGTGAACAAAGAGTCATAATACTAATTATAAGCCTGTTTGTCCCTTTATTTTTCTTATTATAAATGTCTTGACATATTTCCCTCTCTTGCACACGGTATAGTATCCCCGTCTTCATTAGCCCAGTTTCGAGCAGAATAGTAGGGCGTTAAACACACTTTCATTTCATTTCATTTCTTAAAACAGTAAAGAAGAATTACTCATCTTGGTAGGTGTGTGAAAAATAATTTTCGATTTAACTTTACAGTTAATGGAGTCTACTTGTGTTCAAATTAAATGGAAGACCCAATTCGACCTCGATGACATATGTACATGTTTTAACCTCCCAGTTAATGTTTTTAATTCAGTAAGTTTTCAAAGATATTTTAATACGCCAATTTAAAATTCTAACAAAACTGAAATTTGTTGTAGGATTTTAAACCTCGGCCAATGAGAAGGTCAAATCCTTAAAATATCTTAATTTATGTTTTCATTAGCGATATTGGCTCTTTAATAAATGCAAATATATTATTACCAATTTTTAAGGCGTATTAAACGAATTTGCTAATAATGCCTGCCTTTGAATATTGCAAGCGAATATATATTAACGCGTATTGAACGATTTTCCAAAAACAAACATACGCTATTAAAGATGATATGACGTAGTTGTAGAATACTTCCGGTTCGATGGGATTGTGGTAATCTTCTTCAATATGAAAGATTGCGGATACGTGAATACCCGGATTTAAATCTGTGATATTTAAAAGTTCGCTGTTGACAAATCGATGTGAGTGATTGGTTTTATCCATAATTTTGTTCACCTGAAAAGAAAACAACAAAAAAAAAAGATAAACAAAAATGTTCATCTAAAATCATATCCTTTGGTCGAGACTATAAATGAAATTAAATGGGTTTTTCCGCCAAACTGTACTTCCCCGACTGGGCTAATGAAGACCGGGGTGGGGGTAACATACGACATACAGTGTGCTATGACGGAAATTTTGTTCACTCTAATATCGAATTCCAACTGTCGGCTAGACAGCTGTCTCTGTCAGGCCCTCCGTCCTGCCCCACTGACCAGGTAAAACCAAGCCGGGAAATCATGATGAATTTTGTCGTCCAACACCGGGAACGAACCCGCGACCCGCGCCTCACCCACTTAGCCACCATGACCCCATGCTTGAGTCTATATGGCCTCTAGCCAACTTTGCATATCAAAATAAAACGAAATGGGGTTTAAACGTCCTACTATCACGTTCCAAATGGACCAATAAAGAAGGACAAACGTGCCGAATTGTAATTGCCAAGGAATCTGTAACGTGTAAGCAATGATGTAAACGAGACCTCGTTTTTCTTTTGTTTTGTCCGAACAATTAGACCCTTTTTTACCAGGAAGAAAACAAGCTATGACAATGTAAGAAACTTACCCCTGAAAGTGTTATTCTATCATTCATATCGTTATATTGTGGTGACTGGGTGTCCGAGAACAAAATATCGTATATCAAAGGGAGGTAATCGAATTGACCACCTTTTGTTGTAAAATTGACATCCAGTCTGTAAGTTTGAACATCTGAAATATATGAATATAATAATACATAGATAGAGAGATGAATACAACGTACATCTGGACCATACGGACCAGAAACTTTTCATGACATTATCGACGCCATCTGTTCATTGCAACGTTATAAGTAAAGTCGATCGAACAAGCATGCACACTTTTTTTTCGAAGAGCGTCACCCCGAGAAATGAACAACAACTAGAAAAACCCCCAAGATAAGTAGCTCTTGGCGTCCAGCTACCGGCCCAAAATGGACCCCATCCATTCCCGCCTACTCACCGTCGATTTCCAACTGTAAAGGGTTCTCTTACGTATGCGAGTGGGTCTCTTTTATTTTGTCCTGTTCGAACGACTATTCATTCTAAATACACCTCGCTTGATGATATATATTAAATACAAACCTAGGCATAGATGATCTAAATGTCTTGCAGCATATCCTGGTATACATTTACAATAACCCGTGGTACCCGTGTCGCCCCCTAGTGGTACACAATGTTGTTTTAAACCACATGCACCCGATGTACTGGTATCACATGTTACAGGAACACTTTCGTGTGGTAATACATAAGGTGGTAATGTTGCGCCTGAAATAGATACACAATTCCTTTATACCACACAATTCCATCAAAATAAATGCTCAAGCATCTTCAATACACGGCTTGATCTCACCTTAGCTACGTACATCTTTGTCAAACACGCGGTCGTTTTTTCATGAACATGGTGTTCAAGGCGCATTTAGCTCTCCAATAGGCAGTCGAAAAACAATGAGTCTTCAATTAACTGCTTCTTAAAACAGCCAAAGAGGTTGCGAATTCCAGCAGTCAGACACACACGCCATAACAGGTAATGCCAGTAATTGAACACGATTCTTATCAGTTAGTCATTGATAAACGATTTAAAAGCAAGACTGATATCTGAAAAAATATTTACGATCTACATTGCTTTTACAAAAAAAAATGCTTTTCCTTGTGCATCTAACTGAAAGTCGAAATCTAACTTGATTCAAACAATTTCTACACTAGTAAGAAAAATAAACGACATATCATCGAATTCGGTCCCCGAAGATATTTCCCCTCTATAGCGTAATGAGGCCTGACCAAATGAATATTATTCAGTCCGAAATCTTTAATGGCGACACCTACCCATTTGTTTTTATTTGAACCCCACCCTTTCAATATTTGGGCTTTCGGTTATTGTCAAAACAGTGTAGTCAATGTGCAGATTATTACTGGTCTGCATCCATAATAACTGGGAAAAAAGTCAATTTAGAGTGGGACTTGTTGTTCAAGACTTACGTGGAAGACATGTTGTTAAATTGGTTGATGCCATGAAACCGTATTGACAGTAACATGTCTGGTTATCCGAGCACTCTGTATTGTTGATGTGTCTACAATGTTCGTTAACAAGACATCTATCGTCTATTAAAACAGCAACTGTAAATATTCATGGATAGCTACATTAGAACAGAACTCACACTGTAGTTTATTCAGCAGACAAAATACAACAAAATACCCGCCCCCCTTCCCCACACATACACCTCCTACAACTTTCTGTAGCCCATAACTAAGTTCTGTAAAGCTTTGGCTCCCTATACCTCAACAGGAACCTTCTACGGATAGCCAGGGATCGAATGGCAACAAATACGGATAACAGATTACCAGAACACAGTTACCCATCGAATTGTGTTCTGGAAATGTGTCCCCCAATCGCTAAATCAAATAAATTATAGCAAAGATCTGATATTTGTTCGGGGACTTAATTATAATCACCCATGTTTAACAACTGGTATGCCCAGGACATTCGGACTTTTGGTCGTTAGCTTTTGTGCTTAATTCCTGCTGGAGACATTAACGCAACATCATGATCACTAAAGTGCTGTCAAAACGCCTCTCCCTCCCCCCCCCCCCCGCCGCCTTGCTGAGATCGTCCCACTTCCATCTTATGACCACTAAAACATTTTCATTTTATTTCCTACGACGTGTTAAATATAAAGCCCACGTGTTTCTGAATCCAGCATAAATAATACAGCTAATATGACATAGATAGTGAGAGCAAATAATGTCTAGTGTTCATTCCTCCTTACTGCCCAGCTATAAAAATGTCCTCAATTAAATTAGCTGGTTACAAGATTAAGTGCGCTGTAAAATAAGAAGCGCGATATTACTATACAAACCAAGAACCGGAAATGACATCATTACCACCATGACGTTATTCGGCTCATGAACATGTATACCAAGCTTCGTATCATACCATCAAATTAATTTTGAGGATGTGTTGCTAATAAAACTTACATGGTTGACAAATGGTATCTTGTTTATCGTTATAGAATCCTGGAGGACAAACACACGAATCATCAGCACATGTACTGTTGGCTATTTTAATACAATGTTTAGTATCGTGACATAACTCATCCAGTTTATCTGGTACTACAAATATAAGATAGACAATTATGGGTAAATATAAGATGATGATTAGCAATGACTAAAGCATGACCCAATATAAGAAGGTGATAGAAATAGCCAAAGCATGATCCAATATAAGGGTAGATACTTTAGTGGTGCCTTCGAAGCTGACAGGTAAAATGTGCCTAATTGATCAGATGGGATGCAAATCCAAGGTCCACCCAGATATATATTGGCGTGTAAGTATATATAAATCCTAGGCAGTTGGAAATGGAGAACTATAGCAGCTGTCCGCCGAGTAAATTATTTTACCTCACATTGTGTGGACGAGACATTCCAATCTATTACACAACTGTAAAAGATCCATTGGCAATCGGAATTCGGTATAAGAGTAGGCCGTAGCGCGGATGTCCGGGCATAAGTTGTCTCATATTACACTGTATAGTGTATGCCCGTCTTCATTAGCTAATTCAGAGCAGAACAGTTTTATCCGCAGGCATTACAGATTGGCACCTGATATGCAAATTTCTTACGCTACTCTAGGCCAATGCTGTAATTCTAACCCACGTAAATATCCGATGACCACAGCATGAGCCTTAATCTAACATTTCCGGTCCCTAAGCACACATTTACCACTCCCCACATACAATTTTGAACTCCACATCCACCTGCGAGACTATTATTGTTCAATAAAAATTGTTTTACTTACACTTATGGCATGTGGTTTTGTCACGTGACTCAAATCGTTCTTTAGGACAATCACATGTGTAGTCAGGACCGCAGAAGGTGTGGGGGTTGATATGCTGACATTGTTCTGTGAAGTAACATCTCTCACCTAGAAACTGTGGACCTGAAATCAACGTTCAGTTAGAATAAAAGCATGCAGGTTAGTAATGGCAAAACAACAGCCAACTCTAATTCTCTGTCATCCAGAAATCTTCAGTGGCTCCATTCGTCATCTGTAGAATAATTAGCTGGATAATCGAATGGGTCAGGGATTGAATAAACTTCAAATTAAGGATGCATTATTTAAGAGCTAAATTTTCATTTTGGCTACAAATGTTAAATAAATTACTAATTAGACATTTATGCACATGTCAACCTATAATCTGCTCCGTAGATCATCGGGTGACCGAGGTTTCGATGGATTAAAATTGCTGAGAAATTTAAGGATTTAGGAATTTAATGATAATCGAGAAACTGTCAATATTATCATGATTTTATTATCTATTTTGAACTATTTATAGCGAGGACAGTCTGATATCTTTCAAATTCTTATGTAATGCAACCTTAAATCACACATCTACCAAGGTCAAAAAGTTCTTGTGTAAGTCCGTGGCGAACTTACGTCAAAACGTAAACAAACAGTTGGTGGGTCCATCCCTAGCCCATTCGATGACGTATCCAAAATCAGCATCTGTGGTTTGGTTCTCCGGGAAGATGACAAAAGATGTCAGATGAGGCGATAGATGAGTATGAATGTGAATGATTGACATATTTCAAACATGCGTCAATGAACATTGGAATATAATAGGGATTGAATGATTATTGTATGATTTTGGTACACGGGAATCGGCGACTTACACAAGATGTCGACTAGAATCAGTTCAAGATATATCGGTTACTGTAATGACATCATTTCCGGTATGTAACGTTATTACAGTCCCAACATATAAAAATACACGTTACGACCATGGACAATCAGAAGTATTTTTATAACAAATCCTTGCCCCACAAGTTACCAAGTCGATAAATTATAACCAAATTTGTAGCTCATACGATCATTAAAACACAACCACTGGCTAATATATAGATTTACCGGCAGCATCTTTTAACTCTACTGTATTTTACTAGCACGTTCTTTATGGCGTTTTTTTGTATACTCGAGAGAGGTTTTGTAATATCAAGAGTAAAAATTCTTGGAGATGTATGTCAACGATCTGGCCTCGCTTGTTGTGTAAAAGGGACATAACTAAGTCTTGCATTTTACTGGATAAAATCTTTCCTTGACACGTGTATGATTTCTTCTTTGAAACGCGTTACAATGACGAAAACAAGACTATTAGATGTGAAAACCTTGTATTACCTAGATTATTGAAAGTAAAACGCCTGTATTGCCTTGATTATTGGATGTGGAACTCTGTATTGCAAATGTTAAACATCTGTATATAGCCTAGATTATTGGTTGTAAAACCAGGTCGGTGTAGTGTAATAATATATGTTTCTTATTACATATACCACATGGTTATAGTTAGGGCCACGGAATTCTGACTTGCCCTTCGCGTAAAGTGATGCTTGTTTAAAAATCGTCGATCGCTCATACGTCTCGCAGTGTTTCGTTTGATTAGAGGTAACCCTACTACTAAAGATTTCTCTGGACATTGACACAGGAATATGCGATCGCTAAAGTGATGTTGGTTTAAAAAAATCGTCGATCGCTAAGCTTGCTGAACTGTGTCCTCCAAACGCAAAGACGGTGTAAATATACCAGTAAACAAAACCCAGGTCGCCATCAAGCTTCAGGTAATTTTCCCTGTTAAGGCTGACTTATCTTGACCAAATGTTGACTTATCTTGATTTCAGGTAAGTTTGGGCAAGTGTGATATGCGTAATCAACTCTAGCCAATGACTGTCGTTATCAGAATAGTCAAATTGGTTTTGCGAGGCGATAAACACCTGTCTGAAAGGGATCTTAAATCAACTTTCAGATAGCTGTCTGAACGGCATATAAATATAAGAATTACTTTTTACGTCCTCAACAACTAATAACTTATCGTTGGTTTTAATGTTGTTGTTTTTAACTTTTAATTGACTAAAAAAACTTATTTATCTACGAGTTCTTGCTTTAATTAAGAATAATAACTGCCGACTGTAATATATTACAAATATTTTTAAATGTATAAAAAACGGGCTCATAAATCTAGTCAGTCAGCCATACTTTTTTTTACATTTAAAAGACAAGGCGGTTTGTAAATTAAGTTAGTTGAATTTCTTGCGTAGTTTTTTTTTGTTAGTTTTGAAAAATGCTGATATATTATTTAACAAGATATATGTATTCGTTTTTACCAAATTAACCGAATTTTAGACAAATGACTCATCCCTAACTTTTATCAGTTTCCACGTTATGAATGTACAGTGGCTGTAGATTCTCGGGTTTATCTTTTAGTAAACGTCTGTTTTCATTGGTTAAACAGTAAACGATTATTACGAAACAGAAGCTATCATCACAGAGACATACCACTTGGCATATCAATTATCGTAATGCCTTAATGGCTGCTCTAGATATATTATAAAATTAAAATCGCCCTGGAAACAGGTGTGAGTTAATTTCTAGAAAAAGAATAATTGTAAGAAATATCGGTCTGTAGATCAGATTAACAACAGGGGCCCGGTATTACATGGAATAAATTTGTAGACAGACGGATTCAACTGTGCCCTGACTTATCAATACACCGAAAGTTGACTGCAAGTGGGACGTGTGTCTGGGAGAAAATAGATCATCAATTCAAAATGGCGGATAATAACATGGTTGGCCTAAATATGTTAAATGTGTCTCTGTTATCACGTGGTCAAAGTAATAAGGAGAATTTGGTTTCGAATGTATTGTTATTATGTCAATAATTCCCTGTTTGATACCCAAATTGATTTTATTTTTAATTTTAGAAAAGGTTTACATTTAAGGTTTCGATTTGTTTATATCCAAAATGGCGGATAAATAACATAAAATCCAGTTCTGAACCTGCTATACTTACGTTTAACACATTCTGTATTGTCGTGGAAGGCATCAAAACCCGAGTTGCATCGACACATGTTGTTATGGCAAACACTATTGATAACAGCATCTTCACAGTCCAGGTGTTTACTGCAAACATCGCCTAATTTACCTAAGTCAAATACACAATGACATAGATTAATATGACACTGAATGACGAGGATGAAAGTTGGAGATGCATTATGCAAGAGCTTAATCTGCCCAAGTGTGGATTATCTTGTACTTTTGCTACGATAACAAACAATCTACACTACTTATCTTCACACAGTCATAACTTCGCTCGGAATAGAATAATTTGAATGGAAATCTTAATACAAAATGTATATTCAATTTTCAGTTTGGAGTTTTGAACTATTATAGCAAGAACCCAGCTCATTATCTAAATCTTACATAATGTATCTTAAAGAAAACATTTATTTAGAGAGCACCGTGTTTAACATCATAGCCAGGGACGGGAAAGCTATGGTTGTTTGGTTTATGTGTCTTATCGCCCTTGTCATTCCCTCCAGACTTATGAAATCTTTATATTAAATGTTAAGTATGGAAACTTTCTTCGGAAAAAATAAAATATCTCTACCCTCCTGTCAAGCGCAAATATTGGAGATGTAAGCGTTGGTCAAAGGTCACAGTTTATTAGTACATATTCATACATAGTGTTGTTGATTACAGACATCCCATTTACCCGTTTTGGGATTTCACCTATCAATGAATAGTTAAGGGTAGTTTTATCTTGTACACCCGGTATATCTGTATTATATACAATGGGGATCGTGTAGACAATATCATATGTCAATCAATAGTTTAAGATTTAAGATTTGAAACAAAAGATGATTATTACGTTTCTGGCAGGTGGTGTTACTGTCTACCGCCATGAACCCGGACACACATAAACATAGCTTGCTGTCTTCATCTGTTCCACAATAACTTTTATCCACAGCAGCGCTACAATGGTGATCAATCTCACAAGTTCTATCGTGGATTTTCCTCTTCAAACAAATTGTATTGTTGCTATAGGGGTGGTAACCAGGCAAACATAAACATGTACCGTTGTCGCAGTGGCTGTTGTCTATAGCGTGACTGCAGTCGGTATCCCTTTGGCATGTTGCGTCTCCGACTCGCCTCATGGTGCAGGTATCTCGGTCTCCGTTTGGATGGTAACCGAGGTCACATAAACACTGTCCGTTGACGCATGTACTGGCGTTAACAGCTGCGCTGCAATCCTCATTAATAATACAGGTCCGATCATAGATACGACGAAGGTTACAGGAACGTACCGGATCTTGGGGATCAAAATGGAAACCAAGAGGACACTGGCACGTGTTATTGGAACATAAACTGTTCATTATAGCATTGGCACAGTCTGGTATGATGTCACACGGGTCACCAATGGTACGCTGTATACAGGCCGTATTGTTTTGCCTGACAGCGAAACCTGAGCCACAGATACAAACGCCGTTACCACATCTACTGTTGACTATGGCGGCCGCGCAGTCGTTGTCCGTAACACAGGAACTACCAATTATACCTGGAAAATACACAATTGTGAAAAAATGGTTTTCATACTCGTTCAAATGGAATGGCGCTCAATGTGCTGAGACAAACATATTACAAATTCAGTTGATCTTGTTACCGGTCTGGGCCCCCGTGTCGGAGCGGCCCATTTTACTGACAGCGGAGCCCGGATGAGGGGGGGGGGGGCGACAGTGTCGGGTGAATCCGATGAAATTCGAAATCCCCATAGCAGGATTCCGATTTCTGGCCCACACTCGGCCCAGAAAGTATATAATACCAGCCCATTCCAGACTCCAGTGATGGCGTGTCGGCCCGTTAAAGCCACCGGCCACATACAACATGATCATCATCCCTCCTCCCCCATATAATGTTCATCAGAAAAAGGTTTTTTTAGATGAATTGGACAAAATTATTTTTTTAAATTTTTGTCAGACCGGCCCTTCGGTCGATCATCCGACCGGTCTTGGGGCGATCCGATCGCCCGATGGCCCTATCCGCCCCTGTTACACATACAATGTGGTTGAGGAATTATCAAGAATGCATGCAAAACGGACGTTTATTCAGCCCAGCCAACACGACACTCACACACATGCTTCCTCTGGTCCCCTGCCAAGATTACTATCTTGGTTCTTTAACGTTTGCTTCCACTAAAGTGATATCGCAGACGCTTAGATTCGTCACAGGGATGTTTTCTTTTCTAGAGTCCTGTTCTGTACCAGCTAGAATATTGTTGGATTCGTTTTCAGTCTTAACGCACGGGAATGGACTTTAAAGTGGATTGGATGTACTCCTTTGTTTGAGCAAAAGTCCATGACGACGGGCATACGACATACAGTGCACTATGAGGGAAATATTTATTTCATTTCAATACGAGTTAGTTATATGACTTTAATGGTACAAAAATACAACCTAAATCCTGTGTGCAATCTGCTGCATAATTACACTGTAATGAGAAAAATCCCAACATTTTTAACTTACGTTTAGTACATGTGGTATTGTCGGTATTGACCTGGAATCCCGGAAGACAGTAGCAGATGTTATTGGTGCACGTACTGTTAGTTACAGCATCCCAACAATCACTCGTTCTGCCACACTTGTCTCCTATAACTCTCGGGAGACACTTAGAGGAATCACTTGAAGCTACAAACCCAGATTTACACTGACAGGTGACGGCGTTCTTACAAATACTATCATCTATCACAGCTTGACAGTGGGCGTGGAACAGGCAGGAATCACCGATCTTTCGGGGAGAACACTTAGTTCTGTCTCTGGTATTCTTGAAACCGGTGATACACGCGCACCTATCGCGGTCACAAACGCTGTCTGGAATGGCTGCTGCACAGTCCAAATCGTCAAAACATCTGTCCGTTATGTTCCGTCGTGAGCAGGAATCCAGGGAAGTACTTGCCAGAAACCCCAACAAACATTTACAGACACCCAAGGAACACGAACTGTTTGCCACTGCAGCACTGCAATCACGATCATCCAAACACGTCCGGTCTCCGATTTTACGTTTAATACACACACTGCCGTCAGACGTGGCTTTGTATCCCTTCTGACAAAGGCATGTTTCATTGGTGCATTCACTGTTCATAATGGACGCAACACAGTCTGTGGTAACCGAACAATAGTCGTTGATTCGTAGTCGCGAACATGTTGTGAAATCCGACGATGTGAGATAACCACGATTACAATAACATCGCCCATTTGAACACTGACTGTTCCTAACGGCCGCGGAACAGTCATCATCAGTAAGACACAGGTCCGATATCCGGCGTTTCGTGCATTCCAGTTTGTCTTCAGAGTGATAGAAACCCGTCTCACAATTACATTTATTTTTGTCACAAAAACTAAGTTCGATTGATGCTATGCAATCCAGATTGTTGGCGCAAACATCGTCCAACTTCCGTCTCGTACAATTGTATATCTTTGAACTGTCGCCTATGAAGTGTCCAGTGATGCAGGAACATGTTCCGCTGGAGCAAGTACTCTTTGAGATCGCGCTTGAACAATCGGTTGTAGAAGCACACGGGTCACCGATCTGTCTCTTGATGCATTCGGTGTTATTGTTGATGATTCGGAATCCCGGTAAACACGAGCAGACGCCGTTTGAACAGTGACTATCAAACACTGCGTCACTACAATCTCGGTCTTTCTCGCAGTTGTCGTCGCCGATAACACGTCGGATACAAGAAGAATTATCCGGGCTGTTGTACAAACCCGAATTGCACCGACAAGCAGAATTAAAACAGTAACTCTCATCAATGGCGTCATAACAATCGGCATGGACGTCGCACTTGTGACCCAATCGACGCTTGATGCAAGACGTACCGTATGCATTTTTTATAAAGCCAGATTTACACACACAAAGATTTCCAGTACAAACGGAATTCGCAATGGAGTCAGAACAGTCAGCATGTACACCGCAAGCATCGTTTATAATCCGCCGTACGCAACTGTGGCCAGCGTCTGCGCTTCGGAAGCCCGACAAGCAAATACATTTACCAGACGAGCACGTGCTATTATCAACCGCCATAGCACAATCTAATTCATAAATGCAGAAATCGTCTATCTTTCTGAGAACACATGATTCGTCTGCATCCGTAAAATAGTATCCGTCTTCACAATCGCAACCGTAAGGGGTGCAAGTACTGTTAGCTACCGCGTCGCTACAGTCCGTCTTAATGCTACAGGCATCGCCGACTGATCGTAAACGACAAGTGGTACCTTGATCACCTATATAACCGGATATACATCCGCACGTATCATTATAACAGAAACTATTTTCGATAGCATCCGAACAATCAGTATCTAAGTAGCACGTCCCTTCAGCTAATTTATCTGTAATAGAATGTTTTGTCAGATTAAATTATACATAAATATTAAAATTCAAGGCAACAGTTATGGGGAGTATACTTTCAGAAAATATCTAACAATGTGATTAAGAGTCAGTTTTCAAAACTTGGTTATTTAGTCACTATCATTAACAATTAAAAGGGAAAACATTTTCTAGCACCTAGAGTCTAGCTAGAACATTCCGTTGTGGATTAAATAGTTGTGGGATATAGACAGCATCATCATTTCAAGTGGGATATCAATTGGGATTTCAATAACGATTTGAATGACAACTTGAATGTGAACAATTACGATTTAAATAACGATCTGAATAACGATTTGAATAACAACAATTTGTATTCTAGTATGGAACGTTACATATCTTAATATTTTAGGAACAATAATTTGTTTCTAGTTTTGAATCCTATACCGGATAATTTTCCTGTTTTTAGAGAAAACTGTCTGTGATTGCCAATATGAAATTATTGCGTTAAATAAGTACTTACATTGAAAACAATGCGACATATTCTGTGAGGGATAAAACCCAGAATCACAATAACAGGCACCATTTGTACAGTTACTATTGGTAACAGCTTCTGAACAATCTACGTCCATTTTACAGGTCTTGTCACCAATTTTACCTGGTAATCATAAATATATATCATCTCAGTGGAAACAACAATGACTTGAAACGAAAGAGGGTTGCAGGGACGGATCCAGGAATTTTTGCAGGAGGGGGTTTGCAAGGTTTCGGTTAAGGAAATCTGCCATCATTTTCTCTAAATTACATAGGCATACATACAAATTGAGCTTTTTATACAGAGAAATCATTTTTATACTGATGTAGGATCACTTTGTAATGTAATTTCATTGATGCAAGGCATTATTTTTTTTGAATTCCAACAGCAGGGTTTTTTTTTACTTTTTTACTACATAAAAATACTTTGTCCATTGAAGGACCCTCCATTCTGTAGCACTGACAATGGAGGACCAGGCAACAAAATGCCGATGCCATGGAGGCAAACATCTGTGACTTAGAATATTATAAAATGGGGTTTACTGTACGAGCAATCTAATTAAAATATAGATCTATATTTCGTTTCGTTTTTTATACTTTCGATGGCCTACACTCATGTAGATCTAACAAGTGATAGTGGGAGCTCACGTTCTATGACGTCAAGTATCAAGTACGGGACATTTGACCCGATAACGTCAGTCATTTGATTAACCAATTAGCGACCGCCATGATTTTTAAAATCTACTTTTGTTTTGTTTTGATTTCTATCCGCTGGTGTTAGTATAGACGCCATTGGCTGGTAATATCTACCCACAGTTCCACACATGAAAAGGTCAAACGGTCGATTCGACAGACCATTTGATTGGCTGACCCCTCATTTCAGGCAGAACACCAGTTAAATAACAAGTCCTCCAGATCCAAGAGTAGTAAAGACAAGTAAAAACAAAATTTTGAACATAAAAAACGAAACGAAATTGGATCTGTGTTTTAATCAGACTGCTGTACGAGTCGTCTTCTTCAAAGGGGCTAGTAAGGTCAGACATCAATAAGCTGGACAAATGCGCAGTGACACATTTCCTGTTATATTTATTCAGTTAGTTACACAGAATTTTGCAGGTTATTACTGTCTTATTTACGCATTGACAAAGTTTACAAAAGGTATAACATTATCGAGATTATCGGTTGATCAATGGATGTTTGGAGGCGAATGCTAGCAAACTGTTTGGGCGATTATTTCCAAACGCCAAATATTTTCAGCGGAACTTTCGTTAGGTCACATTAACACCTAGTTGACATCTCTTATAAAAAAAAGTACTCACGTTTATTACACCGTGTTTTATCATCTGACGGATGTAGTCCCAGTTGACAAGTACAGGTTCCTTCAACACAGAGACTATCATTGATAACCGAGTCACAATCACTGTCAATCTTGCACGTTTCATCACCAATTTTACCTGAAAGATTCACAATTAAAAACCGGAAATTAAAACCCTCTCATTAATACCCGCGGTTATATATTCTTCATCAAATGTAATTAAGAATTCACAAGGCAATTATTATAAAATAAAGGTGTCAGTTATTGTAATCATGACATTAATTATGAATGGTGAATGATTGAAGGCTGAAACAAAAACAAAACATGCAAGAAATATATTTAAAAGATTAAAAAAAAATCAATTAATCAAATATCTGAAAAAAACGAAAAACAAACAAGAGTGTTACTACAAAGTTCAAAGATAAGAAAAATTGTTATTGCATATTTATGATATATTTTCATTGATTTATTTTTAAAGTACAGTCTCGGAAGTGTTTTTATCGAACTGGAATATTCCCCGGTGTTTATAAATGGATGGTTTCTATGTTCAATATTCAGTTTCCTTTTTCAGTAGATATAGAGTCAATAATTGTGTTACGTAGAGAATGTACACTATATATATCGAATATGTTCCGAGAGGATCCAATCGCGATAACAATTTGTTTTGTAGACAGGCTAATGTTTTTCCTTGGGTGCCAAGTCTCAATAACTTTTACGTTTTCTGGAGACGTTACACCATATTTCAGGGGTATTGAATCTCGTTAACTTCTCGACGTGTACTTTACGAATAAAAGAAAGAGAACATATAACCATACCCTTAATTTGTTTAAAGGAAACAATTAGAACATTTTATTTATCTAAAATACTTACGTTGTGAACACCCAGTTAAATTATCAAATCTGTAATAACCAGTCTCACATCCACAAGTTCCTTGACCTTCGACACATATACCATGTGTAAAGGCGCTAGAACAATCTGTATTCTTATTACATTTATCATCGAACTTACCTGAAATAATGTGTATATAAATATATAATAATATACATATAGAGCAGGTGCCCGCCATATCTATCTACTCCAACAACTCAAGTTAGATGAACCGATTCAGCACGGAACATGGTCAAGTACAGAACTCCAAAGAAATTCTCAATAAACGTAAGTCCACTCAAGTTTTTCTATAATAACCAACGCTATCGTACCACGACACCTCTGAAGTTCAGTATTGTGATAACGAAGTAAACTCAATCCAATGTCCTTCATGGACACAACGTTACATTAATATGTACGCTATTGTAATCCAGTGATGGTCATGGTTACGTTCTGGTTTCATAACACCTTCTGGTACTAATTATAAGTGTTGCTGGTTTAGGGATCGTCAAACAGAAACATGAATAATTCAACTGATGTTTGCAGTTTTAAACTTTGAAATAGCCAATATATCTTCACAACAAAGTGTAGGTTTGATTATTAATATTATATCCCCACGTGCTTCACATCAAACTACCTCGCTGATTTCAAAAAGACGCAAACAAAAAACCCAACTGAAACGCCAAGGATACTTGCACATCAAACGTATAATGTGAAGAGCTTCGCTTCATTTACTATTTAGTTCCAAACAGGTGCATTCAACTGGCATTTATCACAAATGTCAATTCCTGTCTAGGTTCACTGAATCTGCTACACGACTGGAAACCTATAGCCATACATGTGTTTGTACAGCTAGTATCATATGTATTTCCTGTTGCTGTTACCAAGAATCAAAGATCTTCTGGATCTAAAACTTAATGTGAGGAATATTACATATTTGTCTTAGAAGGTCGCGACAGACTACACTATCTAACACATATTACACAGCACACAAGGCATAATAATTCAACTGTTTTATAACAAAGGTCATTCGTTGACGCTGATGTTAGAATGTGAATCATAACCGTTGATGAGTCAGATAACGAAGCTCCAAACTGAATAGCAATCACTGAAACCCCATCAATTACATATCTAATAACGCACACATGAAATAATAATACACAGTTTCGTAAAAACAAATTTTCGAGGTCCGGTTACGTTAACAGAAAGTTGGTTGGTTAACGTTACGGAAATCAGATAAGGAAACGCCAAATCGACCCTCCGTATTTACAAGTTGATGCCTAACTCCAAATTACATATGAAATAAACATATACTGCAGAGATAAGCATCATGATTTGCTGGCATATCCAAAAAACAAATCATGTAACCGGCGTCTAGATACAAGTAACACACTCTGGTTTTTGTTCCTGTCTGACTACGAAGACATGGCATTTCTGTTCCCGCATAATTAACAATACACTACGAGAAAAATATCAGATCTTGTAAAAAAATCGTCTGAATACAAATAACAGATATTACATTCGCTTTGGTTACGAATAAACTGTATTCTAGTCCAATGCTTTTAACAATACAATACCATAAAATATAGAATGCTATAAGAATGGTATAAAAGAAGAATAAATGCAAGCAACAGACTCCACTTTACATTAAAATCTGCTTTGCTTACAACAAAACTGTTCAAGCACTGTTAAAATCCGATCATAAATACAAAGGATCTTGTAAAAAGTTATAACTGAGACCTAAATACCATCTACACATTCCACGTTTTGCTCATGTCTGCTTGGTAACGAAGAAAATATATTCTGTTTCAGCACAATTAAGAATATAAGATTATAAAGTCTTGTTGACCAGAGACGATTTAAAACTGACGGCAAACTGTTCAGATTAGTTTGTTCCGGTAAAAGTAACAATATATATATATATAACGTAAAATATAACAAATTATCCAGTCCTTTGTGAAAGATTCGAAACTAGCAGCAACAGCACACTATTCGCATTGTCGGTTTTATTACGTAATCAGTTAACTCTTTCTCATCTGTTCTGAGACTTTACGACTCCAAATAATGATGCAAGTTCTGGATTCCTGACTGTATAATAAACACACGTAAAAACTTGTGTGAATATCTATATCTTTAGAATGACCACAGTCGAGTTTTCAGTGATTGAAATAAAGTGAATATTAATGTAACATGGCGTAGTTTATTTGCAGTCTGTCAGATGAAAGGTAGTCGGATCAACAGATGACTATATCGAACGTCAAGTTAACTAATTGCATGCCATAAAATCGTTTAGTTAGAAAACCAGCCACGTGGACTATTAAACAGATTCGGATAATTTAAAACACCCTTCACGGTTTATAAATATAACATGTTTAAAAACCAGTTTCATAAATAAATGAATAACACGTCCCGAGTTTTAATCAAGTTTCGTGTGATATATATATACATATAGAAAACCATCTAAAATTGGGAAAATGAAGTTTACAACACTCTTCGTGGGAAATATGTCTTAAAAACACCTTCGTGAATAACTTGAATAACACATCTAAAGTTTTAATCAGGTTGCTTAGGATATATGAAGAACGGAAAATTGGTGAAATTAAAAGGGGTTTAACGACTTACTTCGCAGCACCAATTGGGCTAATGAAGAAAAGTATATAACGAGAAAACATAAGATTTAAAGAAAATTCAATCCAAATCCAAATTCCGGACAATCCAGCTACAATGCATGCGCCGACTGAATAAGACCACATTTCAACAAACCACGACAGCTGAAACATATTCGTGGTATTTAATTACGTCACGCTACCTCCTCCTTTGCCAGGATTGTCAGAGGTATGACATAACTGTATTTCATGTCATTCGAGTGCATTGCCGTCATTTCGGAGCATTCGAGCAACCCGGTGGACCTATCAGTAATTAAATATAGAAATGCAATCTTAAAAAAATCAAATTCAAATATTAACGTTAGCGCGTGGTATTTGAAATCAAGGACCTCACTCTCTTGCACCAGGAATATCCAAATATGTTATTGTCCCTGAAAGTCGATAATTGCTCGTTTGTGTGCGCTAATTAGGCATCCCGGATCCCTCTCCAGCTATATGGAATCTTATATAGAACTCGTTCGCCATTTTAATGCATTTCCCGCCAAGAAAGACAAATTATACCATTACCACAGAAAACAGACTTATTACTACTCGGGCCCCTGTGGAGATCTTCGCTTCCTTTCTCTGCTGCTGATTGATCTTTCAATCAGTTCCAATCCGACTATATTAATCACGACTACCGGTACCGGAAATAGACCTGCATGATCAAACAGATGGTCGTCCTTAGTAATTCGTCCAATACTATCTAATTTTGCACCGCGTATTCCACGCTTCCTGGTATTCAAATTGATTGTTTAATATTTAACATTTAATTAAGACAAAAGTCAAATATCGAAGGTAATAATCGTCTCGTTTCGATAAAATACAGGCCTATCAAAATATTTCATCACAAATGACCTTGCCAATTTTTTAACCTTCCGTAGGGGATCCAGAATGTTGCGAATTAATGTTCAACCAATCTTTGTAAATCCTGACGTGTGTTGAAATATTTATGCAGTGATGTTTCCTTTATCGTGATACAACTTGAAATGGGATTGAAAATCCTTAAATGGTTATCACCGACTTTAACTTGTCCTTAGCCTCGATGAGGCGGGATGTGACATTAAACCCCATTTCATTTCCAAATAATGTAATCACTCCACTACAGCTAAACGTTACAGATACCTCCTAAATTCTTTACTACCAAACAATAATGTGAATAATTTAATCACTGCACGAGCTACAAACAATACGCAAACACACTCCAATAAATTTATTTAGTCATTTGTATTTGTAAATTGCATTGCGAATCACAAAAAATATATCCAGACACCGTAATTAAGCTCCGGCTAATTTAATGAGTAAACGCTACGAGAGATGAAGAAGAACATCATACTAGTTTCTGTTGTAATTTGACGTAAGGATTATTACATTAAATCAAAGAGTATGGTCGAGGTAGAGAGGCATCATATGTTGGTGCCATCGTATATCACAGACCAATAACGCATAGTTATCATGTCTTAAAATCTAATTAAACAAGGGGAGTAACTCATGTTTATTGTTTTTACTTGTATGAAATGATTATTATTATAATGTTTGTTTGTTGTTTATGAGGCTATGATGTATGTAACATACAGTTATATAAATAAACTCGAGTACTTAATGGTTTATGGTGTATAAAGTAAACAATATTTTATAATTTTTACTCATGTTGTTTCTATTCATAATCGCTTTGCCTTATTTTATAATTACCTAAAATAACTTAGTCGGTCGTCCTGACACATGTTCACCTTTCGGAAGTGGCAGAAGTTAAGGCCCATCTCATCAATACTAATCTTAAAAGGTAAAATTGATTCCTCAAACTGGTTAAGTTTATCTTAAGCCTTATCTTTGCATGTGAGTACCTGATCATTGGGTAAATACACAAGATATACACGTATTTCACTAGTTATGTGCGTATTACACTAGTTGATACACGTAGTGCACTAGTTATATGCGCATTACACCAGTTGAAATACCCAGTGCACTAGTTATATGCATTTTATACTAGTTGATAGACGCAATACACTAGTTTATAGACATATTGTACTAGTTATATACGCAATACACTATATAGATATGCGTATTGCACTAGTTACATGCGTATTACACTGGTTTATAGACGACGTGTTCTAGTAATCCACAATCCACGTCCATCTATTAAACAATAAAAGCCATGAGCGAGTAGTGTGACAGGCATGGTGTTCAATGTCTACCCATTAACCAACCAATAAATATATTATTAAGATGTAATGTTTTATTTAACACTGGGAGTCAAATAGATACTCTCAATGAAAACTAGTGATTAATTATTCTTATAGTTCCTACCACGTGACATCGTTGGATCGATATTACGAGTATATTGGCGAAATACACAACGCTGTATTCTAACCGACCAAAGTAATACGAATCTCAGCACAGTTTCGAAAGAACGAAATAAAACTATTAACCCACACGATAAAAAGTTTTGTAAAGTACTTTCCACACCAACTACGAAATTTATGTTTTTACAGACTTTCTACAATACATCAAAGATGTATCCCTGGTGGATTTTAAGTGTGATCTTTTTTTTTTCTAAGATTATTTTTACAGACTCTAGACGTTGTCTATCTTTACGTTTTTTGTGCCTTTAATTTTCTGCCTCGTCTATGAAACAATAACACATTGATGACGCTGAGCTATTTAACTTTTTTACGCGCCTAGAAATCAGTTCCATATTATCTAGTTCCCCTTTCAAATAAATCTGAATACCAGAACTGCGAAATAACGCAGATTCCCAGACTGAATAATCACTAAATTAATTATCTATATTACCTTTTAGCATGCCAAAATGAGAATCATGGAAGCGCGCATTCAAATGTTCTATCTTAAAAAGATTTTACTGACTGCAATTGCGTGTTTAGAGGAAATTTTATCACCAAAATATACGTCTTTGATGTTGGCCAACCCTGATCGGGATATTTCAAAAATGATTCACAACACACTTAAATCAACTTCAAAGAATTTGAATACTTGACTAGAAAAATCTAATGTATTTTATAGCCGATATAAAACATGTCGATTGACAAAAAAAAAAGAATGTATAGGAATCTCTCAAAGACTACAGGGGACAAATACTATTTGTAAAGGTAGCTATCAATGACTGTAAAAGGGTCTAAAAGTGAATATAAATAAATCAAAAGCTATAAAGGATCCGTCAGTGAACGTGTTATGTAATAGTGAACACGTGGATTGCTATGACAACTAAACAAAAAGACAGTCTTATTCCAAGAATACCTCCCTGGTGTGAGCGTATGTGGCATGGAGAAAGGGCCGCCTTCTCATCCTCGTGGGTTTCCTCCGGGCACTCCGGTTTCCTCCCACTGCTAAAGCGAATTATTGAAATAAAATTATACCATATGTAAGTCCCGAAATGACCAAGTTTGTGTCGAGTGGACGTTAAACCCCATTTCTCTCTCTCTCTCTCTCTCTCTCTCTCTCTCTCTCTCTAAGAATACCATTCAACCCCTTTCCATAATAACCTTACAAGAAGCATTTACTGCCACCACGGCACGCGAACACCCTATACCACAGTCACCCTACATCAACCTGTATGACATGAAGTGCACGTATTTACTGTCATGACAACACCATCAAACTTATACGTCATAATCTATAAACATTTTCTCCTCATTTCGTCATTCATCATGTGACTGGTCAGCTGCCATCAGCACCTACGACTTGAGTAAATAGTTTTCATTTTCTAATTTTATATAACCATAGTTGAACATTTTTGCATCAACCGGGATAATTCAGGCGGGTTCGGGTGAGGCGTTTCCACTAATTCCTCGTCCAATTCCAAATATCAAGGTTTAATGTAGGTGTAAGCACACGTTTGTCATCCCAAAACATCAACCTCGAATCTCTGGTAACTTTCGCACTGAGCCGCCGCGGCCTACATTTTTGCATCAACCGGGATAATGAAGACGGGTTTGGAGTGTGGCACTTCCGCCTACTCTTCGTTCAAGGTTTAATTTAGGTCAACGCATACTTTTTTTTTTATCCCAACACACCGAACTCATCGAGCCTCCTATGTTTAATAACGATTCTTGGCATACAATAATCACTATGTGAGAATACAGGTTGTTTCGGATATCCGTTCCCGCTTGTTATCAACATCAACACCTCGATCTGTCAAATCAACATCACGATGTAAAAATGTACCCGAGTACACAAACAGGAAAGTTATTAAACATGACTAAACGGTTCTCGTGAAGGTGTCAGTATTTAAAACTATTTTAATGAAACAGTTTAATTGGTTTCGTCCGTCAGGCATCTTAATTAATCTGTTGATTCTAAAATCTCACACTCGATGTACACAAGAGTTTAGATTTAGATTATTCTGCACCCGGTAACTTGTATTAATGATCCAATATTAATTTCAAAAACACATTAATAAAATAATCAAAGTACATGGAGGATTTCAGTGAAATCTAGGAACAGACAGCAGGCATGTGGACATGCCAAATATCCACACCGATGCCAATGTGAATCCAGAATACAAGAGATAGAATCAGTACACATACCTGGCACTGTTTTAGAAATGCGATCAAATATTGGTAAACATCCTGTTCCGTGCGTGCTAACCAGGCTACTGACAAAAGGCCTACGTCGCACTGTTCTGGGTAACAACGCATTCACCTACTCGTAATCGAATTCCAATTGTCAGGGGTTCTTTTACGATTAAGACCCTTTTTTTGTTGCATCACAACAACTAGACGTCTTTGAAGCCGGGGACACATTATCCATTAAATGCTAGTCCAGAAATAAATATTTTAAAAATATAGAATTCATTCCCCTGATCGTGGTTTGACACTTATAACTGCAAATATCGGAGGGGCATGGTTCCACTGGAAATGACCCAACAACAATGGTCATACCGTGGAACATTTCGAATAACAAGCTAGTTCTGAGTCATGGAAGCCGTGGAAACGTTGCCAAGATGGCAGCCAGGAAAGTATAAATTTAACAAGACCTCGACACCATCCTCCTGTTAGTGATGACGTCAATATGTCAAAGTTCAGCCATTTAGCCAATAGATATAAACAATGGGGAATAAATAGCAATTGTAAAATAAACGAAACGCAATAGGCGTGTGTGAAAATGAATAAAATAATATTATTCTGAGATCTGGATAATTGTAAGGAGTATTTGGTTTTGACTATAAAAGCAGATAAGGATACCTCTGGATCGTCTTTTCCAAAATCCAAATTCCTTTTTATTTAACTTAAAGATACATTATGGAAGATAAGATAAAGAACTGACAATTCTCACCATATTAGTTAAAAACTAGATAATGTAAAGGGAATTTACTGAAAATTTCAGTCTCAAATTGATCCACTCCGAACCACGATATTATAGCGATTGTTTTTTTTCGGTCTAGCCTCGATCATCATTACTAAAGTCGGTACCATAAAAAACACAGTCTCGATTATCTATTTCATGATTAAATCGTGAAGGAAAATTATGCAGCAAATAGAATCATAATCCACTAAAGATCGTAAAGATGCAATCGAGGGTTGTTTATGATATTTTGCTTTTCATAAATGTCTAATTTATAATGTAGATAACATTTCAGGCCTACAGAAAGACGTGGACTGGGCAGATTTATCTTTGGCATAATGTATGATCTTATGATTTTAATAGAAAATGATTCAGGCCTAAAGAAAGACCTACAATAGATAGATTTATCTCTTGCATAATGTATGTTTAAAGATACATTCTCTCAGAGCTAAATTTGTCTTTTGCAGGTTTTTATTTTATCTTCACATCTAGATAAATTATTAATTAAACATGACAAGACCCTAATCAACTCTCTAAACCATACGCTGACACAGATTTAAATGGATTATGAAGGCACACGAGACTTAAAAAATTAAAGTGGATAACTGAGAGTGAGTCTCGTTTGTCGAGTACCGTTGCCACGATCATAAACAATCTAGTCTATATCTTCCAACACTGGTAATTTCACTCAGAATAAAGTAATTTGAAAGGAACTTCCAATATACATAATTTTGCATTATCTAGTTTTAAACTATTATAGTAAGAACATTAAACTGTTTTGTTAAATATTTCTTAATTAATGTATAACCTAATAATTACGGCATAGTCTACCAGCGACATTATCTTAAACACAGCATACCTTGACGGGCATAAAAATGTAATACACTTCCGTTTACCGCCGGTTTCACAAAACATTCTCAGACTTAAGTTAAGAATCGACTCAACTTTCTAACACTGTTTATATCTTTGATCCAGAGACATAAAACTGAGCACATAGTTTTTTATTGATGCATGTGATCCAACAAAGGTTTTATTTGATCCAACAAAGGTTTTATAAAAGGTTGTATTTTAGTTAAAAGAAAGCGAACAATTCTGAGTAAATTCTTAACGTCAGTCTGAGAATGGTTTGTGAACTCAGGGCATAATTGTTGCTCTAAGTGAAAACTCAAGCACACAGATTTCACAGATGTTCCAGAATTTTCTCATTCCTCTTGTTAACATATTTATTTGTCTGGAGTAATTATTGAAAGTATGATAATTACCCAACAAATGTTTATTGTATGCTGTCTTTATTAGATAACAAGGTTACTGTTCGTGAATGGCAAAGATTGAATCAGTTTAAACAATTGAGAAACAAGCCATATGTCTAATATTAATGGACTTCTTCAGATAGAGAGAGAGAGAAATGGGGTTTAACGTCCACTCAACACAAACTAGGTCATTTCGGGACTAACATATGGTTTAATTTTATTTCAATAATTCGCTTGCGCGTAGGGGTCTTTAGCAGTGGGAGGAAACCGGAGTGCCCGGAGGAAACCCACGAGGTTGAGAAGGCGCCCCTATCTCCATGCCACATACGCTCACACCAGTGCTCGAAACCACAGCCGCAAGCCAGAGGTGACCGGCCAGCTAGAGGTCGAAGCGCGGCACTCTAGACCACTAGGCCATCCCAACCCCCTTCTTCAGATAGGTATAATTAAATAAATGCATCAATTAAAGAACTTATAATAGATATATCACCATAACCCCGGTTCTAACCCTAACCAGTTAGCTTCTTAAAGGATCGGTTGACGTATATTAAACCTCTTTGGTGGGCCGAATGGTCGAAACGTCCGTGTTCCAATCATCCAATATCATTCAATCTTAAACGGTTTTATTAGACTCTCTCTCTCTCTCTCTCTCTCTCCCTCTCATGTATTGTCTATACTGTATTGATGAACTGTCATGCGTTATGGGCGTAATCAACTGACACACATACTAAAAAAGACTATTTTATTAAATAATATGAAAATAAATCATTTATTAGCTGTGAATCATGAGACCGGTCATCTATGCAATACCTGGGTTCGACACCGGCTTTGCTATAGGGAAATCGCTTTCCCCATACCTCTAAACACCACCCACTCCTCTATCTATCTCTCTCTCTCTCTCCCAGAACACACCGTAACATATTTAACAACTAGTCTTGCAGAGGTTTATTTTAAAGCGTGTACATGCTATCTATGATCGTTCATGAATATTAGACGAGCCTTCCATGATGAAAGCAATTACTACTCCAACGATATCAATTCTCTTTATCTTTCCCAATGCTCGCCAGAATTGACACGTTTGTGTATCTTTGCAGCTTTTTGTCCAGACAATTCCCTTGAAGAGATTCCGCCCAATCTGATTGCGACGCGATTGTACACATTCGTGGATAAGTGAAGTTTTGGAGGTTAGGAACACGGTCTATATAGTTAATGATAAAGTTGACTTGCTTCACCAGTTATCGGCTTGATTGCAGATATTTTACACCGCGGTTCAAGATGTGAGTTCACGATTGCCGATAATTACAAGAACTTAACATCTTTCGTATGAGTTGAATTCCTATTAAGCTCGTTTAAATTGCACGTTTACTTGCATAGTAATAGCCTGATTACTACATGTCTTTGATCATCTTTAAATTACTGTTAACTAGATTTTTGCGTCTAAGCTGATAAAATGTGCTACAAAATATTGTTAGTTATGTGAAGTCCCCAAACAAACGGAGAGTGTTACAAGGTGTTCATGAAAAGTTTGTTTTTTGAAAGAATGTATATAACACCTTTAAAATATGACGGTTTGAATAAATCAAATTAATGGGACGTAGAACCAGGCCTTCTAAAACAATGTCCGTCGTTGTCTGGATGCAGAAATTACGATGCTCCGAGGTTTATTTCTACCCAGTGGTTTGATCTTCTGAATTCTAAGTCAAAACTATAGCTGAAATTTGACTTAGAATACAGCCAGGTGTCTTGTTCGGGTATGGAGTGTTTACTTTCTCTGTCGAAAATCTGATACCATTTCGTATTGTGAAGTTCATGTGGCCCTTTTTCTTTCATTTTTTAAACGCCATTAAATATAACGGTAGATGATTCAATGGCTGTATTCAGTGGCTGTATTTGCATGTAGTTATAGAATAAAATGTATATAAGCATCTACTTCTAAATGTAAACTAATAGTTTTACTAATGGACCTGTTAATCTTAGTTTTACTTTCCCAATTGCTAGTCAAGACAGAAGAATATTACCTCCTGCCCTTGAGACAATAGATATAATTATTTACAACACAAGAGACCGTTACAACTAGACAAATTATAGACATTGATAGATGTTTGTAAATTAACCAACAGTAGTATCAGGCTATACCTATATACATAGATAAGGGGTTAGACATTTATAATCATAAACACATAACAAATAGCTCTATACATAGAAAGGATTAGACATAAACACATAAGATGGAGTTTAACTTCCTACTGTTTCCCATCGACCAGGTTAATGTAGACTGGTATGCAGACTACAGTGCGATTTCAGTGGAACTTCGTCAATCAACGGCACAAACAGGCTACTCTTGTACTGGATTCCACTTGTCAAGGATTCTCGTACAGCCAACCTCCAAACAGTGATAACCTGATAGTCTTTGAATGGCAGTGAGTAAATGGAACAAAATCAAATAACACACTTTTTATGGATAACAATTACTATGCGACTTTTCAACAAGATTTCAGGTCGCAGCGTAATAAAACCGGATGTCGTAAGACTAATATAAGAACGCTTGTACCAATATTATTAGGAACACCCGAACTTTACCGTCAGATCAATTGGCCCAACATGTGTACCCATAAACACCGAGTAAAATAAGTACTTCCTGTAGATGGTGTGTAAGGCTTAATTGGTTTTGTAAAACATTCCACGATTAAAAGCCAGTAAACGGTGTGATACTGTGCGCACTAGATGTGGTTTAAATGGGCGATTAACTTCACCGTTAAAAAGATAAACAGCACGACATGCTGTAATCAGTAAAAATATATATTACATATGTTAAGTCTGTTTGTCTTGTTATCATCGAATTGTATCCCTCTTCATCGGCCTGATTGGTGTGCAACAATGGAACATTAAACCAACTCCCGTTTCCAGTCAATATGCTGTATGGATCAGAAAACAGTCAATATGCTGTATGGGTCAGAAACAGTAGGGCGTTAACCCCCATTTCATTTCAATGAGTTGTAAAATCTCGTAATCTGTGGAAAAGTGACTCGGTGAGTTCCCGGGGTGGATCCCAGTGTAGGTCTACACGGAGCCGCGGTGACTCACTGACCAGGAGTTTGCGGGCTGGATCCCGATATTGGTCTAGAAAGTTTCTCGTGATTTACAGACTGCAGAAACTTGAGGAGAGGGGGGGGGAGCAAAGAAAAGCTTCCAATCGGAACAAAGAACCAAAATCATTGTCAGTATCTGCACCTTGAATATTAGTTGGAAAGTACTATAATTCCCGGGGGGTTGGGATGGCCTAGTGGTCTAGAGTGCCACGCTTCGACCTCTAGCTGGCCGGTCACCTCTGGCTCGCGGCTGTGGTTTCGAGCCCTGGTGTGAGCGTATGTGGCGCCTTCTCAACCTCGTGGGTTTCCTTCGGGCTCTCCGGTTTCCTCCCACTGCTAAAGACCCCTACGCGCAAGTGAATTATTGAAATAAGATGAAACCATATGTTAGTCCCGAAATGACCTAGTTTGTGTTGAGTGGACGTTAAACCCCATTTCTCTCTCTCTCTCTCGCTATAATTTCCTGTCAATTTCCTTATAGCACACAACATGCCGGTCGTCATTGTCACAGAACACAACATGCCGGCCTTGGTTATCATAGAACACAACATGCTGGTTTTCATTATCACAGCTGGTGCGAAAAAGGTGAGGCTTTAATCCCCAATTTTTTTTTTATTTACTGTGTTTTTGTAGTCTAGAGAGAGAGAGGGGAAGAGAGAAATGGGGTTTAACGTCCACTCGACACCAACCAGGCAATTTAGCGACTAAAACATGGTTGAATTTTACTTCAACAATTCGCTTGCGCACTGGGGTCCCTCGCAGCGGGAGGAATCCGGAGGACCCGGAGAAAACCAACAAGGTTGGACAAGCGACCCTCTTGTTTATCCAGAGGTAATATTTCCATCTGATATATGTGTAAACCATTGGAGTGTATCTTTAAACCTATTAGATTTAATTCCACAGAAGCATACTGTTCTGTTAAATAACTTTCCCACATATATCATGTTATAATAAAATAGTTTACCGGTGAATAATGTTGTTATTATATGTGTTAATCTATGTTATCAGTATTATTATGATATGTGTTAAAATAGGTGTAGTTAGATTTGATATATAGGGTGGTTCACATACCTGTCACGTCACCAACCCATCATCTTCTAGTATAAATATTATTTCATCAGCCCTATCTGATCCTCAATCGGTTGTGAGCCCAGACGTATATATGGCGAGGAGAAAGGTCGCCTACCTAACCTCGTGGGTTTCTTCGAAATGATCGATAGGGTGGATCACATACCTGTCACGTCATCAACTCATCGTCGTGTATAATTATTATTTCATTAGTGCGTTCTCTCTGAACATCAAGATACGTTTCTTTTTACCCAAACTTGTACGTGACCAGGGGTAAGGTAACCTGTGTCCGACTTCATGGGTTTTCTTTATGGGGTGGGCGCCCTTCCCCTGGCCTCTCTGCCAATGTAAACCATAACATAGGACCCGCCGTTTATGCAAAAACATGGGTTCTACACCAGCTGCTCGCTAGGTGCATGGTTACCTCACACATCCTAAGACAAACCAGGGGCGGATCTAGGAATTTTGAAAAGGGGGGGGGGGGGCGCCGCAAAATGAGGGCACTGACCGCGGAGACGGGGCACGCCGCTGAGAGGGGGTGGGGGCCCCAAGAAAATTATCCGTCATTTCCTTGCCTCTCTAGCCAATTCAAGAGCTATTTGGCCGATATTTTCGTCTAAACTTTCGGAAATCGTAGAAAAAGAGCCTCAAAATCGAGCAAAAAGGCTAGTTGAAAGGCACTTTCAGTAGTAAAAAAAGGGCACTGTCGAAATTAGGGGGGGGGGGCGCCCCTTGCGCCCCTCATTGAATCCGCCTCTGCAACCCATACGTGCATCTCTCTCTGTCTCTCTCTCTCTCTCTCTCTCAATATCTAAGTACAAGTATGTTCACCGTTTGTCAACAGTAAACTGGGAAAGTAAATGTATTCTGTTAGATGACTATTTCTTCTGACTACCATTTAACAAGGTGTTTCCAAGCTTATCAAACGGTGTAGAAATATCATATACATAAATCTTTAGATGTATTAATACCTACAGTACAAAATATAACGTAAACACGCTGACTTAAGTTTAAAACATAAACTGTTACATTCTTTATTTCTGATACCTTTAAATTCCTCTACAACATTTATACACTAATTCTTATCTGGGAATTGTCAGAAACCTGGGAAATCTATCGTATTGTCATTTAACCTATCCTTTACAAGTTTATATCTTTATCGGACTTTGTGAAACATATTTACACAGAAAAACAAAATAGATATCTCATAAATTATTCACAATAGCCTTTCCTGATCAACGTTAGGAGTCTGACTGAAAAGTTCAAAGCCTATTTGTGAAAGTCGATGGTTTTCATTTATTTTTCTACATAGTCCCCTTTGAGGTGCACATAATTATGCCAACGATGTTGCAAGGTCCCGGATGCCGGCCAGGGCGGAATTTTCGTCAGTCACCCTAAAAAAAATGCTTCCACGGTCGACATGATGTCATCGTTACTTGCAGACCTGGAAATAACAGTTTTAGATGTACCTGACAGTTTCAACTTAGTGCCGAACATGCATTAATGATAACAGTGCCTTATTTTCAGGCCACTCGGCAAACCTCAGTAGATTCCAGTACCTTACATCTAGCCTCGGCTGTATGACGAAGTCCGCCATTAGAACTACTTTCAAGTTCCCGGATTACCAACGGCGTTGTATTGTCCATGACGATGCTTTTGAAGAATGTTTGATCTTACAACGTTTTCAAAGTTTGAAGCTGTTTTTCTTTCAAGTTTATCCGATTTTCTTTAAACAAGTTTGCACTGAAAATTCTACACACCCTTCGAACTTACTTACTGTCACACAGCCGAAGCTAGATGTATGTTTGCCGAATGATTTCCAGGATCGATTACTTGATTACTTGGTAAATGTAAGGCAAGTTATTCAATCTATTGCTCACCCAGCTCCCTATTATTCAATAATGTCTGATCACATCTATCTGCATTAACTAGGTGTTGAAATAGATCGTGTGTGGTCGTCAGCATGTTTAAATCTACCAGGATTATAAATGATTTAATGGCTAACCAATAATTCAAATAATGGCACCAGTGGAGACATCTGGTATTCAAATCTCCAAGCTAATCAGGTAAACTTGCCCGGTGGAAAAATAATGTTACCTGAGTGTACTAAATGTAAATGGAGAAATGATAAATTCTTCTGAGGAAATTGACATGTTAAAATAATGAGTGTAACATTTAAATGAAATGGAGTTCAAAGTCTCGTTAACACAATTTGTCGGCCATTTTGAAACTAAATCCATAAAGAAATAAAGACGAAAATGAAATTGAGTTTAACATTGTAGTTTTCTTAGCACGGGCATACGCCATGTTATGTGACGAGGAAAATTTTGCCTTTTCTTCGTCGAATTCCAAACGGCAACTGTTCGTTTATGTGCATAACAACCGTTCGCTTATGTGCATATCAACCGTTCGTTTATGTGCATGGCAACCGTTTTTTTTATGCGCATGGCATCCCTTGATTTTACGTGCACTTCAACGCGTGCACTGGTAGTTTTTCGTCCGAAGAATTAGACGCGTTTCCTTTGACATTTAAAGTGAAAATTATTTTTTAGAAAAATGTCTGTTGTACATCATATGCGTTTTAAATTATAAACCTTTAATATTGGCAATCCTTCAAGAAGCGTTAACATCGAGAATGAATATTAAAAACTGCTAACGGCTGAATAGGGAGCATCCAACTTCTAACAGCAGAGGAGATGATGAAGAATATCTGTTTTCAGATTTAAATTAAAACTTTTCTTGACAGACGTCTATCAACAACCAAACAACGTATAATTAACTAACGTGAAAATACTAATCTTAAAACATTTATTTTTCAGGGTTTCTCTTTTTTTTACTTTTTAAAAACATATTTCTGTTTTACAGTATTTTAGATGTCAAAGAGAATCCGGCATGCCGTCTTAAACTAAGAATCAAAGTGAAGTGTGGATTTCTGATGACTAACATCTCCAATAATTATTACTTCAGTAATGTATAAATCAGTGTTGAACATCACAAATATTCCCGTTGCTTCTTCGTCTTGAAAATATTCAATCTCCCTTTGTTACTCTTCCATTAGCCCAGGTTAGGTGCATAAGGGTAGGACGTTAAACCCCATTTCATTTCATTTCATTTGTTACTGTACTGCGAATTTATTTCTCGGCTCACCAGTACGGTATTGTTATTTGCTCTTTGATACACCCCACAAATTTCTTTTTTACAGTTTAGGTAGGAGTACGAACAATCCAAACCAATAGAACGGTATAGGCAAAATAGTGTAATCAGCAAAGCTTAGCACAAAGAGTTCATACATTATTATTGTTATTTCACAAAACAATACCAATAATATCATAGATAGTCGTATACTGTTACAGATAGCGGCGTAAAATAGAAATGGCTATTTGGGTGAGATTGTTCAGTAAAATAATCAAATATACAGAATTACTTCCAATTTTTATATTTATGAATTACTTCCCTTTTCATAATCTACTTACTAACAAAAAGCGCAGTGGACACGCATTGCCGATTTTTGAACCAGTTCACTCATTTAAATATTTATTATAGGATGTCATATTTCATGTTTTTGAAAATCAACAAGCGTCTAGGTCATTTGGACGTGACTTAACACCGCAATCACGTAAAATAACACTTGATTTTTGGAATTCGAGGAAGAAAAGTCACTGCGTGGGCGAAATAACTCCGTTAACGCAGTGCGTGGCATATGTCCTTCTACGTTCACTCAGCAAATCTCGACAGTTTCTTGAACGTTCCGGAACCTACATCTAGTCTCGGCTGTATGACAGTAAGTGATATGTACCTACGCCCATACATTTACGATGCGGCTATCGGTTTACTTTATCAGTAAAACTTGTTTGACGCTATTACAACCAAACAAGACACCATGGGCGCAGCCATGTTTCATCCGGGACCTTTAAAGTAGTTCCAAGACAGCATGGGCGCAGCCATGTTTCGTCTGGGACCTTTAAAGTTGTTCCAATATGGCGGAATTCGTCATACAGCCGAGACTAGATGTAGGTTCCCGAATCTGTCGAGGATTGCCGAGTGCTTCTACGTTATCCCGGTTAGCGCAGTAAAGTAGGACGTTAAACCCCATTTCATTTTACCTCATTCATTACAAGCTCGGATGTATACATTACATAGCTTAGAATATTTATCGTGGAGGTCTTTATGACTCGTCTACACACATGGCCCAGTCACTTTAAATATTAAACTATTCTATCCTTGAGCTATACGAGATAAAAGCATGTGAGATATTCGTCTATTGTCAGAAATAACGTGTAAGAATTTTATCTCTAAAGGTAACAGTGAATGAGTTGCCGGGAAGTTTATTGGTAGATCTTATCATCATTGAATCTAGACACATCAAAGATTTAATCTTAAAGACAAATACTAAACTCTTTATAGAACGGCTTGTTAAGAAATCAGAATCGGAAATCTGATGTGTTGGTTTATTTTTCAAAGTCGTTTTCTACATTAACATGTACCACCGTAATACTGATCATGACGTCATCGGCGCGTGCGTCAAGTAAACCTTGACATTTCTTCCCGAAAACTTTGACAGTTTTGACATCAGCTCTGTCAAAATGGCCAGCCATTGTAGAGTAATGTCATTTATTGTGACCTGGTACCGTGCCGAAAACGACACGCTTGTCGCGGCCAAGTGTAAACACAGGGATAAAAATCTATCTTTATAATACTCAGGGGCGTTTTAAGGTTTATCATGGCGGAGGCTATACTATTTTGAAGGGGGGGGGGGGGGTGATTAATGATTTTCATACCAGTGCAATGACTGCACTCTCATTCAGTAGTGGATTCGACATGAGCAGTGTAAAGAAAACGATTGAAATGGACTCGGGGGACCTTTCCATTGGCCAGAAGGGCCCTTTTGTCAGACGAGGGGCCCTTTTGTCTGCCTTAAGGGCCCTCCCTAACTAGGGTACATTTCATTTTTCTCATCGATTTTAGCATTTTTCTCCCGTTTTATTTGTTCAACTTCTTTGATTTTTTCCGTGAGGAGGCTGGTACCTCCAGCGCCTCAGCAATAAAACGCCTTTGATAATACTATTATTTCACGATGAGGGGGAAGTGGGAGGGGGTTAAGCCACTGCCCACCATGTTTACATAATGAGGATATAACCGGTTTCCACACCCGTCGATAAATATAGATTAGATTGGGACAATAAAAGTTAAGATGCTACCTGCATAGATCAGAAAGAAATATTAATAAATGATATACTTACGTCTAGTACAAGTGATTCCTGATTGGTCAGAATAAAAACCGGAAATACATTGACACGTGCCCTCTTGACATTTAGAATTTGTGACGTAATCCTGGCAAGGACAGCAGTGAGCATCATTACACGTTGTATTAATACGTTTAGCTGAAACAAAAATATCAGTTTGATTCATTACATCGCTATAATATCAGACACCTTCAATTCAATGGGGTATACGTCATGTCGACACAAAGTAGGTCATTTTGGGACGAACATAATATGGTTCGATTTTATTTTAATATTTGGTTTACGCATAGGGGCCTTTAGCAATGGAGCCATGAGGCTAGACATGGAAATCCTACTCGACATTTACTTTTACCAGAATCCAATCTTAATTCAGAGCAACGGAATTATTGCCTTATATCATATTGGTTGATGTAGACTAGAGAACCCCAGTAATCAGTAATAAGCAGTAATTGTATTCCATATAATTACCACCTGTTGTAATTCTTATATTATCACTAAATGCCATTGAAACAATTTACATTATAATTTGTCTACGATGGAAACGGTAAATCGTTCGTTAATATCGTGACTTTCTGACATGATTCGTTGTTATTACTTGTAATGTCTACGCAGTCTGCAGGTTCATGTCTACTAGAAATTGTTCAAGACATGTTTAATGTGTGTGTGTTAGATGATAGGCCTAAGTTATGCCATTGAGTCAAAGAGTAGGGTCACCTGACCAACCTCGTGGGTTTTCTCCGGGTCCTCTGGGCTTCTCCCACAGATAAAGACACTGGCGCGCGAGTGAAATATTGACATATTGAACCATGTTTATTCCTAAATAACATAGTTTGTGTCGAGTGAACGTTATCCGCCTCTCTCTCTCTCTCTATCGCTCTCACTCTCTCTAGATGATGTGATTCAATACATAGAAGATAGATAAATTTACAGAGAGAAAATAATCGTGCATGTTAAACAAAACCGATACATTTAAGAACGACAAGAGATGGAAACATAGACCATACAACTTTTAAGTTTAAAAACAACATGAAGTATTAGTCAAACATGTTTCACAGTAAGCTGCAAAAAGTATTTTCGTCTTTGCTGATTGAGAACCATTGACAATGTTACGTCAAATCTCTCTTGTATAGGGTGTCTGTCATATTCCAATGAATAATAGATCGGGTCTCAAATTTAAAGGAGCTAATTCGCTAATTATGTAATATGAATATACATATATATGCACTGATTTACATTCAATATACACCGATGTTATTTATTGCGCATACTCTCCAGAAAAGAATATGAGAATCACCGTTTAATGTAATTTCCGGAATATGTCTAGCCTCGTTCTTCGACTCGCGTGTTACAAATGGCACTGTATGGCATTATGGTACAGTTTATTTATCAATTCATTCTTGTATGGGTTGTACCAGTTTATTTATCTTGTATGGGATAGTGAAGTGAATGTCCATGACTCCAGTATAATAAATAAAGACTATAATTTATCAGGATAGTATTACCTTCATCAGAGCCATCACCACAATCATCAACGGAATCTAATACCCACGTACTACTCACACATTTCCCACTGCTACAAGAAAACGCTCCTAACTTACAGGGTTTCGGTACTGAAAACAAAATGATTAGTAATAATGTGATAAATATATTGTCTAGCAATGATATGATGCATAATGTAAGATTTAGATAAAGAATTGGTCCCTGTTTCTTTGAAATTTCAGACAAAGATAAAATCCAAATTTTATATTAATATTAGATTGATTTTAGTGCCTAGCAAATCAAAATTGAAGTAACTACTACAATTTGGATTTTATCTTGAGTTAAGATTGCGAGAAACAGGGCGATGGGGATTCTCGATTTAATAGTCCAACAAAGATAGTGAAAAAGACCATATTGACAATTTTAGTCAAATTAGTTTATCATGAACAATTTATGAATGTTTGAAGTTTTGAAAAGATAGTCTCGATTGGCAAGTACTATTATTGCTACGATAATAAACAAAGTCTCAATTATTTCATGGCAAAGAGTTGATTGCGAACTTGTCATGTACATAAATTCCTCATTGATAACTTCTATAACATTTGAAGCCAAAACAGAATGCCGATTTATATCTTACATGATGCATCTTTAAAAACACAAAATCACAAGAATACAACATCATGACTTATACTCATGCTCTGACATATACGATATCGCTAGGCTAAAGGCCCAGGGGACTGATGTAAAACGATACCATCGTATGCCCGCTGTCCTCAACGTCATTAAAAGTTAGGTCTCAATTTCGTTTCGCTTTGTCTCTACATTCTTTAGCCTCGACTAAATATGTATAAAACCACTCCAGGTTCAATTAGTAATAATACAAATCAGAATAATATGGTCAATCATTAGTTTTAAATCATACAATGTATTTAATATGGATCTTGAACTAAAACATTGATCGTTGAAGTACATGCAATCGTCTTGAACAATATCAATTGTGTATCCTTCTTTGACATCACTTCCTGTATATTTTGTTAGAATAGCAATTTAAGAATTCGAGTTTCCAGACGTTGTACTTGAAACGTGGGATGGTTTATAAGATTCAGTAGGTTTAAAAATGACCATCATATGATATGTTTTAACTCCAAGAAAAGTATCGACGTGGCTGATTTATATAAAACCAAACGAAACCTGAACTGCATTAAACGAATTTGAGCATGACTCAATAATAGGGAGGGATAGTGTTAAGGATAATATTCGATTAACTCGAATGTCAGAAGGCTTTCAAGATATTTTCACAACAACCGTGTACAGAACGTGATTATACAACAGAATTAATTCTTTTTGTAAGAGAAATTCCATGTTAAACCCATGCTTGACCTGTAGACAGATTCAATTTATATCTTAACACAGTTTTTTAAAATCAGAAATTTTATTGAAGAAGAGAAAGAAAACAATGTCTGTGTTAAGTTGAAAGGGTTTATTGTGCGATATATAACAGATATTAGCCGAGACAAGTATACTCCAATGCTTCATTCCATGATACAAAAGTAATAATTAAAGATGAAGTCAAGTATGTGCTTTCCACACGTTGAATTGAAACCAAAGTGAATAATTCTTTCAAACGTGAATTTGGTCGATCTGGAAGTACCGATATTTTTTTCTTGATTTCGATAAGCTTCGTAAATACAGCCATGTTACTTTACCCTTATACTTACACTACGGACTGCATAACATATATACTAATAACATATAATTCACTGACTGATTTAATGGACACCCCCCCCCCCTATCCTCAATCAGTTTAGTTTTTAATATGCTTACCTTCATCTGAGTTGTCACCACAGTCATCAACGCCATTTTGAAACATGTCACGTGACAAACAATTACCGTTAGCGCACTGTAACTGTGTCTGGGTACAAAATGGGCCGGCTGCAAAAAAGGACAACAAAACTTAAGTTAATGGCATAACATTGCTTTAAACAAGACAAAAGAATTACATGTGGGGTTGTTTAAGCCGGACAACTAAGGACTGCCTGAACCTACAATCCTTCGATGGCTAGTCGCGCTGCGTAAACACAAAAGTTACTGGCTCACTGTAACGAAGGGCCCTGCTCTCTCTCTCCCTCTCTATCTCTCTCTCTCTCTTTCTGCACAATCAACGACAATAAATTAATTTAGAGCAGTTAAAAGTAAACGAATGTTACGATTGTACAGAGCGATATTACTCTCGAACAAACAATGTGGAAGGAGTAAACTTGTAAAACTTACTTTCGTCGTATTTTCCGTCCAAGCAATCATTGACGCCATTTTGTACGTTAGACCAGTGTATACACGTACCATTAGGGCATCTGTATTCATCAACTTTACAGTAACTTGAAACTGAAATATAAATTATTGAACGTAACGATAAAATGATATTGGGCAATTAGAGATCGTTATGATAAAATGATATATGATAAATAACAGAAGGTAATGATAAAATGATAAATTTTGCAATTACTGCTCGTAATGATAAAATGATACTGTATAATTTCCGGAACGTAATGATATAATAATATCGTCTAATTCAAGAGAGTGTAATGATAAAATGATATTGCTAATGACAGATTCTAATGACAAAATTAGATCCATGTAATTACATCTATGTATCGAATACGTCAATGAGAAACTATGAGCAAAGTTTTATGTTTCTGGATCATAGATATTTCTCATAAGCAGTGATTGAAAGTTGAGTAAATTCTGAATTTAAGTCAGGGAATGCTTTGTGAACTCGGGGCCAGATTTCCAAATCAGAGCACACATACGGTGAACGTCAATCGTAAACCGTTTGTAATTTGAAGATTCACAGTGCATGTATTACAGGAGTTATTTCATATCAAATATTGCCATGAGGGAGGGGTGTAAATTACAGTTCATAAAAAATAAAATCCGAGACAGTCGGTGAATTAATTCATATTTTCCATGATCAAAACTCATTATTGGTGATGAGGCGATGTATGTGAAAGTATGAGATATTTTCCAATATCCTTTTGTATTAATGAAAGTATTGAATTCAGGAGATTAATACGAGTTTATTGTCAGAACAGGGAAATAATCCTCAACCTACTGATTTCCAGACTTTACTTTACAGATTTACAGAAGAAAAAGAGAAAATACAGCATGTTGCAAATTAACATGGAAGACAATGTAAACAAACAGAAATGGCGGGATTTAGTATCAGTATGAAATAAAATATAATTCTCTACTGATTAATACACACTTCAAGTATTGTTCGAAACTATTAGAAATATTCTAAACGATAGGAATATTACTTTAGAAATTATTTAAAGGCAGATGAAAACTTATTATTGGAATCAAATATCAAATTAATGTCCACTAGTTCGTGTAATTGTGATTTCATATTAGAAATCGAAGTCCGATCACCAATGCTTTATTGGCGACAGAACAAGTCGACTGTACTTAAATTGGCAGAGCAGTTGGCTTTGTTTGAGGATCGGTACCGACGAACAAGAACAACAAGATACGAAAAAGTTCACAACGTGTTTCGAACAAGTTTCCTGTTCCAAAGAGAGAGAGAGAGAGAGAGAGAGAGAGGGAGAGAAATGGAGTTTAACGTCCACTCGACACAAACTAGGTCATTTCGGTATTAACATATGGTTTAATTTTATTTCAATAATTCGCTTGCGCGTAGGCGTCTTTAACAGTGGAGGAAACTGGAGTACCCGGGGAAAATCCACGAGGTTGGATGTTCCTAAAAGAAGATAACATATGTGCAGCTTATGAACGAGACGAATTGACGGCATGATGAACCGTATGGCTATCCATCCTCTCTTGGCTGTAATATATTACATCGCCTCTATATAAAGATTTAATAAAAAAAAACTCGAGTATTCCGTGTCTTGTTATTTCATGTCCACGGGCGCAGTGACTATTATCAATTACATTGATGCGTGCAGTCCTCTGTAGTTTAATTAGACAACCATATTGGAATCTGCAGTTTTCTGTAGTTTGATGACAAAATAGATCCAGGTCAAATGTTTTTATTTCTTACATAAAGATACATTATGCAGAGATTTAGATAACGAACTGGGCGTTCTTGTTATAATAGTTCCACAATTGATGATGCAAAATGAATATTATTGAATACTTCATTTAAATTACTTTATTTTGAGCGAAGCTATCAATGTTTGTAGTTTTGACAAAATGTGTGCACTAATTGATTATCATTGTAACCACGGTTCGGTTTATTCGAGGCTTAGCTCCGTTTCTTCACTTTAAATTAAATCATTATATGACCGAATTTTTTATCTTCTAATCTTTTTAACTCGGGACCATGAAATTAAATGGAGTTTAACGTCTATACCAAAATAGTTAGTTCTACACGCCATGCTATATGGTATGACGGCCATTGTTTTTCGAATTGCTATTGTCCGGGATTCTGTGGCATGCAAGCAAACGTTTACAAGGGTTATCGTCCCACCCGAAGCACTAGACCCCTTCGCATGTCAGTCCCACCATACGACACCAGGCTAGAGTATCCTGAGGAATTTCGTCTGTCAACACAAGAAAGAAATTTAGGTGTGACAGTTTTATCTGAAAATCGAAATGATTTTAGAGTTGAAATTTATCTTTCAGTATTAGGTTTGTGTCTGTGTACCGTACAGACATATAATGAGGAATATAAACTGGTTTATTTCAGGTATATAAACCCATAGAGACATGTAATATAGTATTAATAAACTGGTTTATTTTAGGGCCTATATAAAAACATGTCGATAACAAATCTATATTTAATCTACAGTCTACCGTCTAATATTGATAAACTGTCACACATTATGGTCATAATGAAGAATTCAGTTTATGAAATTAATCCAAGTTAAAGTTAATTGAAATAATATCAACTCTCTCTCTCTCTCTCTCTCTCTCTCTCTCTCTCTTTCTCTCTCTCTTAATTACTGTCTATACAGTATTGATGAACTGTCATACGTTACGGTCGTAATCAACTTGTACACATAATGAAGAAACTAGTTTAATAAATAATATGGAAATTGATCATTTATTAGCTGTAAATCATAAGACCCGTCATTTATGCAATACATGGGTTCGACACGGACTTTGCTCTAGGTACATCGGTGTCCCCTTAAGTCCTAAAAATCACCCCCTCCCCCTCCCTTCTCTCTCACTCCGCTCTGGAAACGTTCTCCAATTATCTTTAATAACCAAAATGTCAGCTCAAGATAGAATTTAATGAAATTAATTCCGGAGAAAAGTGAATTGAGTAGCTCCTTTGAAATTATCAAAGGTTCATCAGATTACGTTTCTTGAACAGACAAAATGTCAATTAGACGATTTACTGTCTGAAAGAGATATCATTCTCGTGTTTTAATATGTCTAAGGTATTCAAATGTTTAAAATAACATCCACGTGAGTTTGTGTTTTATGCCAGAAAAAGCTGGCTTGTTTAAAGTTTTAATTACACATGTCAATCCTGACAAGACTGGGGTGTCTGGAATTCAGAGTTTTAAGGAAATGCTTTTAATATGTACAGCCATATTTCATATAAATTGTAAAAGATCTTTGAGCAACATATAACTTTAAAATACAAAAGATCCCTGGTGTGAGCGTATGTGGCATGGAGATAGGGGCGCCTTCTCAACCTCGTGGGTTTCCTCCGGGCACTCCGGTTTCCTCCCACTGCTAGAGACCCCTACGCGCAAGCGAATTATTGAAATAAAATAAAACCATGTTAGTCGCAAAATGATCTAGTTTGTGTCGAGTGGACGTTAAACCCCATTTCTCTCTCCCTCTCTACTTGTGACTACTTCACCAAATTTACAAACATCTCTAATTAACGTTCATTGTGGTACGTTACTGTAGTGTGGAATGTGGCTAGCGGGTGTCTTTTGGAATAAATTGTAGCTGGCTACGCCACTGTGGTGTAGAATGTGGCTGGAGACGTCATTGTGGCTAAGGACTCCATTGTGGTTTGGATTGTGGCTTGGAACGTCACTGTTGTGTGAATTGTTAATACACAGAGACTGGGAACTGACACTGAAGCCTGTCAATTGTTCACACAATATCGAAACAATAATTAGAAACGCAATTACATAACAGTCATCACGGGGGTATCATTTCATATTCACATGTTACGAATTCTCAGCCAAATTTATATCTAAAATTAATGAGTTATGTTCTTGTGTTACGAGTTGTTTCCTAAGAGTTGATATTAGTCGTGAAACGAACATTCTCTCATATTACATTATCTGATCTAATAAACAGACAGAAATTATTATTTTCTTTGCGTTTAGCGTGGCGATTCGTTTTCTATAATTGATCATTATTCTATTGGGTTCTAATGAAACCTAAAGACGACTTCGTTTATTAAATGCATAAAAAAAATACGAAGATGTGAGAATTAAATTAAAGCGTACGCTATAATCAATTGTTTTGTCCGTGTCAGTTTATTTTATTTTAAATCAAAGACCGTGGTGGCTCAGTGGGTAAGGCGGATGGTTTACTAATCTAGAGTCCCCAAGTTCGATCCCGGTGTTATCTGATAGGGTTCCTGAGGAGAGAGTTCTGAGTGGTTTGCCGTGGTGCTCGTGGTGCATGGCTAGGGTGAATAGCATGGAAAAATGTCCGGTTGTTCGGAAGGTACGAAACTAATGACCTCCCTTAACCGCTGGAATTTGTGTAGAGGTAACAGCGCTGTCCTGGCATACTAGACTGGACATGCCGGTCCTCATTAGCCCCGTTGGTGCAGACAGAGATGGAGAAATGGGTTTAACGTCCACTCGACACAAACTAGGCCATTTCGGGACTGACATATGGTTTTAATTCTTTTTCAATAATTCGCATGCGCGTAGGGGTCTTTAGCAGTCGGAGGAAACTGGTAGTCTCGGAGAAAACCCACGTGCCAGTTGACTCAACGACATACTGTATGATACAGCGCGCATGTGCTAACCATTCGACCACCCCCACCCCCTCCGCACCCCCTTCCCCGGTTGGTTGGTGCAAAAGAGTCAAACCTCATTTTATTTTATTTGTGTATAATGATGAATATTGATAACGCACCTACACAATATCATAACTTGTTGATATAACCCCGGTGTAAGAAGAGGGCGCCACATTGTTTATTTACATTACGTAATCATCTATATAAATTGTTGACTTTCATACACAGCTAGCATTTTTTATTAAGTAAATATCTTCGTAATTGACATTACAGATTACTATAGTTATCATACCTTCATCACAGTGTACTCGACAATCTCAGGCATTCCATCGACTTCAACAGATTTTCATATAAAAAAATACATAGAGATTATTTCGGAAATGAGATGGCGTCTCATAGACTTAATTGTCAGGCGTATGCCATTACTGAACTCAACCGGAAGTTACACGACGCCATTATTTGACATGATGATACGAATTGGCGGTTTTTATTGAGCGTCAGTGACAATTAATAGACATTCAAATGCCTTTATTGGAAAGTAAAAAACACAGTCCTCGTTCACACTTATATTTTCAATTCTTAAGACTTCAGATACTTAAGTACCTCTTCCAGTAAAAATACCACGACTGAATTTTGTGCTTCAAATGAGCAATTTAGGACAAATTGCTGTCAACACGGAAGTCATTACCGCCATTCCAAAAAGTCTAACCGTTTATTGGAATTATTGCAGCAGGTAAAGAGTGACTATATCCTCAGATTTATGTGAACTAAACCGTAATAAATATAGTTAAATAATGCTCAATGAGTTTAATGGATATTCCCGCGAGAAGGTTTAAAGTTGATCTAATGACTCTCTATCACTAGTGGTAATTAAACTGCCATAAATACACGGAACTCACCGCAACTTTATAATGATTAATGCCTTTTATATTGCCCAATAAAACGAATTTGAAACAGTCGACCTAAATCATTCTACAGACAACAAACGGAGCGATTTCACAATATACTTGATGAGCTTTCTGAACAATTCATCTGTTTGCTGTGAGGTATGATAAAGTAAACCAGAAAAGTGGACATATCGCTAAACAATGAATAAAGAACTAGTTTGTTTTTGAACAGTTCAATATTAGCTGAAAACAGGGTTAATGTCAACAGCAGACATATCGCATGTATTATAAAAATCTGTGGATTTGAAAAATATCTACAACAAACATATCGCCACAACATGTGTAACAAAATCACGCATCATGTCATGAAATCAGACGATAAAACGTCATATAATCATAGAATACCCCCCCCCCCTTTCTACTCCGTGCATTTCTGTTCTTAATTGGCTCCTTACAATATTGGAAAACATGATGAAGAAGAATCATAGAATACCCCACCCCTGTTAATTGACTTCATACTATATCAGAAAACACAAACAAAATCCCTTTCAATCTACGATGTTGTCAGAGTTAAATCTTTTAAAGGCTCGATACCACTCTTGTTGTAACTGAATAATATATCCCAATCTTTATTCTGGTCAACAAATTGTACTATTTTACAATATTCCAATTAATTGATGATACAAATTTCATCTTAACACACCTAATTTAAAAAAATGGAAAAATTCAACTAAATGATATGAAAAGCCTAACATAAACCTTTTCAAATGTGACTTGGATTTTAAAATATTTTCGAACCCTCTGGACAAGTAAAATAGGTTGTAATGCATAATTTATTCAAAAGGTAGTACACTCAAACATCTAGTACTTAGAATAAGGCTATTATTTATTTTTGGGAGCTGCCAAACCAGCAAGAGTGTTATTGTCCCTTTAAAGGAATATCAATAAAAAAAGATCTTTCTGTTTAGTATTTACTGAGATGTAACTGCTAGGCGTCTAGTGTAGGTGATACAAACAATCAAGCGCCACCTATATAATAAGTGTTAGGTATGATCGAAGCCGAGAAATTATCTACCGCTGATTTTGTTTTCTCAACGCAATGTTAAATAATCAATTTATCATGAATTAAGATGTGAAGAAGTAGATACAGTCTACACAATACAAATGGAGGTCAACACCTTGAAGAGACGACCACTGCAAAGATTGGTCGCATTATTTCTGTTATGTCTTTTTTGTAAATCACGGTTTTTTTTATTTTTACCGGGACTGTACAGCGAGGGGAAGCTTACGATGGCCCTTGGATCCATTCATTTTATTTGAATTGTCCGCATGTAATTTCTTAGTAGTATTTATGGCTTGTCCATATATTTGTTTTTGTGTAAATTAGTGTGGTGCAGTTCCCCTGCACTTACTATTTCAGCTGATTAGTCGATTTGAACAAATTTTGGACTCATACATCCAGCCGTATAATCCATACTGGAGTTTTATCCTGGCTTCGTTTCCCATAAGTCACTAAATTGTCGGTCAATAAAATTAACTGACTTGTATAAATCCATGAAGACCATCAAATGAGGTGTTCCAACGAGAGAATGATAAGTTCATCCGATATACTAGTCTCTGTCGCTCCAGACCGACGAATATTTCTTGTAGTCTTACCCGTGATAATTTAGACTGGGACAACCGGGACTAATCTGATATTTGTTATTAAGATATTAGTCTTGAATAGCCATTATACTACCACTTTTAATGTGATCAATTCCTGCTATACCCTGACCCCGGATGGCTATTGACTATATACGATGACCCCTATAGAGTAATTGGTTGTAGGTTACAGGTTTGATTGATATAACTGACCTATGGCCGACGTCATCTTCGATAGATGACACGCTGGGATTGTGAGTTATTCGCGTCAATCCCAGAATAGCTGAGACGAACCCCTCAACAGTCTTGTTGTATTATACTACGTAAATTACTTTATCATCCTGATAATAGATATTTGGAATCTAATGATTCTCGTGTCCATCTTGACTCACACAAGATGGAAGAAGCTATGATGGATAAATTGATTTTTAATCGGAGGGAAATAAATTACTAGAACGACATGATTGAAGAACCAACCTTAATATATCACATTTCTGGTTAAAGCCAACAAACAAACTGATAATATGATGAATAAGCCGAAATCAAAATACATTATTGGATCTTTCCAGATGTAAAATTAGATTGTCTGTAAATATTAAACATGCAAGAACTAAATTTACATATTGCAGGTCTTTCTTTAGATATTGATCAACTTACCAAGACCATACTTAACTTCCGGTGCCATCGAATGCCTTCGATATTGAGTAGATTTGATCATGCTTTGCGGTTGTTGGAATAACCGTACGAATGGATTATCTAGACTCTGTTTATGATCGTAACAACGGTAAAAATGACAATCGAGGCTACGGTGTTGTTGTATCGCTTATAACTAGGCTCAGGGTGACGTAATTACACTTGAAATTTCAACATACTCCCTTTTCCTTATTATACCTTATGCCCCTTTAAAATTTAAAATATATAGCATCCAGGAACTATCATTAAGGAATCAGCTTCTAACATTTCGCTGACGTTAGAAGGTTACACACCGCCATTGTTATACGGTCCTGTAGAGTTATTGTGTTAGATGGATGTATTGACCAATGCCAGTAAAGATCTCGTTTAGTTCTTTGGATACGGAAATAAATCCGCTCAATACGGTAGAAATTTGACACTAGAGCAATCTGCTACATATTCCGGTGGCGACATCTAGCGTGTAAACTATTATAGTTGAGAGACTTGAACTGCCAGTCCAATCAATAAAGTAATCGTATTCAGATCTCCAGGGAATTTTGTCAAACTACGTGAATAGTGTTTAAAACAAAATAACTAGATAGAGAGCCTCTGTCATGGAGTTCGTTGGTATTTTCCGATGTGGTTTAATCCCTTTGTCAGTGATGCAGGACGAATGATTGACAAGGATAGCCGTCTAGTCGTTCGAATGGGACGAAAACCCGAGGTCCCGTATATACATTGGCGTAAAAGATTCCTTGGCAGTTGGAATGCGATATAAGAGTAGGCCATAGTGCCGCCGCTGCACGGGCAAAACTTTCCTCATATAACACTGTATGGCGTATGCCCATCTTCATTAGCCCAGCATGGGACCAGAACAGCGGAACGTTAAATCCCATTCCATTTTATTTCTCTGTCATACAGAAAGCAGATTGTTTTCCTCGCTGATTTTTGTCTATCCACACTGAGGATACCAAACATCGATCAGCTGGACCTCCTGATTTAACTTGATTCTTGGGAGAAGAGCGCCCATCCTTTCTTCTCACGACAACGTATTTGAACACCGTGTGTTAAAGGGACATTTTAAACTATAAAAAAACGAAAAGAAATAGGATCAGGGCCCTGTTTCACGAAATTTTAACTTAAGATAAAATCCAATTTTAGTAGATACTTCAATTTTGATTGGCTAAGCACTAAAATCAATCTAATATTATCCAATCAAATTACTAAAATTGGGATCTTATCTTAGTTAAAATTTCGTGAAATAGGCCCCTGTGTTTTAATCAGATACGGGGAGAACAGTAAGACGTTAAACCCATTTCATGTCGATTAAAACACAGTAACCCTTCGTCTCTTTCGAAAGAGAGAATTAGAGATTATTTTGTTATGATTCAGTTTGATGTGAAGAGATGACAAACTTTATCGTTCATCCCCTATAGACTTTGGCAGATTGACAGATAAAACTTTTCCCATTGAAAACGAATATCGTTTCCAATGGGAAAAGTTGAGACGATTTAATAACCAACATTGATCCGGACTAACAGATAAAACTTCTCCCATTCAAATTGAATATCGTTTCTATTTTTGTTACGTATACACACCATGATACGGTATCTTGAAGTGACAAATCTTTCTTGTTCTCGTGTCCCAAGAGATGTCTATTTCATATGTATATATATCAAAACGACTTCTTTCATACCTTAACATGAATAAATGACTTCTATTTGTGAACATAAGCTCCCTGGTTCTCAATCGTCTGAACATGACAAACTTGGCTTGACTGAATGTCCCTTGAGGTTCACCATTGACCCTCTTATAATTGTTTCAAGTCTAGCCCATGTTCTTAGCACCGCAATTATCTTTCGCGATTCGTTATTTTTATTCAGTAATCTTTATCTGTGGAAGACAGGTTACTCCTTTCTCGTCCCTGGCGAGGAATTAAGGCAACTTTACAGCCATTTCATTTTGATTTCCTTTAAATCTTTTACATATATAAACTCCCTTGACGATACGAACAGATAGAATTAATCTATGTCGTAAAGGGTGTTTAACTCTACTCTTTTTGAAACCTTCCAAAAGAGAGAGAGAGAGAGAGAGAGAGAGAGAGAAAAATGGGGTTTAACGTCCACTCAACACAAACTAGGTCATTTCAGGACTAACATGTGGTTTCAATTTTATTTCAATAATTCGCTTGCGCGTAGGGGTCTTTAGCAGTGGGAGGAAACCGGGGTACCCGGAGGAAACCCACGAGGTTGAGAAGGCGCCCCTATCTCCAGGGCTCGAAACCACAGCCGCAAGCCAGGGGTGACCGGCCAGCTAGAGGTCGAAGCGCGGCACTCTAGACCACTAGGCCATCCCAACCCCCACCTTCCAATACCTTAAAGGGTGTATGGCTCCCGTGTATACCTTAGCGTGCACGTAAGCGATCTCTTGGCAGTTGGAATTCGAAATAAGAGTGGGCTGTATTTGCAAAATCTCCTTAATAACATACATGTACTGCTTGGCTCCAATCGGAGCTGAAGAATAGGACGTTAAACCCCATTTCATTTCTAATATATTTGTCATTGAAAAAACAAGATTGCATTTAAAACTAGAAAGAGTTCGACATCTTCGAAACAAAATAATGGAACCATATAGCTCTACTTGTTATATAAACTGAAAATGACCTTTTGAAAATGAATTATTTCTAAGAATAGACGGAATAAGATGGGATTTAGCGTCCTACTTTTCTGCGCCAATGGAGCTAATGAAGATGATTTTTTTAGAATAGAGTAGCCTATTATTATTGCTGTCTGACACGTACACGTTATCTATGGGCCTGTCGAGTATCATCCATCATTCGCTATTAAATCAGAGAAATGATATCATAAATATGATGATATTACATCACCAGAAACTTGAGTGCATTTACGAATTAAGAAAGGACAATAAATGTAGACAAAATCGATATTAATGGCTGAAATAATAAAATGTATTGCAATTCTTTAAATGTCACCCTGGCTTCACACGAGTAGAATAAAATACCTAAAATACATTTCTAAAGATTATTCGATATACAACAATATCTTCATTACAGCTAAAGTTCAAAGGGTTATTTTTATCTGTAATTCTTGGATATATGAAAATAATCTAATATACCGCCGGTTGATTTTTGTTATACGAGAACAGTACAAATTGGATTACGTTCGTTCAATGCTGGGACGTTCGTATTTCTGTGTGGATGAAGTACACATATCATCAATACGAGGTGGGCCTCCAATTAGAGCAACGAAACTAAGTAACGTGGATAATTTATATTCCAATCTGATTAAAACACAGATCCCATTTCGTTTCGTTGTTTTTTATCGTTCAAAATGTAGTTTTATTGGTCTGTACTGCACTAGGTTTCGGAAGAGTTGTGGGCTTTTAGCCAATGAAACAATCTTTTTACGGTGACTTCTTGGTTCGATACACGGAACTCTGTGTAAAACACTAGAAACGTCATCGCTGGTTGATTAATAAATGTCTGATGTCGTAAGGTGAAAATCCGTTCGTACGACCCCTGATGCGACCTCCAAGTATAACTGGTCTGATCTTCATGTAGTGTAGGCCATCGAAAGTATAAAAAATGAAACAAAATATAGATTTTAATCAGATTGTTCATTTTCAATTTTGATGAAAAGTTTATTTCATCTGCTCACATTTCTCAGTACCAGGCCTTATACGGGGATCTAGGAAGGGAGGCATGTAACCAAGCCTCTGTACACCCCGGCGTTAAAAATATTATACTTGTATCTTGGAGGCATGTAATCAAGGAAATGAAATAACATGGGGTTTAACGTCCTACTGTTCTGCTCCCAAAATGGATGTTCCATGAGCATCACCAAACCTCTGTACATCACGGCGTTAAAACAGTACATTATTATACAATACCAAAACCAAAACCAACAAAGCTTTGATTCTATCGATGTGGTTTAACTGCATAATATACCTAAACCAAGAAAACCGCGTGTAAACTGTAACTGATATACACAAAATGAAGCTTACAGTAAACAAATAAACATAGTGTTGTAATGTATACCACCGTAAAAACTATTATTACCATTACTTTGTGATGTAATGTCGAGTAATTAGTGTAATTATACACTCTGGGTTAATATATAACATTCTATCAGTACACTTATATAACTTATTAATATAATAAGCTATTTGTGTCACAGGAGCCGTGGTGACTCAGTGAGTAAGACCCTGGCTCGCATACTGAAATGGGTACATTTACCTACACGCCAATGTGTACATCGGTACCCCAGTTTTTTGTCCCTTCCAAACGATTATATGTTTCCATTGCAGGTCACCGCGCCTATTTTGTTATTTTGAAAACTAGGAAGCGCCGATGATTCAGTGAGCAAGTATTCTGAATTATCTAATGTCGAAGCATTGCACATTAATTTGATACATGTATTTTGAATGTATATTATCTGATTATAACATTTTCCCAAGAAAGAAATAGGGTCTTGTTCAATAACAACGAAATACCTGTTTCGATCCACGTTTTGGTTGAGCGAGGAGGGTATCTCGGTATTTTTCTGTGTTAGTTTTGGCAAGTAGCGCCCTACTGTTCGAGGAAAATTTTGCCCGGACACGATGGTCAGTGTATATGCCATTATTAGCATTGATAAGATCCATTGGCAGTTACCAATAGACACAAGGATAGGCTTTAGTTCTAATAGCGCATGTATGTTTGTTTTCATTAGCCCGATCGCTGAAGAAACGTAAACGTTGAATCCAATTTCATTATATTTATTCTTTGAAGAATAACCCGACAATTGAAAAGCTCTTTGTGTAATCTCAATAAGTCATTGATGACGGGGTGTTTATTTTCAATATCAAATTATGTAGGTCCCGAGAGGCTAAGAGATCGCGTGTAAAGCCACCAATATCCAGACGATGTTATACTCAATTTCTAAATTAGATTTGTAAGTTTCTTATCCGAGACCAAACAGCACCCGTGCAATACTATTGACGAGTCTGTTCCATTAGACAATCCAATTTTCATTTGAAAAGAAAAGTCTTGACCATCAAGCCACTTGTTATAATGATAACACGTTTACAAACGTTTTAAATAATAGATAACGTCGAGGACTTTGTTGGCTCAATTATCTGTTCTTGGGACACACCACGCAGTAAAAGGTTATAAGTGGCGTATTGATACTAGTAGTCTAGACAGTAAGTGTGATAGAAAGAACATTATCATCTCTGATGCCGAATAAGATACGTGAAAACTGGGGTTCCGTGAGTTCTGCACGATTCAGTAAATTCTGTCAATAGATTAAGATTTGGGTCTAAACAGGACTTGATCCATATGATGATTCCATGTCCACTCGTCTATTTGGGCGAAATAAAATAAAAACTGTGTTTGACGTCTCTTTTACTGCACCAAATGGTCAAATGACGACGAACATGCGCCATGCTGTGTACCATTAGGGACGTTTTGACCGGACATACGCGATTCTGTACACTCTTCGTGGGATTCAAACTGTCACACAGGATCCTCTACGTGTACACGGGACCTGGGTACTTCATCCCTGTCGAACAACTAGAAGGTGTGTCTTGCCAGGACTACAGGACTATTGTAGCAACCAGACTGGAAAACCCAAAACTGTGGTAATGAAGACAGGTATACACCATATATTGTGTTATGGGATAAATTTTGCCAGGTCAGCGGCCTTATGAATTACTCTTACGTCGAATTTCCGCTGTCAAGAGTTTTTACGTCCTCGGATTTTCGTATCATTTTAATACATTGTTCTAGACTGCAGTTATCCCTCTGTCACCACTGACACGGCGGGAGGGGGGGGGGGGTCGGAAAGTCACGATAAACCTTCTCGACCAACACGGGGGTTAAACACGGGACAGAGGCGCCCCCCCCCCCTTAATTTTCGACAGTGCCCGTTTTTACTACAGAAAGCGCCTTTCAACTGGCTTTTTTGCTCGATTTTGAGGCTCTTTTTCAAAGATTTCCGAACGTTTAGATGACAATATCAGCCAAATAGCTCTTGGAATGGCTACAGATGCAAGGAAATGACGGATAATTTTCTTGCCCCCCCCCCCCACCTCGCTCTCAGCGGCGCGCCCCGTCTCCGCGGTCCTTGCCCTTATCTTTCGGCGCCCCCACCCCTTTTCAAAATTCTTAGATCCGCCCCTGCGGGATCTCCGGGATAGCGAAGGAGCGCCTTAATCACTGAGCCAACGTGGTTCCGGAAAACCCAAACAAACGATACCGATTTGTCTAAGAATGTATTTATATAAACTAGCTATGGTTCGACTAGAAAATTACGAAGATGAAGAAATATTTACTCAGTGAACTATGTACAAGAACCAGAGATGATGTTCAAATGGGATTCACAAAAAAATACCTGTAAACCAAACAGGAATGTTAATTCATAAAACAATTTCTCTTGTCAAAAGATTTTTTTTTGCTTGTGCGATGTTTCGTCTTATCTGGTATAGGCAGTGTTGATACGTGGGTTGTTGAATGTTAGACTGCTGCTATTTATATTATCATGTTTCTATTAATAAGGCGCAGTAATTAATAATATCGTTGTACGTACTACAGATAAACAGCTGCCATGTTCAGGATGTTTCCTCCAGGCCTTTCCAGTTGGAAAACCAACAGAACGGTCAATTATATATGGTATTGCATGTTGAATTGTGTCAATGGCATTTAGTAATTGGAATTCAATATTCGTCAATTTCATTCAATACTGATGTTGTCATGGGCCTCATGTGTCCGATTACTAATACCAAAAGGTTTCGAGTCCCATTTGTAATGCGAAGATCGGATGGACAAATTACAAAGCAAAATATATCGGAAATATTTTCGTCCATTTTAATATTCCCAAGCATAGGCTGTAAGCTCCTTTAAGATGCTAGTTTGTACTGAAGAACTTAAAGATACAACAAGATAATGTAAAGGGAATTTGCTGAAAATTACAGTCAAATTGATGCACTTTGAACCGAGATTTCGGCGATTGAATTTTCCGCCAAGTGTCGATCACCATTTTTAAAGTCGGTACAATAAAAAAACATAATCTCGATTATTCACTTCATGATTAAAAAGTAGAGCAGCAAAATGGATCCTTATACGGTAAATATCGCCAGGCTAGCGTTGACATTGAGTGTTGATTATGGTCTGGTTAAGTTAATAATAAGCAGATTTAACTCTTGCATAATGTATGTTTAAATATATTAGTTTGTTTCATTGTGTTTAAACACTTTATCGCCAATTTTAAGTTTCCAAGGGACGGAGATTTAGCTCCTTTAAGGTTGTAATTTTGTACCAGGCATCTCCTCGTCAGTGGCTGTGTTTTAACCATAACATATTTTCGACATTTGAACCTTCTTGTCTCCAACCTATTTCAGTGGATTGCAATAAAGGAATAAAATGGGGTTTAACGTCCTACTTTCTATTTTTATATATAAGACATGGTGTGTGAAGAGACAGAAAAGCTATTGTTTAAAAGAGTTTTATAATACCCAGGAGATACATCTAACTTCTACACTAGATTATCTTCTCTTTCATGTCTTGTATTTTAGACGATGTTTTAAAACAGACCTGACAAAATTAATCTCTAAAATACAACAGTATCGATTACCTTAGAGACTTGGATTCATATGATTTCTGTATAAGCTTTATTTTCATAGTAGATTTAACGCCGCCCATAGTTACCAGACCCCGAGAGCAAGTAAGTAACGGATCTTTCACATGAATATCAAAAACGATCCTATTTTTATTTTACAAATTTTTTACCTATCAAATCGTGATACGTGTGTTCATTTAAATACTGAAAGCTTTCATTGCAAATGGTCGACGGAAATGTAGTTTGGCATTCTTGCGCATCCTTGCATATGACGTAATTAAACCGGAAAACATCATGCCACCATGTGACCCACTTTGTGTCAAATGTAAGGATACATGATTGAATATACGGTTCTTGAATCAGGAAGAAATCCAAAGAACAAGTTTTAGACAACTCCTTATTCTTAGTGTTTAACTTCCGCTTCCGCCGAATATGATATCGTAGACAAGTTGTCTTATTGTCATTTTTATAATTTTAGCACGCGCAGAGGTCAGGAATTTTTCCTGTATGTGGAAACTGGAGTACCCGGAAAAAACCACGAAGTAGAGAAGGCGCCCTATCTTCAAGCCCTATACGCTCACACCAGGTACTGAAACCACAGCCGCAAGCCAGATGTGATCGGAAGGTTATACATGGTGATCGCAGTTTATTGAGTGAGTTGTAGATAGTTTGAAATTGGTAAAATAGATAAGATAAAAGAATATATTCTGCCCAGGTCTATAGGTCTATAGGTTTTTGCCTTCCGAATGACAAGAGAGAGAAATGGTGCTTAACGCCCCATCGGCACAAACCAGGTCATTTCGGGACTAACATATGGTTCAATTTTATTCCAATAATTCGCTTGAGCGACCTCACTTCGAGTCAAAACAACGCCGGTTGACTCAATGACAGACCTTTTGGTCCACTAACCCCACTTCAGGCTACAGTTTTAAGAACAATCCCCGCTATAGACACGCGACAGACTCATCCGCTTGGAAATAAGTTCAGGGGAATTATAACTTTCATCACGTGACTTGTTCAATTATCAGCAGACGCATCCTTGCACAAACCGAGGCCATCTTTAAAAACACATTTTCCGTTTCCATGTGTCAACTAAGTATACAGACTAATGAAAGAATAATGTTGTTGTTCCGTCAAATTCCGGAGTTTTAGGTCCAAATTACCATGGATACAGTATTAACTCATTCAACACGGTTTTAATTACATACTCTCTTTCTTGAATGTTATCTTTCTTAGGTTGTCAAAAATAGCAACCAAAATTAAACCAAATAGGAAATGAAATGAAATGGTGATTAACATACTACCTTTCTGTATAAACAGTCATATTGAAGACATGCAAACGCCATGCAGTTTGTTTTGACAGAAAATTTAACCTACATTTAATCTAATTCTAATGAGAGAGAGAGAGAGAGAAAGAGAGAGGGAGAGAGAGAGAGAAATGTGGTTTGACGTCCACTCGACACAAACTAGGTCATTTTGGGACTAACATATGATTTAGTTTATTTCAATAATTCGCTTGCGCGTAGGGGTCTTTAGCAGTGGAAAGAAACCGGAGTACACGGAAAAACCCCGTGAGGTTGGACAGGCGACCCTATTCCTTGCCACGTACAACCGGGGATTCGAAACCACGCCAGTTGACTCAATGGCAGGCCGTATGATACAGCGTGCGCACGCTAACCATTCAGCCACCCAACTCCCTTCGAAATGGTATAACGCGTGCCTTTTAGATTATAGAGAGAGAAATGGGGTTTAACGTCCACTCGACACAAACTAGGTCATTTCGAGACTAACATATGGTTCAATTTTTATTTCCATAATTCGCTTGCGCATAGGGGTCTTTAGCAGTGGGAGGAAACCGGAGTGTCCGGAGGAAACCCACGAGGTTGAGAAGGCGCCCCTATCTCCATGCCACATACGCTCACACCAGGGCTCGAAACGACAGCCGCAAGCCAGAGGTGACCGGCCAGCTAGAGGACGAAGCGCGGCACTCTAGACCACTAGGCCATCCCAACCCCCCATTTTAGATTATAAGGTCTATCATTGAATCAAGGTGCCCGTCCCTCACTATTATACGCCCCCCCCCCCGACCGGGGTGGCGTCTTTACTGCGCTGCTATGGCGACGGAAAATGTTCGCAGAGCGTGTGGTAAAAGACTGGTGGAAATGCCAGATATCGTGCTGTGATATCAGTGGTCGCCAATGATCGCTGAGTCACATGTTTTTATCATGTTCAAAACAAACGCCAATGTTCTGCGACTTGACCTGGAAAGCTGTGAGAACTCGACCTTTTTCAAGTTATGTGTACGTTTACTGGCGACGTTGTCTATTTTCCGGCCAGGTACGGTCGCAGCTGGGGGTATTTATAACCTCTTCGTCGCCCCCTCCCCCACGGCTAAATACATAAACGCACAAGCGAATTATTCACATAAAATTGTACCATCAATTAGTCCCGAAATGACTTTGTGTTAAGCGTCCAGTTTCCCAGTTCTCTGTATATTCCAACTACATGTATCACGATGTTATCCTAGCAGGTCTTATCATTTATCGAAATCAGGCGTAGAAATCGTGTTGATCGTATGGAAACATATCCGAACATATCTGCACGTACCAGATCGTGGACGATCGTATCGTAAGGCATCGCTTGGCAGTGGGAATCTAGTATTGGTAAAAATCTTTATTGCACGTCTTATTTTAATTTCCTTGAACGTCTTTAAACTGGAATACAGCCCCAATGGTTCCATCATATCAACAATGCACTCGTTTTAAGCCCCAATAACACTCTTGTTGTAACTGAATAATATGTCCCAATCTTCATTGTGGTCAACAAATTGCATTATTTTACAATATTCCACACCTATTTTAAACAACTGGAAAAATTCAACCAATTGATTTGAAAAGTCTAACGTAAACCTTTTCAAATGTGACTTGGATTTTAAAATATTTTCGAACCCTGTGGACAAGTAAAATAGGATGTTATGGATAATTTACACAACAGGTAGGACACTTAAACATCTAGTACTTAGAATAAGGGTATTATTTATTTTCTGGAGCTACCAAGCCAGCAAGAATGTTATTGTCCCTTTAATTTATTTTCCTTTTTTTTATAAAGACCAAATCATCCATAGAGATCCATGTTTGATGTCAGTTCACAAGTCCCAACCTTCGTGTTCCTGAATAAAACATCGAGTTTTCTATGATAAAAATTGAAACGACTGTTTGAAGAATTGTGTTGGAGGATATTAAGATATCGTTTGATGATACGTGAGGTTTTTATGTGTGTTAAATACCCAGGTTGGTGGAATTATTGATTCCATGAACTCTTTGTCGAATCAGTCATTCTAACACCTTCAATTATAACGCCACATGTTGCCTCTAAACTCTTAGATTATTACACGAGTTTTTTGTAGATTCTGAAATAATTACCAAGTGCATGGATTCTCTAGTTAGTAATTGTGTTTTTTTACGCACCGTTCATTTGTCTTCTAGAAATAAAATATTAGTAGATGTTCTCGCTCGTGTGATAATTAGTAATTTTCCTTTGTTCAGTGTTGTGTTGGCTGGCACAAAGCTATAGGGGTTCCATAAAAAAGATCATACAGTTTTTAGTATGCCAAGTCGATAAAGTAATAATAAATTTCATGGCCCAGTAGTGGGTAAGTATATTACTAATGATTATTTGGTGTAAACAAAACGACACTGAGCTGGAATATGTGTTGTTTTTTTTAATTTGCACTAAATTTAGAATCCAATATAAAAATTTGAAATAGACATTCACAAAAGAAACAAGTACATGCGTGCGCACTATGGCTGAGAAGCGAGGGTGACGTCATCTCAGTCATCACAATACGCAATTGTCCATGTAACATCCATGCTCAGTTTCATGTCGAACGTACTTGAATTGGCGGAGTCTACGGTCCGTTTTCCATGAACGGGTCGGATGGCCGAATGGTTCGCGGGTGCGTGCTGTATCATAAGACTTGTCATTGACTCAACTGGCGTGGTTTCGATTCCCCGGTTGTACCTGACAAGGAGTAGGGTCGCCTGTCCAATCTCGTGGGTTTCCGATTTCCTTCTACTTCTAAAGACCCCTACGCGCAAGCAAATTATTGAAATAAAATTGAACAATATTATTGTGCCTAATTGACCCCCCCCCCCCGCGCTCTCTCTCTCTCTCAATCTCTCTCTTCCTCTCCGTGTACCAGACTACTACTACTACTATGATGGTCTAACGAACTATTTGTAACGGTATAGATGTTTAAACTTGCAAGCTGTGGTATATATAGATATACATCTCAATCAAGTTTTATATATACAAACTATCGGAAGGTTAGATTGGATAGTTTAAATTTCATCGTGTAATACATCCGTGTTTATATTACTATAGTTTTATATTTATTTATATTATAAAGTTTAACTCCCTGGTAACAACCATCCACGTATTGAATCACAGATATATACACAGCTGGGGTATTTTATATAGAAATTACGTTTCTACGTGTTCAGACAATACTGCTTGTATCTTGACTTTAAAAGACACGTATCTCACGTCAAAATATACTATGGTTCAAACGACGCCCCTTTCCGACAGACAGCAAAATTTTGGTTACATCGACACATTTCAGATACAACATTTTGTTGGTGGAAGTGGACTTTAAATAACACTATTCCACTCGACAATTCGACTACTATCGACATCAAGGAGCATTAATACTCCTAGATCGACATGAAACTTGATATGACGTCATAATTCCAAGATGGCTGCGATGACGTCATGAACAATAACTGTTCTTTCCTGGGTCGGAGACGGTCGTCCAAATATTATGGCATCATTATGTAGGTTAGGGTAAGGGTTAGGCTTGGTCCAGGTTAGGGTTAGGACTGTTTACATTTTGAAACTTGAACGAAATCTGCAGGTTCTAGTCGTTACTTGCCCTGACCCGAACCCACAATCCCCATATGACGTCATATGCGCTAAAATATGCAGGGCCTTCTCCGATTTAGCGTTCCCTGTTTCCACAGTACGGTCGCATTTATCTTAAACCGTCCTCTTATTGACGTCATCCAATGATGAGTCGATGATCTTTTTGTCGCGTAAAGATCTAATCCCATCAAGTACCATCTCTCCCACCCTTACAAATTAGATTATCATTCTACGTTAGCTTTTATTTATATTTTTGAAACATGTGTAAAGACATTAAGTGTTTGTGTAGTAAGAAGAAATGCTATTCCAGGTGTTCTCAAAGTCGAGCAATTACTCTTTAATGTAAAACGCTAAACACCATTAAAATAAACTAAAACAGTTTACAAATAAAAAAAATAAAAAAACTTTCATCGTTAAAAGGCTCTAATGCAACACAGACTCTGAGAAGAGCAGCTAGTACGATAGTACATATGTATCATAATAGGAACTGGGCACGACACCATCACCGCCATCTTGGAAATGCGACGTCATATCATATATTGAAATCAGGCAATCGTTAAGCGTATCGGCCAATCGGTAATTATTAGGCTTTTTTGCGAAGAGCGTCACCCCCAAGCAGAAGAAGGTGAACAAAAAATGGTTAGCTCACGGGAATCAGTTCATGGCGCATTTGCTGGGTCGGAAAGGGGGTGGTTGTATCATGAGGTCAGTCATTGAGTCAACTGGCATGGTTTCGATTTCCCGTTTGTACGTGACAAGGAATAGGGTCGCATGTCCAACCTCGTGAGTTTTCTCCTGGTTTGTGTCGAGTGGACGTTATACCAATTCTATGGCTCTGTGAACATAATCTGTGGAGTTAAATAATTCTAGACGGGTAAACTTAATTTGTGAGGGTGAGACATAGGAATATATCTGAGACATAGGAATATAAATAGTTCCAGGAAGACAAGAGAAACAATTCGTCACGGTTGAGATGACGTAGGTTTTCTTGATACATGGTCGATGTATTTTTACAACAACTACATGTGCTAGTAGAGCCACGTGAACAGGTGTTAACCAAAATGGCGGGTGTAAGATAAATTATATCTTATCTTATCATCAAAAGCTAATGTATATCTTTCATATATGTATTCATTTTATACAATTAAAGGAGCTAAATCGCTATTCTATGCCACAGCGAGAGAGAGAGGGATAGAGAGAGAGGGGGGAAGGGGGGTAACGTCCACAAGACACAAATTAGGTCATTTCGTGACTGCCATATGGTTCAATATTTATTTCAATAATTCGCTTGTGCGTAGGGGTGTTTAGCAGAGAGGAGAAACCAGAGAGTCCGGAGAAAACCAACGAGACTGGACAACCGACCCTTCTCCTTGTAACGTATCAGCTGATGTTATGATACTATCCGGGGGCGAAACTAGTCGCTCCTTCCCCCACCCCGAGTCGCAAAACACATACTAATGTAAAATGAATGTACATAAATTGATTTACATTCATTCAAGAATTCAAATTAAATGGCAGTCTCTGGGTTAGGTTTATTCCAGTCCACACAGCTAATAATCCCAGGTGAGGTATGTTTAGCCTCGTTCATCAAGCCATTTCATTACATATGGCACTAGAAACCATTCTAGTACATGATTGTGTACCAATGGTAAAATGTTATTTTGTCTTAAATATTACGATAACAAAATAAACGTTGATTTAAATTAGTCCAAAAGTCGTGTTTGCAATGTCGAAAACTGGACGATATCCTTTAATGTATATTGTTTATGTATTTTTCATTTCTTAGAATTATGTATATTTTGTACTGAGTCCTGTGTCTAGTGTCTGATGTTCAATGTTTTCAAATGAAATAAATGGTGTTAGCATCCCGCTTTTGGTCAAAACGGTCAAAAATTTGGTCAAAACGGTCATATATAATTTCTATATCAATTAATCACTTTTTGTAAAAAGACAAAGCTAAAATATCTATGCATGTAATGTCTTAATATTGTTCACTGTATTGACCCAATATTATTTTTGGACCGTTTTGAGCATATTCGTTTTGGGCGTTTTGGGGCGTTTTTATCACATATTCTAAATTTCAGTAAAAATGAATCACAAAACCAATGCTTTCTATACTAATATTTTGTTTGTTTATAACTGAAGCGACAAAGACAAGAAAAACTCGATCGCTATTTATAAATTATAGAAGATAATTTCAATTACGAAGAAGCCAAAGAATTTAGCATTGATGTTGGATTTTTTTGTTATCTGAATTTTTGATAAATGTGGAGATAAGACTAGTGGAATGTAACCCAATCTCCTCGTAGCTTCCTTATAACTAATATACTAACAGGCTTCGTTAGATTACCGAACGTATAATCACGGAATTATCATAATATTTATATAAATATACGAAATATATGATCAAACCCTAAATAAACATCAAAGTATCGTACCCATAAACACTGTGAGAACGGAATCTACAGTCTTGGGATTATCTACATAGCCGCTATTTTGTACACAGTGAACAGTCCATTTGCTGATCACACTATTTTGCCTATAATGTTTTAGGACTTGGTTTGGATTGTTCTTACTTGGCTTTATTTTATTAAACGTCTACATACCCGCTCTATGACAAGGTCTTGAGTTCCCAGACTTACGTTAAGAATTTACTCAAAATTGTTCGCCCATTTTAACTTCAATAATTTTTTTTTTATAAATAATGTATCAAAAACATCAATAAGACACTATGCACAATGTGTTGTGTTTCTGGATCAAAGATGTTTCTTATAAACAGTCATTGAAAGTTGACTAAATTCTTATGTCTGAGAATGCTTTGTGAACGCGGGACCTGAACGTATAGACTTACAATTGTTTGTACTAACGGATTATCAACATACCAAGTCTAAATATACAAAATATATGAGTAAACTCAACATAAACATGAAACATACTGTAATAATGATAAATATATTATGAACTAATAGTTTCCCAAATAAACAAACGGTGGCCTAAATGACTAAAGAAATATGATATATCAAAGGTTCCTGCCAAAACGTCATCATAACAAAGCTATTTTGTATCTTTATATAATTATTTTGTTTTGAGATCTTCTTTTAAAAAAAAACATGTATAATTATTATTCCGAAAGTGTTTAATGTAAACCAAGAAAATGGTCGTGGCAAATATATAATTAAACATACATTATGCAAGAGCTAAATTTGCCTTTTGCATGTCTTTTATAAGGTCTGAAATTTTATCTAAATTGTTAATTGGACATTAATTAACTTATCCAGATAATAATCAACTATAAGTGTCAAGGCTAGCCTGCAATATTTACTGGATTAGGATCTGCTCAATTTTCAGTCATGATTTTTTAATCATAAAATTGATAATCGAGGCTATGGTTTTTATCGTACCGACTTTAGTACTGATGATCGAGGCTAGGCCGAGATTTCAATTGCTGCGTTCTCGGTTCAGGGGAGGGGGGGGGTCAACTAATTTTTGACTATTATTGTGAGAAATGTCAGCTCTTTATCTAATCTCACAAATTGGAACTTTAAATAAATGTATTTGGTAATAAGCTTTTGCAAAGTCGAATAGGACAAGAAAACTAACCAACGTAAATAAACAAGAACACGAAGACGATAGTTGTGTATGAATGACGAAAATAAACAAAGTAAATAAACAAGATGATTACGACCAGATATATTATATTATTATTGGAGAAAGAAACAGTAATAAGTGAATAATCAATATCATCATATACACCAAATAAACATAACACTGATGATACTAACATATTCTATAAATATTATATAAAACAGTTTTATACATCTTATAAAGTTCTATTAGATATCATCCAAACATTAATCGTTTTACCATGTTAGTTTTGGACATGCAAGACTGATAATTTCATTATTACCCACGATTCCAGCCAAAACGAAAAATAATTCGGTTGGTTTGAAAGTAAGCCTACTATATTGTCTGTGTGTCCTTGTGTTTTTTTATGTGGGTATTTAACTATTTATAAAGTATGCGTACAACCAATCACTTCAACAATTCGTTTGGTTTCATAGTTGGCTTATGATCACAACGTCCGCAAATTGTCTCGGTGTCCGTGTATTTGTCTTGTTTATGTGTAATCACAATTGCTGTGTGTCGAACGGTACACTTATATTATTCGTGTAAATTCATTTTATATTCTAGTCACCACAATCGATGTTTTCACCTTCAGCTGATTCTAGGTGAGCCTGGTTGCTATTGTAAAACGAGAAGTGAATAGGATGCGTGTTTCTGCTGTGTTTGGGACCTGGGGTGACAGGGGTTGCTGTATAAGGGACCGGTGATGACCAATATTATTTAAAAACAAAACTCGGCTTACCTTGTGTAAAACAGATTATTGAAACCAACAAGCCACAAACACCCAGATAATCCATATTGAATAACTGCTGTCTCATCACGACAAACACCATCTTATACGTATTCTTCTAAACTCCAATAATCTCCAATATCATCAATAATCCAACCAAGTCATTATAAAATAAGGCTACGATGCCACGGAATATAGCAGTATTTCACACGCAAACGTCCAGAACTTTCAAAATCAAAACCACACGCTTTCCTGCTATTCAATTTCGTTAATAACAAAATATTTCTCAATTTCAAAGGCTTTAATTTGTCTCGTATGCAATATAATCCTCGAGGAATGTTTATAATTTCCTTAGAACAATTTCAAGTAGGTTGCATTTAAATAGGATCTGTTTTAGAAAGCACTTCGATTCATTCGTTTATGTTTACTTCTGTCGTAAGTCAATAACGCATCCTAGCCACGATGGTAAAAAAGGATGACAATGCTTTCAGTGTTTCTGTAAACACCCCCGCGAACTAATCATTTAATTATCTAGTTGGCCGTAATCACTTCTCCCAATAAAGAACCCACACAGCTTTTAGTATCAAATCGAAGATCCAAACACGCGCTTGGAAATAAATAGCTGCTCTCCAAGATTCATCCAATTATATCCATTAGATAAATTGTCCAAAATAACTCAAACCTATAAAGATGAAAATTGGTAAAAACAAAACGAATCCAATATTCCTTTATTGCTCTGGGTTCATTACATGTAACGATTCTCCAACTAGCGGGAAAATATTACTTTGGACCTTTTTACTTAAATAACGGAGTTGACATTCGTCACGAGGGTTGCTAAGCTTATTTCAGTAATTGGTACTTATCTCCCTTGACAAGAGAAAAGATGACAGTTTGTATCTGATCAACATTAATCTATGACGTATTGACTGACAATTCGTGGTATAAACTCTAATATGACATAAACAGTCGTCTCTAACCAATTATAATCAACGTAACATAGATCTCTTGATTTGAGTGACATGTACGCTATAAACCACGTGATCTGATCAAACCGTGGCAAATAATACAGCATTTGTTTATGACAAGTCGTCATTTCCGGAAATTAATTAACTTCTCAGTGATTGGTAGCATGCAAGTTGTCAATCAAACTCTTGCAGTTTAGATTTGCTGACCTTATGATACACAAATATTATATTTGGAGGGGCTGCGGTGGCTAAGTGGAGTTAGCTCGCTCACCGTGAGATTCCCGTGTTTGATCCCCGCTAGCCGAGAAAGCTCATCGGGATTTTGTAGCGTGGTTCCTCTTTATCAGTGGAGCAGGGCCGAGGACCTGGTAAGGAACAACATATAGTCGTTCGGCTCTCTCGTTCGTATAGGTTGAAAAACCGAGGCCTCGCTTACACATTGGCTTGCACGTAAAAGGTCACTTACCAGTTGAAATATTTTATAAGAGTAGATCGGGCAAAATTTCTATCATAGCACACTATCGGGGGAATAACGTACGACGTTAAACCTCTTTATATTTCATTTTTTAGGCTAGGAGGCGGACGCAAGTCGTCCCTTGAGTAAGATAAGGTCGTAAGTGACAATTATTTAATGTCGGGATAATCGCATTTAAAGGTTTCAAAATAACATCACTAAATGATGTTTTAATTTTTCTTTTAGCTTTTTGAAACTTAACCATATGCACTTACGACCTTATTACAGGGAAGTTATGGTGAACTTCAACACTTACGGCCTTTTCTTAATTACCCATAATGCACTTAAAAAACCTTCGATTGTGACCATTTTCTAGTGTAAGATAGATATAGTATTAATAGTCATTCTTTTTTTTTAAACAAAAAGTGATTTTTCAGATTTTGTCACTTACGACTTTATCTTACTCAAGGGACGAAGTATTAAACCAATACAAACCTCAGTTGGTGGGACCTAAAGTTGACAAGACGTCTAGTAGTTTATGATTTAAGAAAATCGACGAACGCGAAGCATTCGTGACGATAACAAATTAATTTTATAATTACCCGCCATTGATTATCACAATCTCTATAAAAGTTGTTTTGTTTGATTTATTGTGTTACTTCAATATAAATCATTTCCCAATAATATTTTTAAACCCGTTTACAATCTGGTTCCTTTATTGTCATCAGTCAACAACTCCAAAAACGACCAAACTTCATCACATACAACCAGATAGAACGTGACACGCTAACAAATAATGTCTCGCAATACACGCAATACCTCGCTTCGTATTTTCGCATTTTTTATTTAATCCGAAATAATCATTGCTGATAGATCCGATTCCCAGGATGAAAGAACAATATTACCTCACATTACAAAATATCCACAAAACAAAATGTCAAACGTCGAGGATTAAATTTTCAACTCCCATGACGATTAGAAATGATAATATTTTAGGGGGAAAAACAACAACACGTGGCATCGAATTCTCGGCACAGAGAAATGATATTGAAAGGTATATTGAATAGAAAGCTTCAATACGACGACGGTAATTCCAGGCTTGTAGTGTTATATCTACACTGTTCTAGTATAGAATATAATAGTTGTTAGGGAAGCGCGTGTGTTGAGCATGCTACACGTAGATCTAAACGTTCTAATCGATACGCGATGATAAAAGTTAAAGAACTAAAGAATTGGTTCGATCTATAGACCATGTTAGATAATCGCTGGCTAAAGGGCAACAAAGATTCTTACAACTAGAGTTCCAAGTACTTGTAACACATCCGAGAGCCACACAAAAACTCTGTCAACTTAACACGTCACTCAATCGGTATTAGTGTCACGCTGTAATCGTTTTCAGTCATTTCCTTTAAAATGCGGAATAATTACTGGGGGAAACTCTAGGAATGAGAATCCTTGTCCATTCAGTTTCCAAATCTGAATCACGTTATTTAGTTCTTCAATATGATAAATAGAGCATCGCTATATAAGGTTTGTGCAACGGAACTACTTTTCTCATCCAATAAAATGATGAAACCCGAAGTGACAACTTTGACAGTTCCTGGGCGAATTTCAAGTAGACCATGAACAATGAAGTAACTCTAAAAGTGTAATTACACGTGTCAATAGTCTCGATCAGTCGGTTTGTGAAGCAGCGCATCACTGTGACAGAATATCACTAATCTAATCCGTGACGTATTTACACGTATCAGTAGTCTCGATCAATCCAATTGTGCAGCAGCGCATCACTGTGACAGAATGTCACTAATCTAATCCGTGACGTAATTACCTATGTTGAATTTGTAGACGATGGAACAGCTTGTACAACCGTGACGAACTGACTCATATCCCATCAATATAAAGTCTTGAAGACATTCGTTCACCCGAGACAAATTTAATATAAATTTTCCGTTATTATACGTTTACGTTAAGTCTCCTTTCATCCAGTACACACCCATGACACATCTTATTCTACGGTTTGTAAAGGAATGCGTTGAACTGCGACGAATCGTCATTGATTATATGGAACCGTTCATTTAAATTCTCTTTACGATCACAGCATTGGAAGTATCCTTTTGTTCGCCGACCAGCGGTGAAAACGCGAACGTAAACATTAAGCCGACATTATCCATCCACCTGCGACGATAGTGAATTAATGCTGGAAGCTGGTACAATCTTTGTGATGAAAACACGAACATAAACACAGGCTAAAAAAACACCCTGATACACATTACATTACACAAATTGGTTTTTACCATATAATAGCTCCACGGAGATCTCTTTAAATTCACTTTCTAGAAATTCCGTAAAACCGAAAAAAATGGTATAAAAGCGTCAAAGCGGCACCATTATTTACCAGCGTCATGTATAGCGATAAAACTGACGTTAAAGCTAGTCGCTTGTATCACAGGCATTCAATTAACTAAATATAATAAGAGAAGTCGGGATTCACATAAGAACGGGTAGAAGAAGAAGCAGCCAGTGTCTGTTGTAATTAAAAACCGTGAGTGCAATATTCTGTATAAACCATCAACGAGATTGATAGAAACGCTTATCATAAAATCTTCATACCGGATCAAGTTCATCAGGCTCGAGTAAATCGTTCTATTTATTAAGAATTTGTGGAAGAATTCGTACACCGGTTAGGTAGCGACTATCAAACTGTCTTGATTATTAATAATTCATTTACACCAAGGAGCGCATCTTGAAATGGGTGTTGAAATGCACATACCGGCCTTGTAGTCATAACTTAAATATTAAGAATTTATAAGCGAAAGTAATCTTGAAACACGGGCTGGGTAGACATCACCAACCCGTTCTATTAGTATTTAAGAAATAGACCCTGAAACACGTATTGGAAGGGGGTGGATGGGGGTGCATCAGGGTCGTACCTAGCGGGGGTGCAGGGGGTACATTGCACCCCCAGAACAATTAAGGCGCCCTTGAATAATGGCGCCCCCTCCACATCCCAAAAAAGAAGATTAGACAATCTTTCAATTATAAAATAATTCACTTGATTATAATCATAGTCGGTCTGTTTTAAAGGCGGCCACACGCCAATGAGTTCGTTTGCCCTGAACTTTCTTATATCACTTACGTGGAGGCCGTGGCGCCCCACCACTCTGATGCACCCCCACTTTTAAAATCCTACATACGGCCTTGGGGTGCATTAAACAAACAACCGCAGGTCCTGTGCGTCAAGAAAATAGATTTGATGTGGGCGACCCGGGGCATGTATATACCAATTTGCACCCCCACCCTCCACCCCGATCCGGATCCAGATCCGGTGTTGATAAATGAAACGAGTATCAACTCATACTGATGTAAAATCGTGTGTTTTATTAATTGTGGAATTATCTATGACATCACAAGATGGTTATGTCTGTGATTTATCAGCTATACTGTTATATATATCGCAATAACCCATCAACCTTTCCTCTCCGTGGTTGCCAACAGGATACCTATGTTTGTATTGTTGTTTTTAATTGGTTCATTAGGTCTGTATATTGATACAGGAGAGGTAGGGAGATGGTATAATAATGATAATGGTCGACCATATTGATGATATACACACATCACGTGACCTACTGTATAGAGATATTGTCTGTAATTACTATTGTTAAACACCGTTACAGATATATTACACCTCACTTTAGGTTGGAATGTTCACCGTTTGGCACCCATTGCTATCCTAATTACTACCATTAAAACTGCTAAATATACAAATATATCACCCATAAAGACAGGGTCGAATTCGATTTGGGGAGGTTGAATAGCCGAATGGTTAGCGAGTGCGCGTTGTATCATTGGGTCTGACACTGGCGTGGTTTAGATCTCCTTGTTGTGCGTGACAAGGTACAGGGTCGCCTGTGGGTTAACATAAATTTCTGCACCACCTCTGCCCTTTATGTGGTAGATTAAGATTTTACGTGACAATAAGTAGGACACCTGTTCAACCTCATGAGATTTCTCTGGGTTCTCTGGTTTCCTCTCACTTCTAAAAACACCTACGCACAAGCGAATTATTGCAATGAATTTGAATCATATGTTAGACCGGAAATGACCTAGTTTGTATTGAGTGGACGTTACCCCCCCCCCCCCCCCCCCGATCCCCCGGCCCTGCCTCTCAAAAGATATGGGGAAGGGGGCGTTAGTAATTAGGTGAATAATTTTGTTGTGCTATATACGAGGGTAAGTGATTTTGTCTACTCGTGGCTCCATAGCCTTGGATGAACCAGGAAAACAAACTTTAGTTCATTAGGTTGATATTTTATACGCTTAGATGCGTTTTAAAATAATTCGATCATTGAAGATGATGGTGGCCTGTAATTTTTTCGAAGCAACAAGTTTTAATTATAGTATTTTAACTAGTACTGGTCTCAGTATTAAAGTCAGGAAGATCGGTAAACTTGCCCCTGAGGGCTTTTCTACAAAATACTGGTACATTGATTTATAAAGCAAACATCAACTTCACATCCAGAATTTAAACAAAAAAAACTTTCATAGATTTACTATCTGATTAAAATACAGATCTATATTTTGATGGCCGACAGTACGTGAAGATCTGAAAAGGAGTTCGCGTCAGGGATCAAACGAGCGGGTTTTCACCTATAACGTCAGACATTGGTTAATCAATCGGCGTTGACGTTCATAGTTGTTTGACAACAGTTCCATGCATTGAAAGGCCAAGAACTCGCCGTATCAGAACGTCTCATTGGTCAATCCCTCACATCACTCAGAACACCTCAACTTAACATCTAGAATAATATTACTACTACGGAATGTATTTCATACAACGTTTCAATACACCTAAATGTATATTTAACAAGGAATTTATCATTTTCCTATGATTAAAAATTGAGTTTACGGGTCACCAATACAAACTCTAACCCTAGCTAGTTAACCCCTGTTAGCACCACGTATCCCTAATTTACAACGTACGAGACAAGGAGGTTCATTGGTCCCTGGTTCGATCACGTTGTTGGTCGAGAAAGTTCCTGAATTATTTTTATTTTAGGTCGTTGTAAACAGAAATGGTGCTGATCAAATCAAGTGAATGGATCCGGGGATCAGCGGAAAAAGTCCCCGTCACTGTACAATCCCAAACATGTCGGGATACAAGTTTCACCCCAAAAAAAACACACTAAGAAAAAAACAGACCCCGACTAATGCGAATTTTTCAGAATTATTGTGTTATCTGAATGTAAACCGACCGAAGTAATCGTTACAACAAGAACAGATATACACGTGTGTATGTCAGTGAAGTTGCATATGTTGTATATCATCATATCTGTGTATTTCAACACACCTTTCATTATAATTAGTGTTTCCTTACTGTTTAATCACAATGAACGTCTTCACCTTAAAGTCACTGAACTTTTCTTGCGATCCACAACATTGGAAAAATTGAATCTCTATCTAGAATATCAGTTCAAATATGGATCAACTCGTGTCTGTATGGGGTAAACAAATTGTGCTGGGCCTCTTTTTATTTCAATTACATCCGATTAAATTATATTTTTTACCATTGATAGTTTGGTTTACCTTTCTCAACAAAATTTTTTGAGTACATTTAGCAAAGATTAACAACGAATTTGAAAGGTTCAATTTGTGGCTGAGTTTTTACGAAATCGAAAATTGAAATGAATTGGGTTTGACACCCTACTTGAATGTTGTAACCAGGTTTATGATGGTGGACATATGGTCTGTCCAGACAGGGGAGTTCCAGCTTGCTCCCAAGGCTTATTTTACACACCAACCTCTAGACAGTTGTTACAGCTAAAGCACGTGCTTGCTATGTTCATATTATCTTCTGCGTTTCATCATCTGTTTAGTTTGTATTTTCTAATCTTGTCAAATATTTTATAATCATTTTAGTCCTTTTATCCTTTAGGTCGTTTTTTTGTAACAGTTTGATGACTGTTAGCCAGTTTTAGACACTTGTTTATTAAAAGTGCAGTTTTATTCATTTATTTGAGTTCTCGTCGTTATTGTTGACATCAGAAAACATCACTCTGACATTTCGCTGTTATTGTTGAATTCAGAAAACAGCATTACATCATCTCCTTGGGTTTGTATGCACTTTTAAGGTCATATTGACAAGTATTGTACGATATTCTGATTACGATTCGACCATCATTCTCTTGTAGAGGCTGAAACCCTTGAGATAAGAAACCAACAATGCCATTTTGTAGACCATTTTACAAAATATCTCTAGAGAAGCGAACGGAACAACAAAACATTGTAGAAAATATCAACTTGAACGGAAGAAAACACTACAATATGTTTTAGAGATTCTGTTGAATTTATAACCATTGATTTTACTTGTAGCAACAAATCTTCGGGGGTTTATAAAAAAAAACTTGACAAATTTTGCCAACCAGATTTTTGTTGTTTCGCTTAGAAACCTATTGTAAGATCTATCGTTGCTATGGTGATCACGGAATCATCTGTTTTAAAGAGGAATTTTACTTTGCGAGATCAAACGAATATTAATATCACAGAACATGTATGTAAATTCAGCCATGATTGGTAATTGTATCGGAACAGGGAATAATATCAGGTGAACGAGGGATAAAAAGCAAAAAGCATTTCTTGTCGCTTTGTAAGACTTTATATGGAAGTACATTGTCGTCACCCGTGTCGGCTTATACGCCTGGATATTGTATGGAAATACATTGTCGTCATATTTTCACAAATCCTGTAATATACTTGTGTTTGTGATGCAACCTACTGGAATTTCAAAGATTATTTCCCCATGCCCCAGGAATCTGATTGCTATGATTTTTACGGCTAGGCTAGAGATAACTGCCTAATGTTGAAATCCAGTCCCGCACGTAACAACCCTCTGTAACTTTCTCGCTGTCGCCCTTCATCGGGTCTGTTTCTTGAACAGGACTATACTATTATTGCAATATAAATCCTTTATAAGTACAATTGTCCTATTCTTGTAAGCGTCCTACTCATCTGTGTGTTTGATAAAGTCTCCTGGAATTTAGAAATGCACAGCGAGTTACTTCCCCTATCACTCAAATCATTTGATGCTGAACTTGTGCAAGAGCTAAATCTACGTGTTGCAGGTCTATCTTTAGGCCCGAAATATTTATCTAAATTATTTATTAGACATTAGTTAACTTATCCAGACCATAATCCCGATGTCAACGCTTACCTGCGATATTTATTGGATTGGAGTCCGATTTCCTGCTCAACTTTCATGCTTTGTTTAATCATGAAATGGGTAATCGAGACTATCGCACCGACTTCAGTATCGATGATCGAGGCTAGACCGAAAATTCAATCGTAAAAATCACGGTTCATAGAGGATCAACTGTATTGAAATTTTCAACGAATTCCTTTTACCTTACCTAGTTTTTAACTATCATAGTGGGAACTACAAGCTCTTTATGTATCCTTAAATATGAACAAATTTTAGATGATATGTCCCTTTAACTGGTGTTAAGAGTAATTATGTATTTATATCCGTGGAGGTTGGTGATGTTAGTTTTTTGCATCATTTGTTGTACGTGTAATCCATATTCGAGAATAAAACTCGCTACATCGTAAATCATGTTGTATGTTGATATTATAAAAATGTGTACATGTAGATTTACTTGTCAGTTTCAATCATGTTACGTAACGACAGGGGTAATATATCTTTTACTGGGCCGTGTTTAATAGTATTATAATACAACTAAAGCTGTAATATAGCGTTTATTGAGCCGTGTTTAATAGCGGGAAGAATACAGAGAGAAAGAGAGAATGGGGTTTAACGTCCACTCGATCCCGACTAGATCATTTTGGACTAACATATGGAAGACCCAGAGGAAACCCACGAGGTTGAACAGGTGACCGTACTCATTGTCACGTGCAACCGGGGATTCGAAACCACGCCAGCTGACTCAATGACAGACCTTATGATACAATGCGCACGTGCTTACCGATCGGCCATCCACCCCCCTTGCGAGAATACAACTACAGCAGTAATACAGCATCTACTAGGTCGTGTTCAATAGTGTGAAGAATACAACTGCAGCTGTAATACGGCTTCTACTAGGCCGTGTTTAATAGTTACATTGTGGAGAAGTGATGCCTGCTATAAAAGGGATACAACGTCTATAAATCCACAGTAGGGTAGCGTCGTTTAGAAAGGTTTCGCAATTTAAAACCGAATTCCGAATACCGTTGATGTCGGTAAAGCATGAAACAGGATATAATTACTGTTTCCAGTTCAATCACTTTGTCAGTGCATTATTCATTCTTCATAGTTATGCTTAATGTATCTTCATTAAAGCAATAATTATGTGTGTGTCCTTGAGTCTATGGCAAGATAAATATCCACCAGTTTGGATGGATGGATTGATTCTATTACTTCATATAACATGTTATATAGTTCGATTGGGTTATTGAACATTATACACTAACGACATCGAATTATGCTCGTATAATTAAACGCGACCCGCAGTCCTCGCCATTGGATATGAATCAGGACGGAGCGCCTGACAAGGACAGCTGTCCAGTCCTTATGGACTAAAATCCGAGGTCGCGTGTAGACTTTGGCGTGTACATAAAAGATCCCTTGAAAATTGGAAATCGATATATAAGAGTAGGCCGTAGTGCAAAATTTACGTCGAAGCAGAGCAGTAGGGAGTAAAACCTCATTTCATTTCGTTTAAATGGATGACGTCATATCCTTGTTTAAACGTTTAAGTAAACGCAACCCGTGGTCATCGGCATTGGTTCTGTATACAACTAAACGCGACCCATGTTTCTCAACAGTAGTTATGTATATAATGATGATTGATATTTATACAGTAACTGAGTTAAGTATTTATGATTAATCTCATGTCAAACTTTAAAACGCCATTATGACAAATCACATACAATTGGTTTTTATCAAAGAAGATTCCTAATACAACTGTGGTTCTGGACAATTTAGATCGCGATAGCAGATCGCGTGCATGTACTTATTTGATATTTCTATTGGCCACGAACATAATACTACTTTTTACAACCAATAATAATCTCGTGGCGTTTACAAACCCGGCTCCGATGCGTCTAGGGTGGCACCTGTGGGACTGATAAACAACGTGTTATCATACCTAGTCGTTAGGATGGGACGAAAAAACAAATTACATATGGTTACTTGGATTGGGATAAATCGTAGGCTGAAGTTTGCTGAATGTAAAAAAATATATATATAACTGTATTCAATATTTATCCTTAATGCTAGGTTCCTACTACATGTATCATGATTCGCGCTACAAATTAAATCGTGTTTTTAATCATTGAGTAATCGTGGTAATCCTGTCAAATCTGGTCATATATTGAGATCAGTCGTAACAATCGCGTTGATCGTATGGAAACGTATATCCGAAGGTATTTGCATGTACCAAGCCCCGAGTTCACAAAGCATTCTCAGACTTAAGTTGAGAATTTGCTCATCTTTCAATCACTGTTTGTGAGAAATAACTTTACTTCAATCTATAAACACAAAACTTTGCACATAGTTTCTTATTGATGTATTTGATACATTAAAACAACAAAATTATTATAAAGGGCTATATTTTAGTTACATAAAGTAAGGCGAACAGTTTTGAGCAAATTCTTAACTTGAGAATGCTTTGTGAACTCGGGGCCAGATCGTGGGCTCTATAGAGACAATCCTATCGCAATGCGTCACACAGCAGTGGGAACATTGACTGTAGTTTGTTTATTCAGGGTTGATGGTTACACTAGGGGTGCTACAGGGCTGGTATTTGTGGTATAAGGACCATCCTATCTGGGGAATGACGCTTCCCGTTTCGGAATTATTTTCGAGTCAACCCAATGCTAACTGTAAAAATATAATTGAACCAAATGTTAGATCCAGAGCTACATAGTTTGTGTTGATTGGAGGTCATCCCTCTGTCTCTCTATATATACCTCCTCTTCTCTGTCATATCCTCCATCTCAACGAGCCTTATAATAACCATAATCCCGGTTGTAACCGTAACCAGTTAGCACCATTACGGATCAGCTGGCGCATATTTAACCTCTTTGGTGGGCCGAATGGTCGAAACGTTCGTCTTCAAATCACCCAATATAATTTAATCTTAAACGGTGTTATGAGATGTACCCCTGCTGAACCGTATGGAGACGGGGTCATCCCCCTCTCTCCCTCTGTCTCCCCCGCTCTCTCTCCCGCTCGCTCTCTCTCGCCCTCTCTCTCTCTCTGAATTAACGACTACCGAAGCTCCATGTGATGTGCAAAAACCACAGATGAGTTTAATGGCAGAGCTAGAGGCTGTTGGAGTTTTCTACAGTTATTTTAATGGCTGAGCTGGAGGCTATTGGGCTTTCTACAGCTGGTTAAATGGCGACTCTAAATAATACAGTTACAGCCAATCCTCTGATCTGATTATCTAGCAATAGAGAGAGATTGAACGGTAAATTAAACCGGCTTCTTTTGTTACTTGGCCTGGAAGATTTAATAAGTAAACAACAAACAGAGAGGAAATTGGATAGATAGGTTAGATCGAGACTACTGTATCCAAGATGGACCATTCCTAGATTAAGCCAATTGAGGTCACTATTAAATAGAAGACTGGTTTGGATAACACGGTAAAAGAGCTGTTCACGAAACGAATCAAATGGGATGGAATGGGTTTTAGCTTCATGTTAGTCTGCTGCGACTGGGCTATTGACAATTGGTTTACGCCATACGTGGTGCTATGAGGGAAATTTTTCCGTACACGCTGATGTGTATACTTGTCTTGAGTTTATCAGTTCATCCTACGACAAAACGTTGTCCTTGTCAGGCCCCATGTCCTGCATCACTGTTCAAAGAGACCAGGTTAAAATAGATTTGTATTAGTATTTTTTTTATATGTGACGTTACAGCAAAACTCGATCAAGGGCTTATCGGTTATTGTGTTGGATCAGTAGGACGTTTAATCTATTGATGATACTATAATAGACCGATGGGTGCGCACAGTTTTATAACGATATCTTGAACGGTTTAGGAAAGAAGGGTACTGGAGGAGGGACACTCATAGACCATTTGAATACCCGCTCCCCCAATTATCATGGACTATATAAAGATTATTGATGATTAATGATATACCATGTTGTTTATATCAGGTAATGATGGTTCCTACATTCAACAGTCGATATGTTGATAATAACAGCTGAGTACAGATCCGATACAACAACATCTTTCCGTCTTGTACAAAGAATATAATGAGCAAACATATTGTTACTGAATCTCTTCTATCACAGATAATGATCCAATAAAACATATTGGGTGATTTCTTGTAACATAGCAGGTCGCATACATATGGTGGCAGGCAGGTAGGTTCTCATTCTATATACATATTGATTTATTGAAAGAGGGAGAGAGAGAGAGAGAGAGAGAGAGAGAGAGAGAGAGGGAGGGAGGGGGCAGGTCCACTTGACACAAACTAGGAACTAGGTAATTTCCTTTATACTTACATATGGTTCAATTTTATTTCAATAATTCGTTTGTGCGAGGGGTTTTTATCAGAAGATTGTTGGTTGGGGGTTGGGGGAGGATCTGGAGAAAACCCTCGAGTGTGGCTGGACAGACTGGACAGGCGACCTCTCTCCTTGTCACTTACAACCGTGGAATCGAAACCCGAAAGTTGTTACACAAAATAGTGAACGGATGTTTGTCATTATTTCGGTTAATAACTAAATAATTATACGAAATAACTGAAAACTCTGGACGTTCTTGTTATGATAGTTCCAAAATAGAGAATGAAAATTTGTAGACTGAAAATTTTAGTCAAACAACTTTATTCTTGGAGCGGTTCTGGGTGTTTAAATTAACTTCTGACAATGAAGTGGGCACTTAAAGTGGATACCACCAAGACTAACCCTGTGTTTATTGCCACAATAAATAAAACTTTAGTCTTCTGGTTCTCTTGGTTATTGTTATAATAAACAAAAATTACTCAACTAGAATTTACTATGTCTAGTCATGTCTTAGTGTTCCATTAACGGTTTAAGTTTCACTGGTAAAGATAGCCGGATATTATAGTAATATCTATACAACAGTTGAAATGATTATTAGTTTTCTACTTACTACTGAAGACAGACATATACCCGGTATTGTGTCATAAGGGGCCTTGTGCCATGGCAGCGGCGGTGCAGTCTTTTAAATCAATTTTGGCTGTCAACGTTTTGTTACGTAGACGCAACACCGTTGACACCAACAGGCCTCGGGGTTTCTTCTGATCGGAAAGAAACTGTTTCTTTCCAGGCCCGCCGTCCTGCATCTATTACAATTGGAAACCATGCTAAAAGTACCGAGGTATCTGGAACCTTCTGTTAGCCAGTCAGCACCGTAAATACAGACCAACCGTATATACTGACTTAATAACAAAACGCGCTCAGATATGTTTTGGGGTAGTAAATGGGTTAGGTCTTGGTGAACCTGCGATGGGAATTGTTTACGGGTTTAGCCATGTTCCATTAATTGATGGTTTCTGATAATTATTCAAGAAGTTGTTAACGCCCACTCGACTCAATCCAGATCATTTTGGACTTTGTTAACGCGTTGGGATCTTTAGCAGTGGACGGAAACCGGCGGAACCTGACAAAATCCTGATTATGTACAGGCAACGCTAATCATTGCATAGAACAGCTAAAGGGTGCATTAAACCAAAACACCACTCAACACGACACAACGCTACGCCACATCACCACACCACATCCCCCCCAACATTCCCCCACACACACGCCCGCACCCGCACGCACACACATCGTCACCTCTATAAATAGTGCCCAATTCCATTCAGTATCGACACCGACACTATGGACTGGAAAATCTCTTGGTGCCTTTGAATGGAGAGATTCTGATAAAAACTAAAATCTCTCTTTAGCTTAATTTAGTGAATACAGAATGAAGTGTAGTGGAATGGAGTTTGTTATTTTAAAGCCGGTCATCAGAGTTATATACATGGTTCATTGCACTCTTACGTAGGTAAGACGCTGGTTCGCTAGTCTGCAGGCCGCCTTTCGATAACTGCATTCATCGGGATTTTCCGACGTGGCTTCACCTTGTCAGTGATACAGAAAGGAGGGCCTGCCAAGAACATCTGTCTAGTCGTTCGTATGTGACAAAAAACCAAGGTAAAAGATCCCTTGGCAGTTGAAACTGTGTGGCATATGTCCGTCTTCATTAGCCCAGTCAAAACAGTAGGACGTGAAACTCCCATTTGATTTCTCTTGGTTTTATCAGAAACTAATGAAGTAGAAATAATTATGTCTAGTTTTCTCCTGGTAATAGTCGGACCAACAACACAGAAATATCTTAAAGTATGGCCATTAGTTATATCATTTATCCATATACCCATCCAATGCAAGAACTTAGGGTCATTATATCATATACCCATCCAAGACAAGAAAGCCATTTTATTTCCTGAACCATCATCATTCAGTGCAGCATGTGCAGACAAGCAGGATTTAATATCCATTTCATTTAATTTAATTTTATTTACTATAGACAGAGCTTCCGGTTTACAACTGGAACCGGAAATAATCATCGTTGCTGCATCGCGACGTTTAATGTTGCATAGTTCATCGCAACGTTTAATATTTCAGTTTCACAGACACATAAATGGTAACGGGCTTTACAATTTTGTTTTTATATGAGCGAGGGAGATTAAATATATATTATTATAGCAAAACGATGGTTGCAGACACTTAAACAATTTTATTTGACAGGGAATTTAAAAAGTTTGAATAAAATACATAACCAATTGTGATTCCATTTAGATAAAAAGTCGAAGGTGATATTGTAGTCAATGACGATTATAGTACAATGAGAGAGGTCAATTTGTCGTTGGTTTATTTTATCTGAGAGAGAAATTAAATTTGTTATTTATTAGAATAGAGTTCATTAAATGAAACCACCATTAATTTGCCTGCTTTATTCAATTAGAAATAAATTCTAGGCTATTACACAGACAGACCTGACTGAAAGGGGATTTAATCCACAGACGATACATCATTGGTGGTATATTCCAGTTGCCTAGACAACCATTTGTTCCTTTTAATTCCCATCCCTGTCAATTTAAATTTCAAATTGTTGAAATCGAATTTGTTTATAGATTTTCTTGTGAAATATTCATTTATAAATTCAGATTATTAGGTACCATGATACAAGGCTGTACAATTGGTGAAAATGGTTTCAACTAAATACACCAATTAAAGGCAAAGGGGGTGGGGGGAGGATGGCCGAAAGGTTTACACGTGTGCGCTGTATCATAAAACTTGTCATTGAGTCAACTGGCGTGGTTTCGAATCCCGGTTGTACGTGATAAGGAGTAAGGTCGCATGACCTACCTCTTGCGTTTTCTCTGGGTCTTCCGGTTCGCCCCCACCCCCCCACTGCTAAAGACCCCTACGAGCGGCGAATTATTGAAATAAAACTAAACCATATGCTGCTCTCTCTCTCTCTCTCTCTCTCTCTCTCTCTCACTCTCGTGTGAGACATAGACTACGATTTTCCCTTTAGTGACTAATAGGATTTTGGGACCCCTCGATCGTCACATCCGCGGTGGGTGATAAAGTTCTACGATGACCACTGGTACGTTATCTAAGTTCGCTGGCGAGTAACGAGGCTCCTTTATATCTCCAAGTAAGTCCTCCGGCGACTGATAAAATTTTAGTGACACACGATGTCCAATCCCCCTGGCGACTTCTGGCGACTAATAAAGTTCCCAGGACTCTAGATCCCAGTTCCTCTGGCGACTGTTAAGTTCCTTTCCAGGAACATAGACCCCACCCACCCTCTGGCAAATGATAAAGTTCCAGGAACCCTTGATCCCACCCTTTGGGCGATTGATGTTTTCAATCCCCTAGAACCCCATTCAACGTAGCAAGTAATAAATATCGTCATGAGCCTCAAATTCAACCCCTCTTATCGAGTAATATAGTGGCATGTAGTAACGTTCTGGGCCTAAATCACTAACCCCAATGATACGAGATAACCAACCCCTCTGGTAAGAGATAAAGATCATATTTGTAAGAGGTAAAGGTCATATTTGAGAAATGAAAATACAATAATACACAGACAAGTATAAGTATCTCAGGACAGCGTGTAATTTGTAACCTTCCCCGGGATATATGAACCACTGAACGTGGACCTGAGTTAGACCTCTTCATAAATCAAACCGTATTTATTTCACGGTGTCTGTAGTTAAAGTAGCTAAGTCTCTAACTCAATATCACCCACAATCTTCGACATTGAAAACACTAATTATTTGTTAATTTAAATCAACATTGATGTTGTGATCTTACCGGGAAAAAATGGGCTTCTAATATCCAATATTGAAGAAAAAAAATTAACGTTTTTCCATTGGTGCGTGAATCGTGTACCATAACGCGTTTCAGCGCCGTTTGTAACAAGGGATTTGAAGAACGAGTCGTCTCAAACGGTGATGCCACATTTTTATCTTAAGAGCATGCGCAATAAATACAATAGGTGTAGATTGGAATAACAAGAGGCTAGAGATCGCCATTTGATTGAGACTTCTGGCGTATTTCGCCAAACATAACTAATTTGAAACTAGAGTACAACAGACACTATTGAATGTAAATCAGTTTATATACATTCATATAACATTATTATATGGATATCACGTGGCTAAGTGGGTAAGACGCTGGCTCTTGGAGGTCAGGTGTTCGATTCCTGCATTGACAGAGAAAGTTTATCTAGATTTTCCGGCGTGGTTTCCCCTTGTCAGGGATGCAGGTCGAATGGTCTGACAAGGACAGCTGTCTAGTCGTTCGGATGGGACGACAATCCCAGATCCTGTGTACACATTGGCGTGCACTTAAAAGATCCCTTGGCACAGGTTAGAAGCAAACCCCAGTCTAATTTCAGCACATTACGTGTATTATATGCGTTGCGCGAACTATTTGATCAATTTCTAAGTCCAACATATAAGTGAGTTAGCTCCTTTAACACGGACAAGCCACCATGTCTAATCCGTACAGGCTCAGGTCGCAGTGTCCTCTCATTACGGTATATTGATAAACAGACAGTCTATATAATTAGCTTGATTACGTATCTAGTCAACACTTAGACACGTGCTTCAGACAGAACAAAATACACTGAACTGAAATAAAATGTGGATTAACGTCTTACCTTTCAGTCCTGACTGGACTAATAAAGACAGTAGATAGGACAAGGCACGTCCATAAAATCTGGGTCGTAAATAGTAAACCTTGCTAAAACTTAAGGGTTAGAGATGCATTCCCACAACAGTCTTTAAATTGTTTTCAGAACTGGCTATTCTGATAAAAGATCTCTTCCCGGAAGGGGGTTGGGATGGCCTAGTGGTCTAGAGTGCCGCGCTTCGATCTCTAGCTGGCCGGTCACCTCTGGCTTGCGGCTGTGGTTTCGATCCCTGGCGTGAGCGTATGTGGTATGGAGAATGGGGCGCCTTTTCAACCTCGTGGGTTTCCTCTGGGCACTCCGGTTTCCTCCCACTGCTGAAGACCCCTACGCGCAAGGGAATTGTTGAAATAAAATTGAAACCATGTGTTGGTCCCGAAATGACCTAGTTTGTGTCGAGTGGACGTTAAACCCCATTTCTCTCTCGTTATACAGTAGTTATTTCTAACAAATAAAATGAAATGTGATTTAACGTAACGTACTACTTTTCACACAGACAGGGCTAATTCAGGCGGGCAAACGGCATAGATTGTGCTATGTGATACATTTTGCCCAGGTCGCGGCACTGCGATCTGCTCTTATATCAAATTCCAACTGTACACGAGACATCTGGTTTCGCTCTATTGGAGCAACTAGACGGTGTCCCATCAAGACCCCCCCCCCAACCCCCGTCCTGCACCGCTGGCAAGGGAACCCACGCTTAAAAAAGAAGGAAAACATTCTCGGCCATCACAGGGATCGAGGCATGGAACTCTTTGCATATTTCGTATGGACAGTGGAGACACCAAATCTTAGTAGATAAATTGTTCCAGCTTAATATACAGTATAATATATTCATATTAGATATTTTTACCATCTTTCGGAATATTAAACATTAAGGGAAATAAAGTGAATACATTTCGAATTCTTGTACGCAACAAAAAATATACTAACATGTACCACTGTAATACTGACCAGTAAGTGACTGTGACGTCATCGTCACCATATTTGAATAATGACATCACATCTCTTGGTGTCAAATTGGCCAAGGAGCAAGAGTATTCTAAATTCCAGGTTGAGCGTTATTCAATAAGTGGCGTATTAGGCTTTCTTTCGAAGTGCGTCGCCTTTTAGGGAACATTTTCTGGGCCAAGTATTCATGAACAATTTTTAAGGGATAAATTAATATAAATATATCTAACACCAGTAACTGGCTTGCCAGGCATTCATTATTATTGTATACTTTAAAAGGAGATTTTCAATTGAATTCCTCAAAAACCGAGATCGTACCCTGGGGCCGTCCTCGTCCTGGCCAGATAGGCCCATTTCCTTACTTACACAGACATTGTAAGTTATAGGCATAATGAATAATATATTGTCTTGACCCAAGGAACAGCGCTCCGAGTAATAAACGGAAATGGGTACAATACAATGCAGGATTTTTTAGCTTCCGGAACACTATAACAAAGTAACGTGCCAGATCTAAGATAACTGTATAAATTAAATAGGGTTCTGCTCCGACTGGGCATCTGTCACACAGTGTGCTATGGGCAAAATTGTTCTCGGACAGCGGCGCTACGGTCTACTCTTATATCGAATTCCAACTGTCAATGGGTCTTTTACGTGCAGGCCAATGTATACACGGGAGTAAAATAAATATACAAAACACTCTAGCGCAACACAGGGATATTATGAGTATATATAATAGTAAAAAACAGATTTCTTGGCCTTGTGAACAATACACTGATTAATATAATGAAACCTGTTAGGTCTGAGATAACCATACATGTTAAACACCTTTACTTAAACTTGTTAACGTCACATAAAAACCAATAAAATGTAATTAACTCCCTTTTAACGGTCACATCTCTTATTGTTTATACGTTGCCTCGATTTCCTTATCTCATCCTCTCCACACCAACCTCTGTATATCTCTCTGTTTATAGCTTGTTGATGTCCATCCTATCCTCAATCCAATTATATTGATGGCTTCTATGCACCCGGTGATCACAGAGTTGGTTTACTGTATCGTCTCCAATCACAGGTTTATGGGGTGAAATTATCATTAACCTTTCACCTCGTATCACACGCCCCTTTAAACACCATTTCATGCATTCTATATATTTAACTATATCCCAGTTGGTGCTGACATGTCATGAAAGATACCTTTGGTAATATTTTGATAAAGTGCTAGGCATTCTTGTTATGGTTCAAACATAGATGATGCAAAATTAATATATTGAAAATTTCATTAGATTACTTCATTTTGAGCCACGTTATGACTGTTGGTAGTTTAAGCAAGCTGCGTGCATTGATTGTTTTCGTCAACACCTTACTGGTACATTCGAGACTAATTAATAATTTAGATAAAATTTCAGACCCACGGAAAAACCTGTAATAGACAGATTGACCTCTTGTATAATGTATGTTTAAACACCATTCCATGACCCTTTGACTGGGTGTGGGAGGGGAGGGGTCGCCCTCCGTTTATCTTGTCATCTAAGAATAACATCGATATTTGCTAGATCTAATTAGCTAAGAATTGCAACGATATAAAACCTTTTGCAAATAATTAACAAATAACGATATCTGTATGTGTACTGAAACGTAGCATGTTATAAAATTCAGAAGTAGTATATCCATATAAGTGTTGTTTTTGTACGACACCTTTTTCTGTATGTCTTGTAGCGATTAAATTGCAACGTTCATTTCGTCAATTGCGAATAACAACGATGTTTTGTACGTTTCCTCGATTGAAAATCAAAATGGTGTTTGGTACATCTCGTCGATTAAGAAAAACAACAATGTTTGGTACATTTCGTCAGATAAGCACAAAAGGGGTAATTAATATCTTGTCAGCTTTTTATATTTAGTCAGCTACCACGGAATGTGGTTCAAACATGGTAAATGAGACCAGGTGATACACTTGCAGGATATTTGCTATTACCATAACTAAAACAATCTATTTGTATATGTACCTGGCACTGCCCCTTGACATACCTATTAGGATCAAATTAATTCAAAACAAAATGGACCTAAGGATGTCATTTTTCTGCTAATTTAATTACGATGTTCCGCAGACAATTCAAGAAAAGTCTTATATGCTAAAGCGCTTAGGTTGATGACAAACTCCAAGCGAGACGTGTGAACCGAGGACATTTATCCTACCATTACCATCATATAAAACTTGACGTATTTAATTACCTGTTGGACTAATCTAACAGATTGATAATATCCATCTCTATCTATGTATAACATCATTCCGTCTAGACGTTCCACATGTTTCATTCTAACATTCCTCGGTATCATACACGCCGACATTATTGACGCTGCATTCTATAACACATGGAGCATTATTACAAGCAGTTGATCAGTGGATACATTCAAGGTCCGGTTCCACTTCTCAAGAATTGTTGCCTAGTCCTTCGGATGGTATAAGCTGTGCGTCATAGAATGACCGAGTAACACGTTACTAGAATAAAATGGTTTGGGAAACTATTTTTTTTAAATGGGGTTCAACGTCCACTCGACACAAACTAGGTCATTTTGAGACTAACATATGGTTTCATTTTATTTCAATAATTCGCTTGCGCGTAGGGGTCTTTAGCGGTGAGAGGAAACCCGGAGTGCCCGGAGGAAACCCACAAGGTTGAGAAGGCGAACCTATCTCCATGCCACATACGCTCACACCAGGGCTCGGAACCACAGCCGAAAGCCAGAGGTGACCAGCCAGCTAGAGGTCGAAGCGCGGCACTCTAGACCACTAGGCCATCCCAACCACCCAGTTTCGGAAACAACCATTAGCACTGGGATAATTGTTGAAACGTCGTGCTTATTTACTTCAATTGGGATAGTTCCCCATAAAAGAGTAGTTGGGCGAATAGTTAGCTTGTGCGCGTTGTATCAGAATGTCTGTTATAGGGCCAAGTGGTGTGGTTTCGATTCCTCGCTTTCACCTCGAGCGATGGTTTTTGCCGGCTCCTCCACACAATGGCGTACACTTAAAGAATCGCTAGTCAGTTTGAATTCTATATAAGAGTAGGCCGTAGCGCCGCTCTTCGAGCAAAGTTACCCTCATAGCACACTGTATTTTCATCTCCTCGTCATAAGGCTCGATATACATGTCAGCTAGCTGCAATATGGTAGCGTCGGCAAGATCTCAACTACAAATGGCCCAGTCATTGATTCTCTGAGCAAGTACATATATCCTTTCCAACACATTTCGCGATAATTTGCATTGGAACAAATAGAATAGTTGAACCCAGAATATAAAGAAGGGACGTGCAGAAAAAAAGTTCTCAACTAAATTTTCGTTTATGAATTAGTGGTAATTTTTTAGTCAAACTTGTAAATAGAATTTCCCACTCGTTTCAAAGAATTATGGCACCGATTTATATTGTCTGGGGAAGCGTAAAATGTAGAAATGGTCGCATGAAGAAGAGTTTTATCAACTTCAAAAGCGAAGAATAATTAAATTGATTTAATGTGATATTGTGTAACGGGTTTTTACAATTAAATTATAAACTTTTATTGCCTTAATATTGGCCTGAAAAAAAACACAACAGTTTCTTGGAAAAAGACATAAAATGAAATGACGTTTAAAGTCGTAATTTTCTAGAGCGAATGGGCTGATGAAGACGCGCATACACCGTACAGTGTACTGATAAGGAATATTTTTTGTTTTTTGTCCGAAGAGCGGCACCACGGCCTACTCTTATTTCGAATTTCACATACCAGGTTTCTTTTAAGCGCAGGACGAGAACTCGTCAAATTCATAGCAACTCCCATGGGCCTTTTGATCGAAAATCCAAGCAATGTTGTATTTTGAGTAGGCTAACATATTGGTTACAGCGGTTCCTTAAACTACCGACAAAATCCCTAAAAATGTTGTACAATGGAACCATTGAGAGTTAAAGCAGGTCTGTGTCGTCGGAGGCTTGATATAAGATTGCACACTGCCGAAGAATTCCGATTTTACTGTATATTAATTCATTTTTCGTTATTTATTTTAAAACTATTATAGCAAGAACGACCGGCTTCTCATCTAAAAGGTATATTAACCCGAGGTGTCTGAAGCTCAACCCCGTCGATTTTATTAGGTCAATATCAGTTAATCAAATAATAATAACTCTATATTCCCCGACTTTTCAATCATATATTTTAACCTTTACATCTATATAGATCATAGAAGTCACAACTAAATCATTTATTTCAGATAGCATACATAGAAACACACTCATGGTGCGTTTTAAAACACACTCATCAATATACTGTATATTACTTAAGCCAGGTTCACACTCATGGTGCGGTTTGAAACCATCAATATATTATGTTACTTGAGCCAGGTTCACACTAGCCGTTTATCGTAGTCGCTTTACTATTTTACAATTGTTCCGGGACAGCGGCCTTTCCTCCTGCTGCGTCAAGTGTTTTTCGTCCCACCCGAACAACTAGACAGAACGTTTCAAGTCCGTGACGCAGAACAAAACTTGCAATGAAAGAAGGGGTAATTCTACCTCTGTCAAAATAGAGATATTTTTGTCCATGTTTCTTCATGACGTTAAAACACAAGCCCTACGAAAATCTTCGGGGTTTAATCAAACTGTTAGAAATGAGGTCCATTAGTGTAAATAAAACCGACAAGCTTAGGCCGTCTGAAGAAAGGGTAGTTTCAATTCTTGACAAGTGAAGGCTTTAAGAGACAGTCGCGTGTTTAAATCAGATTCTAGACGACTCTTACTTTTACTTATCACAAAATGTTCTTCATTTTAACTAAATCCTCAAGTAAGTGGGATGAAATAGTATTTAAAACGTTCTATCCTTCTGTACCGAATGGGTTAAAGCTGCAATTTCATATTTTAAAGTTATTTATAAAAATAGAGCTTTAAAATAGATGGTATCTATATACATTCCTGCCTTGTTGAGTGGGTTATAATGCCTATGATCGTATAGTAATGAGAGAGAGAAATGGGGTTTAACGTCCACTCGACACAAACTATGTCATCCCGGGACCAACACATGGTTCAATTTTATTTCAATAATTCGCTTGCGCGTAGGGGTCTTTAGCAAAGGGAGGAAACCGGAGTGCCCGGAGGAAACCCACGAGGTTGAGAAGGCGCCCCTATCTCCATGCCACATACGCTCACTTCACGGCTCGAAACCACAGCCGCAAGCCAGAGGTGACCGACCAGCTAGAGGTCGAAGCGCGGCACTCTAGACCACTAGGCCACCCCCCTGTATAGTAATGAGTTGACAACCTATTGAGCAAAAGACGTAGAAATAATTATGTTTTGACTTTCTTTGAAAATTGAAATTATCGCTTTAATGAAGATAAGCGTACGCCATACAATGTTCTATAAGTGACATTTTGCCTGGACAGTGGCAGCTGGATATGAAGAGGCGAAAGAAAATCAAGCTTGTCAATATTAACGCGATTTTTCACTTAACTGGGTCAAAAGGTCGATATCGATTATTATAACTTGATATTGACCAGTGATGTTTGGTGATTGGGGAATTTCTTCTCGTTCACATTTTATCTTATTTGGACTGGTCAATAATATATAACATGGCTGATTGACACTTTGATTGACAGGTGACATCGTGACCTGGTTCCTGTAAAACATCTTACGGTTCCGCCGTCTCCTTTAGTGCGTGCTGTATCATAAGGTCTGTCATTGAGTCAACTTGCGTGGTTTCGATTCTCTGGTTGTATGTGACATGAAGAAGAGTCGGTTGTTTCAGGGTTCTCTGGTTTTCTCCCAATGCTAGGGACCCCTACGCGCAAGCGAATTATTGAAATAAAATTGATTCACGTGTTAGTCCCGAAATAACCTAGTTTGTGTCGGGTGGACGTTAAACCCCATGTCCCTCTTCCCAGCGTCTTCTTTAGATCAGTAAGACATATGACGTACAGCTGAATAAAACCGGTACATAAAGCACAACACGGTAACAGAATTACACTTGTCTACGACATCAAACTCGAATTAAATAAACATTAAGAAACGCAAACGAACGGTAAAGATGTTCAGAAATGCTGGACTTTAAACCCCATTTTTGGTAAAGGTCGTCCAAGGTTAATTCGGCCATCCATTCTCCGCTCATTCGGTCTTTAGCGTCCGATTTTCATCTTGGGAGATATCGGAGACGGCCCATCTGTCCATTAGTTATATAGGGGTGGTTCTTCTGTACAAGATAATTTAAAAGCCTACATTTATAATTCATAACATATTTATCCGATTTCATTTCTTCAGATATTTTTGACACTTTGCTATTAGGTTTTGAAGGGTTTAGACGGCAATATATTATTTACACTCGGTTAGAGCCCTCGAGTGTTCAAATTTGAAATAATTCTTGCGATAGCGTCTGTGCGTGACTCAACTAACAATGAAGTGCCATCAAAAATCTGCCAATAGTTGTCTTAGAATAAAATAAAAGGATGTTGTCAGGAAGGTAGAAAAAGCCAACTTCAATGTGACAGTAGAAATATAAATGCCAGTGCCGACATCTGGCGTGTAAACTATTATAAAGAGACTTAACTTGTCAGTTTAATGGATAAATTAATCGTCTTCAATTCCAACACGTATCTTTTAAAATCTAACATTTGAAAGGCGTGTTAGTCTGAAACACAGTGATGGAATTACGTATAAGCTTGACAAACTGACGCCTGGGGCCTCAAGATCCAGAAATTATCCATGAGTTTGACAGACTAAGGCATGGAGTCTCAAGATCCAGGAATTACCAATGTCTCGATTATGTGGTAGACTGTCTCCCATCTAATTTTCTCCCACTATCCTTTCGTTTTACTTTTTGTTTCCGGTCTCTGAAAAATGATGACCGTGTCCTTTTGTCACTCTATTTTAATGTTTTTAAAAAATTTAATTTTTATTTGATGTGACGCGATGTGAATATAAATACAATTTGTGAAAAGTAGATTTGTTAGGAGCGAGTTGAAATCTGATACAATCTGGAAATGTACAAGATATTCAACACTTGAAACAGTGATTGAGAGAGAGCGAGAGAGAGAGAGAGAGAGAGAGAGAGAGCAATGTAAACTCAGCACAAACCAGATCATTTAGAAACTACCACGTGGTTTTTAGAATTCAATAATTTGCTGGCAAACAGGAATCTTTTGAAATTTAGAGAAAACAGTCGGAATACACAGAGAAACCCTCGAGATTAGGTAGACCACAGATTCCTGTGGTTAGACAGGCGAATTCACTTTTTCACATGCTAGCACATAGCCCATGCTACGTTAGAGAAGTAGGTCACAACACACTCACGAATATGGGTAAGATATTCATCATTTCCCTGTTGGGACTTTTAAAATAGATTTATATTTATTTGACTAAGTAAAGAAAAGGAGAAAGTGTTGCCTATAAGTTAATTATCAATCGTCTAAGAGGGAGTTTAAATACACGTTTCGTTTGTTGTTAAATGATCCCGATTCGTCGCGTCTACTTGTCTTCTTCATTTATTTACAGTTGTTAGACTTGCTTCTTTTTTCACTGCTTGATTAACAGATTAATGAAGAATCGGCTTTAAGCGAATTCACAGAAAGACGAAGTTCAACGGTGTTTTCCGCCGGAAGACAATTAATGCTTAAAACTTTCGTCTGAAGTTATTTGAATGGCTCGCTAACCTGGAGGCCCCGTGTCTGATGACTCCGATTTTTTAAAAGTAGATTAGAACACCGCCATTGATAAAATAGATAATCGAAACGAACCCGGTGTTGGCCAAGAAATTTCCTCCGGATTTGCCGACAACTGTCTAGTCATTCAGACGGGATGAAAAACAGAGGTCCCGTGTGTACATTGGGGTTCTTGTAGAAGAACCCTTGACAGTAGGACAGTAAAACCCCATTTTATTTCCTGCATAACTGACATTAAACAACCAGGCCGGAAATTCCTATAGCGAGTGTTTTCGACTGGAATTAAAATGTCCGTCAACCTGTTTCGTGTCGGTTCTCAAACAGGGTTAACTGTAGGGACAGCGTAAGTTTCGTATTTAAAAGATATCGATACGTTTGTGCCATTATAAATGTAATTAATTCTGGTCAGGCAAAACGTGTCATGTTCATCTTTGTTTCAATATCCTTCCCCGGTGTTTTTCTAGAATTCGATATCGATTTATTGATCTCTGATACTCCATTATTGTAACAAGCCAGTGGTCAACTGGTCAGTATTTATTCACGTGATGGTAGTTATCACTTTGACCACTGCCCTTTGTAGAACGATGTTTGGTTTTATGGCGAATCTAAAAGACTTGACCTCAATTAACTTGGATACTTGTGACAATAAACAAGGAACACACAGTGTAACTATTATCGATATTTAAAGGATATTTCTGGTGTCCACCAAAATTACATATTATCATATCAGTGGTTCTCAACTTTTTTTTGCAAGAGACAATAAAGCCAGATATAGAGAAGATATTTTATTTTCTAATATATGAATCATGTTACATTATAATATCTTTAAATCATAAATTATAAATACAAATTATTGCCGATTTATTGGAATTCAATGTAAGAGTAGGCCGTAGGGCAGCTGTTAGACAAGATCTCTCTGTAACACGTTGTATTGTGTATTCCTGCCTTTATTAGCCCGGTTGGATCATAGCAGTAGGACGTTATTAAACCTCATTGTATTTCATATTTAGACTACTGTCATTTTTATGCCACAGACTTTATTCACAGACAAACTAATCCCAGTCCAGACTTTCCTATAAATCATATTCATGTGGTCTTCATCACGATCAAGGGGAGATAATTGTACATGAAGGCATGGCGTTTCTGATACAATCCAACAAACGTCGCGGGATCTTTAATGTCCAAATCCAAGTTTCGAATACCGAACAAAGAGAGATAATTTCTCGAGAGGGAAAAGGGGCGTTCAGGCCTAAAATCCAACTGATATGGGACGTTTACTTGCTCTATAAATATGCACCAACCGGGGACATCACTAATTTGTGAAGACAGAGACGGGTCTACGTTTAGGCTGGATGTGGAATTTGGAAATTCTCACACACTGAGACCATACTGCACAGGAGGAGCTAAGTTTGAGATGACACCAAAACAAGGCATAGTTTAGCCTTAGGTGTAGATTATCCTACCTAAACCCAACCCAACCGTAACCGGAAATTCCCAATACATAGATTTTCCGTCTGGAAATTACCCCCTCGGCCCCCAGTCGGGCGGCCTGAATGCGGTGGTGTGAGATGTGTACGCTTTTATAGTCTTATGAAAGAAAATCTGTATGGATTTTGATACTTTATTAATTTGAGTAGAATTGTTCATGATACACGGAACACAATCAAAGATGACTGGATAATCAATGAATTGCACAATGCTTTATTATCAAGTTCATAGACGTAAATTTCGTTCCGTTTTATTTTTGATGTTTACGAAACGATATTTCAATCAAATTATAAATCTAAACATTAAATGACAATAATGAAAACTAATTTCTAACCCTTCTATTAAATATAGAACCATTTAAAATACATTAAAATTACACAGGAAAATATCTAGCTATTTAACAATCATTTCTACACAATAAAACTAGGTAATTTCGGGACTAATAAATAGTAAATATAGATCTATGTCCCATTTTTGTGTAGTACTCTATAGCATTGTGAAGAAACCAATATTATAAGAAATGCAATGAAAAGATGGTTGGAACGACTTACTTTTGTGGATTAATGAAATTCAAGGGTTAGTGGTTCGATCTTCTAGTCTTTAAGTGAGTTAGTGTGCGGAGGAGGCATTTTCATCCTTCCCGAGAAAATGGAGATGACCTAATCATTGTTGCTGCATTTTTGGGGTTAGCATATTATCTTTGGGCTTTAAATGTCCAGTCAACACAATCTAGGTCATTTTGGGAATAACATATGTTTCAATTATTCGCTTGCATATGTAGGGGTCTAAGCTGTGGGAGGATACCATATGACTTAGAGAAACCCATTATGCAAGGCAAGTGAAACTACTTGTATGGTAGAAACCATGCCACTTGACTCAATGACAGAACTTATACACTACAGCGCATGCGTTAGACCCCTTGGTCACCCATCAGAGCAGATCACATGAATTGAAAGCACGGATCCTTTGCCAGTTTTTTCTTATGCAATGTTAGGATAATAAATTTATATGAAAACATTTGGGGCAAGAGCTTTTAGTTTTCTTGCTCCATCAAAATGGAACGATCTCCCAGTGTTCATCAAAAGTTCGCCTACTATCAAGTGTTTTAAATCCAGACTTAAAACATACCTGTTTCAACGTTATATTTAATTTAGAATTGTGTGTAAAAAGCGCATAGAGCATATTTTTAAGTGTGGAATTGACGCTATATAAATGTTCATATTATTATTATGTAAAGAAATTGTTCATTCCATAAGACCAGTTAAACAAGAAGAAAACATTTAAAAATTTCTATCAACAAAATTGTACAAAACTTCTCTCTAACAAAAAAAACAAACTGTCCATAAACAAAATCTATATTCCTAATTATATAACACATAGAGAGAGCTGTATTTACCAATAATAGGTATAGTAGGCAATTGGCCTGGAGCCCATGGGTATCTGAGGGCCAACTGAAACAAATTGTCACGTATCTCTATAAATCCAGGAGCCCTGTTAATCAAGACACATTTCTAACCAAGTGACGTGTGTAAATATAATCTCTATTATCCAGACATTATATTTCTAAGCCCAATTGTCATGTTTACACCAAATTAATGCCTATATGGCAGGTTTAACTAATTAAATCAATCGCCAAAAATACGATAAGTTAGACTATTAAAAGAGGAAGTCCCTGATTTCTCATCAAGATCCTAAATATAGATGACAATATATAGGGGAATTCCCTAGTTTAAGTTTGTATATTAAAGATATATATATGTCGATATTGCCTATTGTGAGATATTTAACCCTATAAACAAATCATAATTCATTCATATTTAAAGATATACAAAATAAAATAAATATCTACTCTAGTTATATTTATTTCACAAAATAAAATGAAACTTTTAAACACTTGGTACATATAGAAATGTTGACTATGTCGTTTACTAGGACAAGAGTGATACTCCAGTCATATTTATTTCATACATCATCGAACTATGATCTAGATATTCCTCTCTTATAATGTTTCTCATGGTCATCATCTGGTCAATCTACATAGTTCAAAAGAGAGAGAAATGGGGTTCAACATCCATTCCATAGAAAAACATTTTTGAACTAACATATGGTTGAATTTTATTTCATTAATTCGCTTGCAGGTAGGGGTTTTAGCAGTGGAAGGAAACCAGAGTACCCAGAGAAAACCCACGGGGTTGGCCAGACGACCCTATTCCTTGACAAGTACAACTTGGGAATAAAAACTACGCCAGTTGATTCAATGACAGGCGTTATGATACAACTTTCAAGTGCTACAACTGGTCATCTAAACCCCCCCTCCTCCTCAAGTGAATGACTTTGCTCAAACTTGAAAAAGCGCAATAGAAACTGCCATAAAGTATTTTTGCGCTATACAAATTGAGACTTATTATTATTATCATTTAGTGAATTAACTGAGAACTGTGACCATAATACAGAATATGTTCGTATTTGATGGTCATCGTCTGGTGGCCTTTAAACTTTAATGATAAAATGGCCAATAAGGACAGCTCTAGAGACATTAAACAAATAATATTAAGCATTTTACAGCAAATGGTCTGAAATTGACTGTGAAACTGGCCTTTATATGGTGAAACAAGTACTGGTACAATTGTGACATTACATCAAGATTCAAAGTTTGTATAATCCAAGGTACAAACATTTACGTGAATCTAGGCAGTCTTATGATGTTTGTGAAAAACGTTGTCCTCAACAGAACAAGAACAATAAGATAAACACTGTTTAAGGACCAGTGCCTAATCCCAAAATTGGACCATTCTAAAATATTCTTCACCAAGACAGTTCAATAACAATGATAATTCAAATTTCGGGCTAGTAGAATACGACAATTAGAAGCAGGGGCTTGTGTAAAAGTTTAAATGTACATGGACGTTTATTTACTTAATTATTGATATATGTTTTTACAATTTTAATTGTGCCGCATATTCAGCGACAAAAAATATTTATACAATATGACTATTATTTTTGACTATAGTTGTTGAAAAATTACATCACTCTGAGCAAAGTTACCACGGTTACAAGAAGAGGGTAGCCTCGATTGTCATTGCTACCATAATAAACAAAATCTTGATTATCCAGTTTTCAACTGACTCCAAATCATATAGTATCCAATAACATTGAGAGTTGATTATGGTCTGGATAAGTTAATTAATGTCTAATTAATAGTTTGTAACATTTCAGGTCTAAAGAAAGACCTGCAATAGGCAGATGTAGCTCTTACATGATGCCTGTATAATTCTTAAACTATCTAGGCCCTATCCACGTCTCAGGAAATATGACAGCACAATTACAAATGAGTAGATTAAAATGTAACATCAAGTAATTTCTAGCGTAACTCCGAATTTATTTGTGCTTCAACTTTGATGTATCGTTTTCATTCAAAACTAGAATTTATAATTATTACTTTTTACATCTATACTTATTTAAACATATTATTATATTTGATATTTAACCACAGGACTTTCAAATTCCTTTCCATGGTAACCATATATATTCTGAAACTATTTACAGACTATTATATGTTAATTTAGGATGAGTTAGATTTTGTTTTCATTGTGTTGATTTTAAACTTTAGTCTTTAAAATTGATTTTTAATCAGAATATCTTTTCAGATGTTACACAATCAACAATTGTATCCCAGGGGTCTGTTTCACGAAAATTTAACTAAGATAAAATCCAAATTAGATTGATTTTAGTGCTTAGCCATTCAAAATTAAAATATCTACTAAAATTTGGATTTTATCCTTAGTTAAGATTTCGAGAAACAAGGCCCTGATAAAACATAAAGGGATGATATTTTATTGTAAGATTCTAACTTTAAGATAAAGTACAACTACTCTTCTCTTGTCCAACATTTTCTGATTTTTCTACTGTCATCAATATCTGCGTAAAAACGTCTTGCACACTCTGAAATAATAATAAACATTATAGGGCATGAATGAAAGATTCAAACAAAGATTGAAAGATTCAAGAGAGAGAGAAAAATGGGGTTTAACATCCACTCGACACAAACTAGGTCATTTCGGGACTAACATGTTGTTTAATTTTATTTCAATAATTTGCTTGAGCGTAGGGGTCTTTAGCAGTGGGAGGAAACTGGAGTGCCTGGAGGAAACCCACGAGGTTGAGAAGGCGCCCCGATCGCCATGCCACATACGCTAAAACCAGGTATCGAAACCATAGCCGCAAGCCAGAGGTGACCGGCCAGCTAGAGGTCGAAGCGCGGCACTCTAGACCACTAGGCAAACCCAACCCCCCATGAAAGATTCAAAGAAAGAATTATATAATGAATGAATGACTTGTATGTAAGGAGATTTTGCTGTGAGGGAGATTTTGCTGCGAGGGAGATTTTGCCCAGACAGGAATTGAATTCCAATTGCCAAGGGTTCCAATTGCATGTGAAAGTGTCAACAGGAAATTTTGTGACCAACATCCAGATCGTACCCAGCACTGCCAGCTAAAGGAGCCAGCACCGTAAGTACTGAGCTAACCAGGTTCCTTCATACTAGGTAAACAATACACAGTCAATCATTCAGCGTGATGAATGAATAAAATGTCTTTGAAAGTCCTACTTTTCTGAATTACGACATAAATCAAACATTGTGCTATGAGTGTAATTTTGCCCAAACAGTTGTGCCGTGGTCTACTCTTATATAAAATTGCAAACACCAAAGGATCTTTTACGTGGACGCCAATGTGTAAACAAAACCTCGTTGTTTTGTCCCATCCAAAAGGCTATACTCTGTCCCTTGCCAGACCCTCTGTCCTGCATCACTGGAGCACCTGAACTAAAAGGGATTGAGCTATGTAAAGGTCTGACGTCCATATTAATGAATTAATTCAATAGAATACCGTACCTGGTTTTCTTTGGCTGATGCTTCTAAAAAAGGTGCTTTCCAAGATTCAGCTATTTTCTTACCATCATCAAAACTGATTTCCCTGTAGAATCAAAATAAAAAACACAATAATATTAATAACCTCAATACGAAACCTCTGGATCCACGCCTGCTAATCAGACCAAGCACCATACACTGAGCTTTATGGAGAGTTTTGCCAGAATAGTGGTGTTTTGCCATAATGATAACTCAACTTTCAAATGCCTTGAGTTCTTTTACATCCACGCCTACGTGCACACAAACAAGGCCTTGGCTTTTCTTCCCATAAGAACTTAACATAGTCCCTTGTCTAGCACTCCATCCTGTATCAACGACAAGAAGAAACCGTTGTAGATTCGTTGATACAAAGCTTGCGCCAACTGCATGAGAATATATTTCAACCAATCATGACAGCTGAAACATATTGGCGGCGTTTGATTCCAGCATGATTCTACTCGCACCACCTCAGCTGTCTGTGGTGGAACTGAATTCCTTTTCACTTTTCTGCCAGTTCAAGAAAAACACTTGAGCATCCTCAATAAACATATGAAGGGAGGTAAATCCAGAATGAAAGGCCGCAAGTTATGAAATCAATCAATCAATAATTAATATTGATTTTTAAATTCAGCCTACCTTTCCATTCTAAGGTCACTTTTATTACCAACTAAAATAACTGGAACCCTAAAATAAACAAATTAACAGCATTGATGACAACCTTCTTTTAACTGGTTTTATCTTGAAATAAGATGAAATGGAGTTTAACATCTCACTATTCTGCTCCAGGCTGGCTAATTAAGATCAACCAAAGCCATGACGTGTGCTATGCGTGACATTTTGCCCTGGCAGTGGCAATACCTCTTACCTTAACATGCTGTCAATAAAATGAAATGAGGTTTAATGTACTACTGTTCTACTCCAACTGGATTAATGAAGACAGGCAAACGCTACATATGTAGTGTACTATGAGCGAAATTTTGTCCCGGACATTGGAGAGAGCGAGAGAGAGAGAGAGAGAAATGGGGTTTAACATCCACTCGACACAAACTAGGTCATTTCGGGACTAACATGGTTTAATTTTATTTCAATAATTCGCTTCCACGTACGGGTCTTTAGCAGTGCCCGAAGGTAACCCACGAGGTTGAGAAGGTGCCCCTATTCCATGCCACATACGCTTCCCGGACATTGGAGCTACGGCCTATTCTTATATCAAATTCACAGTGCCAATATGTACACAGAATCTTGGTTTTTGTACCATTCGACCCGTCCTGCACCACTGACAAGAGGAAACCACACCAGAAAATCCCGATGAACTTTCTCGGCCAACTCCAGGATCAAACCCTCAACCTCTAGGCTAGCGACCCAACATCGTACGGCTTTCTTTTGTCGGTTTTGTTTTGTGTGTAGTGTGGTCCTCCTGTATTTACTCTACGGTAAAAACAATTACTTACTGTGTCATTCCCTTCATGTCTAATATCTTATCATACACATATTTTATCACATCTAAGCTGAAAAAAAAATAATTAAATATTGGTTAGATTTCTTTATATTTTATCACATTTAGGCTGAAAAAAAATATTAAATATTGGTTATATTTCTTTATATTTTATCACATTTAGGTTGAAAAAAAACCAAACTAAATACTCGTTAGAATTCTTTTTATTATATCACATTTAGGCTGAAAAATAACCCAAACTAAATACTCATTAGAATTATCACATTTAGGCTGAAAAACAAAAGTTAAATATTGGTTATATTTCTATATATTTGATCACATCAAGGCAGAAACAAAACATCAAATACTGGTTAGATTTAGTAATTTGATTGGGTACTTCTATTAGATTGAATTTAGTTTTTAGCCAATCAAAATTGAAGCATCTACTAAAACAGGGCCCTGGTATTTCTAGGCTGAAATAAAACATTAATTACTGGTTAGATTTCTTTATATTGAAAACATAGTAAAGGTGTTTAATATTCTACTGTTCTGGACTGACTGGACTAAGGAAGTTAGGCATATGTCATGAATCATGCCAGGAGCGAAATTTGACCTCTAACGGTAAACAGCAGTATTTACAACTACTGTTTGTTGAATTCCAACTGTAACAGTGGACTGTAATATTTACACGGCACCAAAGATAAACAACTAGACATGGCTCCTTGCCTGTCCTCTGTCCCTTGCCTCGCCCTGTTCCTTGTCAGGCCCTGCTTGTCCTGAACCACTGAAAGCTAGTTGGATACAACAAGGGACTTTCTGGGCAACACCATAAATTCCTGTTTAATGAGCCAGTACCTGACTCACAGAATCCAGTAACGTACGAGATTTTTAACTGAGCAAACTATCGTCAGATAAGAAGAATAAGAAATTTTGCGATTGTATTTCTTTTTTGAGGCCAAAAATGCAATGGATAAAATATAGACAAACCTTTTTGATGAGTTGACAGAATAAACAAGTACGTAACCATCAATATTGGTAAAATAGGATTGAGGTAAAACAGAATATTCATCCTGGAAGAGAGAGAAATGGGGTTATTTTGGGACTAACATATGGTTCAATTTCATTTCTATAATTTGCTTGCACGTAGGGGCCTTTAGCAGTGGGAGGAAACTGGAGGACTGGGAGAAAACCCACAAGGTTGGAAGGCAACCCTACTCCTTGTTATGTACAGCTTGGGAATCGAAACCACGCCAGTTGATTCAATGACAGACGTTATGATATATCACGCACATGCTAACCATTTGGCCATCCCCCCCCCCTCAATTGAAAGGCTTTCATTCGGAACTAAATATAAAAAATGTTTGATGCCAGCCAACCCCCACCCCACCCCATCCTGGAAGAGAAACAATAATTATCTTTAATGATGAAAACAGGCGGAAAGCCACGACAACTATAGACTGAATTGAAGACAAGACATATGCCATGAGGGAAATTCTGCCTGGAAACAGGTTTCCACTTACACTTCTTTTCTCACCTGCTAGCAGGGTTCTTTCACGTGCACTCTAATGAGTACACAAGTGTGTCTTGAAAGGCTGGATAATCCCAGGGATCAAGCTCCTGGTGTCTGGTAAGTGAGTCAGTTCCACCATAGTCCGGAGAAGTTTTAAACGTGTAACAATAACTACAGTAATGTACCTGTCCAGTGTCTAGGTGTATCTACAACTTGTATACTATATTTACCTGTATCTACAAGTTATATTCTATATTTACCTGCCCAGCTGTATCGACAAGTTGTAAACTATATTCTTGACCTCGTATTTTAATAACTTTCTGAAATGCTAAAAACAAAAAATATGATAATATTAAAGTAACATTACATATCTTTGGAAATACTGAATTGAATGGAACCATTTTTGCACTGATATTTCTAAAAGAGATTCATCTGTCACAATATTGAAGTTTACAAGTAATTCCTACCTATGCGTCGAAACTCTCTAGTAATCGGTCTTGCTTTTGCTTCATCATGAAAACAAATGTCCTTGTTGGTATGAATAATCTAATATAATTGTAAACCCCAATTTTCTCCCCGTCACTCTCTCTTATAATTTCAGTGAGATAGGGAGAAAAAATGGGGTTTAACCAGGGATCTTATTTGGCTGTTTAACATCCACTTGAAACAAGTAGGTCATTTCCGGGCTGACATATGGTTCAAGGTTGGACAGACTACCCTACTCCATGTCACGTACAAGTGGGGAATCGAATCCATGCGACTCGACTCAATGACAGACCTTATGGTACATGCAAGATGCAACGAGTTAATCATACGGCCATCCAACCCCACCACAACAATTTTAATAAACCGAGTTGTAAACTTACTGTTTTCTATAGTTGGATCATAAGAATCAACAAACTGATTTTCAACATACTGAATAGTTAACGAAGATTTCCCTGCAAAATAAATGAATATATACTCAATTGATTTGATGATATTTACAGGCAATACACAGGACAAACAACTTAGATGGAATACATACAACAACCACCATTTATTAATGAGCAACATTTCAAACTATACTGATGAACAACATGATCGCGAGAGAAATGGGGTTTAACATCCACTTGACACAAACTAGGTCATTTCCGGACAAACACATGGTTCAATTGTATTTCAATTATTCGCTTGCGCGTAGGGTTCTTTAGCCGTGTGACGAAACCAGAGGACCTGGAGGAAACCCACGGGATTGGCCAGACGACCCTACTCCTTATCACGTACAGCCGCAGAATCAAAACCATCCCGATGACTCAATGACAGATCGAATGATACAGCGTGAACATGCTAACCATTTGGCCATCCACCCCCCACCCCAATAAACACCATGCGCATGAACTCTATTCCATTATTGTGATTCACGACCGTTATGACAAGGCCTGTCAACTGCCTGATATCACTACCCAGTAGTGTTATTGAATGTGTATAACTGACCTAAACAGATTATTATATACAAATGAATGCCACACAAGTAAACTCTCCTTCACACGAAAGGTCTAGCTAAATCCTCCACGAATATCAAAATATGTTGGTCAAGTCATCGAGAGTGGTGCACTAGTCAGCAGCTATAAGAAATGCTATAAATATGGGTAGCATTAAAGCTTAACCTAACCCAAACGTAATGCAAGTAGTAGTAATACATGTAGATATCGGTGGACTAAGTGAACCTATGGACTAGTGAGCATTCTCCGATTCGTCCATGCGGCATTGGTTATATAAGGGATGTGTAAAGTATTCATAATGATTATAATTATGTGTACTGAGTGATGCTTTATCATTAACTGGACGCGTTCTAACTGGCACACACTTATCAAAATTAATGATGAGTTGACGATTTTGGCTGAAAATATTTTTGGGAAATCATTGTAATTTGCAACCATCATTTTCTTCAAGCATATATTATCAATTATCTTAAAGTTATATATTTTGTTTACTGCCATTTGTTAATGCAGCAGTTCTGCCCTGTTTATTCCCAAATAAAAACAATTACAACATTAAAACAAAAACAAAGACATGTAGGTCAGGACGTTCTAGTCTAGTTTCTCAGCCACCGACACGAGATAAAATACCTACCGACAGATCTGTAGCCCATTAAGGCTATTCTCCTCTGTTTGGGGGGCATAATAACAACTTTTGTATTTACGTTACATTTAAAAATAGACCAATATCTAAATAAATCTTTAACAGAAAGTCAAAACAAGTGTGAGATTAGTACAGGAAGTGAACCAATCCTTGAATTATCGGAGTTATTTCCCTTTATGACCTTTAGATTTGATTGTCCAGAAATCGACAAATCTAAAATGGAGTTGTTCCCCTTACACCATTTTCATGGCTGAATGAAATGCCGAAAACCGGGAATTAATCTTTAAAAAAAATAGTTTTTGTCTTTGATATGCTTATCTTCTGTTGTTGTTTTAAAACATGACTTACTCGACCCACGTGACAAGAAATAATACAGAGATTATTAACTTGAACAGGAAAAAATTATTATTTATTTCTGGTTATACGAGTCTAAAGATCCAGTCATTCTTCATCAAAACACCAAACCAAAGTTATTGACATTATATTATAAATTCTTGATGTCTTTAAGGCAAAATTAGATGTACAATGTGCACAACTCTAGGCAAAAGTAAAGCAGAATTGACATTTAAAAAAGAGTTTGGGTGTATAAGTTTTGTAAATAACAGAATTTATGGCCTAAATCCAAGTAATTTTCAACGTTTGTTGAGGGAAAAGCTGGCATTAGCTACAGGGCTGTACCAAACAGACTTAAAGGCCCACTATGGATGTGTGAATGCTATTGAATTCTCCAACAATGGTGGAGAAATGATAGCATCTGGTAAGAATGATGTGTTATGGGAGTGAAATTGTTAAATGCATTGAATGACATGCTGTAGAGTCTATCTATTTACTAGGCCTCGTTGGAAGAGGGTGCAAATCAATTTCTCAAGTTATGCCTATGATATAAAATTAAAACAATTTAAATGTCATTTGTATGTCATTCGTACGTTTGATCAGTTGGTATTTTGTATCGAATACATTCAATTGCAATCTAGATTACTAACAACGTCTGGTCCCATCAAACATTTTGACAGCTCGAATGGGCTTTTGTTCTAAATATTACAAGCGCTTTGGTTCAAAAACCAACACTGCCCCACCCGAGAAAGCTCTATCATGTAAAATGTTTATTTATAAAGGAAGCCCAGGTATCAAATTGTCCAGAGACAAGTCGGAGGAGGGGGGGGGGCCTACTTGTGTGAGTGGATTATGACAGATGAAAGGATATGACAGATGAAAGGATATTGCTGAGCAGTATGAGTGAAAAATGTGTCTAATGAAGAATGATTTTGTAAATGTGTGTGAAAATACTAATATATGTATATATATAATGAAGTAGTGATTAACTCAGCTGTAGCCTATTCCACTGCTTGCACCTCAAAATTTCAGTTAGATCTAACTGATTCCTAGTTTTGTACAATTCCTGCACTATCTCTGCCCTTTATGTTTCATCCCACTGCTAAAGACCCCTACGTGCAAGCGATTTATTGAAAAAAACTCAACCATATCTTACTCCCGAAATGCCCTGGTTTTAAGTCGAAATGCCCTGGTTTAAGTCAAATTGCCCTCGTTTAAGTCAAATTGCCCTGGTTTAAGTCAAATTGCCCTGGTTTAAGTCGAGTGGATGTTAAACTCTCTCTCTCTCTCTCATTCTCTCTCTATTTTTAAAATGTTATCTACATGTATATGTGTAATACAGGTGGAGATGATAGAAGAGTGTTATTATGGAATACCCAGAGAGCAATATCTAATAATGGTTCTCCAACAATCATGAAATCAGAACATAGGAGTAATATTTTCTCTCTAGCATTTGATAAAGATAACGAGAAGATATTTTCTGGAGGTAAGTACCGATATATATAAGTACAGCTATCAGTAGGTATATGTAGGTACAGGTGTAGGATATGTAGATACAGGTATATGTGGGTACATGGTTATTGATGATGTATATACAGAAGAAAACCTTTAGGTTAATCTGTTTCAATGTTAAATCTAAACTACTCAATTAATGTCTCTGTGTAATTTACGAATAATGTCAAATGTTCCATGTCAGATTGATTATCTTGCATTTAGTTGAGAAAACAAACCAAAATGTCAACGATACATAATCTCCCATCTTTGATTCATAGACATGTTTAGGCTGTATTCCCTTGTGCGCATACTGAATACTGAACATAACTGAACCATTTTTCTACAGATATTCATCCATTAGTAGGAGGTTCAGCATTCTCAATATTGTTGTTTACAAGGGTGTTGGCTGGGTGATAGGGTTGTGCGTGCGCACTGTATCATAAGGTCTTCATTGAGTCAACAGGCGTGGTTTATATTCCCTAGTTGTGTGTTCAAGGAGTAGGGCCACCTGTCCAACCTTGTGGGTTTTCTCCAGGTCATCTGGTTTCCTCCCACTGCTAAAGACCCAGCATGCAAGAAAAGAAAATTAAACCATAAGTTACTCCCGAAATGACCTGGTTTGTGTCTAGTTGACGTTAAACCCAATTTTGAATGTATTTATCTGTGCAATAACTATATTAGTTATGTTACTCATTGTATTTCAGGTAATGATGAACAGGTGTTTGTACATGATGCAGCCACGTGAGTACTTCTGGTCTTAAAAGAAAAACAATTAATTTGGTTATCGAAAAATAGATGAGAAATATGACCAGATATTGTAGAAAGAGTGTACATCCCTTTCCTGGTGTATGCACCTAAAGTGCACATAAAGAGAGAGAGAAATGGGGTTTAACATCCACTCGACACAAACCAGGTTATTTCGGGACTAACATATGGTTCAGTTTTATCTCAATGTTTCACCTGCGCTTAGGGGTCTTTAGCAGTGGGAAGAAACCAAAAAGCCCAGATAAAACCCACAGGCGGGGAATTCGAAATCACATCACTGGACTCAATGACTTCACATGTAGGCCTCCACCTTAAACTACTAGACCACCCAATCCTCAAGTGCATATAAAGGATCCCTTTGTCAAGCAGAGCTAACTGGAGACAGGCAGCAGTTTAGTATTCAGAGTATTAGTGTGTTGATATAGGTTAATTAAAGCATTGTATTGTTACAGAGGGAATCCAGTAGATAATTTTATGCATGAAGATGCCGTGTATGGTTTATCAACAGATCCCAATAATAGTAACGTATTTGCTAGTGCCTGTGATGATGGCCGTGTTTTAATATATGACATCAGGGAACCAGCAGATTCAGGTATAAGAACATTTAATATATATACAAATATATATATATATATGACATCACAGAACGAACAGATTGAGGTGTAAAACATTTTATAGATGCCTTGATGTAGGCTTTAGATAAAGAGCTGAACGTTCTTGCTACATGTATTATAGGTCAAATATATTGAAAACTTCATTAAAATGACTTTATTCTGAGCTAATTGCATAACAAGACAAAATATAGTCCAAGTGTCAGAATGAATATAAAACTGTTCTGCACCAGCTAGGCTTATGAAGATGGGCATTCAACAGTTTGCTATGAGGGAAATTTGTCAGACAGCACCACTAAAGTCAATTCTTATTGTCCCTCGCCTTTCAAAAAAAGCAGGTGACTAGTAAAATGAGTCTGTCAGTTTATCATCTGTCTGAAATCTGCTTTATAGAAAGATAAATATGCAATTAAACAATGTATGTTATCTAATTACATTTTGAAATTGGCTTGTTATTTCTATTCGGCAACTGTCTGGAGATAGTTATCATGCAGCCAGGGATCTACGCAGGAAACAGGTTGTTCAACTTAGTTGGTGTCCAGCTGCTTTTCCTTGCCTGCTTGTTCGTCCTGTACTACTGATTCAAAGAAAACCAAGGCACGAACTTTCCAGGTCAACATTGAGAGAGAAACTGGAACATTATAGTTACTCACCAAACCACTGTGCGACACCCCCCCCCCCCCCCGATCATAGATACTGGATAACAATATAAATACTGTTCACAATTACTCAATGTTGAAAACTTGTCTGGTTCTCGAGCATATTTTCCATTTATTTTGATTAAAATTATGACTGTGTTATTTTCAGAACCATTCTGCCTAGCCAATTATGTTTCCTCAATGCATGCTGTTATGTACAACCCTACAGAACCCCGTCTCCTAGCAACAGCTAATGCAAGAGAAGGAATTGGATTATGGGATATACGGAAACCAAGGAGGTATTATTATTTTTTTTAAAAGTATATTTGACAGTTTGATGCTCAAAAAACATAGTTTTTTGCTTCATAAATTAAAAAGAATATGCCTTGTCGATTCTAATGCATTACAAATGGAAATTTATTATTAATTTTATTATCGATCTGAAAAAGAAAATTTTGAGTTCATAAGACTCAATGACTAATTGATATGATTAATATATTTACTATAATTAACCAGCTTGTTGTGATGTGTTTGCATATTTTAACTGTTAGCTGTGATATGTTTGTATATTGTTTGATGTGATATTTTTGTATATTTTAGCTGTTTGATGAGATATGGAGGTGAATTTGAACAGCAGAGTTGTATGAGTGTAAGGATTAATGGTATGGGCAACCAGATTCTGGCGCTAAGACGTCGTCTTCCTCCCGTGATATACAGCATTCACAGTTCTAAACCTGTCGCTGAGTTTGAACATATGGGGTATTTTAACTCGTGTACCATGAAATCGTGTTGCTTCGCAGGCGATAGAGACCAGGTAAGAGAGAGAGAGAGATAGGGTTTTACGTCCACTCAACACAAACTCGGCCATTTCCAGACTAAAGTATGGGTCGATTTTATGTCAAAAATTTACTTGCATGTAGGGGCCTTTAGCCGTGAGAGGAAACCCGGAAGATCAAGTAAGGAATCCATGGTCGACCAAATGAATTGATAAAATAAAATGGGGTTTAATGTCCTACTGCTCTGCTCCGACTGGGCTGATTAAGATGAGCTCACGCCAAAATTTTTCCCGAACTGCGGCACTACATCCTACTCTTATACAGAATTCCAACTGACAAAGGATCATTTATGTGCACGCCATCTGAAATACTAACTTTCTCTGCCACCTTTCGTGATCGAAGTTGCGACTGCCAGACTAGCGAGCCAGTGTCTTACCCACTTAGCCACTGTGGCTGCCTGTCTAGCTTCGAAATTATATTTATGTTTTTATACGGATGAAATGATATGTTTTTTATATTTAACAGTATGTTGTATCAGGATCCGATGATTTTAATGTTTATGTATGGAAAATACCCGATGATTTATCAGAAAGTAAGTTATACTTTATACCGAACAACGAAATTATATATTTTACCTTTTTAAACATACATTGATATTTGATAAGGGGTGTGTGTGAAGACTTTACTATGCAATGTTGTGAGTTCAACCCTTTTCTGTGCATGACAAAAAGTATTCCACAGACTAGCCATATGGATTCTTATTCCTGACCTTGTGTGTAAGTGATTAATCAAAAGAAAATCTGGTTGTACATGGCAGAGAGTAGTAGGGTTGCTTGACCAATCTTGTGGGTTTTCTCCAGGTCCTCCGGGCTCCTCCCACTGCTAAAGACCCCTAAATGCAAGCAAATTATTGAAGTGAAATTGAACCATATGTCAGTCCTGAAATGACCTAATTTATTTCGGATGGACATCTCTCTCTCCCCCCAGTGAAAATATGAATTGCCCTAGTTCGTAAATCTCCATCGCCTTCTATTGTTTATGAGTAAGACATTGACTCACTATCCTGGAGAGGGGGTTTGGGATGGCCTAGTGGTCTAGAGTGCCGCGCTTCGACCTCTAGCTGGCTGGTCACCTCGGGCTTGCGGCTGTGGTTTCGATCCCTGGTGTGAGCGTATGTGGCATGGAGATAGGGGCGCTTTCTCAACTTCGTGGGTTTCCTCCGGGCACTCCGGTTTCCTCCCACTGCTAAAGACCCATACACGCAAGCGAATTATTGAAATAAAGTTAAACCATATGTTAGTCCCGAAATTACCTAGTTTGTTTTGAGTGGACGTTAAACCCCATTTCTCCCTCTCTCTCTATCCTGGAGATGCCAGTATTGGTTGAGAAAGTATGCCAAGATTTCACAGCATAGTTTCCCTTGTCATTTGTTTTGGTAAGTGGGCCTCTCAACGAATCATATTTAGTTGTTCTGATACATGTATTGCACATAAAAGGAACCCTTGGCAGTTAATGTTTGATAAAAGAGTTGGCAGGGGTGTCTGTAAATGTTATTTATTTTTATATATTCATAGGAGTGTATGTATATGTCAACAGTGTTTATAGTTTATTTTTGTATATTTATAGGGATGTTTATTTTTGTATATTTTAAGGAGTGTATGTAAACAGTGCTCATCTAGTGTTAAAGGGACATCGATCAATAGTCAATCAAGTTCGATCAAATGTAGATACTGGTTTAATTTTATCCTCTGGGGTCGAGAAAACAATCAAGGTGAGAAACAAACGCACGTTCACAACAAGACAAGGCAACAAAGTTTACTTTTGAGTCATTGTCCATTTTTATGCACCCTTGTTGAAATGTGGTTGTATATTATTGTTTGACGTCCCTATCCATTCCGTCCATCCATGGGTCGTCCACAATTTCTTGTGTATACTAAGCAGACTAAGATTATCCAACCTTTTTAGAACTGCTATCTGTTTACTTTGGTTAGAGGAGCTACCATTGCTAAGTAGATAAGACGCTTGCTCGTTGCCTGGAGGTTGCAGGTTTGCTCTCGGTGTTCGTTGAGAACGTTCATAGGTACTTTTCAAGTTTGGTTTCCAGTGTTGGCTGAGAACATGCTAGATTTCCTGGCATGGTTTTCCCTGGTCAGTGGTAAAAGATGGAGGGTCTGAGGTCCCATGGCAGTTATTTGATCTTAGAGTAGGCCATTTGAATGCTGAAATAAGTGTTTAATACAAAGACTTATGTCAGGGAAAGATTCAAGCTAGTTTACAATTCATAGACCTCATGCAGTAGAAGCTGGACAATAATTTCAACTGATACGTAACTTATGTCAAAACAATATATGTACATCTATTGACTACTTTCAGTTTGCTTGTAATGCTTTGATAATATCAGCCAAGATGTTGAGTTTGTCATAGAAATAAGACATTATGTCTCTCTTGATTTACAGCATTTTCAAACTGTATTTATAAAACTCACTTTTATTGATCTAGAAATAACGCAATTAGATGAAAATTCTGATTCTGCAGATTTTGTAAAATATGTTTGATCTGACGTTTTGACTCCCCTCTCCTATCCCCCCCCCCCCCCAAAACGATGATTGGTATTTATACCTTTTTCTAACTTTTTACAGGCATGGAGTCCTTTTCCTCTGAAGAAGATAGATCCAGAAACTAACAACGAGATAGAACCAGTTGAACGACCAGTTTATACCCACGAAGAATATATTAATCTCGTTCTACGTAGTGGTCATGTGATGTCACATGACTATACTCAGCATTCGACGGAAGAGGATCCTAGGATGATGGCATTCTTTGATTCTTTGGTTCAACGCGAGATGGAAACGTGGAGCTCGAGCGAAGAGTTCTCCAGCAATGAAGAAGAATTGTACGACCGGATATTACAGGTCTCGCGTGCAGAATCTCAAGATGTCGCAATCCCAAGAATAGCAGAAGAACTTATTTCCGATAACTCTGATGATGGTCTTAGTCCATTCACGTTAGCATTCGCAAGTGTAATGGCTGCTCAAACAGCCGAACAGAATAATACTTCTCGTCTGCTAGATGTGGAGGACTCGACGGATTCAGAGAATAATGAGACCAACGCAGACGGAACCGAGATTCCAAGTAATACAAACAGACGGAGTATTTCTGATATTATCGCAAACAATAAAAAAGAAACGTTAATGAAGAATATAGAAGCTAAGAAAAAAATGAAATCAAAACAAACTCTTAAGCGCCATATTATATCAGACTCTGATTCAGATGATGACTCCAATCCAGAGTCCAGTCATGAAAAGTTGCAGAAATTAATGGATGGACCCGGAGAATGTTCTACGAGTGCAACTACTGTTTCAAACAATACTAATTCCAAAAAAGGCAATATCAAATTTCATCTGAAAAAACTACGTGAATTACGCAGTCAGATTTTAAACAGTGACAGCGAAAGCAATGATAATTCCCAGTCCAGTTTGTGTGATACTAACCAATCAGATGTTGGTGTTCCAGTTTCTGCGGAACTACCATCATCTACTGTTACTTCCTGTAAAGATCATTCTGATACTGCTAATGCATATGGACCGTTTCTGCATGAAACTAATGTGTCAGTGATAACAAGCTCGGTGGATGTGAATATTGCTAACCAGGAACCAAGCAATGTACGAAACAATATGAATTCCCCTATAAATAACAATACAAATTGTGATAAAACTTCTGACCAACACATTAATAAAAATGTTGATACAGACGTCAATCCTTTGTCAAAACATGGCCATAATAATGATAAAACGGACGATAATTCTGATAAATCCATAGCCAAAGATTGTGAAAGATCAAAATGTCATTCAAACGGTGCACAAAACAATTCTAGAAATTTGAGTAATATTTCGTCTACTTCTACTGGTAGTCAAGAAGCTCTGTGTAATAATAATAATAACTTAGACTCTAATGATGTTACAACTAGTGGAATATCATCTGAAGTGACCACACAGCAAATCCAGGGGACTTTAAATTCTGCAAAACTAGGAGAAAACATGAGTTGCCAGTCAACGAGTTCGGATCCTGGCAACAGAACTGTTAGCAACGGTGCTGATAGTGAACCAACTTGGAATGAGTTTAAACGTTATAAGAAAAAACTGGAACGAGCCCATCGTTATTATCGTCGACACAGTGGTAGTCAGGCGTCTAGTGAAGAGGACATTTGAATTATTTTATAATTCTCTGTGATTCTGTTACATAATCAAATAATAGACAAGCTCTTTAATTGAAATATACTGGAACTTCATTATAAACAGATTTCTATATAAGATTGGGCTTCAATATGGGAAAAAATTGAAATAAGGTTTAGCTTCTTACTTTCCTGCTCTAACTGGGGAAATGAACTGTGGGCATTCGAGATATCGTTTGGACAATAGCATTTTTTCATCGAATTCTCTCTGGGACTTGTTGACATGCATGTAATCTTTACACAGGGGCTCTGCATAATGATAAGAAACCTTCTTGGACAACGCTTATTTTGAATAATTTGCAACTGTCATGGGATCTTTGATGCCAACTTGCCAATGGTTTTGATGTGAATTCGGTTTTCCTTTCTACAAGAAAACATCTGATTAAAACACAGATCTTACGTCATTTCTTTTTTTATAGTTCAAAATTGTGATTTACTTGTCTTTTACTACACAAGGATCTGGAAGAGTTGTTATGTTACCTGTGTTCTGGGTGATGTGGGAATTAGTCGATGAAACAGTATGTTTGCAGTTATTTCTAGACCTGCAATGCACGGAACTGTGGGTAAAGTTTTAGAAGCATCAATGCTGATTAGGTAATGAAAAGGCTGATGCCATAGGGTCAAAATCCGCTTGTATGACCCCTGATGCGACCCCGCACTACCATCGGTCACATCTTCATGTAGTAGTGGCGGTGGAAAATATAAAAATCGAAACAAAATATTGATCTGTGTTTGATCAGATTGAGTACTTATTTATTTTGGTGATCAACTTTATTTCAGTGCTGTTTCGGACAGTATTCTGAAGCCCAAATAGATTAGTAGTTGTTCATAAGTATGTTTTATTATCGAATATATCGTTACTTGATGATAAATTTCCATAATATTTTTAAGTCATGATGGAATTTTATTTGACCTACAGTCGATGAACATAAATATTTTTAAAAATAAATATGGGACCTACATCTTTTCTCAGGTCTTTAAAGGGACAATAACATTCTTGCTGGCTTGGTAGCTCTAGAAAATAAATAATACCCTTATTCTAAGTACTAGATGTTTAAATGTCCTACCTATTGTGTAAATTATCCATTACAACCTATTTTACTTGTCCAGAGGGTTCGAAAATATTTTAAAATCCAAGACACATTTGAAAAGGTTTACGTTAGACTTTTCAAATCAATTGGTTGAATTTTTCCAATTTTTCAAAATAGGTGTGTTAAGATGAAATTTATATCATCATTTAATTGGAATATTCTAAAATAATACGATTTGTTGACCAGAATGAAAATTGGGACATATTTTTCAGTTACAACAAGAGTGTTATTGGGGCTTTAAGAATGGTTGACTTTAATTTAGTTGATTAAAGAAATAACAAACCCATTATAAATTATATCTGAGAATTGTTTTCTTAGGAATATTGGTAATTGGGTTTTTTTTTGTTTTGTTTTTGTGTTGTTGTTTTGTTGGCCTTTTTTTTGGGGGGGGGGATGTCTTCAGTAGAACGTCAAACCCTTTTATTTGTTTTGAGGGTTTTGATGTTAACGACACTGTTGGTTTACATGGTAACTATTCCTTACTATATGTTATATTTAAAATGGGGTTTAAGGTCCTACTGTAGAACATACTAGTATATTGAAATTAATGTGAACAATTAGAGGATTATATGAAGAGGCGTCTTCTTGATTTTCTTTGACTAATTTTCGTTGCATAATGCCTCAAAGTAAAGAAACTACTTTTAGCCCTCAACAAATTTATTTACATGTACATGTAGATATTATGACGGTTTGGGGTTTTTGTTATGCCAGTGCCTGTGAAAAATAATACACTTAAAACAAAATAGATTAGCCAATTTTTGGTAAAAATTTCAAGTCTTTTTTTGTCAGTTTTATGAATTCACAATTCTTTATTACTGATATTTACATTTTGTTCCTTATACCTCCCAATTCCAAACGTACTGTATATACCCTGTATATAGATGCGTGTCTGTCAATATGCTGCACATATCTACATGTGTGTATTTTTATGCCCGTCTCTATGGTGCATAATTATGTCCATATATATGCTGTATATGTATGTCTATATGACATGCAGTTTGTCTGTCTACAAGCTGCTGTCTTGTCTTCATGCTGGGTGTCTGTCTACATGCTGTGTGTATGTCTACATGCGGGGTGTATATGTCTATATGTTGCACATATCAGTCTATGTGTTGCATAATAATGTCTGCCTTATGCTGCATAATAATGTATGTCTATATGCTGCATATGTCCACCATAATGCTACACATATCTGTCTACATGTTGCGTGTCTATCCCTACATATGCTGCATATGTCTGTTTATGTCCTGCATGTGTTCGTCCAGGGGTGGATCCAGAGACAGGGTTTTGGGGGGTCCAAACCCCACCCTGCTCAGCTACATGCCTTGCATCAATGAAATTGAATCACAAAGTGATCCTACATCAATATAAAAATGATTTCTCTCTTTAAAAAGCTCAATTTGTATGTATGCCTATGTAATTTAGAGAAGATGAAGTCAGATTTCCTTAACAGGAACCTGGCAAACCCCCTCCTGCAAAAATTCCTGGATCCGCCCCTGTCGTCTATATTCTGCATATGTCTGTCTTTATGCTGCATACAGATTATACATATGTCTGTCATAATGCTGCATATGTCCACCATGACCACGCCTGTCTGTGTGTTGTTTATATGTAGCATACGTATGTATATAAAGACGATATTCTGTCAAATAATGTATGAAATATATTTAAATAATAAATATAATATTTATATTAGTTTCATGAGGTTATTATTCTAGGAACTGAATACTTGGGGAGTCAAATTGTGAGGTGGGGGTGCTGGAATCGGTACCTATATAACTGCCCTTGAATTGAATTCAGACCAACCAGTTATTTTGTAATCTCGCTCACTTCCCCATAGCTTATTATTGAAATAAATAAAATGGGGTTTAACATCCTACTGTCCTGCTCCTAATCCGGACTAATGAAGATACTACAGCCTACTCTTATATCGAATTCCAGCTGCCATTTGATCTTTTACATGCACGCCAATGTGTACACAGGACCTCGGTTTTCAGAACGACAAGACAGCTGTCTTTGCCACGCGCTTCGTCCTGCATCACTGACAAGGGGAGTCTACTCCGGAAAATCGAGATGAACTTTCTCGGCCAATGAAGGGATCGAACACCCGACCTCCAGGCCAGCGAGCTTATTATTGAAAGAGATTTTCGACGACACGATGCGGTTTTTAACACTAATGTCAGATACTGATTTTCATTAGTTCATAATCATATTGCACAAACAATATTCAAAATATAACGTGGTTTAGATAATCTATAAATCAACTCTTAAGAGTGGGAGAGGTTTTACATAGGCTAGGCCTGTTCCCGAATCCCATACAGACATCCTGAATAAAATATTGTTTATAAAACTAAATAAAAAAAAACTCTTTAACATTTTTGTGTAATATCCTTTATGTTCACGCCAATGTGTACACTGGACCTCGGTTTTCGTTTCATCCGAACGACTACACAATTGTCAGGCCCTGTATCCTGTACTGCACAGACAAGGCAAAACCACGTCGAAAATCGAAAAATGCCGATTAATTTCTCGACCACTACAGGGATCGAACATGCGACCCCCACTTTGCCACATTGGCTTACAGACTTGACATAGAAGTGGTTATATACTTTTTTTTTATTAAATTTAATGTTTAATCTCTAAATAGCTTAATATGTTCATCTAATGGTCCATGTTGTCTTGACGATCCATAGGATTCGAGTTTAGTTTGTGTTTGTGTGACGACGGGTAAACAACATGGCTGCCATCTTTTCATCATATTAGCCAACAATTTAATCTCATTAACCCTTTCATCGCCGACTATTGTTTTATCAATTATAAATCTTCCGTCAGTTTGTATTTTTAAATGAACAGTTTTAACCCGAGGGTTAATTACTGGTAATTACCAAATAACTCTATTGTGACACAAATCAATGCCAGACTCGACACTGGTGATAACCTGGATTATACTAAACAATGATTCGACCACAGTTCTCTTAATTAATCAACAATTGTAAATTTAAATCTTAATTTCAGACATTGATGTGTTTGTGTAATACCTTGAATTACAAAGATTATCACCATAGTCATCGTAATCGTTATACAATTAACATTTTAATTTAAATCCGTTTGTTTATTTGTTTATTAAAATTATCTTAGAAACGGTGATCGTTTTGTTACATGTATAAATAGGACTGTTTGATTTTTACTGAGCAGTGTAGGTTTTAGCCAGCTCTTGTATCGTGCCTTATCTAAGCGACCATTACTCCATTTAAATTCCAAGAGAATAGAAACAATCATCAAGACTCAGCAGATATATTCATCGATAGAGAATCAACCATCTATTTTGAGAAAATCTCCAACACTCTACCGTTCTTACTTTGGGACCGAAATCCAGTGCTACAAATACCAGAATATCGTTAAGGGTTTTCTAGGGTTTTTTCATCTGTAACAATGGCACACGTCTTTCCGAAGAAATTGGCAAATTGGCTGAAGATTATGGAAGTGACTACAGAGGCGGATCTATGGAAGATTGAAAATGGCGAGGACAGATTTTCTGTAGTTTTAACATGGATATCTAAAAACAACGACTCCACGACACAGGGCCAAAAGCCCAAATCAACAAGTAGAAAAAAGCGAGATTTGTATCGCGAGGAAAAATATGCTGCGAAAAAAGCTGCTGAACGACAAGTGTTAATTCCTACATCGTCAGACGACGTTAAAGCCGAGTTCCAGTTATCTGTCAAGGCTTGTTCCAATGGAAACAAGGAAAGAACTTCCGAGGTACGGGAGAACGACAGAAGCGATTCTGTAGTTCCTCCACCCGTTCAGGAAACGGAATACGACTGTAGACAGCTAGATGTTCCCGTAGATCGACAACGCGTTCTGGTAGCAGTGCCTGCATCAGCGGAAGAAATAGAAGCAACTGGAACCAGATATTCGAATCGATTTACAAATGATATCCATTCTGCAGATCTCCTCAGAGTTTCTATAGACAATTCGACCAGTGTGACTCTCCAAGAACGACGCTCAATGAGAGACCCCATGCAGTCGCCATACAACAACGTAAATGGAAAACTAAGCTTCACAGAAAATACTCGTCCCCATAGATCTTACACCCAATCACCGGCAAGCGAATTAGCCGTAACGCACAAAGAATCGGGGTATAACAATGAGAATAATTGTAGACCTACAGAGTACCAGATCATTCCCGAAACATCTCCCCAATATTCAGGAACGTGCATATATACCGAGCCAAAAGAATACACAGGTAGCAGTAACAACCCAAAGTATTATAACACTGTAGAGGGGACGCGGGATACCAAGCCGTATTTATACAAAGTTGAAAATCTTTATGAAGGAAATATAGATACAAGTGATGAACCTAAAAGAAGTCATGGAAAACCTCCAGTACCAGCGAACGCCGCGGTTGAAGCTTTTACCACCCCCAGTGACACTGGACACACCGATACTGAAACAGATTGCATTAAACATTCCACCTCTAGAAAGGAATCTAAACATAAAAGTAGCAGACAAGAGGAACATAAAGAATCTGCTACATCAGTAGCTCCGGCCTTTCAAGGTAGTCGTGAATCACCATTATCTATTCTAGAATCTGCAGATGTCAGACACACTAATCGACACCAATCACACTCCAGAGAGCAAGAGCGAAGTACGCGAGGAGTGAGACAATCTTCAAAGGATGAAGCATATATCGGTAATACGCAACGTCAACGACCGTCGGCGACAGACATCGACACAGTTTCACAAATACTAACAGAAGCTCGCCGCAACACAACTATACAGCATGGTGAGTCCCCAGAACATAACATGACTTCTTCAAGTAGTTTAGTATTGTCAAAAAAAACTAAACCTGTCAGTGACGATAGTTATGGCTGTACCGCTACTACCACAGCGTTTAAGGAGCATTTAACAGATAGTCCACTGGCACAAGAAACAACCAAGACAAGTTATAAAATTCCAAAGCGACGTTCCCACTCACGGGATCATAGCAGTAACGAGAAAGTGGGTACAAAGCAGGATGCAGTTAGAACGAAACTAAGTAAAGGCATTAACGAAAACTTCACCAAAGAGCAAATATCAACGAAAGTTGCAGACAAGAGCAGGAAAACTCAACAATACGAGAAAGATCATTCAAAGAGCCGACATTCAGATAAAATCACCCAAAGTACGCTGAAAATATCAGCTCTATTGTCAGACACTCCCGAGTCCGTTCCAGTCCGGAGAGTACACCTCCATTCGTTGTCCACCGAGTTCGAATTTCAAATGAAGAAGTCTCTAATAAACCCTACCACTGATGACAAGATTAAAAAGGAAGACATCTCAAGTAAGCATCTACTTAGCACCGTGCCCCACACCCTAACTTTAGAGACCAGTTCAAATCGACAGCTACCCGAAGATGATCCCAGTAAATTTCCAGCGAGATTTACATTAGACGATTTGTTCCAGTCAACTGAGTCGAACGGCGATACGAAACCATGGCCCACAATATATCATAAAACTGAAAACAAAAGCCGAAAAGATGTTGTACGCAGGCAGACGGAAGAGATGACAAAAAAGGACAACAAGGAAACTACTGTTAAGGTATTAGAAACATCCAATCTCGGCTCATCACGTGACATTGTGCTAACTGACTACAAGGCATACACATATAATACAGAAAGAAGTAAACCATTCTCTAGAAAAAGAAAACATTCCAGGGAAAGACAGATACCACTGAGTGTGGTAATCTCGACTCAAGATACTAAGGATCTCACAAGCATACAAGAAACGGATAAACCAATATTTAAAATTGAATTACCTACTCCGCAACCGGACTATCAGCCAGTTAACTCCCGACCATCCATTGAAATGGCACCAACAAGTTACTATGATGGTGGTTTTTCAGATTTTCTAAAGGAATACGCAGAAAAAACAAACACCACCATCGAATCCAGTAACGCCGGGTTTGATTATAGTCCAATTAAACCTGGGGGTAGGGAAATCTCTTATTCAAATAACAATAAAATCGAAACGTTTGACGACAATTCTTGGTTTCAACTGGCAAAAGTAGGACAAAAGAAAAAGAAATCCTCCGCAAAGAAGAGGCGAGATGAAATACGCGGTGCAAAATTCCAGGCAAAACTAAAGGCTGCCCGGGAAGCGAAGAAGAACGGCCAGCGTAGTGATCCAAATGACGAAAGCCCACAAACAACATGCAGTGTAAAGGAAGCAGAAGAAAGTCCAGATGTTTCCACCGGACAACCGATTAAGAAAGCACGAAGTGATGAAAAAGGACCATTCTTCTTTTATCGGGATATAAACGATTCTTTAGGGGTTCATTAGTCTGGTCAATTGAGAATTTAAAGAACAGAAATGACACTGGGTTTAACGTCCTACTGTTCTGCACCAACCAACTCTGCTAATGGAGACGGACATGTGTACTTGTTTTGACACAATTTTTGGTCCCATCCGAATGACTAGACACTGTCCCAGGCTACGCCCTGCTCGCCGTGCACTACTGACGAATGATAACAACGTTGGCTAACACCGGGGCCTAAGCCTGGATCGCTGGGTTAGTAAACTCACGGCGACACCGTGACCCCCTTTAAAGAACAGCGACGTGTGGTACATCGGTTACCAGGGCAACTACTTTCTGTACTTATTAGGGATTTTTTGTGTTTGTAATTTCAGTGCTATTTTAATTGGTGATATTTCTATCTTGTACGTTTTGAAACCAATTTGTATATATTGTTATTTATCATTTTAAGATATAAAATTTTTTTTTTCGAAACATGAGTGTTGGCTGTTGGAGTCGGGGACGACTGAACACCTATAGGCAAGGATCGTTAAGGTAGAGCACAAATCTAGGGTTGCGTGTACGGACAAAGAGCCGGTCGGACAAAAAATGAGTAACCATAGCACCTGTGCAGAGTAACCGTGTTTTATCTCTGTCAACTGTACAACACGATTACGTCTATCATGGGTTTCATTATTGTACCGGGAGTAACGCCTTATGATGAAATTTACCCTTGATTCTACCCAGCGGCGGATTTGGCCGTCGGGCGATGGGCCGGTCGAACGATCGCCCGAAGGGCGGGTCGAACGATCGACCGAAGGACAAAAAATGAAAAAAATAATTTTGTCCAATTCGTCTAAAAAAAACCTTTTCTGTTGAACCTTATATGGGGAGGGGGGTATTGGACCGGCCATGGAGCGACGAGGATCATGTTGTATGTGACCGGTGGCTTTAACGGGCCGCCACGTCATCACCGGAGTCTGGAATGGGCTGGTATAATAGACTTTCTGGGCCGGGTGTGTTGGGCGTGGGCCAGAATTCGGAATCCTGCAATGGGGATTCAAATTCATCCGAAAATTTCATCGGATTCACCCGACACTGTCGCCCGACAATTTACTTATTAAGTCACCTGTACCTTGTTTGTAGGGATACGCCAGAATCCAAAATTCAAAAGGCAGCTTTTATGAATTTCACTTTCGTCACTCTGTACCAATGCGTGTCGTGGCCTTCCATCCCGGCAATGGAAATGGGATATTTGTCAATGAAAATATTCCTACTCAATATTTCTAACTGGTTAATCAAATGGTCAAACTTTTCTCAACTAATCCCATTTTTTAACCAGTCAAATTCTTTTGACTCTTGACGATACAACGATAATATGTTAATTAATAATAAGATAAGATAAGAAGTTTATTGCATCAAAACGTCCATTATGGACAGCATGCATACATATACATTTATATATAGTCACATACATTTAATATGACGACATGATAATTTCACATGTTGATGGTTGTAAATTACTTGCCGTTCGGGGTTTTGGCTTAAGTTAATCGACTTATGAAATATATTATTTGACAGAGATTATAATCAAATATGCCACCAAATCGCATATTAATTTTTGACCCCCCCCCCCCCTCCGGCCTGACACCGCGGTCAGTAAAAGGGGCCGCTCCGACACGGGAGCCCGGGTCGGTTTCCGGCCCCAATCCATCCCTGATGCTACCCCCTCCCCAACAGGTGTTGTTTCTCTATCTAAAGCAAACGGAGAGAGAGAGGGGGAGAAATTGTGTTTAACGTCCACACGACACAAACTAGGTCTTTTCGGGACTAACATATGGTTCAATTTTATTTCAATAATTTATTTACGTGAATGTATCTGTCATATTCTTATCTGGAGAGCAATGGCAATAAATACTATCGGTGTAGACTAGAATAACCAGATGCTTGAGATTGATATTTGATTGAGATTTCCGCCGTATTTCGCCGATCACAATTGATTTGAAATTAGAGTAAAAATCGCCAACGATTGAACGTAAAACAGTTTATATGCATTCATATTACATTAATATATGCGTTGCGACCCATTTGTGTCAATTTCTAGGCCCCAAATATTACCGATTTAGCTCCTTTAAATAGCTAATCTGAGTACATGATAGCGTGGATGAAGCCGCGTGAGAAATGTTTATATTTTAGCATAATTGCTTTAATTGTATTAATTTTGTATTTTAACTTGAGATGTTTTACAATATTTTATGTACTGCATCATTTGTTACTTTTTGTCGTGCTATGTTTTTTTTTAGAGGTGTCAGTTCGTGCAAGAATTAAATCTGATCGTTTATCCCGCGGGAGGATATGAAATAACTCCGTACGCCCACCCTTGGGAATTAACAAAATCAACTCTGCTATACTTGAATTATTTTCTAACTATTGAGTGGACACGGCTAATAATTCTTTGTCAATCGTTTTATATAATAAATGAAACACGAAGCATCGCTAACGCTGCATTATACGTCTATATTCCTACCTTTTAATATGAAGAGAATGAAATATGAAATGGCTGTAATAATAAAATAAAAACCAAGTACGAACAATCCAAACCAATAGACAAAAGTCCTAAAAAACGTTATAGGCAAAATTGTGTAATCAGCAAATAGACTGTTCATCGGGTAAGAATGGGTTTGTTTTGCCAATTTCATAGACTAAATATTAACAAAAAACGTGTGCGTGACACCGCCCAGGGGACCGGGCCATGCACTAAAATAAATAGTTGCTGTCTTTACGGTATAGGGAATACATATGCAAAGTTCCAAGATGGTCCATTCACAATTACAGTCTGTAGACGATAAAAACAAAATTTGGGCGTGGTTCTGCCCCTTGGGGTTTGATATGGAGCAATGTAAATAGGTACCGCCCTGTTATTGAAATGATTGATAAGCCGAATTTTAACAAAATCTGTTATTTATTGCCACCTGTAGAGTATTTACAGATAAAATATAACAAAAACGTGAGGATTGGACTATGCAACCACATAAAAAGTTAATATATCCTCACAGTATATCGAGTAAATATGCCAAGTTCCAAGACATTCCATTTAGAAAACTCCAGTTTAGAAAGAAAGAAAATGGGCGTGACGTATAACAACAAAAAAAGTGAGACTATGTTTATCATTATTGACGTTATATACTTTGTAATTTGTCTACGATATTTGCGATATCACTTCTGTTGAAGCGGACGTTAGCACGTACGCGCTGTATCATAAGGTCTGCCATTGAGTCAGTTGGCATGGTTTCGATTCCCCAGTTGTACCTGACAAGGATTGTACAACCTGCGAATTACTGAAAAAAATTAAACCATATGTTAGTCCCAAGATGAGCTAGTTTGTGTCGAGTGGATGGTATACCCCGTTTCTCTCTCTACATCGAAATGTCCCCTGGTTGTGAAACGACCGTCTACCTTCTTAGTGGGATTCACTGATACTTTAACTGGCTGTAAAAGATCAGAATTATTATATAAACATATTCATTGAATCGAACTTACGGCATACTGCAGTATGTCTACAATTGGTCCCATTCGATAACAGACACTAAACAAGTTGACCGACATTTTAAGTTCTAAATCGACGATTTTAGTCGAAAATATTATGTATATTTCGAGAGTTTTGCTGAAAAGTTTTTATTCCGCATTCATTCAATGAAATTAACAAGATTCATTTGTTCTTTTTGTGTATGCCAGGCGTGAAACGGGTTATAACCGCATTACGAGACAGTATGCTAAGTTTTAGACGTGGCGGCCATTGAGGGCAGAGATCTATTCTTGAAGTACGAAGTATATGTATGTCTGTGTGCAGAAAAATAAAATAGATATATCAGTGGCTGACATGAATCGAACAAATCACTGGCTGAAATATGAATTACAATTAGTCTGTCGATTAGCCGAGTGATCGCACCACCGATGCTTTCCTACTACTGCTCTTAAGTTGGTAATAGCTTGTCCTATCTCGGCAACTTAATTGGCAAGAGTCAGTTTGAAAGTTTGGATACATTATTCGGTAAGGCATGTTTTTAAATTGATAAGCCGAGTGATCGCACCACCGATGCTTTCCTACTGCGGCTCTTAAGTTGGTAATAGCTAGTCCCATCTCGACAACTTGACAAGAGTCAATTACAAGTTTGGATACATTATTCGGTAAGACCTGTTATTTTTTTTAAATTGCCTGTGATATCTTAATTAAAGCCGGTCGAAACGTTTTGTTTTAGAAACAATATTTGAAAAAAAAACGTTCCCCGATCATAAAGTTGTAAATTTTGATTTAATTTAATGAAGTTTAATGTCACATTAAAATACTGACATCGACAATTTGTCGATGTGTGATTGACATTTCTCGTAAAATATATAATTTCTCAAGGTTTAAAGATACATTGTCACGAACGTATTTATCGGGTGGTTATTTCTAAAGCCACGCTGACACTTGCACGACTTTTTGCCATGATTTTGTCGGGCCCATCAGTGTCCACATTGACACGACGAGTTCACGCATAGTTTGCGCATCGTTTACGCACTTCCCGCACTGGCACGACGAGTTTGCGCAAATCGGACGGTGTCGTGCCGACTCGAGTCGTGCCAATGCGTGCCACGGAATCGTGCAAGTGTCAGTCTGGCTTAAGTATGGCAAATTTCGTGTATATGGCACGAATAGACGCTCAGTCTTGCAAGGAAAGTACTGGATTACCCGAAAAACACACATTGGGCCAGGACTGGCCAAAATGTCAGATAAGAATATGAAGTCACCGTTTGACCGGACTTGTGGAATGTCTAACCTCGTTCTTCGAGTTCCTTGTTATAAATGGCGCTGTAACGCATTATGGTACACGATTCGTGTACTAATAGTAAAATGTTTATTTTGTCTTAAATGTGTGTGTGAAATAGCTTTATTTAACGTCCGCTTCCACTGAGGTGATATAGCAGACAATAACATGTTATTTGTACAAGGTGTGGGTATTTACATAGTGCTTAGTGGAAAAAGAATAATTGGATATATTTATATATACATGTACAGAAACATTAACTAACAGGTGCAATAGTTAAATAGTGCTTTGAGACGATTACAGACATATACAGACGAGGACATTACAAAACATACATGAACATGGACGAACATTTAGACAAAATGGACAGTTACATATTATGTACATATATATTTTTTTGGTCATTTTTAGTCGGTCTGGTCGTTCTGTCCGGTCGAATGGCAGGGCGGTGCAACTCTTCCTTGGGGCTTGTTGGTGAGTGATAGGCCTGATCATTCTCCCTTCCATTTGGTTATTGTTGTCCAGTATGGTGGTTCTGTATCATCTTTATTTTTTGCTTTCATTCCTTTTGTTTGTTGGTTCTCTGAAGGAAGAATCCAGCACCTGAAAATAAAAAAAATAAAAGAGAGTATCTGGTCTTACAGCTAATCTGGGATTATTTCGTCTGAGATAAGGATTCAGTGGAGGGGGGGGGGTGGCGAGAGAGAGAAAAAAATATGAATTAACTTAAATAGAATGAAAGATATAATTAAAATAAATTGGATAGAGTCAAGTAAGAATAGTAGTAGGCAGAAGGTTCAAATAAAGCATCGTATATTTATAAATACATTTTATAATTCTTTAGTTCAAATCCATTAGTAATTACAATCATTGACCTTATAAGGTCCATGTTACAATACAACATTATATGAAATTACATGGATGTACAATCAATCATGATTTAAGTATATAATTGATAATAAATAATAACAATAAGGGTTTTATTTGATTTGTGCAGGAGGGAGCGTTTCCCTCGAGGGGTCATTTTTGCGCACCGTCCTGCACTGTGTTTTTTGATTGATTAGTTAAGTTGCCAGATGGGTTACGCTTCTCTCTAGGAGACATTTTTACGTTCCACCTGGCTTACGCATGTTGTTTACATATGTTTTGTTAAACCTATTTCTTGTATGAAATCCCAGATAAGCTGAGAGGTCCAATATCTGTCTCTTGGTGATGGGGAGCGTAGAGAATTGAGATTAAGTGGTTTTCCCCTTTCAATCAGTTTGTCTATAAGTGGTTGACGTTCTGTTTTTAGATGATTGCAGTTGATTAACAGGTGTGAAGTGGTTGCAATATGTCCACACGGGCATTTGATTGGTGTATAAGTGTAATCTTTGACTACCTCTATTGTTTTGAGCCTCGTGATAAGTTTGCATATTTTGATTGAAGGATGATTGGTGTAGACCTTGTCAACAAGATTGCTGTCTAATTGATAGCGATGTGTGTTTTCTTGTAAGAGACGAGCTTTCCATGCATTTTTAATCTTCTCTTTTGCTATGTTTGCAAATTCCTGACTGCTATAATCTAGACTGTCTATCTCGTTTAGTGACAAACCCTCTTTGGCCAGTTTGTCGGCCTGTTCATTTCCTAAGATGTTTACGTGAGAGGGTATCCATGCTAGGGCCACTTCTCTCCCCCTATTTTGGAATGTTTGAATTATGTCCCTGATTTGATGAATTGTAATCTGCCTGTTTTGCTGGAGTTTGTTTGTATTGATTTGATGCAACTCAGGGAGTCCGACAGGATAACGGTTTTTGGATGTGTCTGCGTAGCTAGCCATTCAAGTGCAGTTTTAATGGCCATCAGTTCTGTGGTGTATACTGAACAGTGTTCAGGTAGTCTTTTCCTGATGTTTAGCTTTTCTTTCGGTTGTGGCTCCCTTCGTGGAATCTTTTGACCCGTATGTGAATATTTTTAGATGGTCAGTCCATCTTGAATCTATTAGTTCCATTGCTAGTGTTTTGGCTTCTTTTGAGTTATTATGTTTGTTTGTGGTTTGACTTAGTTGGGAATTTGTGGTTGGGTTATTTAGTTGCCAAGGAGGTGTATCGGGGAAGGTTTTTGTCTCGATTATTGTGTCTTTTAGTTTGTATTTGTTTAAGATGTCATTTGACATTTGCCCAGATGTTACTGGTCTGGTGTTTTTCCTGAATCCTATTCGTTTAAATTTGTTGAGACAGTTGTATGTTGGACATTGTTGTTTTTGATTTTGCAGCTTGCCCCAATATTTGAGTGAGAGTTCTTCGCGCCTGAGATCAAGTGGGAGCTCTCCCATTTTAAGTAAAAGTGCTATAGTTTTTGTTCCTATGGCTGCCCTAGTCATTAGTCTTATGGCTTTGGATTGAACTTCGCCTGCATTAGCATACGCCAGATATCCGTAGTCGATAACCGAGCGGATGAGTGACCTGTAAATTAGTGAGTCCCTCTGATGTATTTCATCATGTTAAGTGTTTTTGAAGTGCGACTTATTATGTTATCTATATGTTTCCAAGTCAGTTGTCTATCGAATGTCATGTCTAGGAATTTAGCCTCTTTTTTGAATACTATTTTTGTATTGCATTATTTCTGTTACCTCTATTTTTCAAATCATTTTTAGTGAAGCCTGTACCATAACAGGCCCGGGACTGTACAGCGCAGTGGACGCTTACGGCTGGCCCCCGGATCCATTCACTTAATTTGATATTTTACGCATGTTAATCTTACAGGTTTTTGTTTTTCGTGTAGTGCGGTCCTCCTGCACTTACTATTAGTTTTAAGTCAATTATCCTATTACTATCAGTCGGATGGAATAACATTGCTACTGTTTTTCCTTCCGATATTTTGAAGCCCCAATCATTTGCCCATTTAGAGATTGGGTCTAGAGTATGTTGAAGTGTTTTTTTGATGATACCTATAAGTCCTTTGAAGCTTTCCAGAACGAGCTATCGTCTGCGAAAAGCGCCGATTCTACATCCTTCCCCCCATAAGTCGGAATATCATTTATCATTATGTTAAACAGTATCGGGCTTATGACGGATCCTTGCGGCGTTCCATTTTCCATTTTGAATTTGTCGCTTAAACAATTGCCCACTTTTACCCTGATGTGCCTATCCCTGAGAAAATCCTCTATCCATTTGTACATGCGGCCTTTTATTTTTGCTTTGTGGAGTTTGTGCAACAGACCATCAACTCATACTAGGTCAAAGGCTTTGGTCAAATCGACGAAAATTGAGCAGAGGTATTGTTTTGCAGTGGATGTTTTGGAGACATCCTGTTGTAATCTAATGATGTGGTCTACAGTAGACCTGTCGGAGCGGTAGCAACATTGTTTATTTGTGAAGATGTTGTGGCTTTCGCAGTGGTGTTTTAGTCTGTTTGTGATTATTGTTTCTAATGTATTGCACAGGGTAGATGTTAGACTGACTGGTCGATATGATGTTGTTTCATTTTTGTCTTTATTGTGCTTATGCAGGGGGATGACTGAGACAGTCTTCCAGTCTTGCGGAGTTTTGCCTTTTGACCATGAGAGATTAAAGATATCAAGGACTAATGTCAGTGCTTTCTCGGGTAGATTTTTTTAGCATTGAGTATTTAACACAGTCTAGCCCTTCTGCACTGTCAGATTTAGCCCACAATACTTTTTTCAGCCCATCTATACTAATAGGAGTATTGAATTCTAATTCATTGTCTGCGTCTTGGTGCTCTATTTGACATTGGTTTTGTAAGAATTTATTTTCCCTGAAAGTATCATTATGTTGGCTATTGCTGCAGCCGTCTGCATATGTCTGACCTAGTAAGTTTGCTTTGTGCATGTTATTTAATGCCGTTGTGTTTTTGTAAGTTAGTAGAGGTATGTTTTCTTGTACTGCTTTTCTTATGCTTGATATTTTGTTCCATACTGTTTTCATACTTGTTCGATCGTTAAGTGTATTGCAGAAGTGTTGCCAGTTTTCTGTTTTTGCTTGTTGTATTTCTGTGTCTGCCAAAGGATTTGCTTCAAGGTAATCAGACCTAGTTTCTTCGTTCCGCCTACGCTTGTATTTTCGTAGCGCCGATTTCCTGATGTTTACTAGTGTTTGTAATCTATCTGACCACCAAGGTTTGGAGGATTTCCTTGTTGATTCTTTTGATCGGGGGATAGCTTGCTCTGCTAAGCTGATTATGGCCTTGGTGAGGTTTTCCGAAAAGGTGTCTATGTTTTCATGCCTTATTGAATCAAAATCCCAGAGGTTGCATAAATGTTTGTACGTTTTCCAATTTGCCTTTTCTGTTTTCCACCTAGCTTGACACTTGATGTTTTCCGTGTTGATGTTGTAAGCTATGGCGGTATGGATGGCTATGTGATCGCTACCTAGAGTTTCATTTCCTATTCCCCAATTGCAATGTGGAAATAGTCTCGTCGAGACTAATGTTAGGTCTATATGGGTCCCTTTTTTACTTTGTTTGCCTACGAAAGTTGGTTCGCTGTTGTTATCATTGAATAGTAGAAGGTTGCTACCTTCTATATACTCGTACAATTCGTTCCCTTCGCTGTCACTCGTCGGTGAACCCCATGCTGTGTGATGGCAGTTGAAGTCCCCACATATAACTAGGTTGTCTCCCTGAATTTGCCTCAAAACTCTGTCGTAATCAGTTTTTGTTTTGTTTTGGTGCCTGGTGGGTTGTAAACATTTACTATGCTCAAGGTTTGTTTGTTGTCTGTGACTATATTGATTGCCATTATTTTTACTTTGTTTAGTTGATTTATCATTAATCTGCTAAAGGGGATGTTGTTTTTTACATAAATGGCTAACCCGCCCCCTTTTTTCTGACCTGTTATATCTTGTCTTGACATTGTGTATCCTTCTAATGTGATGTCATTGTTTTTGGGATTAAGCCTCGTTTCTTGTATGCACAGTATGTGGGGTTTGTTTTGATAGACATATTGTTTAATTTCTATCAAACGAGACCGCAGCCCATTAACGTTGAGTTGAAAAATATTAATTGGCTTGGCCATTGTGTATAGTATGATTTGTTTTTTAAATTTGTGTTAAATTTGTTCACAGTGTATCCTCATTGTTGCTAACACTACATTTGCGCTTATCTTGATTGATTGGTTCATTTTCTGTAATCATGGAATTAGTGCCATGTCTGAGTGAGTTGTCTTCTTCCTGAATCGATGTTTCTTTTGACCGCTGGTCTTGATTTACTTCGGCTTTTGCGGCCGCCTTTTGAATTTGGAGTGGAGGGTGGGGGCATGTTATTGAGCTCTGATTCTGGGTCCCTCTCTACTTGAGAGGGTTTTCCTTGATTTGGTTTTTTCTTTGGTGTTTGCATGGTTTTGGTGGTTTTTGAAGTATTTGTGACGTATCTCTACATTTCGCTCTTCCTCATCTTTTACTGGTCCTAATTTCGTTAGTTCCCTTCAGAAACGTACAAAATCTCCTACGTTCTTGAATTGGGGGGTAAATGTTTTTTCGTTTGCTTCCTTTTTTGGTTCTTCCCTGCTGGGGGTGATTGATTCTTTTGTCTTGTGGGGGACAGTCTTGTTTGTAACATGTGCTGTTGCCTCTCTGTGCGTAATGCCATGCGTATATTGCATAGTTAACACTGATTTTGTGCTTAAGTATTTGGGGCATTTTGGTGAATTAGCCCCGGGATTCCCTTTGCAGTTCACACATTTGGGCTGTGTGGCTCTGCACTCTTCTGTTTTGTGGGTGTTCCCACATTTGCCGCAGATGGCTTGGCTTTTGCAAAATTTTTCTAAGTGTCCTATTCTTTGACACTTGGTACATCTTTTGACTTTTTGGATGTACGGATGAATGGGTCTCCTTTCGTAGAGCATATATATTATGCCCGGTGGGGTGTTTTTCTTTTTAATGTGTACTGCTCTGATGTGCTTTCCTTGTCTTACGGGATATTGATATAATCCTAAGGGATTATATCCTCCTAGTTTGAGATTGTTTAAGATCTCTTCATCCGTGTAATCTGATGGTATATTATAAATAATGATTCTTTCCGTTTGGTTGTGCTCCAACATGGAGATTTCAACCTTTAAGTTCCCTAGCATTTTGATGTTTGTTGCCAATTGGGCATCTTCAATATTTTGAAACGCTAATCTGGCATTTCCGTTCGATAGGGAGAGCTGCTGTTCCCCATTTCATTCGGATCTCGTCGTCTAACTTGCAGACTTTTGTGGTTTTGAAGGATTTCTCTTCCTTGGGTGAGCATATAAACAATACACTTATATTCCGGCACCGATATTGATGTCAGAGATGAATGCGGCATTTTAGGGGAGTTTATTCAAACTTGTGCAAAACTTCCTGTCATGATGAAAATTAAGTCAAGAGAGAAAAAAAATAGAGGGAGAATAAGCAATAAATACAAAGAAAGGAAAGAAATGGATAAATGGTAATTGGGAGATAGGGGGAGACGAAAATTTGAACGAAACGAAAGTTCGAAGCCTTATTTGAACAACTAAGATTAGCCCGCCCGCTAACTTGAGTTGTTCAGGTGACGAAATTAATTAATATATAATAACACAAAGATAAAGAAGAGAGTGAAATATAACAGTACTTACAGTTTAGAGTAATCCAATAATCCTATAGTCCACTAAGCACAATTAGATGCTAACAGGGCGAACGCTAATTAACAAGTCTTAAATGTTGTTCTTGGTGTTTAACGTCCGCTTCCACCGAAGGTGATATCGCAGACAAGTCTTATTTTTCATTTCCATTATCTTAGCGCACGCGTAGGGGTCTTTGCTGTGGGAGGAAACCGAGTGCACGGAGGAAACCCACGAGGTTGAGAAGGAACCCCTATCTCCATGCCACATACGCTCACACCGGGGATCGAAACCACAGCCGAAAGCCAGAGGTGACCGGCAAGCTAGAGGTCGAAGCGCAGCACTCTAGACCACTAGGCCATCCCAACCCCCAAGTCTTAAATATTTCGTTTCGTTTTTTATAATTTCAATGGCCTACACTACATGAATATCTCATGTTGCGATAGGTCACGTCAGAGGTCATTCGACATTTGATTAACCAATCAGCATTGATGTTACCAGTGGACTACCCACAGTTCCGTGCAAAACACACCTAAAGCCTACCGTAACAGACCGTTTCATTGGCTAATCGCTCACATCATTTAGAACACGTCATGATAATAAGTTTTCCACATCCGAGTGTAGTGAAGACAAGTAAAACGAAATTTTAAACTACATGTACAAAAACGAAACGACTATAATAAGATTATGTGTAATCAACGGCAAGATTTTCAGACAAATATTCGGCCATCTCAGGTCTGTCGTATTGTCTGTTCTAATGGGTTTTCTATTAGTTTTCCGATTTCCCCTCACCGCTAAAAACACCCGAACTCAATTAGAAATCCCCAGGATATGACGATATCCATGCATGTACCCCCCCACCGTGATTAAAATGAAAATATGCTTATTACTGTTTTTCTTTATTTGCATCTTCAGGTTATTTATAAGAGAGATGGCATTTTGGGTGAAATACACGGCGGTTATTGTCCTCACGACGTTTGTTCTACAGGTCTGTGTTTCGTCTCAGATATGTAAGTTTAATTATATCTATATATTTATATATATTCCGTGTCTGACATACATGGATATTATAAAGTATATGAACATGTACATGACGTTTACATTTTGGGTGGGGGCGGGGGCGAAATTTAGTGCGTACGTAAGGTTTGCAGGGGCGTATCCAGGAATTTTTGCAGGTTGATGTTTGCCAGGTTCCTGTTAAGGAAATCTGTCATCATCGACTCTAAATTCCATAGGCATACATACAAATTGAGCTTTTTAAAGAGAGAAATCATTTTGGTACTGATGTAGGATCATATTGTGATTTAATTTCATTGATGCAAGGCATTCAATTTTGTATATGTAGCTGAGCAGGGTGGGGTTTGGACCCCCCCGAACCCCCTCTCTGGATCCGCCCCTGGTTTGTAATTTAGTCAACCGGCGTGTTTCGGGGGGTGGGGGCGAATGTTTAGTGGTTATGTGTTGTATCATAAGGTCTGTAATTGAGTTATCTGGCCTGGTGTTGATCCCCGGCTATATGTGATAACGATCCTCCGCCCAACCCCAACACTGCCAAAGACCCGTAACGTAAACTGTACAATGTCGCGATATTATATTATGTTGAATTAATAAGATGTGTCGTGCTTTAGACAGTCTATTGTTGTTCCACCAACTGACAGCCCTGAACGACAACAGTCTTCTATATTTTAAAGAATCAGTTTTCTGTTTTCGATTCCAGCATGTACACAGAGAGTTGAATGTAAACAACATTTGTCTTGTACACGTGATTTATCCTGTCGGCTATATCCAGGCAACACAACTAGTTGTTCCTGTTTCACACAGGTTAGTATTTTATTTTAAAATCAATGCATTGGATAGAAAATCTGGTTGCGATTTCCCCAGTAATTACTTACACCCCACCCCACCCGCCATCCCTGTCCAACCGCATGGGTTTCCTCCGGTGTTCTCCCACTGCTATAATCTAATATGCACAAGCGAACTTTTGAAATAAAATTGAATCATATATTGGTCTCCGGATGACCTAGTTTGTGTCGAGTGGACGTTAAACCCAATTTCTCTCTATACCCCCCCCCCTTTCGAAATAAAATAAAAACCAAGTACGAACAATCCAAACCATTAGACAAAATTTGAAGTCCTATAAAGAACATATTCCTGAAGCAATGGCCCGAGAAATCCCTCTCTGACCATTGCTGGATTAGCTTCTGATTTTTGAACTTATGCGGGAGTGTGTCTATTCTTCCCGTTCAATCAGAGCTATCACTTGAGTACAGCAACATGGCAGTCCTTCGTTTAATCTGGGTCTTCCCTAAAACTTTGGACAGTGATTTAAGGTATTAAAAACGGTGAAAGTATGTTCGTTTCCAAACAGTATTGTTTACATTTCATTCGACTTGATAGCCTCGTTTGTCACGCAATTAGTTTTACTGCAGTATTCTGCTATGCACGGGTTAATTAGGCATTTTCAACTTCAAATTCAAACGTTTGAAGATCGCCATTGCATGGAGGGGAATGGGAAAACAAGGGAGGTAATTGTGATATTATTTTCTGTGCCAACGACTTTAATCCCTCTGAAATATTGCCCACGATCTTATAATAGTGAGTTGACAACCTTTTGAGCAAAAGACATAGAAATTAATATGTTTTGACTCTCTTAGAAAATATGAAATTATCACTTTAAGGTAGAAGAATAAAATCCTACTCGATGTTTATAAACTTCTGATACACGTTCTTATACCCAGCTGATCAATTACTATGCTTCTTATTTCACAGATTATTCGATGCGGGGATGGCGATTGTACCTGTCCTTTAGGTATATATGGAGAAGGTTGTCAAGAGATAATATCAGGTAAAATTAACATCTTTCTAAACATTTCTAATATAAAGTTACAGATGCTTACGATCTATGCAAAGTTTGTCTTATATAAAAAAAAAAAATGTTAATTTTAAATGAAATTAAATAAGATGCAATAAATTTGCCGTCTTGAGCAAGGAGATAATTTACCCTATTGATGGTAATAACGGTGAGTCAGACGTAAATCGTATACGCCATTTTAACGATAATAAAATGTGCCCAAGGTGATACGTGTCATAGAAGAATGTTTTTATCGTATTTTAACAAAGTTCAGTATTAACACGTGTCATAGAAGAATGTCTTTATTGTATTTTAACAAATTTCAACATTGACATTAGCATGACAGTTCAGCAATATTTCCCTGAATACATCAAATTAGACAGGTCTTTTTTATCCAATCATTGTTTAGATAGTACGGACAACCGAGGTGCCGTGTACACATTGACGTGCACGTGAAAGAACCCCTGACAGTTGGAAGTTAACTTTTGTATCGTTGTCCAGGCACATTTCCCGCATAGTACACTTTAGGTTAAGGCTTATATTGTAATTAAATTAACTCAATTATATAGTAATTAAATTAACTCAATAATGGGGAGAATCTTAAATTGTTATCTTTTTGACAAATATTGTAGAATAAAGGTAATTTTGGGATCGAATGCTATTCCAAACAAACATAACCACAGATTTTCCTTGATAGGTCCTCATTCGTTATCACGCCTAAAAAGTTGTAGATATTTTATTTTGGAACATAGAAGTAGTATGATGAATAAACCTGTTTGTTGAATACAAATTAAAAAGCTATTGAAGGCAGACCTACATACATTATTATAAAACGTCCACTCAACACAAACTAGGTCATTTCGGGACTAACATATGGTTTCAATTTTATTTCAATAATTCGCATGCGGCTGTGGTTTCGAGCCCTGGTGTGAGCGTATGTGGCATGGAGATAGGGGCGCCTTCTCAACCTCGTGGGTTTCCTCCGGGCACTCCAGTTTCCTCCCACTGCTAAAGATCCCTACGCGCAAGCGAATTATTGAAATAAAATTGAAACCATATGTTAGTCCCGAAATGACCTAGTTTGTGATGAGTGGACGTTAAATCCCATTTCTCTCTCTCTCTTGAAGGGATTAAAATAAAACTTCTAACTTCTTACTACTGCTTGACTATAAGAAGTTTTATTTTATATATATATTGTATGTATTTATGTAAATAAAATTCCCGAAAAAATTTTTTAATAGTTATTTTATTTTGGCGGAAAAAATATCTGGCTGATAAATTAAAATGAAAAATTGGCGGAAAAAAAATGGAACCCAGAGTGAGCACTGCCTTCAAGTGCCTGTGGTAACAACTTTGTTATATAATCCATATTATCTTCCATGCTTATAAAATACATTTAAACGGAACAATTATCTTAAATCTCTGAAAAGGACACCAAAAATATGTGAAATCAAAAAGTCATCCATTTTATTAAACATTTTTTTATAAAAGTATTTGCTATGTTTATTGACACTGATATTTACGGAAGCATATAAAGGTCAATCAAATGATTGTAATTACAACCATATGTTAGAATATTTTTTTTCTCATTTGATTGACCCTTATGGACTTCCGTAGATATTGACAGTACCGTATATAACATGTATTATTAACACTGATATTGACAGTATCGTATATAACATTTATTATGTAAACAATAGAAACACGAGGTGACAAGTATAACGACAAGGGCAATAACTCTGTACACAACTCACTATGCATTCAAAGTCATAATGAGTTAAGGCGACCGTATTAATATATCTTATCGAATCCTGTGATTATGCTTTATGTTACAGACCCCTGTGAAGCTGTTACATGTCTGAATGAAGGCCAATGTGTACGAGGCATATGTGAATGCATCTGTGGATATTCTGAACCAGATTGTGGCGGTAAGATTTTCATATAATAAATAATAAAACAAGTAGTAAATAAATACTTTTAATAAAAAATGACGTCATGTTAGTGGTATATTTTATTATATTAAAAGCGACGCCATATTAGTATACGTTTTATTAAAGGCGACGTCAACTTGGTATATGTATTAAAAGTGACGTCATATTAGTATATGTATTAAAGGTGACGTCAAATCGGTACGTGAATTAAAAGTGATATCGATATCATTTATTAGTATACGCATTAAACGTGACGTCATTTTAGTATATTTATTATAGGTGACGTCATAATAGTATACGTATTAACGGTGACGTCAACTTGGTATATGAATAAAAGGTGACGTCATATTAGTATACGTATTAAAGGTGACGTCATATTAGTATATTTTTAAATATCAAATATAGCTTATATTATCAAATAACACACTATTTATGGATAACAATTACTATGCTTTATTTCACTGTGACGTTTCAACAAAATTTCAAAAGTCGTTATAAAGCATATCAACACACTTAAATAATGAAATAATAAATCAAAGAAATCGTTCGTTCGTTCGTGGGGTATTACGTCTGCTTTCACCTTGGGTGATATCGCAGACAAGTGTTTCCTAAGAAACTTGTCGGAAAAAGCCTAAAAGTAGGCTCAGGCCAGCTGGGGATAGAGACGTGAGATTGAATAGATGACCCATTTCGATCTCGTTTCCATGGCAAAGACATGGTACTTTTAAATCAAACACACCAAACCCCTAGATTAATGTTCACTTAATAGTTATTGGCGGGCGACCATACAACACACAACCAATTACACAAGATATATGGTAACGTTGATTTTTGTATATTTCTAGTTGATTCTTGTAACAACAGATGTTTAAACAGCGCAATATGTAACTATGGTATATGTGATTGTCCTCCAATGTTTATTGGGGAAGATTGTGAGACGAGGATAGAACCGGGTAGGTTTATCTGATCAACATTCAGATGTATATTTCCTTTCGGAAGTTTGCGCATGTGGTTATACAAAATATATTTCATTAACCTATTAGTGTTTATGTTTAAAGATGGTATTTGGATATACCTCGGTTGCTTTGTGTTCACTGCAAATAGTCTTTATCATTCAGACAATTGTCCAAGGTCAATGGCTAGATTATCCTGTCTTTTACATTATCGTGAACACAATGTAAGGGGGGTAACTAGCCCTAAAGTAAGATGGCGATACCAATAAAATCAATTTAAGAATTGCTATGTCAGAAAAATAAGTACGAGTAAAGGTATAATTATTTGATGGACTATTAAAATGGGTTCGTCCGTCTGTCTGTCTGTCCTTCTGTCTGTCTGTCTGTCTGTCTGTCCGTCTGTCCGTCACACTTTTTGGGACACAATAACTCTCTTCCTAATTGAGCTAGAATGTTCAAACTTGGTGTATATGCTTATTAGGTCAATGCCTTGATGGAGTTCGAAGATGAGCATTTTCCGCTTACGGTAAGCAGAGATAAGCAATTTGATTGGTTGATGCTTTGGGACACGATAACTTTAGTTCTAATTAAGTGAGAGTGATGAAACTTGGTGTATAGTTTTATTACAGTAATACCTTGACTAAGTTCGATAATGAGCATTTTCTGCTCAGGGTAAGCAGAGTGATAGGCAATTTGATTGGTCGAGACTTTGGAACACAATAACTCTCCTTCTAATTGAGTTAAAATGTTCAAAATTGGTGTGTATGCTTATTAGGCGATGGAGTTCGAAGATGAGCATTTTCTGCTTAGGGTAGGCAGAGAAAAGCAATTTGATTGGTTGATACTTTGGGACAAGATAACTTAGGTTCATCTTGATTGATGATTTTTATGCCAATACAATGACTGCATTCTCATTCAGTAATGGATTCGACAGTAACAGTGTATAGAAACGATTGACTCAGACACAAGGGCCCTTTCCCTTGGCCAGAGGGGCCCTTTTGTCAAGCGAGGGGGCCCTTTTGTCTGCCTTTAGGGTCCCCCTTACTAGGGTACATTTTCATTTTTCTCATCGGTTTTAGCATTTTTCTTTATAAAACACTTTTGGATGACACTTCGTGTACAGTTTGATTGCTTGATACCGACAATCCCAAGCAATCAAACATGGATAAATGCACCTTTATCCAAAATAATTAACTGACATACATAAAAAGAAGTAAAGAAATATTCATGTTGCCACAGCCGGTACGTTGCAGATTTTGGAATGGGAGAGAGAGATAGAAATGGGGTTTAATGTCTACTCGACACAAACTAGGTCATTTCGGGACTAACATGTGGTTAAAGGGGCACTATGTCACATTAGATAATGACCTAGTTTGTGTCAAATGAAGATATTCTATTTATTTTGTAGTTGATTTATGTGAACCGAGTCCATGTATCAACGTAGATGAGACATGTTACTCTGCCGAGGACGGAATCGAATGTCGATGTATTTATATCCAAGATGACAAGAGTAAGTAGATTTAATATAACACAGGCTTTCTTTTTTTAAAGTAGGGGGGGGGGGCTGATGACCAAATGCGCGTTGTATTATAAGGTCTGTCATTGAGTCAGCTGGCGTGGGTTCGATTCTCTACCTGTACGTGCCAATCTGTCCATTTTCGTGGGGTTTTTTTTCTGGTCGTCCGTTTTCCTTCCACTACTATAGACTAATACGCGCCGCAAGCGAATTATTGAGATCAAAAATGAACCATATGTTAGTCCCGAAATGACCTAGTCCAACTTTATTTATGTTAACTCGTAATCTAAATATCTGTGACACTACGGTCCGTGATGCTAGGACTTTCTTGGACTTCACGTTGGGATAACTATTTCCAATGTTCAATAAATCTGGAACACTTTTTACTTTATCTTTTTTATATCTTTATAACATCCATAATATCGGAAACTACACACATAGCTATGACATTAAATATAAGCTAAATATAAGTTCTCTTTCCCAAGCTTGATTCTCTTTACCCCACCATTTCGTGGGAGAAGTTTACTGACGCTACCCCGCAACATCATAATGGCCCTTCCACGACTTAACGGGGTTGTCTATTCCACGTGGTATCTGACTGATGTCCGAACGATGTTTGTTTCCCAGTCTCTCAGCCAAGGAGGCTGTGATGTTCCACCCTCGGGCGCTCTATGATATCTAAATTGAAATTAAACTCGCTCTTTCTTATATAAAGATGATACGTGCGTGAGTCGGATTGGTCAGCTGCCCAGACGCTACCCTGCATTTCAACACGGTGTACATATATGGACATCACCAAGGGCTGCTTATAGGCCCTACAGTATTAAGCCAGGCTGACACTTGCACGATTCCGTGGTACGCATTGGTACGACTCGAGTCGGCACGACACCGTCCGATTTGCGTAAACTCGTCGTGCCAATGCGGGATGTGCGTAAACAATGCGCAAACTATGCGTAAATTCGTCGTGCCAGTTAGTGTCAATGTTGACACTGATGTGCACGACAAAATCGTGGCCAAAAGTCGTGCAAGTGTCAGCCTGGCTTTATACATCAATTTGAAAACAAAAGATTCTAGAGCTATTGAAAAATACTCGAGAAAATGACGGTGCTTTGTTAAAATGTGGATCTTTGTAATTATTGAATGTATTTTCTATTTCCGTAATATTTCATTTTTGTCCTTTTTACTTAACCTTATTTACCTAGACTGGACTATGATAATCATCTTTAAACTTTTAGTCATAAAATATAACACGTCCTTTTAAATTAAATGGTTTCAGTTATAACCTCACCAAATTACCCCGATAATTATCCGATCCTGTTTACTAAGTGCTATCTTATAATTGGTCGACCTGGACAGAATATTACTCTACATGTGGACGCTGATTTTAGCATTGAAGCAACAGTTAGTTGCAACTTTGATTACCTCGAGATTCAGGGCGAAAGGTAATCTGTTATGTTAAATCTATCAATGAAAGCTGGCCCCGTCTTCAGAAAGCATTCTTAGGCTTAAGTTATGAATTTACCCAAAACTGCTTGCCTTATCTTAACTAAAATATAGCCTTTTATAAAACGCCCTCGTTGTATTAAAGTATCAAGTAGTCAAAAAGAAAAAAAAATATGTGCAAAATTTTGTGTTTTTAGATGAGAGATATTTCTCATAAAGAGTGATTGAAAGTTGAGTAAATTCTCAACTTAAGACTGCGAATGCTTTGTGAACTCGGGGCCATGGACCGTCAGGTATATTAACCACGGAAATAACTAGCTCAGTCAAAACAGCAATTGTATTTCATAGAATTGCAACCTGTGTATTCCAGTTCAATTATTAAACATACATTATGCAAGAGTTAAATCTGCCTATTGCACGTCTTTCTTTAGACCTGAAATGTTATCTAAATTATTAATTAGACTTTAATTAACTTATCCAGGCCATAATCAACTCTCCATGTCAACGCTAGTCTGCGATGTTTACTGGATTAGAACCCCATTTACTGCTCAACTTTCATTCATGATTTAATCACGAAATGGATAATCGCGATGAAATTTTGCCCGGGCAGCGGCACTATGATTGTCCTACTCTTATATCGAATTCCAACTGCCAATGGATCTTTTGCGTCCACGCTAATGTATACACGAGACCCAGGTTTGTCGTCCCATCCGAACAACTACACAACTATCCTCGTCAGACCCTCCTTCTTCCGGCACCACTGAGAAGGGAAAACCAGGTGGGAAAATCCCGATGAGCCAATATCAATGTTGTTTTATATTGCATACTGTTTTCTATTGAAATGGGAGTTGAATGGCCGAATGGTTAGCACGCGTGCGCTGTATCATATGGTCTGTCATTGAGAAAACTAGCGGGGTTTCGATTTCCCGGTTGTACGTTGTTCTCTATTTGTATTACCAATGTATAAATGGGGCTTGTAAGCAAGGACGGAGTCAGTTTAGTCAAAACATTTTTTATATTCGACGCCCTTGCTCACTGCCCACGTGACTAGGGAGCAATCATTATTTAAAGTGAACACACCGCGTCACATACGTGACAAGGAGTAGGGTCGCCTGTCCAACCTCGTGGGTTTTCTCCGGGTACTCCAGTTTCCTCCCACTGCTAAAGACCCCTATGCACAAGCGAATTATTGAAATAAAATTGGACCATTTGTTAGTCCCGAAATGACCTAGTATGTGTCGATTGGACGTTAAACCCCATTCTCCCCCTCTCTCTCTCCCTCTCTATCTCTCTCTCTCTCTCGCTCATTTGTCCCATTCGAACAACTATGAAGATTGTTACAAGTGATACTGTTTTGTGTTGAATATATTATAGATATTGTGGATCGGTACCACCAGATACAATCAGAAGACCACCAGGTGACAATACGACTGTACGATTTAAATCAGACATCACCCTAACACGCATGGGTTTTAATTTAACCATTACCTACACAGATGGTATGTTCTAATGGAATCAGACTAGTAATTATTTGCCCATTGACTTCAATGTTAAATGACTTAACATCACAGGCTGTAGCTTTTAGCTCAATATTCCGTTGCTTCCATTCCTTATAGGCACAATGGAGACCACCTTTGGCAATCTTCTCATCATAAATTTGTAGGTGGTTGACCGTTTAGATTTTTTTGCAACGGGGATTTGAAGTTGACTGGGGTGATAACCTCACTTCCGACACAATGATTGCTCTGCAGAAAGACACTTTACACCCCTATCCCTCTGCTATAATATCATCAGTATTACCCAAAACTGCTATGAAATTGCAAATTTTATCACTTTTCTCCAATTCTAGACACAAATATCAATTCAAAATTGCAGGAAGAGGGGAGGAAAAAAATTGAGGGAAAAATTGTCTATTTATAACTCGCACTACATTGACAGTCTTAGTCCTAATGAATGATAATTTTATTCGAGTAGCGCACCCTTCAACCCATCCTCAACATCTCAAGTGATTTCATTCCGTTCTATTCCATATAAATCATTTAGTATATATACACAAGAATATGGTTATCTACCCTTATAAAAACGAAGGCGAAACGACTGGTTGGTAAACTGGGTTTTCTTTTGGTTTTTGTTGGTTCGTAGATTTTATCTACAGTCAAGACCAGGGCAGATAACTTGAAATCGTGGAAATCCTATGGATTAACTCAGGGTATAGTCGAGTAGAACGGAATAAGAGCACTGTAGATATCGAGGATTGCTTCAACCGTATGGAGCGGAATGTTCGCCATACTTCTTATTCCTAACCTAGTACTGAATATGTTCAATTGCTTCGACTGTCGTCTGCCCATTTTGGGGTGGGGCGACCGAATGATAAGCACGTGCGCGGTATATCATAAAGCATGCCATTGAAACTGAATCCCCGGTTGTGCGTGACAAGAAGTTGGATCGCTTGTACAACCTCGTGGGTTTTCCATGGGTCCCCCGGTTTCCTCCCACTGCTAAAGATCCCTAGGCGCAAGCGAATTATTGAAATAGAATTAAACCATATGTTAGACCCGGAAATGTACACACGTAGAAATGCTAATTTATGACTAAAGATACATTATGGGAGATTAGATAAAGAGCTGGTAGTTCCCACTATAATAGATAACAACCAGATAATGCAAGACAATTCTTGACACTTGATCCACTCTGAACAGAGGAGAATTTAGCGATTGAAATTTCGGCGTAGCCTCGAACATCATTACTAATGTCGGCACAATAAATAACATAGTCTCGATTATCCATTTCATGATTAAATCATGAGCAGCAAATCAGATCCAAATCCAGTAAATATTGCATGCTAGCGATGGCATCAACAGTTGATTGTGGTGTGGATAAGTTGATTAATGTGTCTAATTAACACTTTATGTAACATGTCATGCCTCAAGAAAGCCCAGGCCCCCGGTTCACTGTTCACAAAGCATTCTCAGACTTAAGTTAAGAATTTACTCAAAACTGCTTGTTTTATTTCAACTACAATATAGCCCCTTTATAAAGCGCTTGTTGTTTTAGCGTACCAAATACATCAATAAGAAACTAGTTGCGAAGTTCTGTGTTTCTGGGTCAAAGATTTTTTCTTATAAACAGGGTTTGAAAGTTGAGTAAATTCTCAACTTAAGTCTGAGAATGCTTCATGAACTCGGGGCCTGCAATAGGAAGATTTAACTGTTACATAATGTATGTTTAAATTAGCATTTTTACATGTGTAAACACCTGGTATAGACAAGTAGACAATAACAACAACTAATAGACATTACTTTGTGTTGATCAGATCATGCATAAATAGAAATTATACAATATTTGAGAAAAAGCTGGGGAGTAAAAATAAAAACTTGCCAGAAATACAATAATTCGAATTACCCTTTGTTTTTGCTTTTTGTCTGTTTTCAGTTGTGAGGAGCGGGATCCCCAACCACCGGATGGTGTAATATATTCGTCATTTAACTGTAGACATCACCAACGGAATTGGGTTATATTAACACCGTAATAGAAATTACCCATTTACCCGTTTAAATAACTAAATAACGATACTAAACCGCGCCAATAAGCAGGCCATCATTTATATTTTTCTAAATCACGCTAAATTGGACTCAGACTGATTTAATTAAGAGAATACAATCAAATTATGGACGGTCGATAATAAGCGGGGCTTAAGTGGGGGGCAGACGAGCGTATTTTTTCGCCCGATCGCGGCGATTTTTAAAATCGCTCGAAAAATACGCCCGTGTGCCCCATCAGGACGACGACGATTCTGATCGCCGAATCATTCGACCGATCAATCGCTCGTATCTAGCATGTTAGATATTTTCGGCCGAATATTTTTCGCCGGCGATTAAATTCGCTCATCTGTCCGTGTCATGCGTATATTTCGGGCGATTCATTTTTATAAGCCAATCATCGACATTGTTGATATCACATGATCTCAAAATGGCTGCCATTTCGTACTCCTCACGTGATGGACAACGTGATCGACATAATTACTCGTACGCTTTCTAGACGATCGCTACGTGTGCCCGTTCGTTATCGGCCGTAAACAAAATCGCTGGAGAATTTCAATCGCCGCAATCGGTCGGAAAAATATGCTCGTCTGTCCATGCCATTACATCTGACTAAAAAGAGGGGGGGGGGGGGGGGGTGGGTGGATGGCCAAATGGTTGCAACGTGCGTACTGTATCATATAAAGCCTTTTATTGAGTCAACTGGCGTGGTGTCGAATCTCCGGTTGTACGTGATAAGGAGTAGGGTCGCCTCCGGGTACTCCGGTTTCCTCCCACTGCTAAAGACCCCTTCGCACAAGGGGATTATTGAAATACAATTAAACCATATGTTAGTCCCGAAATGACCTAGTTTGTGTCTGTTGGACTTTAAACCCCAATATAAATGGCTGACCAAGCTAACGTTTACTGTTAGTCACTGACGTTGCTGCCCGGGACTGGTGACGAAAGGCCTACCAAGCGAGGGTACCATTGCTATTGCGAATATTACTTGATAATCGGGAATAGTGTGTAGAGTTATCGTCTGTCAATCAAACGATCGGCAATTCTCGTATTCGGTGCAGACACAATCGATCCCTATTTTTAGTTCAAACTTCCAATAGTGACATCTACGTTCAGAATAAAGTAATTTGATTGCTATTTTCAATATTTTCTTTTCTGTCATCTATTTTGCATTATTATGACAAAAATGGCCAATTCGTTGTTAAACTCTTAACTAGCCTATATTTAAGGTTTTAGACTTCATATGTTAGACGTTAGCCATTTTTGCTACTTTATCCATGCGGTTAGTTTTTATAGATTGATTAACAATACTTTAAGCCTTTTGATATTTTACATATTGTAATTTTAAACATTATATATTCTTTGCGGAATTTAATTCATTAGGTAATTTTAAAGCATTGTATTTATTTATATAAGCTCCGGTTTGTTTTCGTATTCCTTCATTAAATGTTGTATCAAATATAGTATGTACATATATATTAAATAAATCCCCGCAATCACGTTCAAATCATTTGATTTGTTATTATTTCTAAAGAGAAAAGTATTTATCGGGTATAATATATGGAAAGTAGAAGTATCCAATCTTACTTGAAAAAATTCTGTGTTCCCCGAAAAACAGTCATGTTTTGAGAATGATTTTAGCAACATTTTGATACATTAATTGGTTTGAATATGCTGTAGTCCAAATACATCATATAATCACCTAGTTAGTACACAGGAACATATCTTTAAATGGCGATTCATTGGACGAAACATTTTGATACGTTATTGTTGATACGGATTCAAAATACATGTACGTAATACCTCTCTTTGATTTGTGTTGATTCATCAATTTTAAGTTTATATTATCATGCAGTGGTGTCAGGCATTGATATTATTTTATTGATTCAGAAATTTTAGACCCGACACTTTTAAAAACAAATAAGAAGGGGAGGGAAGAATTTACTCCTGAACCATTCCATTGAGCGTATGACACTGTAAGAGTGTGTTCACACTCGCTGAAGGCAATAGTCTGCATATTTGAAATCATTTAGGCCGTGATCCCATTATCGATGATGCCGAACGGAGAAAAAGTATATACGATAAGGTCAATAAGATCTCCATTCGCACCCAAAAAAAAAAGGTTCTCCCACCACAATTGGAGTGACGCGCTAACACCAATACCGTGATTTGAAAGCTTTTAGCACGATTTTTAAATCCTTAAAACTTCGGAGCTGCCTGGTCGTTCGGATGAGACGTAAAACATTTGAAGAATCTGTTCGGGCAAAATTTAGCCCAGTCGGAGCAGAACAATAAGGCGCTAAACCCCATTTTATGGCTAGAATATATAGGAATGAAATTGGTTTTAATTTTTCCACCGCAATAGAAAAGACTACACTGTAGTTTATTTATTTGTCCCGAATTTCTGTGGCCGCCTTGTCCGAATGTATGGTCACCAAGGAGTAGTTTATCAAGTGTCTATAATTGTAAAAATCCGAGGCGGTTTTTGTGTTACCGCTCTTTAATAATTGATCAATATGCAGCCAAACATAACGACCTCAGTTGACGACAAGAACGGCTTCTCTACACACGATATAACAATGACAACCCGCCATTACCGTCACACCAACAGCTTACTATATATAATCACAGCGCTTGTTGTAACCATTGAACCTCGGTCAGCTTTAACTATATAGATATAAAAGTCACGTGACGAGCTTCTATTATAAACGCTAGGTAAATAATAGTCCAAGCCAGCGGTGTCCCTTTTTATTACGTATATACGTATCCTGATCACAGTGTCATCTTGGTGAATACCTGTGTTGAGGTCGGGAGAGTGTGAAGATCATCAGAAGGTTTAATAAATACGCTGTGATGGATCTATAACATTAATGTAAGTAATAGGGAACTTTTAAATATATAAACCCCTACAAACAGGGTCATCTTTATATAACATGAACCTTGAAAATCACAAGTATATCAACATACGAGACTCCATTAATTATAGTACGGGGTTACTATTTGTAACGTTTCAATACTCTTACAGGTATCGCTATCAAGTGGTATGATCATTCTTTCTAAATGTCATTGAAGGATAGGCTCAATACATCCTGATTGGCACTGACGTGTCATTAAACAACATTTCATTCAAGCATTATTCAATGATAGTGTTTATTGACAGCAAGTCATATATAGAATAGCATGGAGCCTCTGAGTTCGTCGGTCCCCCGGTGCAGCTGTAGCCTATATCGTGCCCATGTGTTATAACGACACTGTCTATGAATACAGTTATCTCTGCTATCTTGTCAGTCGAACATGCTAACAGGTCAGTTCACTCATATGCAAATATATGTTAATACATGACACAAAACATTGTTTTCATTGTGTCAAAAATAACATATGACAGTAGCTAGATCTTACATTGGGGCCTCCATCTGAACATTTCACGCCCCATTGCAATAACAGTGACGAGATATATCCTGACCAGTGTTCGTCACAAATAAAATTGGTAGCAAGATAGATTTATTTGTCATACTTTTGAGAAGGGGGCACTTTTAGTCAAACTGTATCAGGTGAAAGATACAGTGTGCCTAACACGTCTCAGAATGTTTTGTTTTACAGTTTTTGTATTTACTGCGTCGTGTTGTTGTGTCCGAGGGAATGAGTGGCTGTTCTTTCCGGGGGGATGTTGTTGTTCTGTCGGAGGTAGGATGTGGTTGTTCTGTCGGGGGGGGGGGGGTAGGATGTGGCTGTTCTTTCCGGGGAGCATGTGGATGTTCTGTCGGAGGTAGGGTGTGGTTTTTCTGTCGGAGATAGGATGTGATTGTCCTCTCCTACGAATTTTGTGGTTGGGGTACATGGAACACCACGTGTGGCACATTATCTAGTTACATCCACTGACTATTACAGAACTAACTAATTCATTTGGTCGACGTTTCGAAGAGTATTCTTTTAACATTTTTAAGCAGGTTGATGATGTTCAAAGGTCTATTCTCTTACAGTTGATAAGCAATTGAGTCAGTGACGTTTTGAAAAATATTCTTCTGGTGGTCCCAAGCACTTGATTGACGTTTCGGCGTGTATTCTCTCAGAGTTGACGTCTTGGGAAGTATTCTCTTTACGTGTTCAAGTACGTATAACTAATAATGCCAATTTTAAATTTGATAAAGTCATAGTAATTTAAATCATTCTTAAAACTCTGTAATTGAATCATGAACATGTTTTGAGTAATGAATTACATTTATTTAAAGGAACGACATCGTCGATTTTTGTTTAAACAAAGCGTTGGATTGGGTTGTTCTGTACAGCAGGCACTGGGTTGTGCTGATGTGTTATATGATGGGATAAACTTTGCTGTTCGGGTGCGTTATAGAGTGGGTTGAATCGATGTGTTCTGGTGTGTTACATGATCCGGTGAATTGAGTTGTTCTGATGTGTTCTGGGGTGAATCGGTGTGAATACATTGGATTGTTCTAATGTTTTTTATGTATGAGATGCACTGGGTTATTCTGATGTGTTATATGATGGGGTGAATTGAGTTGTTCTGGTGTGTTACATGCTGGGGTGAATTGAGTTGTTCGTGTGGACGACTTAACCAGGTTTTTCGTGTGGATGACTTTGCTTGTGGACGACTTGACTGGCATTCAAGTTGTTCTGGTGTGTTACGGGATGAATTGACGGGTGTGGACGACTTAACCAGGTTTTTCGTGTGGACGACTTTGCTTGTGGACGACTTGACTGGCATTCAAGTTGTTCTGGTGTGTTACGGGATGAATCAGTGTGTATAATTATAAAATACACTGGATAGTTCTGATGTGTTATGGAATGAATTGACGTGTTCTGATGTGCTACAAGTAGGAGATACACTGGATTTTAATGCTGTGTTATACGGTGGGATAAATTAGATTGTTTTCGTGTTTTATAGGATGGGATGAATTGAGTTACGTTTTCATTTCGATATATTCCAATATATTTACTGATGTTCATTGTTAGTTTCTATGTAGATATAACATTTTGATTGTTCAAAGTTAATTCGGTAATATATAAAATATCACCTAATTCATTCATAGATGTAAGTGGATTCAAGCACATCAGCATTTGACCTAAAAGTTCACGTAGTTTGACTTCGACATCAGGTCAGTTGTCACATTTATCTTTTTCTGTCATAACGTATAGCTTTTTTTTTTGTTTTTTTTTTTTTGTTTTGTATTTTTTGCTTACTGTCAAGGTTGTTCATTTGATTTATCCCAGTGGGGGAAGAACGATGGGACGTTACATCCATTTTATTTCATTTCATTTTCTTCATTCTGATTTAAATTAAATTATAATTAGAAGTCGGTAGTTTTATACAATGGAAGAATATGGATTCTCTTGAAAATAGATTTATTTAATATCAGGTAGAATAATAGATTACCTTGACAATAGACTATATTTCATATTAGGTAAAAGTACAACAAAATATATTTAAGTATATAAAAGATAATATGGCATTTCTTTTTCTGCCTTATGAGTATGGTATGGTGAATGTTTTACCTGGGCGTATTTCTTATTGATAAATATATCTACGTTCATATATGCCAGATAAAATATGCGATTATTTATATTACAGGACATAAATTGAATTGGGGGGTCACGGTGGCAAAGTGGATAAGGCGCTGGTTCGCTAGCCTGGAGGTCGGGTGTTCGATCCCTGCATTGGCCGAGAAAGTTCATCTCGATTTTCCGGCGTTATTTCTCCTTGTCAGTGATGCAGAAGGAGGGCCTGGCAAGGACAGCTGCCTAGTCGTTCGGATGGGACGAAAAACCGAGGTCCCGTGTACACATTGGAGTGCACGTAAAAGATCCCTTGGTAGTTGGAATTTGATATAAGAGTAGGCCGTAGCGCCGATGCCCGGGTAAAATTTCCCTCATAGCACACTGTATGGCGTATGCCTGTCTTCATTAGCCCAGGTTAGGTGCAAAAGAGTAGGACGTTAAACACCATTTCGTTCATTCATAAACTGAATTATATTCAAACTACTGCATCGGTGACTGTGTAAGTGACCTTCGACCTAGTCTTTCAGAGTCAATCCATTCGTTCTGTAGTTACGGGTATGATGTACATGCACCATACAGGGTTATGTGTACTCCTTCAACAATATCGGGATCGAACTCGGGACCACCTCGCAAGTGCGCCAATGACATAATCATCGAGATCGAAGCCAAATTCATCTTCGTCTGGTCGTGCGAGTGGGGGAATGAGACCTCTTAAGTGAAACCCCATTTTATTTAATCTCTCTTCATTTGCATTCGGTATTGAATGCGTCCCATATCTTGACACTCAATCTCTATATATATATATTTATCGGCATCGAATGCGTCCCATATCTTGGAGAGACGTGACACTCAATATATTTATTTACAGGATATGACGCCTTGATAGATAGAAACTTTAAAAATATCCTAAAGTTCAAGTGTATAATATATGGCAAGATAGTATTCGTGTAATCATTGGCATGAGATGGGGTTTAACGTCCTAATGTTCTGCCCACGCCATGACTATGAGGAACATTTAGCCTCGGTGTTTCGTCCTATCCGAACGACTATACACTGCCCCTTACCGTGTAATCCTAGTCCCAGCACCAATAAAGTTTATAACACATGAGAATTTTTGTTGTGCGGAACAAGCTGTCCCAAATACCCCATACCTTCCTCAGAGTCTAGTCATTCATTTGGTACAAAATCAGGGGCGGATCCAGGATTTTCAGAAAATGGGAGCGTGCTGCACCCACTTGAGAGTGCGAAGCCCGGTCCGTGATTTTTGTGTGGAAAACATGCCCACGAGGACTAATTTCATACTAGTACTGTAAACTACGATTTCCAACATAAACTATTTTTGTTCTCCTTTCCAACGAGAATATTTGGAGCTAAAAATTATTCACCACCTCAAAAAAAGAGGGGCGTGCGCCGGATGCGCCCCGTCTGGATCCGCGCCTTAAAATACTTTAAACCTTATTACATTTTTTCATTTCTTTTTTTTATTTCAATTTCAAAGGGAGGTAATTGTGTTATTATTTCCGATGTGAAAGATGTTTCAGTGTGGAAAATAATGCCTATGGTTGTATAATAGTGAGTTGACAACCTATTGAGCAAAAGACATAGAAATAAATATGTTTTGACTTTCTTAGAAAATATGAAATTCCCGCTATAAAGATACAATAAAGATATAATAAAGACATAATAAAGATATAATGACGATAATCAGTTGTAGAAACCTGTATATTATGTAATATATTTAAAACCAGGTAAATTATGACCCAACACTGACTAATATAATCTATGTTAGAGAACAAAGTCTATCGGACCTATCACAATTTATATAATAATAATCACAGTGTTGTCGAATAGAACTCAAACATTACTGAAATTAAAGGAACATGCTCTCTCTGGGGTAAACAGAAACAAAGGTTATTTTGAGACTAACATGTTGATATCTGTATCACGAATCGAAAAGAAAACAGTAAGCAGTCGCATTAAATAAATCTTAAATTGTTTTTGTATTAGAATTAATAAACAGAATCATTGTTGAAACTTTGCAATTATAACATTTAGGTCCATGGTGGCTAAGCCGGAATAACGTAGGCTCGCTAGCCTGGGGGTCACGGGTTCGATCCCTGTGTTGTCCGATAGAGTTCATCGGATTATCCGGTGTGGTTTCACCTTGTCAGTGTTGCAGGACGGGGGGTCTGGCATAGTCGTTTTGATAGGACGAAAACGGAGGTACCGTCCAAACATTGGTGGAAACGCAAAAGATCCCTTGGAAGTTGGAATTCGATATAAGATTACGTCATAGTGTACGTTAAACTCCATTTCTCTCTCTGTCGCTAACTCTGCATGCAATATCTTGGGCCACACGTGGATTCGAGATAAACGTTACGAACCGTGAATTCGAGATAAACGTTACGAACCGCCCACTTGAGACACGAAACTGTTAATATTAATCTCACATAGTGTTCCGTCCGTAAATAAAAACATAGATTATAATATAAAAATTGACAAATAATATTAGTTCGTCTTGCGTTTGTTCTTAACACCTTGGTTCAAATCAACTCGAAGTGCAACAAAATTTATCCTTTTCTTTATTAAACGAAAACTGCTGGACATTTTTCTTGGTGGCCTTTCCGGGGCCTTAACGTGATGTATATTGGGAGAAGTTTCACCATTAAGGATATCGATAAATAAAATACAACTTAGAGATAGTTCATTATTGTGAGTTTTTATTTGATCAAATTTTAGAGTATTTTTTTTAGAATAAAATATGTTTATTGTATTGTTTTGAACTACTATTATCGAAAACACGAGACGTGTAATTATTTTTTTCAAGATTTTATTCTTTTTAAACTGGAAATTCAACTTGAATAAAAACTAATGTGTCAGAACGTTAATACGCACGACCAAACAGCTCTTTATTCAATGTTCTAAATTCTTAGTTTTTAATCCATAGTCTTTAATTCTTCATTTGTCGGTGATTGAATCTTAGACCTACCCTCGATCATCATTACTACAGTCGATACGATAAAAAAACCCATAGTCTAGATTATCCATTTTTGAATATTCCATGAGTGTTGCTCAGCATATCGGATTCAAGTCCAGTACATATCGCAGGCTAGCGTTGACATCGAGTGTTGATTATGGTCTAGATAAGTTCATTTCAATTAACTTGTCAATGTCTAATTTTAATTGATTTAGATTAACATACCACGCCTAAAGAAAGACTTTGCAATAGGTAGATTTAGATCTTGCATAATGTAGGTTTAAAGGTTAATCATTTAACGGTTACAGATGAAGCTTTTGTATAATACATGTTTAAGGAATAAAGATTGTTAACCACCGAGTCCCGAAGTGACCTAGTTTGTGTTGAGTGGATGTTACCCCCCTCTCTCTCTCTCCCTCTCTCTCTCCCTCCCTCTCTTTAACAGTTACAATATGTTAGTCCCGAAGTAACCTAGTTTGTGTCGAGTGGACGTTAACACCGCCCCCCCTCTAGTCTCTCTCTCTCTCTCTCTCTCTCCCTCCCTCCCTCTCTTTAACAGTTACAATATGTTAGTCCCGAAGTAACCTAGTTTGTGTCGAGTGGACGTTAACACCGCCCCCCCCCACCTCTAGTCTCTCTCTCTCCCACTCTCTCTCTCTCTCTCTCTCCCTCCCTCCCTCTCTTTAACAGTTACAATATGTTAGTCCCGAAGTAACCTAGTTTGTGTCGAGTGGACGTTAACACCGCCCCTCCCCCTCTAGTCTCTCTCTCCCTCTCTCTCTCTCTCCCTCTCTCTCTCTCTCACTCTCTCCCTCTCTCTCTCTCTTCCTCTCCCCCTCTCGCTCTCTCTTGTTTACCACCTGTATCTAGAGTATTTACCGCCAATTGTTCGTATTGATCTGTATAGCTGAAGTATACGGTTAGTCCATAAACTTGAATACAGACTAAAAAAGGCTATGGCTGAATTTAATCGATAAAGTTACTATAATCTACTACCAATCGACATGTTCTCGGAGTGTGAGACCCGATACGATGTCACCGACGACAAATCGAACTTTTGCAAAATATTATCGTAAGTCTTGACATATTGAGTTATCAAGTCTGTTTCTATATACAGAATATAACACCCAGTAGTTTTATTTAGAGCAAGGTAAACACAATGCTATAGAAATCCATGTATGGAAGCCTTGATCGTCACGGGCTCGGTTATTATTTCAGTTTTATTCTAGGTCAGAGAATAATATATCATTATATGCATCCCTGAATCAATCAATATGCGTAGTTATAGTAAAACAAGTTATCTTGATCCAGGTTTGGGTTAGTTTTATCTTGTCTTTTGTTTTTCTTTATTCTGTTAGAAGAGATAAAGCACACCGGATACGGTGTAAGTGACATTATGACGGCTACATACACGTGAGTGGCATTAAGCTATTTTCTTAAACATGAAAACCTGCATAAAACAGAGCTGTAAATTAACAAAAGTGAGAATCTGTATGTGTGTGTGTGTGTGTTCTTGTGTGTGGCGGGGGAGGGGGGGGGGGCTTTTTTGACTTTTGGATGAATGAATCTACAAGAATGTTTGGATTACAGTAGAGAATATTTGAAGGAGACTAAGTGCCGCGCTTTGCGTCACGAGTTAACGTTCGTCATTGCTTTTGCATCCCCTTCATAATTTTCGTCTCGTATCAAATGGAAAGAGCCACGTGGTTTCATTGTGGTTTTCAGCTTCATTGACACGGCATTGCTATCTCTGTTCAAAAATTATTGAAGGTGTGAAAGCATGTTCCTCACAACTCCGCCCGGCGGGGTGGGGGCAACCGAAACTCCCAACGAAATTAATATTCGGGTTTTTGTGGGTCCATACAAAATCAACCTTTACCACACCTCTTAGTTACAAGTTTTCTATATGCTACTTCCACTTTGTATAAAGCAATCAACCCAACGATTATTGGGTTTAATGTTATGGACGATCAAAGAGACGAGAATTAACATTAAAGGTAATAGTTAAATCTATTGTGACCCGAGGCATGTATAAAGTGTAGTCTAGATTAAGTTGTGACAAGAACTACCAGTGTGTAACATGTCAAGGCTGTATCTTTATCCCTGAGTTAAACCATTGACCGTTATGTAAAGGTTATTGGTGTTTACTCCACGGATGAAATAATGACGTCACAAATATCTGTACACTCAGTTCGTCCAGGCTTAGTTCAATATGTAGTCCAGTTACGTCATTTATCGCGCACCACCATCTTCGCAAACCCTTCGATTCCTTTTCAGTACGAACGTCAACGAAGACACATTTGTTTGGACAGCGGTGTTTCCGCTTAATCAATGCAGCTTACACGAGTACGTAAATTTCTACACCGCTGTATCATAAGCTCTGTCATTGAGTCAACTGGGTTGGTTTCGATTCACTGGTTGTACGTGACAAGCAGTAGGATCGCGTGTCCAACCCCTTGGATTTTCTCCGTGTCGTGTCCCCCGCCCCACCCACCCCACCCCCATTGCAAAAAAAAACAAACCAACCACTCTACGCGCAAGCTAATTAATAAAATAATATTGAGAGAGAGAGAGAGAAATGGTGTTTAACGTCCACTCGACTAAAACTAGGTCATTTCAGGACTAACATATGATTTAATTTTATTTCAATAATACGCTTGCGCGTAGGAGTCTTTAGCAGTGGGAGGAAACCGGAGTGCCCGGAGGAAACCCACGAGGTTGAGAAGGCGCCCATATCTCCATGCCACATTATACGCTCACACCAGCGCTCGAAACCACAGCCGCAAGCCCGAGGTGACCGGTCAGCTAGAGGTCGAAGCGCGGCACTCTAGTCCACTAGGCCATCCCAACCCCCCTGAAATAATATTGAACCATTTGTTAGTCCCAAAATGACCTAGTTTGTGTCAAGTGGATGATACCCCTCATCTCTCTCTCTCCCTCTCTTTCTCTCTCTCCTTTGCTTTCCGTCCTGTCTCTTCCTCGATTTCTCTCGCCCTCCATCTCTCTATAGAATTTGTTGGTTATGGGGACTGTCTGATTTCTCATCATATTATAAATATTTCAATTCTGTTTTCAGAAACGAAAGGTTGTATATAAAACAAGCACCTGTGCTACAAACAACAAAACAACATGAATTGGTTACGGCAAACATTTAAATATTTTGGCTGGTTTACATCTTCAGACGAACAGCCGTTGAAAGACGATTTTCACCGGCGAAACATTGGTGCTTATAGCGAGGAAAACTTATCCCAAAAAACGCCAGAAAATGTAGAAACGATAAAAACATTTGCTAAAAAGTATCCGTTAAATACCAGGGAACAATCGGGGGAAGTGTCATCGGCTCCTGCCGGAAATTCTCCGAGAAGAACAGAGGGTACGAAAGGAGAAATCAGAGCAATACAACGTGATCCGTTAATAAACGAACCAAGTGATATTTTAATAGGCAGGACTCGACTTGATGAGGTAGATTTACACGGTGATACGATTGATCTTATAGACTCTTGTGAATTGACTGAAAATAAACCCACGGAGGTAGAGGTGACGGAAAAACAAGAGAAAAAGAAATCAAAACGTGCTAAAAAGGTAGGTGAGAGTGTGCAATGGGGTTTAACGTCCAATGGGTCACACCGGCACTATCGCATGGTTCAATTTCATTTTTATAATTCGCTTGCGCGCAGGGATCTTTAGCAGTTGGAGCAATTCGGAGGACCTGGAAAAACCCACGACATTGGAAAAGCGATTGCCCGAACAGCGGCGTTCGCGAACTCTTTTACATCGACTACCAGCTGCTTAGAGTTTTTGTTATTGCACTTGACTCAAACAAGGTCGTTCTGGGACTGCGATTGCACGTAGGGCTTTTTAGCAGTGAGATGAAAACCCATGAAAACCGATGAAAATGGGGTAACAACTCTTCTACTTACCACATTCACTCGTGTGATCGCAAAAACGCCCCTTGACTCACCGACCTAATTATCCTATTTATTTTTAATATTTCAGGTACGGAAGCGAGTACGATGGGTTGTAAGAAGGAGTTGGAAATGGATAAAACGAGGCTGGTCAGGGTATGCGCCAGGAGTTTCGTCAGGATTAATGTACTGTGCTAATGCCCCGGCAACCATATTTAACATATATAACAATAAATAAACAAAAATCTTGGATAATTCAAGGGTAATCTGTTGAGAGAACAATCGTTATATATGTCAAACGTAACCTTGTGCTGCGCCCTGACGCATGCACGAAAATCAACGAAAACTTATTAATGTTATTATACAAGCAGCAAAATATTACAGATTTAATACATTATGCCGCTTTCATATTGCCACTAAACAACTGGTTAAACTGGACACAACAATATTCAAGTTACGAATATCCAGTAGAATCTTTTCATATTGCCAACAAACAACAGACTACAATGGACACAATCTGTTGTGGTAACTATCATAATTGAAATGCTAGGACAATAAAAAAAAAAGATTGGCGCTTTTGTTCGGAACGTCCAACACCAAATCTATCCCACAATGCGTAACTATTAGCTTGACAGCATACGATATTCAAATAGATGATTTGTTAAATATAAGACTCATTTTGCTTTTGCCGCTTAAATACCAAATTCTTACGGCTTAATCCACGCTAATATGTGCGCAGATTTGTTAATATTGAATTAAGAAAACAAAATCAAAATCTCAACGCTAGGTAATGTTCCGACTTGGATTTAATTAGATTTATGACAGGCCTGTAAATACATTTACGTGGGCAACACACTGGCACCAGGCTTATTACATAACCAGCAGTAACGATGTATCTTTTATAATACTGAAAGGTATTGAACCAATGTTGGACCGGTATTCAGATTCGGGATTCAAAATCATTAAGGTCCCCGTCAGACCGAGTTGCCATCCTTACCGCCGCTGCTGCGACCGCACGGCGACCTGAAAACGCATAAGGACACCGGTGATCGTCCCAAAAATATTAAAAACTTGAAAAAAGTCGCGTTCTCACAGCTTTGTAGGTCCGGATCGCATAAGCTTGGCGTTTGTTATGAGCATGTTCAAAATGACACGACGGTCATTGGCGAGCATGGAGACCACAGCACGTTATCTGGAGTTTCCACCCCGTTTTTAACACGTTGATGACGAGCTTGACAATTTTCCTTTGCCGTAGCAGCACATGTAGCGATTGAGGAATCTTGATAAGGATAACCGGATCCTTGTCGGAAAGTCGTGCTCTTAAGATAAAGCCAGAGATTAATGTCTCATAAAATTGTTTTATGCTTAGAGATTCATATTTTACCATATTGCAAGTGACTCCTACAGTGCTAGAAACACGCATCAAGAATTTAAGTTAGCTATGGATCAGCGTTTTGTTCTGTATCAACGTTATGTTTTTAAAGATAGCTATGGATATGCGTTATATTATTCGGGATGATTTGTTACTATCATACTTTATATTCACTATGCGTATTAATCGAGATAATTAAACAGATTAAGCGACAATATTCTCGACATCATGTTCAATGTTAATCTTACATTAAACGATATATTGGTTGCCATCTAATTTTGATCTAGCTACCCTTGGTAATAGTTGGATTATTGTGTTATTGTATGATACCCTGCCAACACTTACATTGAAATTACTAAACTCTTCCTCAGTGGTAATTCTCTTGCCGCTGTATAAGATGACTGGCCTTCAAATGTCGAGATTGGCCACGACTGCCAATAAAATAGAATCTGTTTTTACCAGCGGCAGCTAACTCTATTGAACCTAGAGGAAAGTCATGTCTTCCTCACTATTTATATAACTGCTAGTCAGTATTAAATTTGCTTGCCAGAAACAACGATGTATTTTTTGTATGATGTTTTTCTATTGTCCATTCTTAAATAAAATGCTTCAATGAAATCTTTGACTTTATTTATTAAAAAAAGTTATTTGTTTGAAAACTGCACTCCCTGTCCCATGACTATAAAACCTTCATATTAAACCCATGTTTCAGTCTCTGTTGGCTGCAGAAAGTTCAGCGTCCTGCTTGTTCTGCAACAACCGGGCTAATGAGGAATAGTTTATAATTGTCGGGGATCTTTAACGTACTACCCACACACGAGATAATTATTGAAACAAAATATGATTAAATGTTAGCGCCAAGATGATATAATTTGTGTCGAGTGCACATAAAGCTCCAGGGTCCGTATTCAAAGGATAACTTAAGTCTAAGATAGCCACTTAACTACTAGATTTCACTTAAATATACGTAACTTCCTGTGAGTTAAGGGTAAGTGTTATTCAAAGGCAATGTTAAGCATCAAATTTTACCTTAAAAATAAGCTGCCTTAACTTTTAAGTGTCTATCCTTTTAGCGGGATTCAAAGGCTAATTTAAGTGAGAAAAATCCACTTAACTTTAAGTGACCTATGGGAGGTACCTTAAAGTTAAGCGAGATTATAATGACTTCTTTTAATCACAGTACACAGTGTAGTAGCAGGCCGGTTATGGCAATTTTAAAAGTTAGCGGATTGAGATCGAAACACAGACAATGTCGCCGAGCGTAGTTGGCCTCAAACATTTTTTTTATCATCAGCTTTGATATGGTGGCTGATTGTTATCACGTTGTGATGTCAAGATGTTGCCCTTTAGGATTCCTCTTTGACAGGGGTGTAGGATAGAGGGCCCGACAAGGGGTGACATCTAGTCCTTCGGATAGGACAAAAACCTTACTCATAATGAACATATTGGTGTGCATGTAAAAGACCCCTGACAGAACAGTAGGACGTTAAACCCCATTTCAATTAATTTTCCTAATTTTATGCACCAATCGGACTATTTAGGCTGTAGTGACATAATAGTGTATAAAGTTACTACCACCAACATGGTCATGGATTTTTTTCTGGTTATTTATCATGATGATTGCTCACCCAAGCTTGCCACCAATAATTTACATATTTAATTTTAATCAGTAATATTTATTCGTGTAGAAATATGGACAATGTACCGTCAACGCCAGGCCCGTCGAATTCTAAAGTGTAGGAACTGACACAATTTCTATGAATTTCCCAAATTTAATGATAGATTTCATTGATCAACACTGAAATGATTTGTACAGTTCAACTAAAAAGCAAACGGTCTTTGCGTATTACTAATATGTTGTTTCTATCGTTATACATATTTAAAATAATACAGTTTACAATATCCATCATAACATTACCACTTTTCAAAAACTGCAATTGAAATCTATTGAAATTGATTTTTGTAATAACATCTACGAAAACAACTGTTCCAGCAGCGAATGCGTACTATCATAATTTATCATACATTATTGTCATATTATTCTGATGCTTTACAATATGATATTGACATTTCATAGTAATGACAACTAAAATTTTAATAGAGTATAGTGATGCTCTTAAGGGGGCATAACTTGCGTGCAACGTGAGTATTTCGTGATTTTTGGCAGTAGAGGGTATTCCATAGTTAAAAATTCATACTTTTTGGCTGATGTGTGTATTCCATATTTTAAGTGAGTAGTTAAGTTTTTCACATAGCCAAGTATATGTAAATTAGAGCCTTTGAATACCGATTTAAGGTTAGACACTTGGCTAAGTGGAAAAATTAAGTATTTTTACTTAACTTAGAGAAAACCTTTGAATTCGGACCCAGGTCTCTCTCTATCCCAACAGGGGATGCTCGATTCACAGTCCAGAACGTCCCGAATCGACAGAATTACAATCGAGTGACACGGAATTCAGTCCTGTCACAGTTCTGCCAGTCCCGACAGCTGAGGTGGAGTGAGTGGAATCGTGACGCTAGGGGATGCTCGATTCACAGTTTCGGAATTAAATTCCTAAACTGGTGTCAATCGAGTGAAAAAGAGAGTTTCGGAGGATAACGCATGTGCCAACTGTATAAAAAATATTTCAACCAATCATGACAGCTGAAACATATTTTTTTACTAGGAATACGTCACGATTCTACTCACTCCACCTCAGCTGTCGGGACTGGCAGAACTGTGACAGGACTGAATTCCACGTCACTCGATTGTAATTCTGTCGATTTGGTACGTTCTGAACTGTGAATCGCGCATCCTCAGTGTCTGTATTAAGGGTAGATAACTCTGTCGAGCGTACAGGAACAGAACCAGTTATACATTCTTCTCAGTGATCGTAGTTTTGAATCCATGACACTTGACCAATAACAGATTTTTAAATACACTGACAATCTCCAGTCAGGCATATTTCCATAATTATATCCCCATTTCACACAGTAGGAAGAAATGGGAACATACAGTGAACACTCTGGTTTTAGCTCATTTGTTTTTCTCGGAGTTTTAAAAAAAAAATAGCTCATAATCCGCTTTACGTACTACTGCGGGCAGTCTACGGGTGACATTTTAATAAACCCGTACATGAAAGTTACGCGTCACTTAGAGACTTTAGCCTGGGTCCTGCGCATGAAATTTATTCACCCGATTTATTGCGGCTGGTCTGCGAGTCACCAACCGTGCGTATCAAAACAAGTACGGCGAGTTGTGTGCCAGGCTATACCACCCCGTCATCCGGTGATTTACATGGTTAGTTATATATGTTGTCATGTATATAAATGTCTAAATAATAGTTTATATAACATTTGAAGACAGAATAAGACCTACAATAGGCAGATGTGGCGCTTACAAAGAAACTAACGTGTTTTAAAATGGACAATACACGATGCTAATTGTGAACAATCAGTAGTAGAATGTGTTGGGTGGTGTCCTACATGACATAGACTCTAAACCCTGGAAATCTTCAGTAATAATTATTGTAAGGCCACTGTCCTACTGGCTTAACCAAGGTGCAGACATGACACCAAGGGTCAAGGATCTTAGTCCCAATAGAACAGAACGTAGTACCCCGTATACCCTAGAAGATGTTAGGCACAAATGTCAATGTGTTAATAAACAGTTAGTTGAATATCAAAAATCAAAGATTTATACCAATATTATACAATACACTACTCAACAGATCTAGTAATATACAATCACTTATATGGACATACTATTAACATGCTACATTTCAATACACATGCAGGTATCGTTATCAAGCAAATAATGATTAGTTAACAAAAATATGCTGCAATATATAGGTGAACAACTTAGGAAGCCATTAGCAGATAAAACAATAACAAGAAATAGATTAACAAGATGAAAGATGTAATATATAGATAACAAGTAGAAACCGTTTTAGTTGATAACACTATAACAACAATTAATTAACCAGATGAAAGATTAAAATCCATTAAAAATAAATTGTGACAGTATTCAGCAGACCTAATGATATACAATACAGTACTCAATGATATACAATACAGTACTCAATGATATACAATACAGTACTCAATGATATACAATACAGTACTCAATGATATACAATACAGTACTCAATGATATACAATACAGTACTCAACAGATCTAAATATATAAATTTTATAATATAGGAAACACCAATCTAAATAAAATTTAATAATAAACAGACTCCGAGTTCACACAACATTCTCAGACTTCAGTAAAGAATTTACCCCAAACTTGTTCGCTTTACAAAACATCAGTTGTTTAAATGTATCAAATACATTAATAAGAAACTGTGTGCAACTTTTGTGTTTCGGGATCAAAGATACTTCTCATAAACAGTGATAAAAGTTGAGAAAATTCCTATGTGAAGTCTGAGAATACATTGTTAAACCGGGGCCAGTTCGGTTGCTGGAAACTTTTAGAAAAATGTTACATATAGACAATGAAACTGACAAGTAAAGCACCAAAATATTTTGAGCAGAATAATATACAATAAAAATAAAACTAGTGTATGATCATCACCAGACGATTCCTGTTCGTTCTGAAATAGGTTCCTTTAAAACCCTCTTCTCATAAGTTCGGGAATAACATACCGGCTGTGGAAATCCAGGGATTTCTCCCTTAATCGATTCCAGAATAACTGATCAAAATTGACCCTGACGACGACCACCGGTGAATGTAGATTGGTGTACAAGACAAAGTCGCACCACTGACATCCAGTTACCGCCATTTCCATCTGTACCTGATAGTAGGCTCGATGATTTGTTTTCAGATGAGGTCTGTTTCCTCTCATCTCCAGAGGAAAATGGGGACTACCCTGCTTAATAATTATCGCTTCAAATGGGGTCATATCTCTAATCCCAAATGGGCATTTGACCTCCAGTACCCCCTTTCCTCCATACCTTTCTGTGACCAGACCATCAGGGGTTGCTGCTAGTTCGCCATGCTCTAAATCCACCATTAAGCCACATTCTGAGAAAGTGAATATGTCTCCTTTCTGATTCTTGTAGTCTAAGTATTTTTTAATGGCGTGTGGTTCATGTTCGCTCCCATGCAGAGAAGCCGCATCTCTATTGGGATAATTAGTTGCCATGACGTCTTGTACTATATCATAAGGAGGGTCCCCTTGTAATATTCTGTAAGCTTTAGAGGCTGTAATACGCCCTTGTCTTTCTTTAAACCACCGTGGACTGTATGTCTGACCCCTGGTTGCTCGTTCAATTTCTTCTTGTTCTCGACGGTTTACCTGAAGAAATGAAATTTAATGTAGTTTAACGTCCTCCTACCGAAGACGGCCATATGCTCTATAAATATTGACCGGACACCAGCATTCAGGGGTGGATCCAGAGGGGGTGGGGGAACAAACCCTGCTCAGCTACATGCCTTGCATCAATGAAATTGAATCACAGTGTGATCCTACATCAGTATAAAAACGATTTCTCTGTTTTAAAAGCTCAATTTGTATGTATGCCTATGTAATTTAGAGAAGATGATGGCAGATTTCCTTAACAGGAATATGGCAAACCCCCTACTGCAAAAATTCCTGGATCCGCCCCTTGCACTATGACCTACACTTATTTACTATTTTGAACTGCCAAGGTTTCTGGTATGTACACGCCAACATGCGGGGGCGGGGGTGGCCTAGTTGTCTAGAGTACCGCGCTTCGACCTATAGCTGGCCGGTCACCTCTGGCTTGCGGCTGTGGTTTCGATCCCTGGTGTGAGTGTATGTTGCATGGAGATAGGGGCGCCTTCTCAACTTCGTGGTTTCCCCCGGGCACTCCGGATTCCTCCAACTGCTGAAGAACCCTACGCGCAAGCGAATTATAGAAATAAGAAGGGAGGGAGTTGGGAGCTGACAGAGTGGTCGAGTTGTCTAACACGTGCTTTAGATCAAAGACCTGTCATCTCGATTTCGTTACCTGGTGTGGTTTCAATTCCCAAGTTAGTACGATCCAAGGACCCAGGGTGTACAGAATCGCATGTTAGTACCGAAAGTGTCATCTTTTTGTAATGATCAAAGTAAAGATTAAAGTACATCTTCTGCTTTGCCGTGGCTGGGGGAAGATATACCACTAACAGAAGACTGTCTGTTTTGTCCAATAAATTCATAATAAAATATGCGCATCTTGTCACGCGATACCATAAATGATTTTCACCTGAAGTTTTCGGCAAATAGCGGCACCTTTCGACGAATGGTCTATTCCTCCATATTGGCTGAACGCCATCTTTGATTATCATACAAATGTTGTGCTTTTATTTGTCATCTATAAAATAATTTTTAAATAATTAAGATCCCATCCATTTTCAATTTCAATTCAAAATCAGGTTGTTTTTAATGTGTGGCTTTACTCCAATTGATGTGCAAACAGAAAATTTTATTTCGCTCGTTTTTAATTTTTGTTGAAAGACTATTTAAATGATGTTGCTATACTATTTAATTGGTGTTACTATGGTCGTGCTTGTCATTAAAGTAGAAAGCATAAACGTATATTGAATAAAATATGGAAGTAAATTTTTCATGTGGTAGGTATAGGCAAATTATTACACGTCTTTATACGACAATCTTACTACGCTATTATATTTTGTTAGGACTAATGAAGAAGAGCCTACGTCATGCAGCGTGTTTTGCCAAGGCAGTGGCGTTAGAGCCTACTTCAATTCACCTGGCAAGGGGTCCTCTACATAGCCTACACTCCAATATTTGCACCGGACCTAGGTTTATAGACGCTTCGAAAAACTAGAGACTTTCATTGCCAGACCCTCCGCTCTTTAGCCTACCACTCTCAACGGGACCAGCACTTTTACGACCACGGGATCTTGCACTTAACTGTCTAAGCCTTTTGTACGTGCACACCAATTTCCCGTCATATTCGAATGATCAAACATTGTTCCTTCACAGGCCCCTCGCCAGGGGAAACCAGGCGAAAAAAATCCGTATAACTAGGCCTATGTAGTGGGCGAGTACCTTGTTATCGATTGAAGTTCTATTACATGCGCAAATCGATTAAAATACTCACCAATTAAAGAACAATATATACACCGTCACTCTGTAATATAGTCAACACTCTTATTCCTAGAATTAGTCTCAAATTCTTGGAAGTGAAAGTGAAAGTAAAATAGTTGTCAACTTCATGCAGGATACAGATCAAGTAGACTTGTTTATCCAGACGCATAACCATCTCCCGTATCACTTAAATCTCACTGAACCATGTAGAAACCTGAACAATTCACCCTTTCTATTCGCAGCCATGTATATATACCCGTACATGTACATATGTACATATGTTGTATTGTTCTACACCTTTTACAACTTGTATTTACGTTTATTTGATTTTATCGTTTATATTTTGAAACATATTAGTTTGATACATAAAATGTTTTCTGTCCTGAAGAATATTGTGAAATCTCTATACACCATACCCTTGGAAACAACTACATTTGTGACAAGCAACCGATACCACTTACGTCTAAACAAACACCTACAATACTGTCAAATCTCAGGACTATCTTTTGAAGACCCGTTGACCGAATCACTATGTAAACACAAGTTGAATAATTTTCTTAATAGAAAGCCTACATATATAACATTTAGTGCAAATGCTTTGTACTCAATTACCCTTATAATATACACGTTATTACTATTGGCAGGAGACATGGAACTAAATCCAGGACCCGCTTTATTTATACATAATCATCTTTCAATTGTTCATCTGAAGGAGCCTCAAAAACAAAATTGATCTAATAGTTGTAGAACTAAGGAATTTTGACATTATAACAATTAGTGAAATCTGGCTCGACAGAAATACCACATCAGAATCAATTTCTCTACCTTCTTACTACTCACCTATTAGAAAAGATAGAAATAATCATGGGGGAGGACTTATTACTTACGTTCGTAATTCCATATCGTTCAAACATAGGGATGACTTAGAAAACAATGAAATAGAATCTATATGGATAGAAGTAAATTGTAATAATCATAAATTTTTACTTGGCAATTATTATAGACCACCCTCATCATCTTCTAGTATAAACCAACAAATATTTAACTCCCTTCAAAACGCTGTAACCGACCCCTTGGACAAATGCATAATTCTAGGTGACTTCAATATTGATATGCTAAAAAAACCTAAAAGTTTTATTCACGATGCAATAAATATATTCGACCTTATTCAGTTGATAAATCAACCTACTCATTATTCCTGCAATACCACACTTCTTTAATAGACTTGATATTAACCAGCTCAACTTTACGAACAACTGAAAATGGCGTACTTGACAATTTCTGTAGTGACCACTGTCCGGTATATTGGAAATTGGCATTCAACGTACAAAACAACACAGTTTCAAGCGAACGGTATGGAATTACGAAAACGCAGATCTTGGGGGCATAAAAAGGGACGTTATAACTACTAATTGGTACAATCTCACCAATAGTTCAAATATAGAAGCATCGTGTGTCGAATTTACAAGCTCATTGATCAATATAGCAAAAGCGAATATACCTTGCAAAATAGTGACAATTAGGCAACATGATAAACCAAGGATGAATGGCACAATAAGACGTATGAAAAAGAAAAAAATAGATTATAAAAAAAGCGGTAAATAGGAATACAGACTCTGATTGGAACAATTTTAGGAAAATTAGAAATGACTACATAGACTTAATTAGAAAAAGCAAGAATGATTACTTTGATAAAATAGACAAACAAATTAGCGACTCAGAAAACTTTGGAACAAAAACCTGGTGGAAACTTATTAATTCATATACTAAAACACACGCTGCTTCTACAAATGAACCACCCCCACTAACAGTCAATGGTAACACGTTGTTTACTCAATCCGAAAAAGCAAATGCCTTAAAATCATTCTTTATTAAACATTCACAACTAGATAGCACAAATAAATCTCTACCACCACTAGATATGAACCCTAATTGCATCGATAAGATTTACCAAATCCAGGGGAAGTTAAAGACATAATAGACAGCCTTGATACTACAGAAGCCTCGGACCCTAGGAGCCCCCCCTGCTGGTGTTCAACAGGGATCTGTACTAGGACCGCTTTTATTCTTAATATACATAAATGACATTGTGAACAATATAAATTCAAACATTAGATTATTTGCTGATGATACCTCTTTATACTTAAAAATTGAAGACCCAGGGGCAAGTGCTGCTACCATTAACGATGACTTAAATTGAATCAAAAATTGGGCTGAGACATAGCTTTAATGAATAAGATTTAATGAATAAAAATATTGTTTATCAAACAAAAACAGAAAGTAAAATAGCTTTGTGAATGAAAGAACGATATTGTTACAAAATAAGCAGTAATAATTATATGCGTTGTGAATTATTTGGACATTTGCCAAGGTCGGCTCAACGTTTACTATTTGTCGGTTGTGTATGACGGAAGGTCTGATAAAGGAGGTTAAGTGTATCCCTTAACAGTCGGAATTCTCAATAATAGTAGGCCGCTATTCGGGTAATATTGTTCTTATAACACCCTGCATGACAAATACCAGTCTTCTTTATCAATGGAGGGTCTGGCAAGGACAGCTGTCTAGTCGTTCGGATGGGACGAAAAACCGAGGTCCTGTGTACACAGGGCGTGCACGTAAAAGATCCATTGGCAGTTGGAATTCAGTATAAGAGTAGGCCGTAGCGCCGCTGCCCGGGAAAAAAATTCCGTCATTACACACTGTATGGTGCATGCCCGTCTTCATTAGGCCAGGTTAGGTGCAGAAGAGTAGGACGTTAAACCCCATTTCATTTCATTTCATTGTTCATGATCACAGACACGATAGATGAAATGAAATGGAGTTTAGCGTCCTACTGATTATCTCCAAGTGGGCTAATGAAAACGTACATATATAGGCTATACACCAGGCAGTGTGCTATGACGACCCAGATATCGACGCTATGACTTACTCTCATATCGAATTCCAACTGACAACAGTTCTTTTACGTGCACGTTAATGTTTTTTGCTTCATCCGAACCACTATACCCACGAGGTTGAGAAGGCGCCGCTATCTCCATGCCACATACGCTCATACCAGGGATCGAAACCACAACCGCAAGCCAGAGGTGACCGGCCAGCTAGAGGTCAAAGCGCGGCACTCTAGAGCATTTCAGCTTAAATAGCAAATATACCCCCACCCCACACATAGATATCTCAAGAATCTTGAAGCTAATAAACAATATACCGTTGTATTAACACTCTAATCTAGACAAAATCTAATTAATTTCGAATATTAAAAACAAAATGGTCTTGAAATAACAGAAAGAGAAAAAAATTAGGTTTGAAGTCAATTCACTCGACACAAACTATGTCATTTCGGGACTAACATATTATGGTTCAATTGTATTTCGATAATTTGCTTGGACAGACGACCCTAATCCTCGTCACGCACAATATTCGTCACTATAATGCAAATCTTTATGTTTTAGTGAAGTCTGCAGGCATTGTACAACTGGACTCAGACTAGTAATTATTTGTCCATTGACTTCAATGTTAAATGGCTGTAACATCACAGGCTGCAGCATTTTGCTCAACATTCCGTTGGTTCCAATCTTTATAGGCACAATGGAGACCACATTTGGCAATCTCCTCATCATAAATTTGTAGGGGGTTGGCCATTTAGATTTTTTGCTACGAGGATTTGAAGTTGAAAAATCTCACTTCCGACACAATGATTGCTCTGCAGAAAGAAACTTTACACCCCCTATCCCTCCGCTGTAATATCAACAATATTACCCAAAACTGCTATGAAATCTCAAATCTGATCCCTTTTCTTCAATTCTAGACCAAAAGTCAACCTAAAAATGCAGGAAAAGGGGAGAAAAAAATTAAGGGAAAAATTGTCTATTAATAACTGGCACTGAAATAATTACTAGTCTTAGACCAACTATAATGAAGTTAACTCCCTTTCATCGTGACGTTAGTTTGTAGTTTGGTATTCATCAGCACTTATATAAATCATATGTGGTTATGTTGTCATAAGAATATGATGTCCTTATATCAAATATTTGTGGTTATATTGTTATAAGTATAGGGTGTCTTAATATCAAATATTATAAATTTATGGTTTCGGTCGCCAAATGTAAGAAACAAAGAAAAATACATCCATCAAGGTTGTCCCCCGTTTATCGCTGATCACCATCTGTGATCTATAACCTCACTTGATATTCCTGCTGAATTCCCTTATAAATGAGGGGGGGGGGGGGTGGCCGAATGGTTAGCGTGCGCGCGCTGTATCTTACGACCTGCCATTGAGTCAATTAGCGTGTTTTCAAATCTCCGGTTGTACGTGGCAAGAAGTAGGGTCGCCTGTCCAACCTCGTCGGTTTTCTCTCCGGTTTCCCCCAATCCTAAAAAAAACCTTACGCGCAAGCGAATTATTGAAATGAAATTAAACCATATGTTAGTCCCGAAATGACCTAGTTTGCGTCATACCGTGTGCTAAGAGGGACAGTTTGCTCAGACAACCATTATAGGAACTTTCTGGGTGAACTACAGGAGCTAACCTACGACATCCGGGTTAACGAGCCTTTGCATGACTCACTGAGCCACCGCGGCTCCGTGTCATTGTTGAAAGAAACTATTTGACTACGGTATTTGATTTCCATCACAAAAATTTAAACTTAATGACAATAATCACAAGTATGCTATTGATAATGGTTTCTTGTCAGTGGTACAGGACATAGGGCAATCTGTTTCACAGAGAATTACGATTTATCTCTGTCGCAGATGACTGTCTTCAACACGTGCAATGACATCACGCGGCTTCAATCATTGGCTCAATGGCTCGTGCACTGTTTACATAAGACATAACGGCTTCGGGCAAAATGATGCCTTTTACCCATTTTAATACCCATTTACACTAAATACGATATAAGAGTAAGTCCGGACAAAATTTCATTCCTAACGCACTGCATGGCGTATGTCAGTCTTCATTAGCCCCGTTGGAACACTATCATCAGTACAGTACTACTGTCAGTGACCGTATCCTAACAGTTTCAATTCTCTCTATTATACTCGCATCAACAAACATTGGTCAAATCAGCTATCTTTTACGGATCGTGAGTTGGACTTCATCAACGCTTTAGTATCAGTGCTGCAGTCGGTGAATGTATCCCGATACGAGTAATTTTAATTCCCTTTCTCAATGTCGAGGAGGGGGCGGGGACTGTTACTTGAATCGAATGGCTTTGTTTTGATTCGCACAGGTATGTACAAGGAGTAGAGTCGAACCTCGTGGGTTTTCTCCGGGTCATCTGGTTTCCTTCCACTGCTAAAGACGCCTACGCGCATGTGACTTGGGTAAATAAAATTTAACCATATGTGTTAGCCTCGAAATGACCTAGTTTGTGTAGAGTGGACGTTACAGATCCCCCGCCAGTGGGAGGAAACCCACGAGGTTGAATAGGTGACCTTACTCCATGTCACGTACCAGCAGGAATCGATACTTAGCCACTTGAAATGACCTAGTTTGTATCGAGTGGACGTTATAGATCCCCCGCTCCCACCCCCTCCAGTGGGAGGAAACCCACGAGGTTGAATAGGTGACCTTACTCCATGTCACGTACCAGCAGGAATCGATACTTAGCCACTTGAAATGACCTAGTTTGTGTCGAGTGGACGTTACAGATCCCCACCCCCTCCAGTGGGAGGAAACCCACGAGGTTGGACAGGCGACCCTACTCCATACCACGTACCAGCAGTAATCGAAACTTAGCCACTTGAAATAACCCAGTTCGACTCGATCGTCTCTTATTTGTTGTACTGTTACTGAGTTATGAAATAATCTAGTGGTTATATCGCGTAGATCTAGGAAATCACCAGTATGTAGAGGTCTTCCATCAACACATAGAAATAATCAAAATTCTTCTCTGTGACGCTAACCTAAGTAATTGGGTAGAAATTTAATTTTCCTGTCTGGGCTTTTCATCAATAAGAAGGAGATGGTGTAGACATCTATAAAACTTTATTACTTCTCTAGCAGTAAATAAACATCGAATAGTGTGAGTTTTATGTTTTAATAGGAAATCGTGACAAACAACAACCAACGATTGGGCTATACATAATATGATGAAAGAAGAAGTTCATATTGACCTAAACAATATTCAAAAACTCAATAGAGATAAAGAGAGAGAGAGAGAGAGAGAGAGAGAGAGGGAGGAGAGAGACGGGGGTAACGTGGACTCGACACAAAGTAAGTTGTTTCGGGACTAACATATAGTTTAATTTTATTTCAATAACTTGCTTGCGTATAGACTATAGAGGTCTTTAGCAGTTGACGGGAGTCGGAATACCCGGAGAAAACCCACAATTAATACGTTATACTAATAACACAATATACGTTATACTAATTACACAATTCATACGCTTTACTATTAGATTGTCGACGATCTGGTACGTGCATTTACGTTCAGATACATTTGTATACAGTCAACAAGATTGCTACGATAAGACCTGATATGATTCCTACGATTACTCCACGATTAAAACTACGATTAAAACCACGATTAAATCCACGATCAGACCGATTACACTAGTAATTAACTAGACTGATTACACTATTAATAATCTTGACCGATTACACTACTGGTAAGCTAGGCCGATTACACTAGTAATAAGTTAGACCGATTACACAAGTAATTAGCTAGGTTGATTACACAAGTAATAAGCTAGGTCGATTACACAAGTACTAAGCTAGGTCGATTACACTAGTACTAAGCTAGGTCGATCACACTAGTTATAAGCTAAACCGATGACGCTATTAATGAGCTATGTCGATTACACTATTAATAAGCTAAACCGATTACACTAATAATGAGCTAGGTCGACTACACAAGTAATAAGCTAAGTTGATTACACAAGTAATAAGCTAGGTCGATTACACTAGTAATAGGCTAGATCAATTACCCTACTAATAAGCTAGGCCGATTACACTAGTAATAAGCTACACCGATTACACTACCAATAAGCTAGGCCGATTACACTAATAATAAACTGGACCGATTACATTATTTATTTATAAGCTAGGCCGGTTACATTATTTATAACCTAGGCCGATAACATAATTAATAAGCTAGACCGATTACACTATTAATAATCTTGGCCGATTACACTACTGATAAGCTAGGCCGATTACACCAGTAATAAGCTAGATCAATTACCCTACCAATAAGCTAGGCCGATTACACTGGTAATAAGCTACACCGATTACACTACCAATAAGCTAGGCCGATTACACTATTAATAAACTGGACCGATTACATTATTTATTTATAAGGTAGGCCGGTTACATTATTTATAACCTAGGCCGATAACATAATTAATAAGCTAGACCGATTACATTATCAATAAAGTAAACTGATTACACTAGTAATAAACTAGACCGATTACCTTTCCCCATAGTAGCATTCTTCCCATGGAACTTGCGTGGTATCAATTGTTTTATCTGTGTCAAACGGGAAGTTCTGTTGTGTTGGTTGTCTGTCATATTCTCACAAATTGCATATAAAAACACAAAAAATTCAAGCAATAACGGCGGCTGTTTTCCTTGTATATTTTGTTGTACTTTTTATGGTGTTCAATGACCTGTGTGTATATTGACCCAGTCATTGACTGACGTTCAAGATCTGGTAAATAATATCAATGAGTGATGGTTGTATCGTATTAACATGGCCTAATGTGGACATGAGATATCTTAATAATCACAAATCATTTAATACACAGAATGATTTATATACTGGCTCGTGTTTGTGGTACCTGGATTCACCGTTGTGCTAACTTCTGTCTAAGCACGAGATCCTGCTGACCGTGGTGAAGGTGAAGGAAGGGGATCATCTTATCTAGCTGGTAATTCAAAAATATGCCTAAAAGTTGTTGAAAATAATGTGTAATATTTCATATTTTAACTACGCCTAATTTTGATGTGGAACTGCCTGTGAAGGCGAGAGAGAGAGAGAGAGAGAGAGAGAGAGAGAGAGAGAGAGACAGACAGAGAGCTATCACATGGTTCAATATTTATTTCAATAATTCGCTTGCTCGTAAGGTTCTTTATCAGTTGGAGGAAACTGGGGGATCCGGAGAAAACCCACCAGGTTGGACAGGCGATCGGGGAATCGAAACCACGCCGGATGACTAAGTGAAATGTGAACGGACGTCCGGGCGGACAAATATAGACGACAACATAAAATGTACAAAATCCTCTCAATCGGCCACGAGGGTAAAATTTTGTGAAAGAAAAGTTGAACATTTCAGCCATTTTGTAAACAAGCTTTCAGAACATTTCGTATATTCACAGTTCGTCTCCTTTCTAAAGTCACGCAAATTAAATTAATTACATTGGACCAGTTTTTATTTAAAGGCCAAATTTATTGTTTTGACGGCATTTAAATTATTATAGCGAGAACATTCATCTCTCTCTCTCTCTCTCTCTCTCTCATGAAAACGGGTATACGCCCATGTAGGGTGCTATGGGGGAAATTCCACCCAGATATCGGTGCTACAACCTACTCTTTAACGTTCACGCCAATGTGTGCATGGGACATCGGTTTCTCTTCCTATCCGAACGACTAGACAGCTGACCTTGTCAGACCCTCCGTCCCGCACCACTGACAATTAAAGTGGAATGACACCGGCAAATCCCAAAGAACAATCTCGACCAACACCGGCAGCAAACCCAAAACTTCAAGACTAGCAAGTCAGCTTTCTTACTCACTGAGCCACGTGGCAATTAAGTCGTCAGGTCGCCTGTCTAACCTCGTGGGTTTTCTCTGGGTACTCCGGTTCCTCCCACTGCTAAAGACCCCTACGCACAAGCAAATTATTTATTGAAATAAAATAAAACCATATGTTAGTCCCAAAATGACCTAGTTTTATCGAGTTTACGTTAAACCCCATTCTCTCTCTCTTTCTCTCTCTCTCTTTCTTCCTCCCCTCTCTCTTTCTTTCTCTCCCTTCCTCTACCTCTCTCTTACTCACTGAACCACCGCGTACCCCGACTGCTAAATTCGTTTGGCCTAAAGGTTCGCTGTAATGCAAAATAAACCAAATTTCTCTTACATTAGTTGGGTATTTGATTGACGGGGTCTTCCTACTAGCTACATTAATAAACTCCGATCAATACGCGTGTTGATATATTAACTGATGAACGTGTCACAGTTGTAGACAATTTCAGGTCGGATTTCACGAACAGACACACTAATATTATATAACACAAACACCACGTTACATAACGTACATTCTATAAAATACAATGGGGTTTAAAGCCCTGTCTCTCTGCACCGATTGGCTTTATACACAATGTGCTATGAGGGTAATTTTGGCCTACTTTAATATCGAATTCCAACTGTCAGTGGTTCTTTAACGTGCACGAACGACGTGAAACGGCTGACGAGGCCCGCCGTTCTAAATCACTGACAAGGCGAAAGTACGCTGGATAATCCAGGGAAACTTTCTCCACCAACCACGAGATGGACTTCCTGATTTCATGTTTAGTAAGCTATTGCCTTATTCACCAAGCCTACACTATATAACATAGCTTAACATTCCTAAATCGAAATTAAAATACATGGAAGCACCGCTTTAAGGTCAAAATGTCCTCTTAACAGCCATGTCAACACGTTAAATATCTCCTGACTAGCTCGTTCAAATATTACTTTCCTTAAAATTTTCGGGACTCTGTGTTGAGGATACTACTACACGTCCTCCCCCGAACACACCCGACCATGACACAGGATGGATTGCCAATCGGTCTAAATATTAATGTAAAAAGGAGGGCATCCAAATTACAGTTGGTCGATTTCTAACGTCCATATAAACACGTGAACGTATTCTGTTGGCGAGGCGAGGCGTTAATAGAGTCTCAGAAATAAAATTCCGTATACGTATGAAATGTTAGCGCCACATTATAGAGAATGATGTATTTACCTGGTCTCAAACATTTCCGCTCAAAATATTGAGTCGTTTGGACGTCAACGTCAAAACCGCTTATCCGTATACGTAACGCTGATAATCTATTACCGTTCCTTTAAGGGTATATACAGTGATGTACTTGATAACGAAAGGTAAATTTCACCAACACGTTATTTTATAAAACAGTTTGATTTGATCCAAACACAGAATAATACAGCTTGGGACAGATGAAGACTGGCGGGTTTAAGTTGTTTGAAAAAGTAACATGTATAGTTGCTCGGCTCTAAGGTAGAGGAATAACCCTAACCCTAACCCTAGCACTTTTAACACAAAATTAAGCAGTTTTATTCTCCCAACTATAATCGCGATTGTCCCTTTAAACGTCTCTCCATTTTGATTACAGCCTGGCGGTCACCAAACCCACCCACTCATGAACAATCATTGCCAATAAATGACATCATCGTTCTATCGGGGAGAAGTCATACAACATTACTTGGAACTATCCGTATACAATTTATCTAAATTGAACAACTTCCTTTGTAAATAATACCCTTATTTCTCATTCACTTCAAAAGAGTTAAAAGGATTTTTTTAAAACCCGGAAAAAATCAACTTTAGAAAAAGAGTCTGCTCGGTTTGTTTCCACAAGAACCTTTGTTCCTGCACGAACCTAACGTCGACGGCCATTGTATTACGTAAGGTATATATATATTTGTAGGGTTGTCCGTCTCGACTTATTCATCAAGTTGTGTCTATAAAACAGAGCAACTCGTTACTCCCGGGATTAAACCCTGAAATACTTGTCAGAAATTGGATAGCGGAAGTAAAAATCTTCATTATATAATAGACAGAAGACGGTTCCGTTTTAACCAAAATTCTGAAATCGAAGTTGATTGCATTTCTCTAGAAGAATGATTCCTGAAACTCTTGTATTTATTCCGATCGATCGATATATCTCCTGAATGGGGTTTCAGGTAGCTTATAAGCATGATTCCAATCTGCGATTCAATTCACGACAGCTTCTTTGACATCCAGACAAAAAAGGCAAGAAACTAAACCGCATTGATCTCTTCCTTCCCCCGCAATAATCTAGCCGATATATAAATAGGCCTTTCGATCAACACAATCCCCCGAGGAGCATCTAAATCAAGCGAGGAGTCGGTAGCTGGTAATTAAAACCCCTCGTTATAATGGTCTAGGTTGTATCCATGACACGGAACGGCTCTCTCAAGACTTGGCTAAAATTCCACCAGAATCAGCTAAAGGCAATTAAAATGGAAATGTGGCCATAGAACGGTGGCGTATATTAACTACCGTTTCTGTATGCCATGTCGGTGACTAGAGTCATACGTCGAGAATAGAACATTGCTCAATCCGTGGTAATCCTGATTCCGTTGACTAATCTCGGGTTATCTTGCTGACACAATGTGGGTGTTACTGATAAGGAATAATTCTGAATAAGTTACTATATTTGTACAATGAATTCATTGACTTACTGACAAATCACATTGTCAAGAGAGAGAAATAAACAAGCTTGTCATTCTGTCTGCTGACAGATAACGCGTGTTTTTCCTGTGCAACTATTGTCTCAATTGCATATCATAAACCATTGAGACATTGACAAAACTAATCTCAACGACCAAATGTTTGATACGATTTATGTTATTTGGTAAAATGTGCCGTCTTTCGAAAATCATCCCAGATATGTATACCGTGGTTTTGAAGCAGAATTTTAAATTTTGATTTTAAAGTAATAATATACTTGCTAAAAAAGGAATTGTGATAATTTTTTCATCGGTTTTTATCTTAAAGCTGGTAATTGGGTTTTATCATAGCAACAGATGAAAGGGTATAGTTATTATTGTATATTACCACAGTAATGGATGAAAAGGTAAATTTGTTGTTTTGTGCTTTACCATATAGTAACAGATGAAAATGTATGAGTTATTATTTTGTTTTACCATAGTAACATATAAAAAGGTATAGTTATTATTGTGTTTTACCATAGTAACTGATGAAAGGGTACAGTTATTATAGTGCTTTACCATAGTAACGGATAAAAAGGTACAGTGATCATTGTGCTTCACCATAGTAACAGATGAAAAACTAAAGTTATTGTTAAGTTTTACCATAGTAGCAGATGTAAAGAAAGGGTTATTAGGCTTTCAGACTTTCGTCTGAAAGCCTATTGTGATTACTAAAATTATTATTTATTATTATTATTTTATTTTTCGGGGGAGCCTATTTCTCAGTGTCTGTAACAGATACAGATCTGGGACATAATTTTCTACCAGGAAACCATATGGTGGCTATCCCTTCCACTGTATTTGAAACTTCTGCGCAGACCGGAAGTGGCCGAATTTCGTGCGGTGCCAAATATTTAAAAAACGACCGTAGATTCGTCAATTCTGTATCTATTTTCATACAAATTACATTTTTGGAAACCCTGAGTCTTTTCTCGGACGATAGCAGTTGAAAATTTTGCAATTTCGAAACTTCGCTGCTGACTTCTAGCGTTCGAAAAATGAAAATATGTTGTTTACCACACATTTTTTGTTATTTTTCAAAATTTTAAAATTTGACCTACATTTTTGGATACCTGAAGGCAATCCGGTTCCAGTAATATAAGTTTCATTCAGAGTTATCGCCCTTTATTTTTCGATTTTTTTCGAATTTTCTTCACATTTTGTGAGCTTAAGTTTCGTTTTACGGCCAGATCGACGTTTCTGAAATTCCTGGAACATGAAGTAATATGGTCAAACCACCGTTTAAAGCAATTTCAACAACAATCCGTAAACCGGAAGTAGTCGAAATAATATGCGATATTTTGAAAAAAAAGTGAAAAATGGGTGTTTTGGGTAAAAACACGATTTCTCCGTCCGATATCAACGGATTAAACGAATTAAGGTATCATTTGGTCGGGCGCTGATTGGACCACTGAATGATACCCAATTCGTAAGGATACGATTAGCAGGAAGCAAAATATGGCACGCTGAAAATCAAGTATTTTCTGATTTTTAGCATTTTTGGACGCCTGTATCTCGAAAACTTAACCGCAACTTTTTTTTTAATTTTTTCTATCGAGAGTCCTTTCGGAGGTTTTTTGCATGAAGCCATCCAATAAGACTTTGAAATATCTGGAATAGGTGAAATAACGGACTGAAAATCGAAAAAAGTCGAAAAATCGTGAAATTTTGGAAAATGCTCTCCTTTTTTTTTATTTTAAGAGATTTTCAAAAAAAGATTGTATATTCAGATAGCTGACCTAATTACGATTCTAACGATGTATAATATGTATGTAGTTTTTGAAATTTAATTTTCGATATTTTAATTTTTTTGCATTTTTGGCACTTTTGAACATAGGATATCTCAGGGGCATTTTATCTGATCAGATAATGTAATATGTCATTACAGAGCCCTGTGGCTATTTTAGTGTCCAAACCGGCTATTAAAACTATTCTGACAATAATAGCCATACCGGAAGTATTCAAAAAATGAAAAAAAAATGTTAAAAACATTGTCGCACTTGCGAAAAACTTGATTTCTCCCTTAGGTAATAGCGGACCAAAAGAACTAAAGTGTCGCTGGATAGCCCTATTAATGGACCATCATATGGTGTCTAAATAATACAATTTCGATGATAAGGAAATAAATTATTGTATGCCAAAAATCTAGTATTTTCCGATTTTTTAACATTCTGAGACGCCCTTTTCTCGAAAATAACGCCGCAGATTTTTCTTAAACTTTTCTTACTCAAAGTCCTATCGGTTGTCTATATAGTGAATCCAAAATGAAAAGCATTGAAATAATATAAGAGGTCCAAAAATGGCCTCAAACTTTGTAAAAAATTGAAAAATCGTTAAATTTTTGGAAACGCTCTTTAATTTATCTTTTTTTCCAAAACTACTCAATAGATGTTTCTGACACTTCTGGTACAGAAAGTTAAGTATCCAAAAAACTTCGTAAAGCTATCGCGACAATGATCGTAAAACCGGAAGTAGTCGAAAAAATGTCCGATATTTTGAAAAAAATTAATTTTTTTACAAAACCCTTTTTTATTTATGAATATTTTTTGATGATATTTTACACAGTGTTAAAAATATCATCCTACTTGAGCAGATATGAGAAAAAAAAATTGTCTCGGTAATTTGCGTTAGCCGCCATCGGCTAATTTAGTTTTTCGTACCCAGAAAAATTATTTATTGTTCGATTTGTATAAAACAAAGTTCATATGCTCCGTGGTCCCAATTGTAATTTTTTTTGTTACGGTGATTTTTTTCTGTCGGCAACGGAAGTGACGTAATATTAACAAAAACTACAATTTTGACAGTTCGGTACCACTTTTTGAAAGCAAATATTTTTTTTTTTCAAAACTGATATAACTAAAAGGATGCGCCCTGCAAAGGTGCACAAAATCCTTAGCTCATATTTTTTAATTTCAATTTCATTTTCGGGCAATTTCGAATAAAATGTAAAATAAAGTGTAAAATTCAGTTATTTACAATTCATTCAGCGTCTTCATATTTTGAAATATTTATTTGTAATTTTCATAAACTCGTAGCAATAATCCAGACGAAGAGAATGTATGCGAAAATTAGTTTGTAATATGAGCAGTTGCCGAGAAATATGCAATTTTGCATGCATCACTTTTCACGTTATTTTGCCTATAAAAGAGTGAATTATTATTCGATTTGCAATATTTTTTTCCATTTGATGCCTAATGCCAATTTGGACTAGGTCAAGCCAATTTTACATTTTCACTGTGACCGGAAATGACGTCATTTGGGCAAAAACTGTATTTTTAACCTAAAAAACAAATATTTTATTCAAATGAGTCTGCCTTATAATATTTTTAAAATCATGATATTTGATTCCCACCAACGAATAGAATAAAGCCATACGACCATACGGATACCACAAAATGGTTTCTAACTTGTACGGTTACAGAGAAATAGGCGATCTTCTATAAGTAACTTTTCAAGGTTTTTAGTCTATAAAAGTGTCAATTATTATTCGATTTTTATCATTTTTTTACCATTTGATGCCTTATGCCATTTATGACTTCTATGAACTAAATTAACATTTTCAATATCTCCGGAAGTAATGTAATTTTTGCAAAAAACGTATTTTTAGCCTTCAAAACAAACATTTTTGTGAAGGGATTTATATTTATTATTCGTTTAACTTTATAACGTCTGACTCTAATGGGCAGTAAGACTGAATCAATACCATCATATTGATATCAAGAAAAGGCTTCTAGCATGTTCCCTTGTCGAATAATAGCCAATTTTCCCAGCGTCACTTTTAAGTTTTATACCTTCTTAATTTCAGTTTATGGGTTATAGGTTGATTATTTATTGCCCGATATGTATAAAACAAAGTTTGTATTTTGTATGTTGCGAATTTTCGACTTATTTTTCACCTATAAAAATTTCTTTCGGCACCGGAAGTGACGTAATTTTGCCATAATTTACAATTTTGACCGGTCTTTTCGCCAGCAAATATTACTTTTAAGTTTTTTACCTTCTTAATTTCAGTATATGGGTTATAGGTTAATTATTTATTGCCCGATATGTATAAAACAAAGTTTGTATTTTGTATGTTGCGAATTTTCGACTTATTTTTCACCTATAAAAATTACTTTCGGCACCGGAAGTGGCGTAATTTTGCCATAATTTACAATTTTGACCGGTCTTTTCGCCAGCAAATATTACTTTTACATATGATAGAGGGTGTCACTGAAGCAAAACAACTAAAGTATACTTTGATAGCTCAATGGATCGGCTATGGTATAATGAACTTCCTGTATGATTCCTGAAAGCCGGTTCAGTGCTGCTTGCAGGTCTAGTTATTTTTGTTTTACCACAGTAACAGATTGTGTTATCATAGTAACAGAGGAATTGGTACATTTATTATTTTCACGGAATTGCATAATGTTCCTCTGAAATGTACTCCTCAACCATTTTTAGAACTGTGGCATCAGGGAATATTCATTCCAATGATGTTATTAAGCACGACTGTTAGATAATTATATAAATGTACGGGCAGACGATAAACGATACTATTACCTTATTATGGTAAAGTCCACTATAAAAGTGCTAGTAAATAAGCCATATTTGTAGAAATTGACCTCAAGTCAGACACGGTCGGCCATTACTTGTCGAGTTAAGTGTGTATAATCCCCCTGATAGCGCGAGACTGTTTTATTTTTGTGCAATTCTCATCTTTCTCGAATTCTTATTCTGATCATCTTGATGTGTATGTATATATACGTAATACGCTCTTCTGTAATACCGGCGTGACTCATTCTTAGATCGGCCACAATTCCAATTTATCCCATTTATTCAATCAGATCTTCAAATGGCGGGAACATTGCGTCTCGTCTGCACTTAACAACCCCCTTGACCTTGCTGTCATGAAGGTCGGAATGACCTGTCGTCTGCTACTAGATGTTCGATTAGAAGATAGACGCGTTTTATGAGAAATGGCGGGGAAATAAAACATTTTTGGAATAATATAAGAAATATGAATTTGTCTGTGATAGACTGGTGGACATTGTTTGTCAGTCATATGTAATAGCAAGTGTTAGTCGTCGTGGTGAGTTGAGTAGTATTAACACTCCAGGCGTCCATCACCTTATAAGGATTTATTTATTAAAAATTGGTTAGTATTTTCGGCAACCAAGCTGCCATTCCTAGGACAAGATATATATTCTATTGGAAGTACAAAAAGTCGACTGTCATGTCAGATTAAGGTAAGACAACTATTAAAAATTATTAGAAATGACATCTTCAGCATCATACATTTTATTATATTTTTTTTTCTAAAAGTACGGTGGTCACAGTGGCTAAGTGGGTAAGACGCTGGCTCGCTAGCCTGGGAGTTGGGTTTTCGATCCGGCGTGGTTCCCCCTTATCAGTCATGCAGGACGGAGGGCCTGACAAGGACAGCGGTCAAGTCGTTCGGATGGGACGAAAACCCACGACCGTGTACATATTGGCGTGCACGTAAAAGATCACTTGGCAGTTGGAATTTGATATAAGAGTATAGACCGTAGTGCCGCTGTCGGGAAAGAAAATCTCCCTTAAAGTACATTGTATGGCATATGCCCATCTTTATTAGTTCAGTCGGGGCAAAACAGTAGAACGTTAAAACGTATTTTATTTCATTTTCTTAAATAACATTCAAGGATTGGAGTCATGGGGATTCAGCGAGTAAGGCGCTGGTTCACTAAGTAGGGGTTTCAGGGTTTGGGCCCTTGCCAATGATTCGGGACGGCGGGTTTGGGAATGAACATCATCTAATCGTTAGGATGGGACGAAAAACCGAGTTGGGTTCCTATGTTTGACACAGATAACACGTTTTGCTGGAGTTTCTACGAACAGTAAACTCACTTCTACCCAATATAAACGGAAATGATCGATAGGCAAAATACATTACTTGGATATTCTGAGACTAACGCCTTATAATTCTCCTCCGCCATATTCTAGCATTGCAAACGTTATTGTTATATTAAATGGAAAATAAACGGGGCTTTAACATCATACTTTTCTGTACTGACTGCGCAAATAAAGACGGGCATACGTCATACAATGTCCTACGAGGGAAATGTGGTTGCGACAGCTGCTATACGGCCTACTCTTATTTCGAGAATTATTTTACGTACACGCGTAGTCGGTATTTCAACACCCAAGAACGACTGGCTCTCCGTCCTACACTACCGACAAGGAGAAACTTACTGGAAAAGTCCCGAGAAGCTTTCTTGGTCAACACCAGGATCGAACGTCTCTTCCCACGGCCACCACGGCCCGCTCGACGTAAGGGCAACTTCCTGCTACGAGAAATACAAAAGTGCACCCCAATATCAGACATAGTAAACATTGTCGGGGTATAATATTATATTGTTAATGATAGTAATAGCTTTATGTACTCAGTTAATCACTCCACAGCGTCCTATCTTTTTTCCAAGTTTCAGATTAATGATATATTTCTGTACGTTAACGATAATTGTTGTGGTGGTTTGGCTAGAATATTACTGCCTGTCATCACGCACTCCATGGCGTATATGGGATTTGTGTGTGTGTGATGCGGGATGAGCGGAAGATGGATGTGGAGGTGTGGGGGTATACATAGGTTTTTAAATGATTTAAAGTGATTGGCATGATAGCGAGTAAGGGGGATGCAGGGTCACTATGTCACATATTGGGGTTTGGGAGTAAAATGCTCCCAAAACATAAGAACTACGTATACAACCGAACTTAAACTGATTTAGGAACTTAATTTAAAATATATACTACAGCTTTAAAAGTGTGGGTCCTGTTTCCAATTCCAATGGACGAAAATCCGAGATCCTATGCTTACATTACTGTGGACGTAAAGGACCCCTTGACACATTGGATTCGAAATAAGAATCGGTCCAAACTCCGCGCTGTCTTCACAGCCCATCTTCATTAAACAGTTGGAAGTGAAATGAAAGGAAATGGGGTTTTACGTTCTACTGTTCTGCTCTTATAACGAATTCAAACTGACAAGGGACCGTTAAAGTGCACGCCAATGTGTACACGCGATCTCAGTGTTTAGTCTCACCCCAACAAGTATACGTTGTCCCTTGCATGGCCCTCGATCCTGCACCACTGACAAGGACAAATCAAATCATGCTGAAACTTCCAGATGAACTTTCGCGTCCAACGCACGGAACAAACACGGGACCTTCAGGTTAGAGAGCCATCGTTTTACAAACTGAGCCATCGTGGCCGCTAGCTAATTCGGTACCACAAAGTATGTTTTTAAACCGCATTTCATTTGTAACCATACCGAATCATAAAATTTGACTTGTAACGTATAATCTTTCTGTGGGAAAGTTCTAACCTCGGTCTAAAGGTGGTGGCTTTTCTAATTCCGGGACGAATTAATACAGTTTTTATTTATTATTAGCTACCACAAATTAAGACTTCAACCCGCGACTTTGAATAACCATTCTATATACAAGAACCAAGATCGTTCTTGACTAGACTATAGAGATGTAGTCCAATGATATATGATGTAATTTGTCGATATATTACCAATCTGAAGCCTATTGATCTGTTGACGGTCTGACCTCGATGACTTATTACCACATCCCTAAACGAGTTATTTGATTAAATCATCTGCTTCTCTTCATCTCTAACAATATTTGACAGATGTCTAGAGATGGTGAAACTTGTTAAGGCGGCCTAGCTCGATGAAATGAGATATTACTACGCTACTGGCAGGACGATGTGATGTGTCTGGGGGTATTATATTAATACTAATAACGGCGGTCGGGATGGGCTGGTGTAAGATATTAATACTAATAACGGCGGGTCGGGGTGAGCTGGGTGTAAGATATTAATACTAATAAAGGCGGAAGGGTTGAACTGGGTGGGATGTGCTGGGTGTAAGATATCAATACTAGTACGGAATGAATACTAATACAGGCGGAATGCGGTAGGTTGGGTGTATAATATTAATATCAACGGTGCGTGGGATAGGCTGGGTGTATTATATTAATACCAAGAAAGGCGGGGTGAGCTGGGTGTATTATATTAATACTAATAAAGGCGGGGTGGGGTGAGCTGGGTGTAAGATATCTATACTTATATTGGTTGGGTGGCATGGACTGAGTGTCAGATATTTATACTATTAAAGGTGGGGTGGGATGGGCTGGGTGTAAGATATTTACACTAATATAGACGAGATGGGATGAGCTTGGGTTAGATATTTATACTAGTAAAGGCGGGTGGTATGAGCTGAGTGTAAGGTATTAATACTAATAAAGGCGGGGTGGTGTGGGCTGGGTGTAAGGTATTAATACTTATAAAGGCCCTCAAACTGGAATTTAGGGTATAAGGCTAAGCCATGGGGTACTTCCGGTTTGGGGTTTATGTTACTTCCGGTTCTGGATTCTATCCGTGTAACGTCTGTTAACACGGATTTGAGGAATTATTTTATTGATTCTTGTCCACATGTGAATTTGTTGTATTTACATTGTTTGGTACAATCACAATATACGCGTATAGATCACGTATTAATATCATAGCATAAACATATGGTAACAACCTAATGGTGGAACCTGTGTCTTTCTGTTAACTTAGCAAGATTGGATGGTATGCACAAACAAGAGGCGAAGTGAAGGGGACACAATGGCGGGCTGTGCGTCATGGTTTTGCGTTTTTGCGGTCATTTGTTTTTTTTTTCGCCCACTCCCAAATTTCAAACTACATAAATGTAATCACAACCAGTATTAAGCATATTATAGAGAGGGTAATGAGGGTTAACGACATTGTAGTAGTTGACCTATGATTGGAGAGAGAGAGAAATGGGGTTCAACGTCCACTCGACCCAAACTAGGTCATTTTGGGACTAACATATGGTTTGATTTTATTTTTTAATAATTCGCTATTGCGTAGGGGTCTTTAGCAGTGGGAGGAAACCGGAGTGCCCGGAGGAAATCCACGAGGTTGAGAAGGCGCCCCTATCTCCATGCCACATACGCTCACACCAGGGCTCGAAACCACAGCCGCAAGCCAGAGGTGACCGGCGAACTAGAGCTAGACCACTAAGCCATCCCCCCCTCCTTGACTGGAACAATGGTGTATATTATACAGCTTCACAGAACGTGAAATTTAAAATAAGGAAAACGTGAATCATAGTGTAATAATTCCCATTAACTAAGCTAAAACTATCTAGATCATCTTCTAGTTTATTAAATCTAATTGATCTGACGGATAAATTCCAGATGGCCTCACAAAAACAATAAATATGATATGGAGTCTATTCTCTTAAGATAAAGTTAGGTCAAGGTCAAATCAATAAGGATGACATCAGCAAAGATGGTTTGCTTAAGAACAAGAGAGAGAGAGAGAGAGAGAGAGAGGGGGTGAGAGGGAGACAGAGAGAGGGGAGAGCAATGGGACTAAATGTCCACTGCAGACAAATTAGGTCATTTCGGGACTGAGGTATCATGGTCATTAATGTCAGTTTGAACCGAAATTAACATTTAATTTCACCAGCAACTACACGCTTTATACAAATGGAATAATCTTATTTTTTTTTTTTTTTTTGGGGGGGGGGGGGTTATTTTGACAAAGATCTGTTTATTATTGACACAAAATTTAAAAAGATCTTTAAGAGAAATGGGAGAAGGGCGGGGATTTTGACGCGCATGTCACCTTGATGTGAAATAGTCTGTTTCCGGGTCGTGGTATAAAAGGTTTTATGATATTTAACGGGGTAAGGTGTATTAACGTTCGGTGTTGGTTTATAGAGACAAGGGGCTATAATTGGGGAATGAACAGTTAACAGTATAGGCTAATATTTTGGAGTGTGGGGACCCCTTTTGTTCGCGAGTATATTATACATTCTGAGTGTATGTGTCTCTTCAGTTATATTGTATGGGGTTCAAGATACCGATCGCCTGCCGTCATCACACCGTTTTGTCCACGGCCATAATTAAAGGCGACACATATCGTGAAGTATCATATTATCAATAGATATGTCATATAGGTAACACATAACTCCGTCTGATATATTCAGAGATTATGCAACACTGTGGACACAAGTCGTGAACTATTTTATGGTAATTAGTTGATGACGTATAACTAGTTGATGACGTAATGATGTTGTGACTAGACTGACCAGTGATGTGAGGTATATCCAGAGTATTCATTCGGAACACCAAAATACTGGAAGATTGTCCAGATGCTGTCGTCGTTTCAATTTGGAATTTTGAAAGTTCCATTGTACTTTACATAACGCTCGGAAGGAACAGTTAGGATCTATAATTTGAAAATGGCTCTTAGTGATCTATCCAAATCAGAAATTAATTTTGGAGTAAAATGAAGGCGTGTTTTTGAGTGAAACGGAATATAAGACGCAATTATTAATTATATGTGCGGTTTTTGTTGAACTACTTTTATAAATTATTTGATTCAGATGAGAGTCGTGTCTTTTAACAACAATTATCTAGTCCGTTTTAAAAGTCAAATAGGATTAATAGATTCAGTGGATATGTTTAGAGTTAATTTTTGTTACAGCGTTTTTGGTTTGCATTAACATGAATTATTTCAGATGACATTTACTAACAGATCTGTGTGATATTCGGATCTTTTTCGGAATTATCTAATTATAAGCCGTTTCAGGTACAAAGAAACAGTTATTAACTAAATGTGGAGGTGTTTTGTGTTGGGCTTAATTTTAAGTTTTCACCAGTCAACACTAGTGTAAATTATTTGAAATTAAGAAAGACAGACGGACGATGATTAACTCACTTTACGGTGAATGATTGAATGAAAAAGTAATTGTTTCAATATAATAAGCTGCGCCATTACAAAGAATGAATAATTATTCATTTGGACGAATAATGACGTCATTTGTTGGTAGTTAACATTGAAATAATCTTTCGGGTGGAGAAATCCGCTGTTTCCTAAATTATAACATTATATATTATGTATTTACCCAATTGAATCCGGGTCATATGAATAACATATCTATTTACGATTAAATACTAAAGTTTAAATTAAATTAGATATAAAATCAATTTTAATCTAAAAATAATTATTTTACAAAACATATTGAACTTTGTGAAAGCTGCTTGTGATGTGAAAAACCCTTTTTGGAATATTAGCCGTTATTGTTATTTTTTTGTTTAAAAAAGCCCCCTGTGAACAATATTTCAAGATAATGTCTGAAGATCACATAATAATAATGACATGTTTGAAAACTATACTTTTAAAGAGGATTATTCGTGTTACATTGTTTTGGATTTTAATACAAACGTAATTCAGGTAAGTAAGAATTAACTATAAATTAAAATCTTTCTTATAATTTTATTTCAAGGCGTTATATAACATTGGAGCTCTTGGGTATATTTAATGACTTCTGTCAAAACAAATTATCGAATTTATTTGTCTAAAAATCAATCATACTGTTGTTCTTTACCGTCAGGTGAAAACTTGGGGTGCTATGCTTTTATTGCCATTTAAAAAAAAAAAAATCCAAAAACTATTAAAATCGAAAAATTGAATGGTGCTATAGAAGATATACGAAACATGATTTGTAATTTCTTTTGGCTTGTAATTTAGAAATTAAGAAATGTGTTTTTCTGTTAGATGATATTTTTGCTGTGTGTACAACTGAAGCCCAATGATGTTCAAATGGTACTAAAAGCGCCAGTCCGCATATTACAGTAAATAAAATAAAACCAAAATATAGGCAAAATAGTGTAATCAGCAAATGGACTGTTGATCGTGTACAAAATATACAACAAACAGTGGTAACAGTGTTTTGTTTTTAAATATTTCAATTTGTTTATATATATAATATATAAAGCTTCAAAATCTTAACACTGGAAAGTAAGTACCGTAGTAACCCATTTTGACACCACCCCACCCCCCCCCCCCCGCCCAAGAAAAAAATGAAATAGTTTTTCGTTTACGTTTGGGGATAAAATATTTCACAATAGAAGAATGTTGCAAGTTTATATTTATTTAAAATAGTGAGGGGAAGCCACTCCACCGAACAAGAAACATAACGCCTTTTCCAATTATTCCAAGGGCATTCTACAGCTGAACCCAGCTGATATTCAAATTAGAAAAAGATTAAGACATAACTGAAGAATAGAATGCTGCTGCTTCCATGATTTGTCTTGAGAATTGGTACTAATATAAGTTTTCGGAAAAGAGAAAAGGATACACTGTCCAATACAATTAAATATTGCTGTGTCGTCTGCGTGACTAACGTGCTGGCTCACAAACCATGAGGTTCCGTACTCAATCCCGATATTTTCCAATGTGGTTTACCTTGGTTGACACGTTATTGTGCATGTTAAAGAACCCTTGGCAGTCGGAATTCGACGAAAAGTGCGCTGCCTTGGTAAAATTTCCTGCTATCACAAAAATATGATATATGTCCACATTCATAGGTCAGACGTTAAACCTCGTTTCATTTTAGTTTTGCACGAGACTAAGTCTACATTATCACAAGAATGTCTGCAATGCTAGAACAAGATGGGGGAGAATAGAGGGGTTTATTTTCTCCAAATAAAATGGGTAATTATTTGGACAGTTTGGGGGTAGCCAATTAATTATAGATCTAAGTATGTATTTAAACTGCGTTACGATAAGATTCATACAAGATGGCCGCCATGCAGCAATCACAATGGACTGTTAAAACTATCTATAGAAATGTTGAAATGAGCAGACGATATTTGAACCCCGTCAGTTGACGACCGTTAATGATGTGTCCGTGTCAATTAGCCACACATTTCAGTGTAAATATAAAATAGGCCTGATCCATCAGAACACAAATTTAAAGATACCTTATTGGAGATTAGATAAAGATATGACAGTTCTCACTATAATAGTTAAAAACTAGATAAGATAATGAGAATTTGCTGAAAAATTTCAGTCAAATTGATCCACTATGAACCAAATATTTTAGTGATTGAATATTGGGCCTATCCTCGATCATCCTAACTAAAGTCGGTTGGATAAAATAATCTCGAATATTCATTTTTATGATTTAATTAGGAATGGAAGTCGAACAGCAAACTGAAACGTAATCCAATAAACATCACAGGCTAGCGTTGACATTGTCTGGATTAGTTAATTAATGTCTAAACAATAATTTAGATAAATAAGACGTCGGGCCTTAAGACAGACCTGCAATAGGCAGATTTAGCTCTTGAGTAATGTATGTTTAATAAAATCATTTACTGCGCAATGAAGAATTTCCTAAGAATGATAGTGATGGCTGACTGAAATTCCTTTCTGTTTTAGCCTGTTTTTCGGAAACTACCAAATGTAATTTGATTTAATTTTAATGTCTCACTGTACCCACCGGGCTTATGAAATCGGGTTAGAAAATGCACACGTCACACTTAGCACTCGTCTAATGAAATGAGATAAAATAGGGTTTAACGTCCCAACTGGGCTAATGAAGACGGTTTAACATTCGTCAAATGAATATTTACTTTAAGATGGAATGTGGTTTAAAATAACGACCCCAGAAAGGTTTTGTTAAGTAGTTTATGGTTAAAGTATTTCCTGGCAGTATCTAAGTAGGCCTACGACTACAGCCTTAAGGCCACGGAACCATGATGTCTCAGTGAGTAACCTAATGCGTTGGTCGAGAAGGATTATCTGGATTTTCCGGCGTGATTAGTCCACAGTGGTGCAGAACCGAGGACTTCCCATGGGACAATGTATAGTTGTTCGGAAGGGACTACCAATCGAGGTCACGTGTACACATTGGCGTGCGCGTAACATATCCCTTGGTATTTGTAATTTAACATAAGAATAGGCCATGGCGCCGCTGTCAGGGCGAATTATACTTCATAGCACACTATATGGCGTATGTTCATCTAAGATGACTCACATTTATAAGTCCAGTCGAAGCAGAACAATAGGACGCAATTGCATTTCAGATCTATATGTCAGTTCAGTGGCTCGCCTTATTTGGACTTTCTACTTTCTGTTTAAAATAATTCCTAATTTTTTGAATATAACAATAATTATAGTTCTGGTTATTTAATGACGCACATAGCTCGGCCCCTTCCTCCCACTGCTTAAGACTCCTAGGTACCAGCAAATTAATGGAATAAAACTGAACCATATGTGAGTCTAGAAATGACCTAATTTGTGTCGAATGGACATTAAACCCATCTCTCTCTCTCTCTCTCTCTCTCTCTCTCTCTCTCTCTCATAAGGCGCCTACTACAGACATTACAGATGTTACCATCAACGATATGTTTTACGTCGACAAGATCGTAAAATCGGGACATTCAAAATATGTAGGCCATAAAGTGTCAACATGGTACGTTCGACTATGAAATAAAGGAATCTGTTTTAATGCAGCTTGATTTGGGGGTTGTTTATAGACCTAATGAAATTTTCATTTGTTCCGTCGCTACTAGTAAGAAAAGGGGGTGTTTTACACGTCAATTATCTGACATGCGCGTCTCGGGTTTCGTCATTTTATTAGATTTCGATCCTACCTTTAACAAGTTCATTCATTAACTGATATAAACGGGAGAAGGTGTCAACTCCAGATAGGGTTGTCGGTTTTGTTTTTATACGTCAAATAAAAAGAAAGTCATATAAAGTCCCGCAGTATGGCTGAATGATTTCCCTCCACACGAGAGTTTATAGTTTTGTACGTATGGCCACCACACGTAATTAATTTCCTCATTGACTTTAATGTTAATACTGACCGGCTCTAAAAAAAATGACATTATTATGGAAAATTGAAATTTTGACACAGACGTTTTTAATAATCACCTATATGATAGTTAATTTCACTTACCCACAAATTTGTCATTTTTATGGAATCTTTTAAACCTTTGCGGATGATTATCAACAATTATTAATTATCTGTAATTTTTGTCATTTATTTCTATGAAACTGTTAAAATTTGGATATAACGTGTAGAATATGCATAATTATTATCTGTTCCCTGACTCCCCCTTTTTGAAATACAATGGACACCATTGACCAAATATCGCGCTTGTTGGAGATTAGTAGGAAAGCATTTTAAATGAAGCTTGTATCGGCCTAATCAACAGATTTCCAGATCTGTTCACTTGATTGTCGACATGAAGGCGCAATTCCAAGATGTCCGCGATGACGTCATTGAGAGGCCTGGAACCCCGATTTCGCAAAACATCCACAGACTAAAGTTAAGAAATTTACTCAAGCTTGTCCGCCTTATTTCAACTAGAATATAGCCCCTTTTATTAATTTTAATGTATCAGATACATAAATGAGAAACTATGTGCAAAGTTTGGCGTTTCTGAATCAAAGATATTTCTCACAAACATTGATTGAAAGTTGGGTAAATTCTTAACTTAAGTTTGAGAATGCTTTATAAACTGATCGTCACAACTATTAACATTTTATTCAATTGTACTGTTATTGGCTATTGCTATAGTTCTCCTGTACTTGCTGTTGGAGCCAGTAGGAGCCATATTAAACTTCATTCATTTCATATGGTAGTCATGTTATACAGTACTCTGAAATAATTGGTCAAGTACCATCTAGAATATTTCCCACCAAGTTATTCTCGTGAACAAACAATGAGAAGATATAGACTCAGATCCTATGGATCAACGTCGCCATTGTTTAAACTTAAGTTTCTATATTAGGTACTTAGGTCGTGTTGTAAGTCAATTAGTCCTTGACCTTTGTTTGTTGAGGTCAAGTGAGAAGATAACACGTGATATATGACGTCATTCAAGTGGTTTTAAAAGCCAGGACAGGATATGAATGTAATTACCCTTTAACCATAGACTTGTCCACCTAACACGGAAATCAACGCCGCCTTCCACTAAAATACCAAAAAGATGAAAACAAGTGTCAGATGACTTGGCGAATGGCTATTTCTAATACGGTACGGGTTAATGATGACATGGCAAATACATTATTTATTTATGGTTATTTCTGTAATACAGATCGTGTTAAACATGGGTCGCATTTACAATATTGGATCGGACATAATGTGGTTTAATATTCTACTTTTGGGGACAACTATGACGGGCCGAAGCCGCGCAGTCTACTATGGAGGAAATTGCCACCTACTTTCATGGGTTTTTCATCCCATCCGAACAACTAAATAGTATTCCGTGTCAAGTATGCAAATAATCTATGGGGCATTTTTAAAGAATGGAATCGACACCTCCTGATTATTGATTCAGTATCTACTGACAACGAAAGTGCTGTTTGTCATTCAGATGGGACAAAGCTACCGAAGTCCGCCAGTACAGGTAAAAGACCCACGGCAGTTCAAATAGTCTCCAAATGACCATATTTTAGACTGGAAATTACCACAGTCGAAACATGAGTTGCCAAGGTGTTAAACCACGTCACATTGAAATTCTAGCGGGATTGTTTATAATAGCCTTGATTTTGAAGCTTGTATCCTTACAGTTGGTTTTCAGGCTCAGTACTGTACGGCGCGGTGGGCGATTACCATTGGTAACCATAATGCACCAATAAGCATACGAAACTAGTATTGTGAATCAGCGCATTCTTTAAAATAAGAGCTGAGCATCTCGCCGGTATCATTATCTATCTTTTGACCACCTCCTTTAATGTACTCGATAAGCCCCCCCCCCCCCTCGAAACAGGCGGGTCACCTCCTTTAATGTACTCGACAAACCATTAGCCCAACCCCACCCTCCCCTATAGTTGAACCACCTCCTTTGAATGTACATGAGAAACGTTTCAAGACAGAAATAACAAAGCGACTTTAAACAGTGATCAAGTTGGCATTTTCATCAGAAAAAGAAGCAAAGGAGATATGAAAACCCTGAAAGTTACACGTACTTCCGAAGAGGAAAAGAATTGATGTTATGGGAGAAGTTCACCGAGCCAATAAAGTATGTTGTACTTTCTAGATCTGCAAAGCTCTTTAAAAAAACAGTTCTACACCTTTTCTTGCTAGTGAATGATTCGCAATCATGACATTTTCACACGACTATAACGTTATATTCTGTGCTGGATTAAAATAAAGGGAGGTCGTAGGCTATTCCAAATAAAGGGCCACCCCATTTACCCACCGCCACTATTACCTTTGATTCCAATTGATGTAGAGTTGTAAACGTTTCACTAACAAGCCCCAAGTTCACAAAGCATTTTCAGACTCAAAATTGTTTGCCTTATTTAATCTAAAATATACCTCCTTGTAAAACTGTTGTTGTTTTTATGTATCAAATACATCAATAAGAAACTATGAGCAAAGCTTATGTTTCTGAATAAAATATATTTCTCATAAATAGTGATTGAAAGTTGAGTTAATTCTTAATTTAAGTCTAAGAATGCTTTGTGAACTCGGGGCCAGGTACTTCAAACCTTGACTGAGTTCGACTATGAACATTTTCTGCTTGGACTAAGTATAGATAATCAGCTTAATTGCTCGATGCTTCTCAAAAAGATAAATGTGCTATCAAAATAGCATTTTGCAAGAGCAAAATCTGCTTATTACAGGTCTTTCTTTAGGTCTGAGATGTTATCTAAATAATCAATTAGACATTAATTAACATATCCAGACCATAATAAACTCTTAAAGTTAAGGCTAACCTTCGATGTTGGCGGATTGAATTCCTATATGCCGCTTAATGGCCGTTGATAGTTAAATCAATCAAGTGGATAATCGAGACTATGCTGTTTATATTAATGATTTGAGTAATGATGACCGAGGCTATGTGAATATTTCAAACGCTTTTTTCTCGGCTAATAGTGGACCAATTTGACTGAAATTTTCAGCAAATTACTTTTACACTATCTAGTTTTTAACTATTATAGTGAGAACTGCCATCTCTAAATCTTATCTCCCATAATGTAACTTTAATTAATACGTTGAATGGTTAGTGAGCTGTATCGTTTGGGGTGTTATTGAGTCAACTGGCGTGGTTTCAAATCCCCGGTTGACGTGGCAAGGAGTAGGGTCGCCTGTCCAACCTTGTGGGCTTTCTTGGGGTACTCCGGTTTCCTCCCACTGCTAAAGAATTCTACGCGCAAGCGAATTATTGAAATAAAATTAAACCATATGTTAGTCCCGAAATGACCTAGTTTGTGTCGAGTGGACGTTAAACCCCATCTCTCTCCCCTCTCTCTCTCTTTCTCTATGGCTTACTCACAGTTCTGTACAAAACACGCTTAAAGCTCGCCGTAACAGGCTAATTCCTCACATTATTCAGAACACGTAATAATGACATGTAAAACGAAATTTTGAACTATAAAAACGAAACAAAATAGGATGTGTGTGTCTTTTTTTTTTATCAGATTAGGCTTGGGTTTTCTCGATATTCCCTGGTGGATTTTCTCGATATTCTCTGGTGTCTTCCCACTGCTAAAGACCCCTACGCCCAAGCGAATTAGAATTTGTATCGAGTGGACGTTAAGACCCCCCCACACCTCTCTCTCTCTCCCTCTCTCCCTCTCTCTCTGTTCACTTGGAATTGTTTTTTTAATCAATATCATTTAGTATCCTAAAATATTATGCCCAGTCAGAACAGAACAGTAGGACGTTAAACCCTCTTTCATCAGTCCATGCAATTAACACACAGTGTAGTTTACGTATGTTCAATGCGGATACAAAGTGAAGCTATTCTGAATCTATATTAAGTGGTATTTTGTGACTATAAGTAGGGGTGGGTGGTCTAATAACTGATGTAATTGATAAATACTATACTACTTAGAAATCGCTGGTGCTAATCAAGTGCTCTTTCCGATATGTATTTATTTATATAACAAGGCAGTGGAAACTTGCGCTATAAAAAGACACCCACGACAATGTGTTGCGTCATCTTTCAAAGAGATTTGTGCAAGTGACTTGGAGTTATCTGATATTTGATTTGGAGGGGAAAAGAACGGTGGATATCGGATGTATCGGATGGTTATTCATTGAATGGTGTAAATAAATTTGGAACAATAATTGGCCCAATTATAATGAGATCTATAATCAATTGAAATCTGTACAGAAAAGGGATGAGGTGTTTAGTGCGCGTGCGCGTTACATCATGCGGTTTGTCATTGAGTGAGTGGCGTGGTTTCGATTCCCAGATTGTAGATGTACATGACAAAGATTAGGGTTTCTTGCCCAACCTCATGGGGTGTCTCCAGATCGTTCGCTCCCCCCACCCACTGCTAAAGACCTCTACGCACAAGCGATTTAATATAACTGGGGCCTATTTCACGAAATTTTAACTAAGATAAGATCCCAATTTTAGTAATTTGATTGGATATAATATTAGATTGATTTTAGTGCTTAGCCAATCAAAATTGAAGTATCTACTAAAATTGGATTTTATCTTAAGTTAAAATTTCGTGAAACAGGGCCCAGGATCTTATATTAGTCCCGAGATGACCTAGTCTGTGTCGAGTGGACGTTAAACTCAAATTTTCTCTGCTCAAAATTTTTTTTACGCAATTTCTTTTTTTGTAATTTAACGGCTTTGTATAGAGTCATGGTGGCTTACGAACTGCAACTGCAACATTCTAGTGGTGCCGCGAAAGTTGCCAGGGGATTTCAAGCCTTGTCCCCATTGTCAGTGGTACATGGCGGGTGTTCTAGTTGGGAAAAATGTCTAGTTGTTAAGAAGGGACGAAAACGGTCCAATGTACACCATTGATAGCACGTTAAAGATCCCATGTCAGTTTGAAATTGGGGTTAAATCGCTCTCATTGCTTGTATTCACTGGCCTGTTCATGGCAGAAAAGTAGGAGGTAAATTCCTCTTTATGTCTTTGTTCGTATTTCATGGAATATTTAGAATATCGCTGCAACAAAAATACTAACGATACTTCCTCAGTTTCAAATTATTAATTACTTTTTATTAAGCATTTAAAATGCAATTAAAATTCAATTCACAAATTCCAAGTGCAATTAAAATTTAAATTCTCAAATTCCAAATGCAATTAAACTTTTAACTCACTAATTCCAAATGCAATTAAACTTTTAATTCACAAATTTAAAAAAGCAATTAAACGCTTAACTCATGAATAAAAGAAACAATTAAACTTTGACCTCACAAATTAAAAAAGCAATTAAACCTCTAAATCACAAATCTAAAATGCAATTAAACTTTTGATTCACAAATTTAAAAAGCAATTAAACTTTTAACTCACAAATTTTAAAAATAATGTGCTCAGATTACCGCTGCGATGTAACATTTAATGCGCACGTCTTTCGAGTTGAAAGGTTATCAACAAGCCGTATTATTTTGCAATAAGGATATGAATATGATTGTGATCATTTTATGAAATTTATCCGTGAAGAATTCCTGTGTCATTATAGAAGAAGTTAGGAATAAAGTGTGAAATATTTGATACCCTTTTTTAATATGAAGATTTAAATATATCTTTGAATCTCGAGCCAGGCAAAACGTTGAGTTGATGAAATTATCACTACAAAGGTGGATTAGCGAAAGTTATAAAATTTCCTTATAAACACAAATCCTATAAAAGCCTTTTAAATATGGAGATTATAATCAGATTTTTAAAATTTAACTTGATTAGGTTGGAGGGTGTCTCGTGTTGTGACCGATCTGTAGATATGGTCTGGTTGATTTCTCGATCTTGATACTATGTTCGCTGTCTCGGAATTTGAAAGACCATCAAGTTGCTTCTAAAGTATCTGTCCAAAGATATTGTGTCTCAATTTTCAACTCTTTTCTTAAAAGGAAAAATTTTCTATAATGCAGAACTTACATTTTCCTGGACGATCAATGTAACGAAATAGGACCCTAATTGTCTGTTCCGGATGGACCGTACGCAATAAGGGGGGTTGGCATGGCCTAGTGGTCTAGAGTGCCGCGCTTCGACCTCTAGCTGGCCGGCCACCTCTGGCTTGCGGCTGTGGTTTCGAGCCCTGGTGTGAGCGTATGTGGCATGGAGATAGGGGCGCCTTCTCAACCTCAGGGCATTCCGGTTTTCTCCCACTGCTAAAGACCCCTACGCGCAAGCGAATTATTGAAATAAAATTAAACCATATGTTAATCCTGAAATTACCTAGTTTGTGTTGAGTGGACGTTAAACTCCATTTCTTTTTCTCTCTCTCCGTAAGCAATACAGTGTCCTATATGAGAGAAATATAGCCTACTCTTATTTTGAATTTATATTGTCAAGGATTCTTTTACTTGCCCACCAACGGGTAAGTAGAACGAGTAACACCAAAATGAAAGTCAGCATCAGACTCACTGGGCAACTTTCCACGACATGCTCCAAACTCGCTGGGTCACATCCGGGAACACTCCAAACTCCCCAGGTCACTTCTTGAACATACTCTAAACCAGGTCCTAAAATAAAGTTAAATTCTGAAAGCGAGACGCTGTGTGGTTTGGTGATCTACCCCAGAGAATTTTGAAAATTCACAGCTGAAAAACGACATCTATGGTTTATTCTAGCGCAGTTTACCAGTACATAGGAGTTTATTTGGCTATGTGCGGCTTTTTTTTTTGCATGAAAACTCAACACTGGGAAGAAAACACACCACTTTTGTTACGATAATATTTAAATTATAATTATTCAATATCTATCCTCACATCAACATCAAAAATCAAATTCTATGAGTAACAAGGGTACAAAATAAAACAAATCGGAGAGAGAGAGAGAGAGAGAAATGGGGTTTAACGTCCACTCAACACAAACTAGGTCATTTCGGATTGTTGAGTTGTAAAGTCTCTTAAGGCAGCGAATCCTTTAGGGGTCACGAGGCATTGATAGCCTTACACATTTTCAGAGCACAACACCCTTTTTTTCAGAGCACTTTTCATTTCATCGTTATTTTTAGCCCCTGCTTCAAACCGAACATATCAACTGTCTCGGAATTTTCAGTTTCTTTCGATGGATGTTTTGCCTGAATGTTTCAGCTTGTTTCTCAAACAAAACACGGTCGCCTGATGTAACAAAACTGATAAAATTAGTAGAGTACATTAAAGATTGAAATATTGTCGGGTAAGCTTTCCGTCATTGCTCATTTCATGGCTTACGAATTTCGTTATCCCGGTTGGTACAAAAATTAGGACTGTAAAGCCTATTGCATGTGCTTTTCGTGCATGTATATTCTACCGTCATCCGATCATACAACGAACAAACATTCACGCCGACAAAACAATAATGTTCAATAATAATAATGGAAACCCCCCTTTTTAATTGTTACTATAAATAAAAACCCTACTCCAATGTGAAGTGAGTCGAGCTGTCAGTCATTGATATTATTCATACAGGGAGACAACGTGTACAAGTGCGATCATACCAACTCATGTATTGATAAAGTTCAACTTAACGTTATCAAGTGTTTAGTTTTCAAAATATCTGGCGTTGTGCTGTATGGAATATAGACATAGGCAATGATACCTATTCGTACAAACTATTTATTTAACCAAAATGATTTTATTCGTCGAACTATTTGAATTGGAACGTAGAATTCGCTTAAGATAATGTCAAGAACTGGTGTTCTTTTAAAACGTCAAATTTGAGTGACAGCCTGACAATAATGACGATTTTTTTTTGTGTCGTAAAAGATTTCTGTGAACAAAATATCCATTCAGAAGATTAAAAACCAAAGAATGCGTGTAATATAAGAAAAATACAAAAGAAAGAAAAAAATGGATACATATCCATGACACGATTTGAATCATGTTCGTTTAATATTTACAGATAAATTCATGGAAAAAAATATTTGTTACATACTAGTATTTTGATACATGTATAATATTATGTTAAAGATATACTTGTAACCCTGATATGGTGGATGTAAATATTATATCGCTGCGTGGATTAGGCCTACTGTTGGATTACCGTCAAAACAGAATAAGGTAAGGTTATGTACTTTGTTAAATCTTCTTTTGACACATGCAGAACGGAGGGCCTGACAAGTACAGTTGTTTAGTCGTTCGGATGGGTCAAAAACATAGGTCCCGTGTACACATTGGCGTGCACGTAAATTCCCCCCCCCCCCCCGTTATCAGTGATGCAGGACAGGGTGCTGGCAAGGAACGACGTCTAATCGTTCGGATGCTCCGGAAATCAAGGCTCTGTTTCACACCATGTGCACAAAGAACCCTTGCCATTTGGAATTGGAAATAAAAGTAGGTTGGACCAAATTTCGCTCACAGCAACTTGCATGGTGTATGTCCTTCATTATCAGATTGAACCAATTCAACATTATATTGACATAAATCAAAGACATTAAACGCCTTTAAAATGCGAATCGCGATTATTTTAATTACACCTGGGATATCGTGACCACTCATGCAGTCTTCGTGTGACAAGAAAGGCGGAGCGTAAAACCCCATTTTATTTTATTCTGTGTATACATGGATATCGTGGCCACTGATTAATTTGCAGCGTACATGCTCGTCTTCACGGACCAAGAATAGTAAGACGTTACAGGGATCCAGGAATCTTTGCAGGAGGGGGTTTGCCAGGTTTCTGTTACTGAAATCTGCCATTATCGTCTCTAAATTACATAGGCATACATACAAATTGAGCTTTTTAAACAGAGAAATCATTTTTATACTGACGTATAGGATCACTTTGTGATGTAATTTTATTGATGCAAGGCCTTATTTTTTATGTAGCTGAGCAGGGGGGAGAGACCCCCCCCCCCTTCTGGATCCGCCCCTGCATTAAACCCCGTGTTATTGTATGTATGTGTAGGTCTAGGACTAGGACGCCAAACCCTATTTTATAGTATATATGTTTACTGATGATATGTATGTATGTAGGTATAATGTATTTATAATGTTACCCGTCAATCTGGATTAAGTAGATTAAGTGGATTGGCCGGGGTTTTCTACGGATTAATCCCATCAGTCAATATCATAACATAACTAATGTCAACATCTAACTCGCGTACCCTATTTATCCTTAAAGTCAATTTACATAACATCAACGTAATTATAATAATATACCCCAGTATTCATGTGGACGGTAGACCTCATTCTTTCATGTTCAATCGCATTCGATAATAGAACTGTTAATACATGTATATAGTCGTTCGGATAGAATGAAAAACCGAGGTCCCGTGTACATATTGGCGTGCACGTTAACGATCCCCTTGACAGTTGGAATTCGATATAAGAGTAGGATATAGTGGCGCTGTCCGGGTAAAATTTGCCGTATAGCACAATGCATGGCATATGCCTGTCTTCATTTTCCCAATTGGAGCAGAACAGTAGGACGTTAAACCCCATTTCATTTCATTCGGTCTATACCAATGAATCATATAGATAAGGAAAACTAATATAAAACACTTGGTGTAAAATATATTTACATGTATATAAATTATAACCTGCTTATCTTACGGGAAACATTTTAACTTTAGATTTTTTTGATTGTTTACATTTCGGGCACTTGTTTGAATAATACAAACATCATGCACATTTATTACAAATAGTCAAATTACAGAGTCTAATGGCGAACTTTTAAGTCCAACTAATATGCCGTTAATCTATATAACGTTCACTTAATAACTGACATGACGTCCATTTGATAGCTGGCATCACGTTCATTTGATAGCTGGCATGACGTCTATGTAAAAGTTGACATTACGTTCATTTGATAACTGGCATGACGTTCATTTAATAGTTGACATGACATTCATTTGATAGCTGGCATAAAATCCAGGTAATAGTTGACATTACGTTCATTTGATAACTGGCATGACGTCAATTTAATAGTTGACATGACATTCATTTGATAGCTGGCATAAAATCCAGGTAATAGTTGACATTACGTTCATTTGACGTCAATGGCATTCATTTGATAGCTGGCATTACGTCAATTTAATAGTTGACATGGCGTTCATTTGATAGCTGGCATAACGTCCATTTGAGGGGAGGGGGGTCTCTGGGTACTCCGGTTTCCTCCTACTGCTAAAGACCCCTACGCGCAAGGAAATTATTGAAATAAAATTAAACCATATGTTATTTCCGAAATGACCTAGTTTGTGTCGAGTGGACGTCAAATCCCATTTCTCTCTCTTTCATGGTGCTACTTTCATTTTTTTGCCCGTCTATTTTGACAGGTATTGTAGACATGTTACATGCCAGGTCTGATACTTATAATTCCCAAATTGTCTGATAGCGTACCCGTCTTTAGCCCGGCTAAGCGTACCCGTCTTTAGCCCGGCTAGTGCAGTAATATAAGCAATATTTATTCAGAAACTGAGGGGATTGGGATTACAAATAAATAAGAAAAAAGGAAATATAAAAAGGGAATTATGTTAAGGTTTAATTGTAGTGATGTATAATTCGTGTTCTTTTTTGTGCCTTAACCTAAACTTCCCGATTTTGCACTAGTGTTTACACCAGTGCATACATTAGTTAAATACTAGTGTTGACCACCTATAACACTAGTGTTATTACTAAAGGGAATATCCCGATTTGAACAGAGTCTCAAAAATAAACGTATGTATGTACCTTGTATCACAATTTTATCTCAAAATATTGAGTAGTTTGGATGTGAACCTCAAAACTGCTTACCAGGACACTTAACCTTTTTAAGATTTCAGGTCAATATTTTCGTTGTTTGACTTGATAATTAATTGTCGTTTGATTAAAGGGTCTATACAGTGCGGGACTCATGATAATACAGCTTGGGACTAACCGCTTCCAGGAAGTTAAGTGACTATGTAGTCTCATATGATCATTATTCAGTCAAAATTTCCATTTGTAATTTCTCGTAATTCAGCACCAGGGACGGATCCAGGAATTTTTGTAGGAGGGGGTTTGCCAGGTTTCTGTTACGGAAAACTGCCATCATCGTCTCTAAACTACATAGGCATACATACAAATTGAGCTTTTTAAACAGAGAAATCATTTTTATACTGATGTAGGATCACTTTGTGATGTAATTTCATTGATGCAAGGCGTTATTTTTTTTATGTAGCTGAGCAGGATGAGGTTTGGACCCACCCCCTCCCCTGGATCCGCCCCTGAGCACGTATGCGATCAATATATTTTGTCCAATCTGATACAAATATAGTTCTATATTTTCATTTATTTTTTATACTTTCGATGACCTCTTCTACATGAAGAACTGATCGGTTGTAGTGTAAGGTTGCGTCAGAAGTATTACGAACGGCTTTTGACCCAGGGATATCAGCCATTTGATTAACCACTCAGCGTTGTTTCTAGTTGGTTACTCAGGGTTCCGTTTATCTCATACTTAAAAGTTTCCGTAACAGACTGTTTCATTGGGGGCTGGGATGGCCTAGTGGTCTAGAGTGCCGCGCTTCGACCTCTAGCTGGCCGGTCACCTCTGGCTTGCGGCTGTGGTTTCGAGCCCTGGTGTGAGCGTATGTGGCATGAAGATAGGGGCTCCTTCTCAACCTCGTGGGTTTCCTCCGGGCACTCCGGTTTCCTCCCACAGCAAAGACCCCTGCGCGTGCGCTAAGATAATGAAAATGGAAAAAATAAGACTTGTCTGCGATATCACCTTCGGTGGAAGCGGACGTTAAACACCAAGAACAACAACAACTGTTTCATTGGTTTACCCCTCATGTCATCCAGAACGCGGTTCCAGACACTATAAAACACGAATTACATATTTTCATGTAAATTTGTTTCTTATATCGGAAAATTCGTGTAGACAAATTGGGGGGCAGAGGTATAAGACCTTAACTCGGATTGATTTCAAATACAGAAGGGTTCTGGGGTTATCACAGTCACAGTTTTACACTAAGTGCTGCAGATCTAACTGGTATTAAACACTATACCACCTTGACTCAGTGACAAGGACAGTTGTCTAGTCGTTCGGATGGGACGAAAAACCGAGGTCCCGTGTACACATCGGCGTGCACGTAAAAGATCCTTTGGCAGTTAGAATTCGATATAAGAGTAGGACGTAGTGCCGCTGCCTGGGCAAAATTTCCCTCATAGCACACTGTATGGCGTATGCCAGTCTTCATTAGCCCAGGTTAGGAGCAGAATAGTAGGACGTTCAACCCTGTATCATTTCATTTCACCTTAACCCAGGACTTCAATTGACTCGTTGTACTATAAACATTAGACAAGAAAAAGAGACAATGTAACGGAAATAAAATCTAAATTATATTGACTGATATACAGTACATCATGGGTTTGTACAGATCGGGTTTTAACCTCCACGCGAAACAAACTAGGTTATTTTGGGACTAACAGGTGGTTCCATTTTATTTCAATGTTTTTATCTGTGAGATAAAACCAAGGGATCAGAGAAAATCGATAAGGTTGGTCAGGCGAGACAGAGAGGGAAATGGGGTTTAATGTTCACTCACCACCAACTAGGCAATTTCGGGACTAACACATGGTTCAATTTTATTTCAATAATTCGCTTGCCTGCAGCGCTCTTCAACAGTGGGAGGAAACACACGAGTTTGGACAGGCGACCCTACTCTTTGCCAAGTACAACCGGGGAATCGAAACCATGCCAGTTGACTCTATGATAGACCTTATGATACAACGAGCTGCCCAACCCCCTTGGTCAGGGGGCCCTTAGTGACTAGGCTTGTAAACTCAAGGGCACGTCCACCCTTTGATTGAGAATATAGTTATGTGTGATTAATACGGGAATCTATCTAAACACGGAAACACCTGTATACAGTCGTGTATGAGTAATCATTGATAACGATTGAACTTACGACATTAAAACTACCCAGGTGTACATGATCTTAATGTTATCATCTACCTGTAATCACATCTACTCCTTTATTTGTTGTATGATTAATATCTTGAGAGAGAGAAAGAGAGAGAGATGGGTTTAACGTCCACTCGACACAAACTAGGCCATTTCGAGACAAACACACGATTCATTTTTTTCAATACTTGTGCGTTGGAGTCTTTAGCAGTGGGAGAAAACCGGAGTACTCGGAGAAAACCCACGAGGATGGACATGCGATCCAACTCCTTATTGGCAGATACAACCAACGAATCGAAACAACGCCAGTTGATTCAATACTACAGCATGCACGTACTAACCATTCGAACCCCCTCCCCCCTCCTAATATCTTTAAAGGAATAGGCCACCGGATCAGCGGATTGAAATGGCATCCACTACATGAAGATCTGATCGTTTGTAATGAGGTGTCGCGTCAGGGTTCATACTAGCGACTTTTGGCCTTGCGATTTTTGGCCTTATGGTGTTAGTTATTCGATTTACGAAGGGGGGTTGGGATGGCCTAGTGGACTAGAGTGCCGCGCTTCGACCTCTAGCTGGCCGGTCACATCTGGCTTGCGGCTGTGGTTTCGAGCCCTGGTGTGAGCGTATGTGGCATGGAGATAGGGGCGCCTTCTCAACCTCGTGGGTTTCCTCCGGGCACTCCGGTTTCCTCCCACAGCTAAAGACCCCTACGCGCAAGCGAATCATTGAAATAAAATTAAACCATATGTTAGTCCCGAAATGACCTAGTTTGTGTTGAGTGGACGTTAAACCCCATTTTTTTCTCCTTCTCTCTCTCTCGATTAACGAGACAGATAAAAGCAGTTTTCCCTGACCCGCAACATTAAGAGCGTATTCACACGATTAGTGAGAAAGCGCCGTGTTTAGGTTACTAATGAAGTGTTCAACCGGATGAGTTAGTCTTATTGATACGGGGTGGGGTGGGGGGATTGTGCGACGAGATTAAAATCCGGTAATTAATTAATCATATTGTATTTCTTGACGGGGGTCGTTTTTTTTTTAAATTCAAATATATAATACGCATATCCTATAAACATGTCAGGATTTCCTTCGCTTATCATTCTATATCAATGTCGATATTAATGTCGATATCTATGACAAGCCTATTTGTTTGAAATCTAATTCCAACACCACCTACATGCATTCCAGAAAACGTGAGTTCGAGCAATTTCTCTTTTTGGGGGGGAGGGAGGGGGGCTATTTATCAATCCTTGGCGCTCTTGCATTATCCAGAGCAAGGGGAGGACTGATATTTTTCAAAAAACACAATTTGATGTAATTAATTCCTGGATAAGAAATGAAATGTGGTTCCATGTCCTTCTTTTCGGCACTGACTGGGCTAAACTATGCAGTGTGCTCTGACGTTTTTGGTTTGTTTGTTTTTTTTGTTTTTTTTTTTGGGGGGGGGGGTGCGGATAGTGGCGTTTCCGGCTAAGTCTCGTCAAATTCCAGCTTGTACCCGGACGGCTTAGCGTGTTAGGAGCTGGATAACTAACCTTATCCAACGGGCCTGACAAGGCACATCGTCTAGTCCTTCGTATGGGATGAAAACCCGAGATACCGTGTACACATTGGCGAGCATCTTTGACAGTTGGGATTCGCCATAAGAGTAGGATAAAGCATCCTGTCTGGGCAAGATTGCCTTCATAGCACACTATATGACATATACCGGTATTCATTAGCTCAGTAGGCGAAGAAAAGTAGGCCGTAATGTTTTTTAAACTGAAGAATCGGGTTCAACATATCAATATTTATTACAATTACTCGACTAATCTGTGTCTAGATTTAACACGCCATCTTGTTTATTTACTTCCTGTGATTTAGTGACGTATAAAACGCGAGTCGTGGATATATTTACATTTTATCGTGTATTTATCACAGTAAATCTTATCGTCCGACATAACACAACGATTGTTCATTATTTATGTTTATAAACTCTGTCGTGTTTAGACTTAAAGTTGGATTACCTCAATCGTTTAAAACACTTATAAAGCTCAGAAAAATTAAAAATTGAGCTTGTTTAAATTTAAAGCTGTGACTTACTCTGTCCTGTTCAGATTTAAAGCTGGACTACCTTTACCGATCAAACCTTTCACAAACGAAGTCGTAGAATCCAGAATATTAGAAAGTGACTCAATAATTCGACTGTGCGTAGGTGTCTTTAACAGTGAGAGGAAACCACAGGGCGCGGCGAAAACCCACACGGTTGGGCAGGTGACCCTACTCCGTGTCACGTACAACCGAGGAATCGAAACCACGACAGTTGACTCATTGTCAGACCTTATGATAGTAACAGTCCAATGACTGAACACCCATTATTGCCATGGTTACCGCCACGGAACCCCGGAACTCCTGGTCTAATGGCGACCGTCATATTAGGAACACTACGGTCTATTCTTATTTCGAATTCCAACTGTCAATGGTTATTTTACATGGACGTGATTTCGTTTTTATGGTTTAAATTTTCTTTATACATGTCTACACTACACTAGGATCTGGAAGAGTTGTTATATAACCCGAGAACTGGATGATGTGAGGGATTAGCCAATGAAACAGTCTGTTACGGGGAGATTTTTGGGTAGGGCGCATGGAAGTGTGGGTAACTCACTAGACGCATCAACGCCGATTGATTAATCAAATGAATTACGTCATAAGATCAAAAGCCGCTCGTATGGTCTCTGACGTGACCGGTCAGATCTTCGTGTAATAGAGGCTATCGAACGTATAAAAATAAACAAAACGAAATATAGATCAGAATTTTGATCAGATTGATTCGAACGATTATACAGTGTTCCTTGTGCTCCAGCCTGCAACTGACAAAGGAAAACCCCGAGAAAACAAATAAAACAGAGATCTAGCTTTAATGTGCGGTCGTTGTTTACTACCATAATATAAACCCCGGGTCGTAACATAAACACCAGCAATAATACAAAACCTGATTACTGCAAGAAAACAAATCCACAATCACGTGAATAAAAAATGTCAGGGAGTTTTAACTTGTAACAATGGCTGTATCTGTATACAATAAATGGAGGGGGGACGTGAGGCAATTCTATCCATCATCAAAGCCTCCCCTGTAATTTGACCCCACCCTCTTGTATTCTTTATGTACTATTTAACTGGGGGATTATTTCCAACCAAATGTGATAATCTCAGTGATCATGGTCGATTAAGATTCTATTAAGATAAGATATTTTTTTGTATTTTACTGTAAATCTTGACCTTGTTAAACTTGACAACTCTGTCTATGAACTGGAATGTTTCGTATTAAATGACCAATTATTTTAATAATTAGCTTGTTTTCCGGGTGTACCAGGTTCGAATCCTACCGCGGGTCGAGAATGTCGGTAGTTTCTCAAATCCGGTTTAACATCCTACTCTCCTGCTCTGACTGTAGTGTGGTATGAGAGAATTTTGCCCGGACAGCGTTACTACGGCCTACTCTTATATCGAATGCCAATGTGTACACAGAACCTCGGTTTTGGTTCCACCCGAAAGACTAGGCAGCTGTCTTTGTCAGGCCCTCCGTCCTATACCACTGACAAGGAAACCATACCGGAACATCTCGATGAACTTTCTCAGCCATCGCTGGGCACCGGAGGCTATCCAGCCATATCGTACCCGCTTTGCCACCATGGTCCAATCTCGCTATTCGTGAACCCCAAAATGGTTGCACATTCAATTATTGTAGCTCCGCGGCTAAAGACCCCTACGCGCAAGCGAATTATTGGAATAAAATTAAACCATATGTTAGTCCAGAAATGACCTAGTTTGTGTAATGTGGAAGTTGAACTCCGTGTATATAACTCTGTCTCCACCTGTCCAATAAACAGTTGACGAGCGACCAACACAAACCAGGATAAACGCTGCTTTTAATATTACAACTGTTTGTGAGTAATACACCAGAAAAAAATGACCCTGTTATGAATGAATAACAGTTTTAGAAAAATAATAAATAAAAAATGAATAATGTCGATATTCTTCTCCCGACAACTGCATCAGATGTCTGGTTGATCTGATTCCGGGAGGAATAATGTTAGAATCAGGTCACAATCACCATAATCTATCGATATTACATGTATATAGAAATGACACGTGATTGTAACAATAATTGTTTAAATATTCTATCGGTTAAAATTAAACACACATTCGACACAAACTAGGTCATTTTTCGACTAAAGTAAGTCATTTTGCGACCAAAAAACGATATATTGTTTTTAATAATTCGCTCTAACAGTGAGGGGATATACCAGTATGGTGGGTCCGGGAAACCCACAGAATAACCACGAGGTTGGGACAATTCATTCAATGGCAGATGTCATGATCTACGTTAGGCCCTTCGATCAGTTGTACATGAAATCTCGGTGGCTGATAATTCATCGCCGATAACCGGAAATTGTTACTTGTCTTCCGTCATTAGGAGGAAATGAAATGGGGTTTAACGTCCTACTGTTCTGCTCCTAAATTGGACTAATGAAGACGGGCATACGCCATACAATGTGCTATGATGGGAATTTTGCCCGGGCAGCGGCGCTACGGCTTACTCTTATATCGAATTCGACATACCGAGGGATCTTTTACGTGCACGCCAATGTGTACATGGACCTCGGGTTTTCGTCCCATCCGAACGACTAGACAGGCCTTCCGTTCTACATCACTGACAAAGGGAAACCACGCCGGAAAATCTTTTTTGGCCAATGCAGGGAGTCATTAGAAGGAAGCAGACTGAATTTCAAATAGGTTGATGTGTACCCGTATTCAGAATCCCGGGTGGTTCAGGAGAGAGAGAGAGGGGTGGGGAGAGAGAGGAAGAGAGACGGGGAAGGGGGGTGCTTAACGTCCACTCAACATAAACTATGTCGTGGATCAATTTTAGCTCAATATTTCACTTGTGCGTAGGAGTCTTTGGTAGTTGGAAGAAACCGGAAGACAAGCCAACCAACTCCTTGTCACGGACAAGCGAGGATTCGAAACCACGCCATTTGATTCAATGACAGACCGTATGATCTCACGTGCACGCGTTAAACCAGTAAAGACCGTATTACATTTTTTCCCCGTGAATTTCGTTTACAGTACGCGAATAACCGACTGGCTTTCCCTGAATTGGTGTTTATCGAACTGTATCCATGGATAAGACTGGACAGACTGTGAGTGTATGTTGTGACGATGGCGGTTATATAGTCTGATACACGCTAATAAAGGGTAAAGTCCATAATATAGGGGAAAGTAGTTCACGAGAATTTCCGGATGGACATTGTGCTTAGAGTGGTGTTGTTGTGTTGAGGTAGGAGTTTTATATTAAATTATTTGTATATTAACTACAGGTCTGTTTTACATCATGTCGGGTTCCACAGTGGATCAGGTGACTCAGTGTGTAAGGCGCTGTCTCACTAAAGAGGGGGTTTAACGTCCGCTCGACGCAAACTAGGTCATTTCCGGACTAACATATGGTTTAATTTTATTTCAATAATTCGCTTGCGCGTAGAGGCCTTTTAGTAGTGGCGGAAACCAAAAGACCCGGGGAAAATCAACGAGGTTGAACAGGCAACCTACTCCTTGTCACGTACAAGTCGAGAATTCAATGACAGACCTTATGACATATAACACACACGCGTTATTTATTCTTACATAACGTATCTTTAAATGGTGTACACACTTTATCTAGATCTAGAATGACGCATACCTACGTACATGTATTTACAAGCATATAAAATGAATTTAAATTTTGTTAACTTTCGGCATCCTCTACAGTTCATAAAAACAAGACACGTGATACTTTTCGCTCAAATCTTTTGAGCCTCTTTTTAATCCGATTAAGCTACCGTATTATATTTTTTTATTTACTTAATTAAATTATAAGTTTGAATGCGTGTTAAAGTGGATAAAGTGAATTTAATAAATATAATGTTCAGATAAAGCTAGTCCATTGTAAAGGAAATTGTCAGTACTTCTACGAGAGTTGCCTCCCTTTAATTAACCGCCATTGTTTGTTGATGTGAGAGATCGTGTTATAGTTGATGGACAGGACAAAGGGTATAGAAGTGTCCTGCGTTATTAAACGGTCTGATGACTATCAATAGTATCAGATGACAGACTGACGACAGGCCAACTACTTATCGTAATAAAACAAGATTAACACAGATTTATTACAGCCACGTTTCCATGTACGCAATTTCGGCGAGTGAAAAGTTCGGGTTAATACAAATGTAATGGCATCGTTTTCATGTCAGCGGCGAAACGCGTACTTGGAAAACTTTCTCGGGAAAAACAATCTAGAGAAAGACAAGTGGTATAATGAAAGAACAGTATGTAAAATAAATGTGCGATGATCAAATGTGTAGTGATCAATTTTCATATTTTATAACATGTGAAGGAATTTGTATAACAGAGAAAATACACAAATTGCAACGTGATACAGTTTATTAATTTAAAAATACACAATTTATTTATTTGAAAATACATAATTCATTTACTTAAGTTATTTTATTATTTAAATGCACCATGCAGTGTGCTATGTGAGAAATTCTGCCCGGGCAGCGGCACTAGTGAATCGGTACAAATGGTGGTATAAATTTGGTAATAGCAATACGGTGTCAAATAAAAACCACGATAAAAATCTTCGTCTGGTTAAAGACAACTTCTTACTAGACCGTCACAATGAGTCGGACATGAATGCCAAAATGTATTGGACCCTAAAGGGTTGTAAAACGGAGACTGATCCAGAACAATATTTTACATCAAAGTCGATCGGTTGAGTCCTGGTGTCAATTTTAGAACCAACTCGTGAAAAGCGCCACTGTCTGGTCGTCGTTTTGTGGAAATAAAACGTCTGGTCCTGCCCTCGTCATCAACTTGTCAGCCATATGTAATTCTAAACCAGATAAAATATTGTCGCGAGACTTTTTCTTTTCTCTCCATTATTTTAGTGTCGTCACCTTATCGGTTTTTATTAAAATAATTCTGTTTTATGTTAGATTATGAAAGTTAAAATGGAGAAACCATGCTGGGACGATATCAAAGAGCGCATGTTTGGAACGGTGTTCAGTTTCCTTTTGGCGATTGTAGAAATTAAAAGTAGCCACGATTCTGTCTACTGTCCTTGATCGTCTGACAATCTACATGGATAGTCTCGCGCGTATACATTGACGTACACGTAAATAAAGTTTGGCAGTTGGAGAGAGAGGAAAGGGCGGGGGGGGGGGGATTTAACGTCAACTTGAAACAAGCTAGATCATTTCGGGACTAACATATGGATTAATTTTATTTCAATAATTTGTTTAGCAGTGGGGCAAAACCGGAGGACCTGGAGTTACCCACGAGGTTGGACAGGCAACGCTACTCCTTGCCACGTACAACCGGGGATTCGAAACCACGCCAGTTGACTCAATGGCAGGCCGTATGATACACCACCACCCCCTACCCCCACCCCAGCCAGAGTAGGCCGTTAAAACTCATTTAATTTCGTCTGTATGAAAATCAAATTCTCTCACAGACTAATATAGGCCTACAACGAAAACCGATATTCTAAAGATGTTGACATTCTTATTGGGCCTGGGGATAATTTATGAAATTTGACCACGAGACACCAGTCACTAACGAAAACCTTTTCATGTACGACAAATTTTATTAACTTTTCAATCGTGTCATATTGAAGTCGTGTTGTGAAGTTATAATTATATAATATTATGGTAACATTAAATCATGGAGTTTTTTAACGCTCAGTTTGTGAGTTATAATCAGTCTATTAGCCAAATAACACGCATATCAGTTTCTTTAATTACTAGCCGACAGGTAAAAATAATAAACGCCTGTAGGCCACAACAAATTGATTTTCTGTTCTTCGAAAACACCTGTACAAATTGTCCTGCGTATTTCTTCAGGTGAAAGAACTCGGCGCTGTTTATACATGAAGCCCCAGAAGAACAGAAAATCAATTTAGTGTGGCCTCAGAGATTGTAGAAGAACTGGACCCTGTTTCACGAAATTTTAACTTAAGATAAAATCCAATTTTAGTAGATACTTCAATTTTGATTGGCTAAGCACTAAAATCAATCTAATATTATCCAATCAAATTACTAAAATTGGGATCTTATCTTAGTTAAAATTTCGTGAAATAGGCCCCAGGTATTTTATAATATTCATACAATATTTCTTCTAGTTTTTAGCAAATAACATCTACATGTTGGCTAAATGTGGACAGACTGTCTCAAACTGTTCGTGGTATTCGGAAACAATAAAACACTGGATGGTTTAAGGCATTGGCTTTTAGGACTATTAAGCGCTCTAATTTTAGTATTTGGAAACACTGTAGGCTATCTGTATGCCAGGGGTTGGTGGGTGTATACTCGGGTGAGTGGGGGGGTGTATTAGAAACACTGTTTCTGTATACTCGGAGAAGAGAGGGGGGGGGGTATAAGAAGAAATACTGTATCTGTATTCTAGTAGGTCTTATGTCTAAATTGCTTTGAGTCAAACAAGCAAAGTATTGGTATACATATTTTGACGTGTCAGTCTCGAAATGGCCTAGTTTTAGTTGAGTGGGCGTTACACCCCACCCCTCCACATACCTCGCTCTAACCCTGAAAGCGAACGCGGCGATTGCTTTTGATTAAGCATTATTTGAATGAGTGCACGAATGCTCACTCCTGTCTTTGTTTTTGGATGTTTTTATATTTCATTTTTAATCTTTACATTTGATTTCAACGATCGGAATAACAGACCCGACGACATATGCTGGATCATGTTTACATTGTATCATCCAGACACAAAATACAATAGACATTTATCGTAAATTATGAGTTATCACGTCTAGCCCCGTCTTACCAGGCAATTATCACCCCATTTATAAATATGAAAGTCTTTAAATGAATTAGTGGAATAAAGCCGATTATAAACAGAAACACTGCCAATAGAAAAACGTGTCAGGTTATCCTTTGATAAATGAACAAAATATATCTATATCTATTCAACCTATTATTTTCTTATCTATAGAACTCGGACTGTGACGCACCGATTTAAAGAACGGACAATCAAGGTGGGGTATGACCATGTATAAATAATTTATATTAAAAGTCTGTACTGGACAATAAAAACAACACTTGTGTCGCTTATGTGTTTCCAAATCATTTAATCTTCGACACAATTAAAAGCGGATTGAACACGTTCGTTTACTTAATCGTGATTTCCCACACTATAGTGGGCGTATTCTGAGAGAGAGATGGGGAGAGAGAGAGAGTGACAGAAAGAGGGGAGAGAGAGAGGGAGGTATTATGTCATTTTGGAATTTAATGGCTATTTTACTTCTTTAAGTCGGTTGTTCCTAAGGGCCTTTGGCAGAGTAATGAAAAAAAGAAGCTCTCGAAAAAGTCAAGGAGGCTGGATGTGCATGTGTGGGGGGAATCACCACCCCACCCCTCCATCAATGACAGACTATATGTTTAACTACATTTATTTAAGACGGGTAGAATTACATTAGCCATAATAAAACAATAACATTATAATAATAGTTTATCACCTGGGAATGTTACCTTAACGCACCTGTTGATTGCAATCACTAAGTTTACCTTTTCTCTGGTACCATCTTACCTGGTTTTTATTTCGTTGTCTTCAGACAATTTGATTCTTGATTCTGTTCTCCGTCTGGTTTGGCCATTGTATAAGAGTTATTCAATTTCATTATAATCTCTGCCTGAATTTGTTATTCACGAAGACATGTTCAGTTTGATTATAATCTCTGCCTGGATTGGTTATTCTAGAGAAGTTGTTCAATTTGATTAAATAATGTATGTACATATGACGGGAAGTGATATTAGGTGTTCTGTTTAAAGCATGTCCTATCACGTGTCGGAAACTAGTTATAAATAAAAGATGAAATGATGGCAGTGAGTAAACTTGTCGGTTCTCTGGAGTGCGCCTTTAGAAACCCGGACACATGACAAATTTGTGGAGTAAGACTTTAAGAATTTTTTAGTCGTTTATTCTATAAACAATTATATATCAATTTGTGTGTTTATAATTAGTTATTTACGGTACGTGGTCTATTATCTGCCATCTTGTAAGCCTGGATATTGGTCAAACGGAAGTAACGTGTAGCAATAACACTACACATACTTGTGTTTTCTTGGACGTTGTTGTGCTAGTTGATGCCTTATAACAAGATAATCAGACCTAAATTTTGGAAGTTAAAGGACGGTGAATTAAAGGCTAGCCCGTACCGACGTGAAGGTAAGATTAGTTTTGAAATATAATAGTTTCTTTGCTGTGAACGCCGTACATTATTGTGAATGGATCTCATCGTAACGTCGAGCCTTTAACTGTCGTTGGTTACAAGCGTATCAGATATAATGCCTGGACAGCATCTGATCTAAAATAGTACATGAATTAATAGATTTGATTAAATTTGAAATATTCAATAATTTAATAGGTTTGTAATGTTATTAATACAACTGGATTAATTTAACAAACTACTTCCGTGTTGAGTTGTCAGACACTGGTCCACGTCACGATTTGTTATTACATCAACATGCAACAAAAGTGTACACATTGTTGTAATTTGTGTTAGTTAATATGGACGAGATAACCCTCGGATACTATATCTCGTCACAGGGGCTTGTATTTTAAATTACTATTTCTTGGTGTTATTAAACGGCGATTTGTATAGTGGTAGTATGTCTTCTACTAGGCTAGGTGTCTTTCGAGTATAACCTACAGGCCCCTGTGGTTGTACTAGGAAGCTACAGACGTACTGTAAACTCTTAATCTGTCGGCATGTGGCTTCACCAGGAAGTTATAAACACATCCTTGTCTTTCTGGATTAATCCAATTGGAGCAGAATTATAGGACGCTAAACCCCATATCATTTCATTCACAAACGTACCATGAACGCTCATTCTGTAAGCAGCAGTCCCTACGAACAAACGACGGACGCCCTTCTACTTCCAAGTATAAAGCGACGGACGCCCTTCTGTAAGCAGGACTTCCTACTATCAAGCGACGGACGCCCTTCTCCTTTAACTCCAAATATAAAACCGACCGTGAGTATATTGTTTATTATTACCCGTTTTTCAAAAAGTCTTGGCCCATATAAATTTATCTATTCTACTTTTTATTATGAAATTGTATCTGAAATAAACAGTTTTTAAATTTAAGTTTGGTGATGGGCCTGTTAATTAGGCCCATGCGTGTAGGGGTGTTTAGCAGTGGCGGTGGGACCTGACAACCCACGACAGGCGACCCGGCTCCTTGTCACGTATAACTAGAAAATCGAAAACTACGCCAGTTGATCCTATGACAGGCCTTCTGAGTAAACGCACACGCGCTAACCCTTCGGTTATCTATCCCAAACTCAGAAATGTTATAATATAGATATGCATTTCATAAAAAAAACTGACAAAATTATTGATAATTAAAATATTTAAAATATTTATATACAAAAACGGCCCTGCTAATCACCGACAAAAGTGGATTTCGACCATTTAAAGCGCCCATCGTATTGAACACATCACACCCACAATTGATATGAATTCATCAAAATTTGATAGAACCGGCACTGCCAATCACCGACAAGAACAGATTTTTTGTCAATTTCACTTATCCATAAATAAGTTAAACTCCACTTCATTATGTCTCCAGGCTTACCACTGTCATCGCCATAATCATTTATATCATCATCGCAGGGTCAGAATCATCGCCGTAGTCTCCATCTAACGTCTGTTTCCACTGAAGGTTATGGATATTGAACATAAGTTGTCTTATTTTAGTATGCTTAGATCACGCGAAGGGGTCTTTCCTGATATGAAATAATATAAACCATATTATGTTAGTCCCCAAATGACGTAGTTTGTATCAAGTGGACGTTAAAAACTCAGTCGTGGGTAGGCCTATGACGAACGTCACGCAAAATCTTCGTAACGTGCTAGAACTTTGAATAGTTTAAGTACATTTTCCGTAGCGTGTCGATGTTTTTTGCTGTGTTTTATTTGAGTTTTTAGGTTCTAGCATATCGTCTGTCTGACATAGCGTGTTGGTCGTGGCGTGATCTTCTGTTTTCTCTCACAACAAACCTATTAAGATGTTTGGAGTGGTTTCTTACAATTTATGTTCTGTGAAAACAAGCGAAACGAAAAGAGACGGTGGTATATTTCACCAAATTAACTAAACAACTACTAAAATGCTTGTTCTCGACGGCCAGTAATAACAATAATGCGATTTTCTTTTGTTATTAGCAGATTTATCTCCCTTGAGGAGGAGAAAATATAAACAAGACTTCATTCCGAAGCTATTGTCGATAAAATGGCGTATTTATTGACGGATTATGTCTAAGAGCCATCTTTTGTCATATTTTATTGGCTAAATTTATTAAAATCTGTACAGTTCACCTGGTAAAACATCTCAGTTTTTTTTTATTAATTCTGATTTTTACCCACAACTTGGGAATGGCGAGAAGTATAGTTTGTATTTGTTTTGGTACGTGAGCGGAATATGATGAGGTGTGTTTTTTAATAATATTTCGTGGGAACTAATAATAGCAAGGTGTTATTAAACATGTACGAATATGTGTTCAGTTATTATACGGCCCCATTAATCACCGATATAGAAAGTTGTATTGTCAGTATTTCCATTATTCATAAGAGAAGTATGAAATCATATTAATTTGGGATATTATGTGTTCAGGTATTAAGAAACTGTAGAAACATACTAATTTTCGCGCGAATATAAAGCTATATTGCCCCTAAATAAAACAATTTTATATTATTTCAAATTAATTATTATTTCGTTAATATTCCCCAACACTTACCGGGAGTTTGAATGGCCGCTTGTGCAACCCCGTGGTTTTTCTTTGGTTCCCCGTTTTCTTCCCACTGCTAAAGACCCCTACACGGAAGCGAATTATTTAAATAATATAAAAACCATATGTTAGTCCCGAAATTACCAAGTTTGTGTCAAGTGAACGTTAAACCCCTTTTCTTTCTTCTGAGAATCTGTATATGTAGTCGTTGGCTTTGTTTTTGTTTTGGTGAGCAGTTTTCCTGCTGTAGTCTCTTATTCAATACGACAGCTGATGTGCTCGGGTTTTGTATTCATGTACTGTTTGATCTAGGCTATATGTTATGAGTCCAGGTTAGTAGGGCTGTCTGGGAAACATTTCCCTCGTAGCACACTACGCCTGTTCGTCTTCATTAGCCCAGGCATTAAACACCATTCACAATTTAAGTTTCTATGGGTTGCTGTGGAATGGTTTGACAGATACTAAACAAGCGTCGGTGATTAGGGTTTTCGGTCGCTCACCAGGTGATCCGGGGTTTTGTCCCGGCGTTGATCGGGAAAGTTCCCCCATATTGTCCAGTTGGTGCAGAACAGCGGAACTGACAATGTCAGTAGTATCTAGTCGTTCGGGTGGGACGAAAAGCTCAGATCCCGTGTACACGTTGGTTGACATTTGGAATTCGAAATTAGATTAGGCCGTAGCACCGGTGTCCGGGCACAATTTCCCTAGTAACATCTCTAAGGTATATGCCCGTCTTCATTAGCCCAGTCGGAGCAGAACAGTAGGAATGAATGAATGAAATGAAATGGGGTTTAACGTCCGACTCTTTTGCACCTAACCTAGGCTAATGGAAGACGGGCATACGCCATGCAGTGTGCTATGGGGGAAATTTTGTCTGGGCTGCGGCGCTACGGCCTACTCTTACATCGAATTCCAACTGCCAAGGGATCTTTTATGTGCACTCCAATGTGTACACAGGACTTCGGTTTTTCGTCCCTTCCGAACGACTAGGCAGCTGTCCTTGTCAGGCCAGAACAGTAGGGCGTTGAACCCCAGTTCATTTTATTTCGTTATTCCCCACGACATTTTAAGGTCATACATTTTATAACTACTCTAGACCATGTTTGTAGGAAACAAATTTCGTCACTGGGTGCAAAACATACACAAATGTCGTCGTATCATATTACTGTTCGAATTGACGTCATATCGTTTTACTCATGTCGTCAAATTCTTACCACCAGACAACCAGGTGTCAACTTCTTTATTTTTCTTTTGGAAATGTCAAACGATGATGATTGAGTTGAGTTCATTGACAACTAACTAAAGGTCAAAACTAGAGAAAACTGTAATGAGTAGACAGTAACCATGACAGCAGTTTGTCAAATTATCTTATAAATTGGCATGATTTACCCCCAACGACAGGTCGCGGTAGTGATTTCCAAACGACAGGTCGCGGTAGTGATTTCCAAACGACAGGTCGCGTTAGTGATTTAAAATACGTCAGATCGTGATTTACGACAGATCGTGGTATGATTTACGACACGTCGTGGTATGATTGACGACAGGTCGTGGTATGATTGACGACACGTCGTGGGATGATTGACGACAAGTCGTGGTATGGTCTACGACACGTCGTGGTATGATTTACCCAAACGTCTGGTATGATTTACGCAAACAACAGGCCGTGGTATGATTTACCCAAACACCAGGCCGTGGTATGATTTATCCAAACACCAGGCCGTGGTATGATTTACCCAAAACATTTGGTCGGGTATGGTTTAAGTAAACTAATACCGTTATTTTATATTGTTATATCACATGTATATTCAGTGGTGATTTGTCTCATAATAATTGGCGCATAAGAGAGAAAAAAAGAAATAAAATGGCGTCCTACATTTCTGCACCAATCGATTGAACTATTCGTTGAATCAAACGGCCATGGCTTTTTGAACCTGTAGGCGGCCTTGTACACCTGACCACTACTTCCGTCCCCTTCTTCCTTCACCCAAGTGGTGAACCATGCTACAAAATCCCGAATAACTTTCTCAGTCAACTCAACAAGGCAAGGGTTATTAAATGAATGTCGTAATTTTATAATGTGTAAACTCTGATGTCATTTGACCATTTTTTCGTACAAACATGTGAAACAATGTCGCCGTAATGGCTTCACTCCACTTTGTAGGCACCTAAATGAGCAGAAATATTGAGTCGGAGATTCAGATTTATAAAATCCCGCTTTCCCTCCCTCTGATTAAATTCCAGAACGCGACCCGGGTGAGTGTACACGATGTCCAGCTAAAAATAACGTCATCATTTTATACCGTAATTTGTATATAAAACCCCTAATCCTCTCCTTCTCAAATTCCAGAACACGACCCAGGTGCACGCCATGCCCTTCTAAAAATAAAATCTTCATTTTATATCATAGTTTGTTGTTAAAATCCCCCATTCCCTGCTCAAATTCCATGTTGCCCTTTTAGAAATAATATTGTCATATTATACTGTAATTTTGTTTATAAAAATCCCCCATACGCCTCCTACTTAAATTCCATAACACGGCCCTGGTGCCCTTCTAAAAATAATATCTTCAATTTATATCGTGATTTGTTTATAAACTCGATCATACCCTCCCAGTTTATACCCCCCCCCCCCGCCACGCCCTCTGCTCAAATTCCAGAACACTGCCCTGGTGCCCTTCTAAAAATAATATCGTCATTTTATATCGTAATTTGTTTACATTCGGTGTTAATTTACCTAATATTGACTGTCGGCCGCATCTCATATAGCACGATGGTGTTAATCCGCGTTTTAACTCCCGGCCTATTTTCTGATTAACTAAACAAACAGGTGTATAACGACGTATCACTGTACATAGAGATTACTACGCCAGTGTTTAGTTGAACCAGGGTCTTAACATGTTCCAATTACACCACGACCCTTCGATTTTAAACCAAGTATCATCAACACAGACCACAAGGGTGTAGAAGTCATCCAGACCGTCAATGTACACAACACAACCGAACCAAATTCTTCAAAGACAAAAAAAAGTACCTTACCGACGAGGGTAAAGGTCACTAGTTGCTAGACATTTGGTGCGAAGGGATATCTTAGTACAACCTAATGCATACTCAGTTATTTTATTCACAGTAGTCTTGACTTTCGAAATTCTCGCTAAATATATCATTCGAAATGAAACTAACCCTTCCTTGGTTTTCTCCGGGTCTACAGATTGCCCGCACAACTAAATAACTCTCTCTCTCTCTCTCTCTCTCTCTCTCTCTCTCTCTGCAACTCAATACAACCAACCTGCTTGAGGCCTTGACCTACTCATTTCGATTTCCAACTACTCGAAATTTTTTAACGAGGTGCCAGTGGTATTTATTTGTCGTTCATGTTGAAGCTACCCCTTATAGATGGTTCTTCTCAGGCCACGCCCCCCCCCCCCCATTCTAGTATAAAGTGTCGAAGAACTAGTTCCAATTCCTTTTATTTTTTCAACTAGACATGCAGTGGTTTCATGTCGATTAATGTTTGTTTAGACTACACGAATCTAGATTCTAGACCAATATTTGTGTTAAAAAATAAAATGGCGAGTAAAATTCAGTTTTTAGTTGATTTAGTCTGTTAGTTTATCCTCCTAAATCTGTTTTCTCTTGTTATTATTATTCACCATTTCTATTTTTAAAAACAATGATTTCTCCCGGCGTGAAACAAAATGGCGGCTTAATTAAGATTAACGGTGACACTTATTACGTTACAGTTTTAGCTCTTCTGTTGATATGTTTTGTTAACTTTGGTGCATATTGTTTCCCGATTAACCGCGTCTGCGTATTTTAGTTATGTGGATCAATATAAGTTTTTTGTCAATATTTGAGTTTAAAATGGCGAAGTTTGAATCTGAGGTAAATCCTGTAGAATTAATATAGCATTTATCTAAGGCCAGATGAATTTAAAGGACATTCAACTGGTGTCTACACATATTACCTATAGTAGCTGTAGTGCTTGAGGCAGGGTATGCTTACTCTTTGTCATCTTGTTTAATAATTGTAATGTGCCTTAATGGTATTTATAACTGTATATATGAAATGCGATCTCGCTTGCACTGTGTAGAATAAAATCACTGTCTCTGTAGAATGAGACCATTAAATTGTCTCTGTCGAATTAGATCATTGTCTCTGTACAGTGAGATCATTATCTCGATAGAATGAGATCATTGTCTGTGTAGTAGAAGATTGATGTTTTTGTGTTTCTACTTTAAACACATAATTTTATTCCTTGTGTTTTATAGCTATGTGAAATCCGAGAGTTGGTTTTACACACGCTAAGCCTATTCCCGAATAAAAATAACCTTTCAAGAGATCACCTCAAATACGCAGTCGTATAAATTTAATGGATATAATATGTGCTCTGCTTCTGGTCTTACCCAATCTGATTATAACACAGATCCTATTTCGTTTCGTTTTATATAGTTCAAAATTTGATTTTACTTGTCTTTACTACACTAGGATCTGGAAGTGTTGTTGTATAACAGAGGTTCTTGTTGATTTGACAATTAGCCAATAAAACGGTCTATTACGGCGACGTCTTGTCATAATCTGCACGGAACCCTGGATAAACCCTTAGAAACGTCATCGCTGATGGATTAATCAATGACTGACGTCATAGGGTCAAAAGCCGCACGATTGACCCCTGACGTGACCTTCTACTACAGCTGACCAGATCTTAATGTATTGTAGGCTATCGTAAAAATAAACAAACGAACTGTATTTAAATCACATTGTGATCGAAAAATATTTGTCCAGCCTTTATTTGAATTAATAGGTTTGGCCGATCATTCCACTTTAAAATATATCAGTATCTGCCTCTGGATTGACTGTTTACTTCATGTCTGGTATATTGGCGGTTATTTCTGAAAATTCCACAGACGTCTGAGGTGTTTTAACTAAATACTCAACACTAGTTGTAAAAAAAAGAAAGAAAAGAACTCTGCAGATTTTAATTGTTTCAACTTTTTCATTACCCCACTCTGTTTTGTCTAGAAAATTTCTTTTTTTGTCGGACATTTTGTCATTAACTGCGTCATTTACTATAGCTTGTGTTTATTGATCTTTTTGTCTGATGAGTAAGTAAAGGGAGATAATGTGTCGAATTTGTCCTCCTTGACCTGTAGTAATTACTAGTTGGTTAATTTCAATGTCTTTGTTTATCGACTGTTTATATCTACAGACTGCAAGGGATGGCGTGTTTATACTTCTGGTATTGTCAGTGCCAATAACTCGAGACGGTTTCGTCTATAAAATGAGACTGATGGTCAATCGACGGGAACGGCTTAATTACTCTTTATTTACGACCTGCAACTGAAATGGAATTTACCATAGCGAGTTTTAGAGGTTAGGATATATTCCATACCTTGAATTAAAACTGTTTGAAAGGAGGGAATGTCTTACATCTCTCTATAGGCCTAAATGAAGATACGGTTATTTAGTCTAGAGTTTTCGGGTTGGATGGCTGAATGGTTAGCACGCGGTGTATCACCAGGTCTGTCATTGAGTCATCAGGCGTGGTTTCGATTGCCTGGTTGTACGTGACAAGGAATTGGGTCGCCTATCCAACCTCGTGGGTTTACTCCGGATTATGCGGTTTCCTCTCACTGCTAAAGACCCATACGCGCAGGCGAAGTATTGAAGTAAAATTGGACCATGTGTTGGTCCCGAAATGATCTGGTTTGTGTCTAGTGGACGTTAAACCCCGTTTCTCTCTCTTGATAATAAAAGCTCTCCACACGAGTATATTAGGATTAGACGAGGACTGGAATGCTAATCGGTAAGATGGCAGAAGCGCCAATATCCAATTAGAATTGTACAGGAAACAACATAAATTATCATATGTTAGTCTCGATAAAAAAGATGTGGAAATGCTGCTTCGCGGGCAAAATGTTCCCGTAGCACTTTATGCTTTGTTACCAATATCACGACTCGCATTACGATTGAAATCATGGGTTAATCTAATCGAAGATGATGATCCTATCAGGTCTCCTCATATATAGAGGTCAGTCATAGCAATCGTGTTCATCGTATCGAAACGTATCCTGACGTATCTTCACGTACCAGATCGTGGAAACAAATACTGACAACCCTATTGTAACGCATCGCAGTGGGAACCACCGTGGACTCAATAGTGACAATCCTATCCCACAGCAACGCAATGCATCTCGCGACATTGGAACCCAGCATTACATGTGTAAAATTAGGAGGTTAAATTTGATTCTAGAAGATGAGAATGAGATTGAGATATATAATAAGTATGTTATATTATGATGGTGCCACCTGTTGGTTTCTAGTAGAACAGAAGAAGATTACACGATAATTTCATGTATTTATTTAACCTAGACACTATTAATGAGTTCAGTTAATGGCTTGTAAAGAAATCTACAGTAACAATAACACTCTTCCTGTTTTTACAATCATCTTGTCATAACCTGGTAAGAACTACCGGGACTTGGTTTTAATAAAATGAGAAAGGGGAAGGTGGAAGATAAAAGTATGGTAAATATGATTTGAAATACAATGAAATGGGGTTTAACGTCTTCTGCACCTAACCTGGGCTAATAGAAGACTGGCAAATATACGCCATACAGTGTGCCATGAGGGAAACTTTGCCCGCGTAGCGGCGCTACGGCCTTCTCTTATATCGAATTCCAACTGCCAGGGGATCTTTTACGTGCACGCCAATGTGTACATGGGACCCCGGTTTTTCGTCCCATCCGGTGGTAAATATGGAAGAGACATGAAAGTAATGCTTAACGTCCAATCTGATTAAAATACAGATCTATATTTCGTTTCATTTTTTATACTTTCGATGGCCAACACTACATGAAGATCTGACAAGTTATAGCGATAGGTCAGAGGTCATACGTTTGACTTTTGACCCTATTACGTCATTCATTTCATTAACCAATCAATGTTGATGTTACGACTGGATTACCTACAGTTCCATGTAAAAACAACCGCATAAAGCTCGCTGTAACACACCGTTCACTGTAGTACTACTGCTACTTTTAGGACTTCTTCTTTGTTGTGTTCTAGTGATCGTAAAATAATACCACAGTATTTAAAGTATAAGAACTTTATTGCCAAGCTGGATGACTTCGCAGGTCCCTAGGTACATGTGAATTTGACTTTATAAAAATAGTTGTTTTAACAATTTTCCCAAAGACACAATATGGTCTGAAAGACCATAGTCTTACACATTGACTTATGCCTGACATCATTCAAAACACCTTAATGATAACAACTCTTCCAGATCCTAGTGTAGTAAAGCCAGGTTTTTGAACTGTAAAATCGAAAGCGACATTTTGAACTGTAAAATCGAAACGAAATAGGATCTGTGTTTTAATCAGATTGTTTACCGTTCGATGAACCAGGTTGATGAAGAGAGACATGCGGCATGACGTGTACTATGACGTCAGTCTGCCCGAACAGCGGCGCTAAGGTCTACTTAATTTTGAATTCAAACTGCCTAGGGTTCTTTCTCGCCAACATTAGATTTACTAGATTTTCTGTCCATCCGAATGAATGGCAGCTGCTCATTACTGCCAAGGAGAAATCCACGACTGAAAACCGGGAAGGACTTTTTGAGATCCGGGATCGAATCCTGACCTCCCCTGTTTATGAGTCAGCGCCTTACCCAGTGAACTTTTAGTTACCTTCAATAAATGGATTACAAAAATACCCCACGCACCCCATGTGCAAATATCATTTGTAGGCTATATTAAGTTTAAAAACTAAATGTCTTAAGAATGATCCTATTTTAGATTTCAGCTCAATTTTTAATATTTCAATGAATGACGCCATCTTTATAACAGGTAATAAACCACACCCACGTGACTTAATTTGGATATTTAAACGAAATTTCATAATTTACATAGGTGTGTTCACCTGGCACGTTGTCCATGACAACAAAATCATAGAGAAATTAAATCAGGATTTAAAAAAAATATTTCTGATAATATAAACAAAAGTTATTAAAAAAAATCAAAAAATGTTTTCGGAGTTAACGAGAAAATCATATTTGACATCTTATAGGTTTGAGAAAGGAGATTTTATAGTCGTATGTCTGTTTCATTCATTTAAACGATTTTAAACACTCGTCTGTAGAGTAGTAAAAAAGGGAGTGGGTACAGACTAGACATATTAATGTGGATTTGATAAAATAAATTTAGCACCATGTTTCCATTCCGTGCACGCAAATGAACCCTTGACAATTAGAATTTGATTTAAAAGTAGGCTGTAGCACGTAAAAGAACCCTTGACCGGGCCAAATTTTCCTCGTGAAAGATGGCATATGTTCGTCGCCATGACTCCTCTTCATTTCATGTTATTTTATTTTCGGTTCCTTAGATCAGGAGTTTTGAAATTCCGAGTTGGTTGACTGCTGGGCTGTTTGCGGTTTAAATGTGCATTCCACTTTCAAACTAACAAGTGGTTTCGAATCTCCGGTTGTACGTGAAAAGGTGTTGGGTCGCCTGTCCAACCTCGTGTGTTTTCTTCGGGTCCTCCGGTTTTCTCTCACTGCTAAAGACCCTTACGCGCAAGCGAATTATTGAAATAAAGTTAAAAACCATGTTACCCCTCTCTCTCTCTCTCTCTCTCTCTCTCTAACAAGGGAGGTAATTCATGACAAGCCTACCTAGTTATAAGGCCCCATAACGTTATGTATGTAACGAGTTGTGTGGTCGACGTTAACTGTTTTACCATCTTGTAAGCGGCGATTTAATTGGTTGACAGTTAACGAGCTGAAACAACGATAATAAACACACACCACGTGATAGGAGAAACACGTGTTTGTAAGAAGTTGTAAATAAATGTATATATAGTTTATCATGAATTACTTGTGTATTAAGTCATTGATTCCAGGTAGGGACTAATCCTTATTTTTTATGATTAATTCTGTTCTACTGTACGTGTATAACTAAATATCTTCAATAGAAGGCCTCATCTGGCTTCAACTACGTAGGCCTACATCTTATTAAGTCCTGGCCCCGAGTTCACAAGGCATTCTCAGTTAAGAATTTACTCAATTTCCAATCACTATTTAGAAGATTTGTTTTTGATCCAGAAACACAAAACTTTGTACACAGTTCCTTATTGATGTATTTGATACTCTAAAACAAATGCTTTTAAAGGAGTTATATTTTAGTTAAAATAAGGCGAACAATTTTGAGTAAAATAAGGCGAACAATTTTGTCCGCGAATGCTGTGTGAACTCGGGGCCTGTAAAACTTGCAGCCGTTGTTTCAAGAACACGTCTTATACTGGGCACGACAATAAAATAATACCTTGTCCTTCCGTCCATAATTTGTTTCCGAACCATATCACCGTTCAAGGTATCGTTCTGCGATTTTCTACACTCTTCAACTTATTATGTAGCAGTTTACCTTGCCTTTGGCGATTGTGTGTTTGTTCTTGTCCTAAGGTTGGTGTGTGTTAGTTAGTTCTTGTGTCATGGCTGGGTTTTTATTTTTGTTAGTTCTTGCCCTATTGCAGGAAGTCTTGTGTGTTATTGTGCTATGGATGTAGGTTTTAATGATCAAGTTGTCAGAGAATTATAATTTTGATTTTGTTTGACATATTTAATCATTAATATCTTTGGTTATTTGCATTAGATTTAATAAATAAGCGTTTGCTATTTATTATTTATAAGTCACCAATAGTTATTTAATTGTATACTACAATATCAGTCTAAAATAGTTTACTCCCGCGCAGTATTTATTTTCCTTCGCAGGCGACATAAACAAGTCAGGGCCCCCTATAATTGTTGGGTGAAATCTTTTCATTTGGTCCCCTTTGAATCCGATTGGTTACATGATAATTTTAAAGGTTTAAATTCTTTAAATGACATCTAGAAGTACCGTTAACTATTCATAACAAAACGTAACACAAGGTATGTATGGATATAACTACTTCTCTATAATTTAATAACGAAGTTTCGTAACACATACAGGTCACGTTTTCAAGTTAATGATAATTATCCATCTAGTCAGCCTATTTATGCATATTTTGGCTTACACAAAATTAATTAATAATCAGATAATTATAATCAAACATTATAATAACAAAAATAAGGCCCTTGTTTTGATATTTATTAAATTTTATGGTAAATAATCAATCTCTCCATTTTAACGCGTGTCTGGTCATTGGAAAATTAAACACAGTCTTAAAAAATGTAAAATCAGTAACTATGATTTTAAAGACCTAAAAATGATTTTTAAAAGGAATTTAAAAGATAAAATGGACTATCGTTTGGCCAGAATGCACTAAGCGTATAATATACCGAAAGATATGAAAATACTATGGTATATGTAGGTAATTTTATATTTATATAGGGATATCAGATATCTCTTACTGTCAATGAATCTTTATTGCTTGGTGATATTAAATATCGTACGTTGGGCTACATCCCGCTAACAAACTTTCTTCTAGAAATTTTATTACTAAACAGATAAAAACTGTTTTATTTATTTATTTTATACGATTCTTAACTTATTGATTGATAAAACATATTTACTATTGAGTTTAGTTTTGCTTTCTCATTAATATACAGAAATAATTCTAGATTCTTTCAATAAATAATAAATTATGATTTATTTAAAAACAAAGAAAAGAAAGAGGATATTTTATATTTCAATAATCCGAATAAAATATTCCACAAAGTGGATCCTGTGAATTTTCAGAAATAGAAGAAATATATAATTTTAATTTTCAATATTATTTGAATAAATTATTATTATTATGTTTTGAAATTAATATGGCAAGATGAAGCCATGATTATTATTTTATTAATCAAATAATATCTTAATATAAGTAATTATACTTATATTATGTATACTGCCCATTTTAGTTATAGCCTGGGCTTGATTGCCAACGATCGTGGACTGCTTTATTTACAGGACATCTTCAGGGAAATGAAGTTCACAATATGTGTTGTTTATTATTATCCAGTCTGGCGGTCTGTCTATTTGGTTTTAGCTTATCTGTGGTGCGGTCATCCTACAATAACTTCTAGTTATGACCTCGATTTTCATATCACGTGGATATTGAAATGACGTAATTAATAATGTGACGTCATATTGTTAGGTTTAATTAGCAAGATTTATTGCGATAAAAATAATATTAAAAATGCTTCAAATACAAATATTGATATTATTAAAAATCATGAATAGATAAAAACAAAAATATCATTTATAACATTTTTTTCTACAAATATTAATTCATTCAATAAGATATAAATATTTTGTTTAAAAAGTATCTATACAGATAAAACAACGCCCTTTTAAAAACTATAATCTCTGACTAATAATAGCTTGTTAATTATTTTCACATTAGAGCGACAAAGATTTAAACATTTTAAAACTTTTTTTTTCACTCTCTAAAATTGTGTAATAATACACACATAATATTGTCGTATACCAAACAAACTTTACACAAGTTTAAAACTATAATCCCAGGTCGTGTTGTAAACTATTTATTTTAATAATCCGTTAAAGTTTAACGGGGATTAACCTAATCCTCGCCAAATACAGTCGTCGGGATGGAATAAACAAGAGTATACATTTTATCTTTATCTGGTTCATATTTTATCTTATAAATTAAAATAATAAATTTGAATATTTTAGACATATTTCATCCCCTGTTGATCTTTTATTTCATAGCGTAATACCTTAAATAGTTTGAATATTTTAGATGTATGTGTCGTGTCCGTGGCAGGATATGTTTATTGGATTGTAATTTATTATTCTAAGTAAGAGACTCATGACAAATTCAGAAACGGAGATGAAAAAGAAATCAATTAAATGGGTTCAAAATCCTACTTTTCAGCTCCTTATATAACAATCGAGGTTACGTATACACATTAGCGTTCACGTTAAATATCTTTTGGAATTCGATATAAGAATAGCGCCGCTGTCTCGGCAACATTTATCACATAGCACACTGTATGGTGTATGTCCATCTTTCATTAGCCAGCTCAGAGCAGAACACTCTATGGCGTATGTCCGTCTTCAATAGCCCAGCTCGGGGCAGCACAGTCTTACTCGTCAAACGCAGGTATCGAATACAGAACGAACGTCTTACTCCCTGAGCCACCGCGGTTACCGAATGTAATAGAGTTTTAAATCTTTTTAGCGCAAGATTTCGGCCATTTTGTAAGCTGTCACTCGGGCATTTTGGTTTCTGTGATTACATGAACATTAAAAATAAAAAGATTTCCGAGAGAATTAGTCGACTCATTAGTCGACTCGTACGCAGGTATAATTATACAATATTCCTGCTATACAAGTGTCAAAATAAATTTAACGTTCAAATGTCATTGATTTAAAGGAGCTAGACCCAAACTCATAATATTCAAAATTAAAAACAACGAAATCAAATTCAATATTGATCCATTTCTAGCAAATTTATCTCACCGTGAAAATAAGGAATCCTATATCCAATATTAAAGAAACAATGACTCGTGTATTTTATGAACATAATGGTTTTGAGCGCCATTTGTAATGACCAAATATACCCCAGAAGACCATGTGGAAATGATTAAAAAAAACAACAACAAAACAACAAATCAAAAGCAAGGTGGTGTATAAGGGAATAATCAGGCACAAATAAATTTGGAAAGTTGCTCATTTCACCAAACATAATTGATTAGAAATTTCAGTGAAAAATCTAAAAAACTTGGATATGAATCGCTTTATATTCACAATTATATTAATGTGTGCTTTTAGAACTATTTTAAGGTTAACAAAAATATAGAATAGTGGGATAAAAGTCAATTTATGTGCGGAACATAACTATATCAAAATATATATGCCCTTGTGTGGTAGGTGTTGCTGTGATAGTGATTTGAAGATAAAACTTGGTCTAAATGACATATTTATTTATATAAAGTGGGAAATAATACAAACACAACAGTTTCTCTTTGATAAAAATAAATCAGCTTGAATTAATGATTAAGTTAATATCATGTCTGATTCTCTGTTGATCTAAAATTAAAACATGTCAATTTCTTGTCGAAAAGGGAAAATGGTTGGTGGGTTAAAATCACAAACAACCATCTTCAAACTCTGAAATAAAAATTAACAACATTTTTCAGTTAATAGGCGTGAGACTTTGTCTACTTTAAGGGTCCTCAACACTCCGCGTTTTCCAATTAAATGACGAAGTTTTCTCACTGCGTTTATTTATGATACTCCTTGTAACAGCTCGTCTGTGGGATGAACAAATATTGCTCAAGCAAACCCAGGTTTTAAAGCTCTCATAAAGTTTTTAGGGCTTGCGCATATATTTGATGTTTAGTCAGTGGTCATCAGGCGAAGTCAAAATGGTTGTCACTCTCTTTAACGATATAATAGGAAGTTCCACTAATGTACGTGCGTGAACTGGCCACACGGGCATATGGGCAATACTCGAAGGGCAGGGATAACTGAGTAAAAATTGAACTGAAAACAATAAATAGACATAGGTCAGTCTAGGAGATAAAGAATGTCGTGATCAACATTTTAATATTTTAAATAATTTCAAATATATATCCGATAGATTTGAGGCCAACTTTTTGAAGTTGTTAGCATTGAAAGTTCAACTATGAATAGCAGAATTGATAGTAAAATAAAAATTAATGCCAGCAGTATATAATATACTGTTTATATCATGGTTTATTTACCATAGTTTATATACCATGGTTTATATACTTTTTATACTATGGTTTATATATTGTATATACCACGGTTTATATAGTGTATATACCATGGTATATGCAGTATATACCATGGTTTATATACTGTTTATACCATGGTTTATAAACTGTTTATACCATGGTTTATATACTGTTTATACCATGGTTTATATAGTGTATATACCATGGTTAATATACTGTATATATTATGGTTTATATACTGTTTATACCATTGTTCGTATACTGTTTATACTACGGTTTATATACTGTTTATACCATGGTTTATATACAGTATATACCATGGTTTATATACAGTATCTACCATGGTTTATATACAGTATATACCATGGTTTATATACTGTTTATGCCATGGTTTATATACTGTTTATATCATGGTTTATATACTGTTTATACCATAATACATATTTACAAAAATATTAAAGATTTACTGAGAGATGAAATTAGTAATGCTGCTGGAAGTTCCTCCCACTGCTAAAGAAAGACGCGCAAGCCAATTAATGAAATAAAATAGAACCATATGTTAGTCCCGAAATGACCTATGTAGGGTGTTAAACCTTATTTCATATATTTCTATAATTAGGTGAAAGTACAGCTAACTGATGAACCTGTCTTTCACCAGAGTGGGACAATCGTCTACCTTTTTATTTGTATTCAAACTTTAAACCAATGGTCGCTGTATTTGACAAACTGCTTTCTCGTATCTCACCTTTTGGTCGCTAATTGCCTTTCATTCTGCTGCCCTGTTGTCTCTCGTTCACGTTTAAACCTTAAATAAACCATTGCCATTTTATTCGTCGCTTTTTACACGATTGTTGGATGTGTGTATTGAGGGTTAGCCTTTTGACAGAGACTGAATAGAAAGGTTGGGGAAATTTGTTTTGCGTTTTTATAGGAGATGAAATGGAAAGTGTCTCCGGTTGATACCTCGGTTTAGTTTTCCCTCCTTCACTGGCTAATTATTTCCTTGTGGAGGTTTGGACACTGTCACTGCGATATTTGATATCCCCACCATTGTTATGGCCATTCCCGAAATACCACTTGAGCTGTTTTCAAAACAAACCATTATAAATTATAAGAAAGTTGCCTTCCGGATTATAATGTGGAGGGGCCACAGTTGACCAGTAAGTAAGGCTGAGAAGTTTTCCTTTGCGAATGGTGAAGGAAGGTGGGGGGGGGGGGGTAGCAAGAAAGGCCGTCTCTGGTCGTTCAGGTGGCACGAAAAAGATTGTTTTGGGTGTAAACGTTGGCGTGCACTTAAATAATTCGATTTCGAATTCGAATACAGATTGCCGGAAACAGCGTTAAACTCATTTCATTTCTTTGCAGTATATATTTAAAAAGAAACGCAACGAAATGAAAGTGACACTACGGCCTACTCTTATATCGAATTACATGTGTCAAGGGATCTTTTACGTGCACGTCAATGTGAACAGTACACCTCAGTTTTTCGTCCCATCCGAACGACTAAACCACTGTCCTTGTCAGTCTTTCCGTCCTCCATCACTGACGAGGGGAGAAACTTAACTTGAGTTACTGTGTAACCAATATAAAGTCGTGCCTAATCGTCAACTTTTGCTCTTATGAAACGGGATTTTAGCAATAAAGTGAAATGTGAGTTTTATTATCGGGAAATATAGAAACATAAATATCGGGATTAAAGGATATCTATGCGAGTAGTTGACAATTATACTATGTTCTTAACCCTAGTGGATCTCCGCCCCTGAATACGGATTAACTTAACGCAGGATTTAAAAGATTGGGGTTTATTTACATATTAAAATAGACCACGGTTTAAAACTCACTTAGTCAAATTTTATAGTCGTAAAGATTGACGGGATCATTGCCATATCTTTGTTCAAATCGTATGAATAAACTACGGATGATAAATCGGGTCCGTGCCTGCTTAAAGAGTTGCGTTCTTATTACTTCGGTCATGCGTTAGCCAGATCACCAAATAATCCCCATTGTCACATAACAACAGGCACTTGATAACAAAGGCTTAATACTTGAGATTGGGAATTCCAGACATACATAACACTCGACCGTTACTTACAAAGGTATTGAATGATTTGATACCACTTTACGGCTGTTTTGTTCTCTAATAGCTATATCGATTGCGTCTATAAGATGGACCGGGACTTGCGTTATATCAGAATTAACACAGCGGCATTGCTGAGATTTACAACACTTATACCCCGGGTCTGATTCTAAAATACTGAAAAAACAGCAATGATAATATTTTGATGCATTTTCAGGATTTTGATTTTTTCAAGAGATACGCGGGGGCGTTTCCTTGTTTAGACTACCGGGCATTGGTACTTGTGGGGGTTAGCGTCCTTGTGGGGGTTAGCGTCCGTCTGCACCAAGGATAATGTCGTCAAAGATACAATTGTTTACTTGGAAACTGTTCACGTCCGGGGCGGTGGCGGAATGGCAGTTGGAGTAAGGAAATTCACCCCACGCCCCCGCCCTATCATTCTCTAGTTGTCTACGATATAATTTGGATATAACTGTTGAGTCAAATCACGTTAAATTAAAACGTATTTTTATTTTCGCAAATCAATGACGACATTAAAAACGACAATGTCCCATGAAGTTAAATATTTTAATAGTTTAAGCTCTTAGTAGTTTAAGCAATAGTCTTTATAATTTCCATTTCCATTTTTCTACGACGTCACCGTCCCTTGAACATTATTGGGGGGGGGCAGGAGCTGTTGCACCAGATGAACCATCTCGGAGTGTATGTTCCCATTCCAAATGGCAAAATCGAATTCGTTCTTTATTTGTCCAACTTTGTGATGTTACCATGGACTTGAGTGGAACATTTCAAGCCCCTTTGTTCAGGTGGGTTAGGGTTAAGATCAAAAACCTCGGTGGTTGTACCACACTTAGTTGGTGGCCCTGGTGATGATTCAGTCAGTTGGTGGTCTTGGTAGACCTAGTGTTATTTGGTGGTGCTGGGGATATATGGTTTAGCTCCTGGCAGACCTGATGTTAATTGTAATAGTATACCGTCTGTTTTAGTAGATGTTGGTTAATTGTTATTAAATAATTGTAGATTTGTAATGAACGTAATTTGTCTTCAAGTAGCAATGCAAACATAAGAAGCTCAATTGAAACTGTTTCCCAACGCACATGCCGACTTCCAGTTTCTGTTAGTTTTGTAAAATTGTGTTTAGCGTCACACTTTTCGACACCAAATGCATTGGATGAATTGAAACCACAACTTTTGTCTAAATGAAGACCTTGCGATCACTCGCTAGACCACGCGGCCAACCAACGCCAAACCTAAATCATCTAAGTGTATTATATCTTTCTGAAAACTTACCTGACAGAGAATGGCACCGCCTTGCGAACCAACAGGTACCATATTCCATCTCAAAATTGTCCGAGAACGTATCTAGAGCTTTTGCCATCGGGGGTTTATCTTTGTTAGTGATGCAGAGCCCCAGGGTCCTGTGAGCGGAGGGGGAGGGTGTGTAAAGAATAGCGTCTTGTGGTTCGGATGAGACAAAAAACATAGACCCGGTATACACGTTGACGTGCACGTAAAAATACCCATGTATAGTGGTCGGAATCGTTAGGGTCCGGGTAAAAAGGCCTGTATAGTATAAGCCCGGTTTTTAGGGGAAAAAAAACCCTTAAGACGGTAAACCCCATTTTACTTGATTTCATTTGAGAACTAACCACAACACCTTTACACTGAGTGTTTAATTACATTGAACGTACCTTTCCTTGGGTAGATGTATTTATACAATGCTGATGTGAACTATTAGACAAGCCGACAGGTATGGCTAAATGCAGGTAAAAATAGTTTCACTAAAAGTCAAAACTCAAACAGAGGGAAAAATGACCGCCCTTTCGACGACCTAGCACTTCAAACTTGGGACGTACGTACGTAATCCATGAAAACTCGCCACTAGCGCGTGCCACGGTCAATAACGAGCGTTGACGACGGTATAAACAGCGGTCATCTTGAAGTTGTGGACTCAGTCTCACAAATTTGTCCGAATGGCTCTACGCCTTTAGTAGTGTTCTTATCAACATTGAAATTTCTCCATAACCACCATGACAGGAGTGATAGTTTATTCTCTCTACTGGGTACTGTAGCTAGTCGATTAACTCAAGCATGTTACAAAATGCTCGCGAGGTTCGTTTTTATTTTTCTCTATTTTTTTAATTTCTGTTATTTCCCCGTCCCATTTCTCGATTCTCTGTGTTTGTAGCTGTGAATATAATTATCACTCGTGTATTTTATTGCTAAGTAGTTGATATTTTTAGTGATCTAGTTGACTAGGTGTCAGAATTGTTTAACTTATTCTGGCATTCCTCGTATACTCGACTATTTCTGGCCGTTTTATTTTCTTGTTTTCGGAAACCTTCGCAAGTACACGTGGTGTTTTCAACTTTTTTGTGTTCCTCAAATTATATCTATATTATTCAAATATTTGATTACTGAGTTGTTGAAAAAGTTTTCAACCCAATTTCATAGTTTTGATAAGGCTAAACGTTCTGGTTATAATATTTCAAAAATAGATAATGCAAATTGAATATATTGAAAATTCCATCCAAATTACTTAATTTTGTGCACAGTTATCAATAGTTGTATGTTTGACTAGATTGATCGTAACCACCATACTGGTCATTCGAGTCTTAGCATCGCTTTCTCCATTTTTAAATTAAATCATTAAATGACAGAACTGTTCTAATCTACTTAAAATCAGAGGCATCCGATGGCATCGAGAGTTGATCATGGTCTTATCATGTGAATAAAATTGTCTAATTAATGATTTATGTAACATTTCAGTTCCAAATAAGATCTAAAATAGGTTCACTTAGCTGTTACATAATGCTTGTTTAAACCAATATTTCTAATAGTGCGGCGCAAATGGTATTTTGCGTATTTTGTAATTCTAAAGAAAGTCGATAAAATTTATGATTGAATAAAATGGGATTATGTAAGCTCTAGATGAATTCCAGATATTCCAGACCTACAATATGATGAAACGGAATAAAATAAACTGTCAATGATTAAACGTGTAAAATAATGTTTGCATGTGATTAAGACGGTCGTGGTGTGATGCTTTCTCAGAACTTTGAACCAAAAGGTCAATAAGCATTTCGATAGGGAGGGGGTAGCACGTGCGCGCTGTATCATAAGGTCTGTCATTGAGTCAACTGGCGTTTATTCAATTCCACGGTTTCGCAGAGCTGTGGACCCAAAGGTCAAATACCATTTCCAATAAGTTGTGGTGAATATTGGTGTCGATTTTGAAGGTTCAGATCCTTCAAAAACACCACATTATCATGAATGGTTTGATCCAGTTGATTCAATATCTCCAAATGTTCCTTCTTATATGGACAGGAATCCTTTAAACAAACTTAGCCAATACCTTTAAATATTAGGATTCTATTATTTCAATGTCTTCTGGGTTTTTTTTTTTTACAGCTATAATTATTTATTGGATTCTTGTTTTAAAAAGTTTCATTGGCATTGTTTTTTATGTACATGTACGTGATGAAAAACATATCAGAGTGATCCTGGAGGTTGAGGGATTTTTCGAGGAGGGAGAACAGCATTATACTTTAACTATTGTGAAAATAAATGAAACCTTTTGGGACAATAAGGGAAACATTCAAACAACATGGGGAAACCTTCAGAGAACATGGGGAAACTTTCAGAGAAAGAGGGTGCTGCATTTCCGATGGGGTGTATATATCATATGCAATTCTGAATATAGAAGGGGCTGTCAATCTGTCATTAAATAAAATAAATAAGCGGAAAGACTCGCAGAAAGACAATAATCTGCACTGCGGACGGAGAGAGGGTATATATACATTGTCTCGTTACGAAATGGTTTGCTTCGACTGTCAATCTCTGATGTCATTTGATATTATAAATTCTTTTCATTTTGCAGGTAACATCAGTGGATTACATGATACGTGATTTTCGAAGACCCCTAGAAATACAAGACGAACAAGAAACTCCTGAAATACAAGGAGAAGTCGACTATTGGTAATCGAGAACTGATTCAGAATGATGCGTTGTGCGTTGTTGATGACCACTTAGCGTAACGATCAATGAAAAGGAATATTAACACGAAGAAGATTTCATTGCGCTTTTATAGATTGGATTTTGGATTTATTTGTAAGTGTTATACGGAATTTATGTAGCAAAGATATCAAAAAACTTACATGACCGGTGTCGGGGTACACCTTTTACACCTTTAAGAAAATCGACCAATCAAATTCACGGGGCTGATTAGCAAACGAACCAATGAGAGTACGATGTATACGATTGGCGGATCATTAATACAATATATAGAAAAGGTTTCACTTAAAACAGATTTTCGTCGGTGTCGATGAAATACGATATCTTCACTCAACCAACACAATGTGATTTGATGTCTAAAATACAGGATTCTAAATATCTACTGCGAGTCATCTATCGTGTAAAATTAATTTACATAGTTTGTGATTTTTGTTTCTGAAAACCACAGTTCTTGGAATATTTTTTTCGGATTTAATATAATCGGCCATGAAGCTTCTTCCTCAATTCAGTTCCATCTGTTCGTTTACTTTTATAATTCTATTTATAACCTCTTTAACGCACGCCTGCGGCCCGGGGAGAGGGTCCGGGAGTCGCCGGAAAGCCAAGAAACACACACCGTTGGTATTCAAACAGAACGTACCCAACGTGTCGGAGAATTCCCTTGGTGCAAGTGGGATGAGTGAGGGGAGGATTAAACGCGATGATCCAAAGTTCAAAGATTTAGTAAGAAATCACAATGCTGATATAGTTTTTAAAAACGAAGAAGGTGACGGTTCAGATTACTATATGACAAGAGTAAGTATATAAATATATTCTGTTATCTATTTTACATATCTTGAAATTATTGGGTCGCATATTTAATTTTATGTTATCTCCCTCTATGAACGACATTGCACTACGGCTTTTCTACAAGATTTTACACGTTGACTCTATTTATTTACCCGCAGTCTATTTAACTTAACTTTTGAATAATTTATGATGACATAGATTTTTTTTATAATTTGTTCGGGGTAAAAGGGGTTTTAGGGTTATAGTTATATATCCTTCGGATATTATTAAAGATTATGTCCAAAATATTATGATTCGACTATTTCAAATTATTACTTCATTAATGGGTTTTTCATTAAATAATTAATTAATTGTCATTTCTAAGATTATTATAGTTTTAAATTTTAAATAAATTGGAAAAATGCTCTATATCTTCCCAGTATTAATCTATGTCATATGAAAATAATATCATTCGGCTAATGAGTTTTAAAATTCCAAATTAGCATAATCGGACTTATCAAGTCATGTAAAGTATTTAAAACCAAAGAATAAAATTTTAAAAAAAGAAAACAAATTAAGTTTGAAATGAAAGCTCTATATTTCCTGTCAAATGAGAAAATCCAAGAGCAAAAGTAAACAAAAAGACACAAAATTAAAGTTCTATATATTTTCTGTCCTATATATTATATAACACCTGAAAATCGAATAAAAAAATATAAATTAAAAGTTTAAAATGCAAGTCCTACATTTTCCGTCATATACATTATATATACCTGTATTTAATTGACGAGTTTATCTATATATTCACCTGTATTCACCTGTTTCCAGGTATTTATAATATTTGGGTCTCGTAATCTGCACGAGCTTGTAGTGAATGAATTGTAATAATTGATAATGACCGTTTTTTAAAAGTTTTCTATTCCATATTAAAGCCAATAACAGATTATATAGATAATGTTTATATCTGTGGCGATAATGTGGCCATATTTGTAGATATATCTGCACTACAATAATATAAACTTTATATCGTGATTTTAAAGAGATTTTTGGACTCCCTTGTTGGAATACATGAACATCACGGTAGTTTAAAATATTTTAGTGTATAAATTTCTTAGTATGTCCGATCTCGAGAGAGAGAGAGCGAGAGAGATGGGGTTTATTAACGTCCACGCGACACACACTAAGTCATTATTGTCTACTCGACAATGCGAGGGGAGAACCGGAGGGCCCAGAAAAAACGAGGATGGATAAGCGACCCTACCCCTTGGCACGCACAATCTGGGAATCAAAGCCATTGACAGTCCTTATGATCTTAATCAGATGCATTAGACAACTGGATCTGCCCACAAAGAGGACAGACCTTATACCAAAGTACAAAATGTTAATGTTACTCGAACCCAAACGTCTGCTGTTGAAAATTGCAATATATAAACGATCTGTAAATATTCAATGTCTTCCGTAGATAATAAAATGGCTATGTCTATAGACGAAAATCATACCTTTCCAGAAGAAGAAAGACATGCGTCGATTAGCGTTAAATATTTCAAGTTATAGACGTTCGATTTGTATAGAGATGTTACTATTTAATCAGTTACGAGGTTAAAGTGAATATCTGTAATATTGACCTTCACATGTAACCCTTCTCTTCATTATAAGGCAACGTTGGACGCCATTGAAAGAATGTGACGTAACACCACGAGCTGTAAAGACTCGTCGTTAACGAAGCGTTCATAAAGAGCAATAAATTGATTCGATTCAGCCGCTATTCCTAACAACGAGAGAGATTAATTGCCATGAAAAGTTAATGAAATAATATAAGAATCGCTAATATCTTATACTAACAATGCTATTGAGAGATCACATACCCTTTTAATATGAGGGTAATCGCTTGGAAAGACGAACAGAACAGCTCGTGATTTGAAATGGATACTTATCTAATTGTTATTCTATAGTTTCAGACCACCATCGATTGTGGTTCTATATCCCTAAGTTAAATAAATTGAAAGTAGTGATATGATTGCCGTTTAACTGTAAGTTAATTGTGCATAGAAAAGTGATTGTATTAGGCCTAAGGTATCTTTAAGAAGCCCGTTTTTGAATTTTAAATTATGATGCGGTATTAGACCCCTGTTGACTTTTGTTCACAGGTTATTGATTTAGACTAAGCGTATATTTAATTAGAAGAACTTTTTACATTTTATATATTTTACAAAATACTAGATACGGTTTTAGACCGCCTTTATTTGAATGATTTGTAGATCTATATCCCTAAATTGAAAGTATGAGTGTCTTTTCTGTGCCCGTTAAGTAATCTTCAAAAGTCTTTGCATTAAGCTAACAATGTTTTAATATTAATATTAATAACGAGAGCTTTTCACATTTTAAATAATCCATATTTCGTCCTTTCGCGAACTCCTCAGTTAACAATTGCGGTTGTACTAAAAATAAAACTAAATCGGGTTTAACGTCTTTATATATTTTTTTATCTTATTTTTATTTTTTTTTTTTGCGATAACCGGGTTAATGAATATTGATTGTTACAGACACGTAGGACCTTCGAGCCCATTTTTATTCATTTCATTCTTATACAAACGAACATACGCCATGATTTATTCTATGACGAAATTTATACCTAATTTTTGTCTGCGGGGGACTGACTGAAGTATGAATCTAGGTTGGAGTGTAGACAGGGCCTTATTCCAAGAGAAAATTACTTTATGATGTTACAACCTCAGAAAAATGCTCGGAGTCCGTCAATGAATAGCTATATGCCCCTTTCTATTTATTAACATTGGTAATATTATACTATGTTTTACCAACTTTATTAAATCGGCGGAATTATATAAAATTATCATCGAGTTGAAACACTGCTTCCCGGATCTATTCACTTAAAAAAAGTGTTATGTAAGAGCTAAATTTGTCTATTGTGGGTCTTTCATTAGGCCTGAAATGTTATATATCCAAGTACGAACGATCCAAACCATTAGTCAAAATTCGAAGTCCTAAAACACGGTCGAGGCAAAATAGTGTAATCAGCAAATGGACTGTTCACCGTGTACAAAACTATTAATTAGACTTTTAATTAACTTATCGAGACACTAATCAGCTTGCGATACATGCCATCGCTAGCCTGTGATATTTACTGGATTTAAATGTATTTTGTGACGGATGATTTAGCGTCGAACTGGATAATTGAGACTTTTTTTTATCGCACCGACTGTAGTTAAAGACTAGACCTAAAATTCAATCGCTAATACCTCGGTTCAGAATGTAACAATTTGACTGAATTTTTCTAATATTTTTTTTACATTACCTAGTTTTTAACTATTATAACGAAACTGTCAAGTCTTAATGTAATGTCCCATATTGCTCTTTAAGTTATCAATCTGGGTAGATACATACATTGTAGCGTGAATTGAGTCGTGGAAAATTTGATATTTCCTGAAAATTTAAATGACGCACGTGGCCTTTACATCTGGGTTTTAATATTTCATAATTGTCTTTTAATCTGTCGATCATAACTGCTGTGACAAAATTATAAATCTTTGTTCTCTAAAGGCTCCTTTAAACCAAACCGCGATATCAGCGCTCTACAAACGTTATTTCATAAGATATCGAATTTCAAAAGGTTTTCTTTAAATTGACTTTCTCAAGTTCCCATTTACAAGAAAAGGGCAAACAAACCGACATACGTACGGAGGGAGAGAGAGAAATTAGGTTCAACGTCCACTCGAAACAACATAGATCATATTGGGATTGAGATATGGTTCAGTTTCATTTCATTTAGCAGTGAGAGAAAACCGAGGGGTCCGGAAAAAACCGTCGAGGTTGCATATACGTACCATTCATAAAAGTCGCTAAACGATATTTTTTACTGGGAAACGTCCCCTGAAAAATTAAGTTATTTGTATAACCCTTTGTGAAACACCTGTCAACATTAAATTTAATCTATATCCGTGAATTCATCACAACATGTCGGGGTATTTTATTGCAATTACATAAGGTCTGTTATTAAGTCAAGTTATTTCGATCCCCCGCTGGAGTAGGGTTGCCCGTCAATTTTGTCCGCTTTCCTCCAACTGCTAAAGACCCCTACGTGCAATCGAATTTTTGAAATAAAATTGAACCAAAATAACCTAGTTTGTGTCGGTGGATGTTAAATCTACACCCCTCTCTCTCTCTATTGCGTTATTGCAGTTTAACCCCCCGTGTATATCTGATTTGTTAATAACATTATTATCTAACTATATACAGCTTGCTTTTCTAATAAATCAAGTTTGAAAATAATCTGTACAATATCTGCTCGTTCAACGCATTCCTCTAGTTATTTCCAGATAAGGTCTGTATAATGTACATGTCACGCTTTTTAAGCCCAAAATTTGAAAATTATAAATCATTTTGGCCTTTGTAAATTTGTTATCAATTAGATGAAAAGCGTTTCTAATGGGGCAGATCACCTAAGCATGGAATAATAGTTTTTACACGGTTTGAATGAAGTGCTCTCGAATATGCCGTGAAATCCCTCGGTTTAAACGACGGTATAGATTAACTATAAAGATAGTGGTGAATATTGTGTGTTCATTATGTTATGTCACTATTAACACCTCTATACATAATTTTTAGACATGCTATACAACATTTTGTCTCACATAAAATTTAAAGTTTTTTTTTGAGTGTTTAATAACATGATGTGAAACCCTAAACCTCGGCAATAAAATATGAATTTTTATGTTTTTGTGTTCGACGTTAGGGCAGGTACAGGTGAATAGCCAGTGGTTTTATTTTTATAGTGTGTGTAGGAACTGTTTCTGTAAAATATAGGTGTAATTAAACCTAGAATATAAGTTTAATACATACTTTTACACAACGTGAAACCCTAAAACATCATCAATAAATTACGAATTTTGGGCTTTTGCGATTGATTTAGGCCATATAGTGTTCGATTGTTTTTAATATATAAAATATATGCCAATATGCCCGCCTAAATGATAAATACAGAGTGTAAGGTAACTGGCCCTTACACGCTACAGTATCTTTATTTTAAAAAATATTTTGTTATGTAAATTTAAAGTTTAAATTGGTTTCTACTAATTATGCGATTGGTGGTGGTGGGGGGGATACTCAGATACTCAGATGTAGCTAATGACGTCATACCAACGCGTTTAACGTCCGTCCAACTAGACCAATACGAGCATACGTTTTACAGTGTGTCTTGAAAACAACCGTGTACAGCTCCGCTACAGCCGACACTTACATCACATTCCAACTTTCAAGGATTCACCGAACATCAGTTTTTCATTCCGTCGTCTTGATGGAAAGTGTTGAATTTTTGAAAATATATGTCAATTGGAAATTGAATCTTTATGTGCTTTTAAACGGAATTTCTTTTGCGAATATATTTTCTTCCACCCACTTCTCTCTGGACAAATATAACTTTTCTCGGAAAACCTCAAATTTGATTCCACGGAAACACAAAAATGATTAAATCGGAAAATTTGAAATTAATTTGTACCGAATATCATATATGTATATACACTGAAAGGTTTATGAGGTATGTTCAGGGACGGGGACGCGGGTGGGGCGTCTGCTTAATTCGTTTGGCACGGGATAAAAATAAATCGGTTGAACAAGATGGCGCATGTAATGAAAATAAAAACAAAAGGGGTCTAACGTCCTATACTTTCAAGCACCAACGGGGCTAAAGTCGGACCTTTTGCGGTTTGTTTATTGTCCAATAAATAAACAAACATCCAAAAGATCTAACCAGAACATGCATCGTCTCGTCGACTTTAATACGATTCATTAATAATCAAGTTACACAGCCTACTAAAATATACCGACAAAATGTATTTAATACGATTTTAATACGATTCATTAATAATCAAGTTACACAGCCTACTAAAATATACCGACAAAATGTATTTCATACAAGTTTTCTCAATGATATCAAGTTTCACTGGTTTTGCTTCAAAAACTGTATAAATATGTATTCGTGTTAAAGAATGTACCAGAGATCTGTAAGATTACTACAATGATAGGGGCGCACACCGTGATATTTATTTTATTATCTGATTGTGTCATGGATCTTGGGCGTTGCTAATCAACGGGGCCACGGTGAATCAGTGCATTAGGAGCTCGTTCACTGACACAGCTGACGGTGTTGAGACAGACATTTTCACAGGGTTCTTCAGTGTGCGGTTTACCCTTGGCAGCTGTGCAGGACGGGAGGTGTTTCAAAGAACATGGTCCAGTGTTCCAATAGGACGAACAACGTGTACTCGTTGATGTGCACGTAAAAGATCCCTTGGCAGTTGGAATTCGACGAAGAGCAGTATAACCACCGTATCGTATGTCCGTCATGATTAAATAAGTCTGAATATGACCGAATATTATTTTTAACGAACTGTTAAACCCCTTCGTTCCTTCGAAACGACCTTATATACACAATATTCGTCTCCACCAAAATATCTATCAATTTCAAGACTCCCGTCTGTATTACCGCAATACAATCAAAATAATTCACAGAATTCATGAAGCACCGTGGCTCACGCTGTTGATAAGAATTAACGGTTTATTGAATGGTGTAATACTGGACCAACAAAGCTTTATTATCGTGATTAACTTATACCCATAAAAAGATTAATTTAATTATTAAGAAAAATAACAGAATGGACAAGATTATCTAGCGTGAGTGATTCTCTCGTGGATATCTATGGATGGAGATTAGTTTAGTTGTTGATGTTAGAAATGGAGCTATGGAAGTATGAACGGAAGGCCTGCAGACAGTTCGATGTAGACTAATATTATTGGGTATTAACGGGTCTTGTTAAACATGAGAATTCTTGTTGTCGGAGTTGATACGGACTAATATTATTGGTATTGATTAGGCTTGACACCGATGCTAGATTTCTCTCTGGTTTCTATCACCATGTTGTTTCATGTTTGTGTAAAGAGTTTGATGGAGATTAGGGTCGTGATTAATCGAATTATTCAATAGATGGCAACACTAACACTATTTAAAGGGGCATGGGTAGGGGGTTTGTTACAGTTTGGCAACTAAAAGGACTATGAACCTCTTATCACGGGGAGGGGGCAAGAGGGTCCGGGGGTGGGGGTTGTAAGTGGGCAGCAAGTTGCTATTTTCTATTCAAGGATTAATCAAAGGAGTCATGCAATCAACAAGCGAACATGGTCCGATGGCGTGATGAATAGGGTGTTAGCTCACCAACCGGGAGATCCAGGTATTGGCTGTGAAAGTTCCAGTTTGGTCCCCTGTGCCAGTGGTGCAGCAAGGATGGCCTTGGAAGGAAAAGTTGCTTCTCCTGCCAGTGTAAACTGCACAGACCAAAACCTCCCCTTTTCCCGGTTGGTGCAGAAAAGCTCAACGTTAAACCCCAACTAATTTCAAAGTATATGAATAACAGAGCGATGTAATAATATGAACATACAGTCTTGTCGTACAACTACCATAACCTTCTTGTCGAGATGAGTTATTAAGGTCAAGCGCTTACCACAGACAGAATAGCGATAAACTAATCTCAAGGATCCCCAGTAAACGACCAGCAGTAAAGATAAAAGAAATAAACATTATTTATGATTGTAAAGTTTTATAATTATTAGCATTGTAGGTAATGTGTCAATAATCACAATTTTAAAAGACACACTTTTGTGAGGTAAATATTGCGAATCCATTAATGTACAGTTTGATTCAATAGACCAGTTGATCTCATTGAAGTTACAAATTAATTATAAATTGTCTGATATACCTAACTTTAGTTTGTTGGTTTTGTTGTGATATCCACTAACATCGACGCCCATTCTTTACCTCTATTTTCCAATGATGTGTTTTATATTTCTATATTTTGAGATGATTTTATCATTCTTTATTGAGTTTGGGGATGGGGATGGGTGTATGAGTATTTCAGATGTGTTTTTATTCTTTCTATGAGGACCGTAGGGTTTGTTTCGTCGTATTCGCTGTTGAATGTTAGACGAGAGTTATATTTATGTGGATTTCAAATGTTTTGTTCCTATTCTTTGTTGGTAGGGGTTTAAGAGAATTTAATATTACTATTTTCCCTTGGTATGAGGTAGGGTGGATGTACATATATTTCTAGTATTTCAACGACTTTTTCCCATTCGCTGTGGAGATATGTACATAAAATGCACGCCTAGTAGAAGATCTTACACCACTCCCATCACCATAAATTGAATACAGTTACGCCCAGTAAAACTTCTTTCATCCCTTCCTCATCAACACCACACACACAAACCCACCCACCCCCAAATCACGTAGAACACCCCTATATCACCGGCTATGGAATGCAGTGAAGGGTAGTAGAACTTCTCCCCACCCACCATCACCGGCATACAGTCAGGTCTAGTAAAACATACTCCCCCCTCCCACCATCGATTGAATACAGTTAACCGTAGTAGAACTTTTTACACTCACTATTCAAGTCAGTTCGGATCAGCGTTAATTGAATGCCGCCAGGTTAATTAATAAGATCTGGTATTTATTAGTATTCTATGGTCGTCATGTCAAGTACAATCTGGTCAAATCTTTTGTCATGTTAAACACCCGACCGATGTATTGTATCCAACAATACTAATTTCATTTCTCCCCCCGTCGTCATTAGCAAGTTTGGTGCGAAACAGTAGGACGGTAAAACACAGTTTCATTTCATTGATTCTTCCTACGAATTTACTTGTCTATATTCTGTTTTATTGGTACGGGGTTTGTTTTGACGTGCAACCCCACCATAGTGCCAAAACAAACGGCAAAGTAACAGCCAAACTATCAAGAAAAATTCGTTAACCCCTCGCTTAGTTTGTTTTCGGTTTTTTGTTTTGTTTTTTTGTTTTTGTTTTTGTTTGTTGTTTTGTTTTTTTGCTCTTTGCATCTTCTCAGATAAAGCTCAACTTTGACTCTTCATGACCATTCCTCAATTCCGAGGATGGTATCATTTACCAAATGCTAGATACTCAAGATTTTGTCATTCTGTGTTGTCAAGCTCATATACCGATTCATTATGATTGTGCCGGAAGTTATTGATTCATTATGGTTGTACCGGAAGTTATTGATTCATTATGATTGTACCGGAAGTTATTGATTCATTATGATTGTGCCGGAAGTTACTGATTCATTATGATTGTACTGGAAGTTATTGATTCATTATGTCTATACCAGAAGTTAATCATCTGTTATGAAGATACCGGGACTATTTTAAGTAGTGACGGCAGGGCATGCTTAACCTACTATTTCTAGATGCTGTTTAGAAGGAGATCACGTAGCTAAAAATCATGTTGGATATTCCTTTGCTATTCTAATGCTAAAAGTGAATGTAATATCTGCATTTTCCATTAAAGGGATGCACCGTGCCCGTATATTATAATGCACGAGACCTTGCACTGTTTGATATCAGTAACTGTGTTTGCGTAGATCAGTCACACGGCATTGATCGGCTACATAACGTGACGTTGGGTAATATTAGTTAGTGGTCTTAATCCATTACTTAACGATAAGAGAATATGATTTAAACGTGAGAGCCGCCATATTGTAGACAACTTGTGTTATGAGCAGGTGGTTCTATAATTAATATCATGTAATACACGTGTAATTATTTACCTATAGAATGAGATTGATAGACGAGATTTCATACATAATCTCAGTACAATCTGGCCCCAAGTTCACAAAGCATTCTCAGACTTTACTCAACTTTCAATCACTGTTTATAAGAAATATATTTTATTCAGAAACACAAACCGTTGCACATGGTTACTTATTGATGCATTCGATACATTAAAACAACAATAGTTTTATAAAGGACCATATTTTATATACAATAAGACAAACAATTGTTAGTAAATTCTTGACTTAAGTCTGAGAACGCTTCGTGAACTCAGGGCCATATCTCATGTTCTTTCTGTTTCATTTCTGGTGTTTTACAATTGAATTGAAAGGTCAGACAAAAACGAAATTGTGACTTAATTTAATGTAGAGTCGGCTTTGTTCTTGGGGGTTTGGTGTTGTGGGGGGTGGGGGTCCAGTGGTTTAACTCCAGAGCGTGAAATCATAAAGGTTTGACATTGAGTCAAAGTGACGTAGTTTCGATTCCCAGCTTGTTCGTGACAAACTCGTGGGTTTTCTACCACCAGTCCGCCGCCCCCCCCCCCACTGCTAAAGATCCTTACACACAAATGGATTATTGAAATAATATTGAACCATACGGGAGCCTTAGTAACTATGTATGGAGTATAATGCATGACAAATAGTTCTTACATGTATATTGAAAGATTTCGTTTGTTGACTGTTGTCGATACGTCATAACTATATTATATGGTTTAACTTCCTTTCCTCAAAAGTCAAACTAACGCAGTAGGGGGCTGTATGTCCTCGACAAAATGGAACCATAACGTAATTTCGCTCGCCCTTAATAAATACCAACGGAGAGCCAAGACATAGACAAGTAAATTTTATGGATGACAAGAAACAAGTAAACTATAATTTACAATCTGTGTTGAGTCGATGTTGATTTAACCACCATTTTATAAGTAAAACACATGTTATATACATACATATTATATATATATAACCAATACACCTCTTTTCTCTCTTTAACTCTTCACTCAAACACATAACTTCTTTCTCCATTTATTTCCTTCTACATGCTATGGACTGTATATAGAACCACTGGTGTGCACGTATAGGATCATTTGGCGGTTGGAAATGTAAATAATAGTAGGCCGTAGCCTGCCACTGTCCGGGCAAAAGTTTCTTCATAGCACACTGTATGGCGTATGCACGTCGGAGCAGAACAGTAGGACATTAAACCAGGGTTCAATTTAAGCGGTATCGCATCGCAAAAAGCGACCCAAATCGCGGAAAAAGCGATAGAATTATTTTATTCATTAGCCAAAAATTGCTTTCGAACTTGTGAAGTGCGATTCATTACATTTTGGATAAATGTGGAATATAATTAGGCCTACGAAAAAATCAATTTATGAATGCAGGACTAACTTGTTTAATATTCCAAGTTGTGGTCGTGATTAATTTGAACCAGTTTTTATTTCAATATATCCGATAACTAGAAGACAATGCAGACTCCGTTTTTAATCACACGTGTTTATAAAATATGTTACTAAAATAGAATAATAATAACAACGCAGTTTTATATGATTCAATGATATGATTGGTTAACTTAACTGGAAACTAAAAGTAGACATCTCGCGAGACGGGTAAAACGATGGCATTCTCTCGGGTTGATAATATTTTGAAGGCGGAGAGGGGGATGTTTTTAGATAAAGAAATAAAAGCAAAGCCACGGCAAAGCACGTCTACACATATTTCGATTGGAGTGGTGTAACTTAAAGTACATGTAGTTTTTTTTTAGACATTTAATGCGTTCGGCATCGTGGAGAGACGGTAACTGATTTTTTTTTTTTTTTTTTGAAATGACAGGGTTTTTTTTTTTACCTTCATCCGCACATAAGCCAAAGCAGGGTATATAACGAAGGCCGGCCTTCGGCGGAAAAAGTATCCACTTATACCCCGAAAAATCAGAATTGCAAATTTTTGTGATTTACGTTTTACTGCTCCTCGAATCTGAGCAAATGCTATTCAAATTTTGAATTGATTAGCCAAAATGTGAATCCGTCACAAAAATTTGCTACTCATTGGTTTTAGACTAAATTGAACCCTGCATTAAACCTACATTTCCTTTATTTCCATTTAGACTACAGTTTTAGGTCATCGGTGTTTAGTAATAAATAATATAGGGATACAATATTGGTGGGTGGGGTTGCCGAGTGACAATGGCTACGATCCCAGGCCCGTACGCTACGACTGTATGGTCCAGTCCTGGTCCAGTGTCTAATCTCGTGGATTTGAACCCGGTCCGTATTAAAGTAAACAACACAATAATATTATGTTGGTCCCGAAATTATATAATTTGTGTCGAGTGGACATTAGAAATCTTCCCCCCCCCCAACTTATTTTGTTAATGTTTTAGTTAAACTGGTTAGAATGGAATGGGGTTTAACGTCTGCCTTGCAAACACAACAGGGTTCTAAGATCCCGACCCACTCTGTGATAAAAACCAGGGTTGGATTGGAATGAATGGAATATTTACTAGTAATATGAACGACATAGTTTGTTATTTCTGTTATTTTATCCCGCCTCCATTTCACACCCGACCTAAACCTAACAGAGGAGCGGTGACGAGAACCATCTTGACAGGTCGCCATTTTCCTCAGTTCATTTGACGACATTTTGATTGGCACGTCAGCATGACGTCGATTTTTACACGTGGCTGTAAAAGAAACTAATCAAAGCGACTGATACAAAACGCCGTGGTCTTTTATCTTGAGCTATCTGCATTAAACATCTATATAGGCACGATATGTAATCATAGCTTTGATAAGGTAGCCATCTTGAAATGTTGTTGTTTCACTGGGAAGTGATAATTGTGTCGACTCTCTCTGTGGTTGTTTGATACATCTTTATGTCCATTTAAACACGTCCCCGGGCCTTTTATATAAACAACAAAATCAATGCCCTATCGAATATAGGATTATTAGTCCTTAAAGGGGCCTTCTTTGGTAAGGTTAAAAAAAACAGGCCCTTATTATTTAAATAATGAATTGAATATAGTATTTTCAGTTCCTAAAGGGGCCTTCTTTGGTTGGTTAAAACAAACCAACCCTTATCATTTAAATATAGTCAAAACTCAATACTGAATTAAACATAGTATTATCAGTCCTTAAAGGGGCCCTTTTTGGTTAGTACAAAAGCAGATCCTTATTATTTACACCAAGGGAAATAGATAAAATCAAAACGCAATACCGAATTACATCAGACCTTAAAGACAATTTTTGTGGGAAGGTGGAGATGGGGCGTCTTTCATGCAATTTATGAAGACGTTGTCACGTGGTAGAAGTTGTTACGTCTTATCTTATTGACAAGTTGAGTAGGGTAGCTATAAATAATGAACTGAATTAATCATTAAAAACCAATATATTTAAACTATAGCAGGCTCAGGTTTGATGCTTGAGGTGTGCTACCTATGGAATTTCTTCCTGTCAGTTCGACTATATCATTGAGATACAAATTTGCCTGTAATCTACCGGGCAGAAGTCTCCCTATTTATATGTACGTATCATAAGGAGTTAATTCGTCACAGTCTTGGACTTTATTTTAAGTTTTAATGTAGATCAGTGAAAATGTATTCTAAACAAGCAATAAACAAACTAATCGCTTCCCTTTACGACTTAAAGGAATACTAATGAGCCTTGAACATAAACAAAATGGCGGAGAAATAAACATGGCGGCTGAAGGGTTTAATTGACCGGATATTGTAAATATACAATATGGGTGTTGAAGTGAATGTCATAAATTAATCGGACATTTTAAGTATTGTACAGTACGAGGGCAAACACTGTCTCATCTAGATCTAAAGACAAGAACTTTTATTGGCGAGAACAAGTAAATATATGTTCATTTATCTTACCAAATATAACCATGTCAAAATCTAACACGTTTCTTATAGAATTTTTATTTATGTTATTTTGTCAGATGTCATCTCGAACAATGTCTAAAATATCGATTTGCTGTGTCATTGTAATGGCGTCATTTTTTGCTCGTGACGTCAGTTACGTTGATATTATTCGCACATTCAGACCAACAAGAACTTTTACGAAGGGTACCACGATGAAGTGCAGTACGCGAGACTTAAGAATGGTAATTAATAATGCAGTTTACGGTTGCAGTGGAATGAAACCATGTAAAAGTTACCAAATAATTATGTCCAACGAATTCATATCAGCGTCTCCCTACCACCCTATATAAGATACCACCCTATGTGATTATTCACTAAATCAAACATTTGTGCGTTTGATAAACCCAATAGTTTTACATTTTCAATTCGACAACATTTGTACTGAACTAAATCCAAGTCCACTATAAATTTTACCAATACATTCATACTAACAAATAAACCTGGATTCGCAAACAGAATTTAAAAAAAGCTACACCAGCCAGGCCTATATTTGAAATTGACTTCATCAAAGGCAATATCTTGTATTTAAGGTCGACATGTTATCGAATGCCATAATTCAAATTTAAAACTGCAATCTAATGGTCGAAGTAAATACATTTTCGTGTCATTTCTTGTGGCAATAAAATGCTATATATATTTAAAAAGAAGAAAAACCTATTTTTAATTTGTTATATAGGCCTACTTCACTTGATTTACGACGGAAGATCAAAGAAAGTTAACTCATTATAAATTGTTTTAAGAAATAATTGTAAAAAAATATAATAGTTTATTGCATATTGACATTCTTAAGAAACTAAATAACTGAATATAGATAAAATATCGAGGCAAAACAAAACTCCCGAGTTGATATTAAATAGATTTGCTTTTAAAACGCCCATATTGAAATGTAGTCTTATATTGTCGTCATTCCAGTCGCCCACAATGACTTTCATGGGTCAAAATCACAAATCAATTGACTTGTAATGTAACCACAGTCTTTGTATGCATGAATTAAATTGGCCGATATATTTTCACCGATTTCCGATAGTTTGAACATCTTAAGTTTATCATAACACAATCATTTCTTTAATTAAATTTTTTTCTGATGATTAATGCGAAAGCTCCCATCAATCTATACGTTACGTTTAGTGCTTGAAGTCTATCAATTTCAAAAATTATTACTGATAATTAATTCAAATTCCCCTATTATCGACAAAAAAAAATATTTAAATGCATCGACTTTTATGAACTTCTTGGACGACGTAGCTGCCGCGGACGTATGTTTCGTTACCTGGCACACACACTATTTTTGCCCCTATTTTCATCTTGCTACCATTCAAATTATGTGCCCCTTTCTGCATTGCAGATAAGTAAACAGATTTCCCATTTGGTCTCTGTAAATAGCCTGCACTGTGCAGTGGGTTGATGCCATTTTAAATCTATGGCATAAACGATCCTCGTTAATTACTGTTAGGTGACTCAGTTTATATGACACTAGTTCAATAAACAGGACGTCACGAGTTTGATCACGATGTTGGCCCAGACAGTTCCTCGGGCTTTATTCCAACCTCGTGTTTGGTTGTCAGTTGTCAAGGCCAACTCTATTAGATGCGACGAAAACCCTAGATAATGTGCATACCGCTGACAGTAGATTGACGATCCCCTGAGATCGATATCAAAATAATTTTGCCCGAAACACCGTACATGGCGTGTGTCTGTCTTCTTTACCCCGGTTGGTGTTGGAAAGTAAACCGTTAAACCCATTTTAGTTCATTGTATAGGTTTTAGAATGTTTTGTGAATATTGTGCCGGATTAGTTACACACGTGAAGTAACCTAATCCCCTCCAACCTTAGTGGTACTAATCACCGGGATTTCTACATGTATTAATACATTAGGATTAAGAAAAACTTTAAATTTTTCACCATTCATGTCCCAATTTAAACATGGCTAAAGTTACTCTAAGGTAAACACGGTTAAGAGGTCCTCTTTACTGCATTTGTATTTTGTTTGAAAGTCGCCTGGTCAACTTTTTGTTCAACTTTTGTCCCCCTTTCTTCAATAAGAGTTATTTTATTTGCTAAACATGCTCGGTCTCTGTTGACTGTAAAATTTGACATTACGCGTATCCTGAAGTAAAATAACAGAAATTGACTCTGGGTGACATTTTAGATTTGAATTACGATGTTTGCACTTTGTAGGTCGACGGCGTCGTACAGAAAACACTGTCATTATAAACGTCGTCTTTTGACTTTTAGTGAACAGGGGGAAAAAATATATTTCGTTAAAATCGCGTTTTAAATAGAGGGAAGTGATATATAAATAGTCTGTTTAGTTGGGCTTAGATTTTATGCGTTTGTAATTTTGACTTTTTTTTATCCCTTGATTTGATATTTGTAGTTTATTTCTTACAATGTCTGTTTATTTTGTCCTGTCGGTTTTAGTTGCGTGTGGTGCGGTTTTGGGTGCGTGTATCGTTATTGCGTGTAGTGTGATTTTGGTTGCGTGTTGTGCGGTTTTCATTTCGTGTAGTTTTATTCTACCGCACTTACTTATACATGTAGTATTCACTTTTGCGCTTACGGGAACATTTGTGAATTCGAATTTTAAAAAAAAATGAAATAATAACCCTAGTTTTTCCCCACCAAGGATCTTTGAAGTCGCAGGAATTTGCAGGCGCCCGCGTGTAAACTTGGGTTTGTGTCGAAAATGATATCGCTAACTAATGTATAAAGTAAGCATTTCACTATTTATAGAAATGACAATCATCATCCCACGACTTGGTGTACCATGTTTTACAGGACCAATCCCGATAACTTTCTGAGGAATAAAACTGCTTAATTTTGTCTTAAAATCCTCTAAAACCCATTACCTAAGGCCGCCCAACTAACACGATATTTGTGATACGCTTGTAAAAAACTTAAACCTGTCAGTCTTCATCTGGAAATGGAGACCGTTGTATCATACAGTATCTGAATAAAACCAGATTATTTTCTATAAAAATAATATGTAGGTGAAATTTACCTTTTGTTATCAAGTACAGTACATGGGCCATTCACTGTATAGACCTCTCAAGGAACGGGAATCGATTATCAGGTCACCCAATGAAAAAACTAACCCGAAATCTTAAAAGGGTTACGTGTCCGGATAAGCAGTGTTGACTGTTGACGTTCACGTCCAAACGACTCAATATTTTGAGCTGAAATTTTGAGACAAGGTACATACACCATGCCTCTATATTTTGGTCCATAGATTTTATAAACTTTCGGACTTTAATTTTTGAGACTCTGTTCTTACCGGGATTGTCCCTTTAAATAGAATATCCTTAGTATAATTTATTAAACATTTTATGTGTTTTAAATAGAATATCGCCTTAGTATAATTTATTAAAAATATTATGTGTAAGTTATGGGAAATGTGACTAAACACAGAAAGACGAGACATTAATGATGTGCATGTAAAAGATCCCTTGACAATTGGAAGTCGATGATTGGTAATGGGAACGCTGCCAGGCAAAATGTTAATCACTGTAGCCCGTTTGGTGCAGGAAAATATAGGATGTTGAACTTAATTTTATTTCCTAGTAACATTCCAAAGTCCTACATTCTAGTCTTTCGGATGGGACAAAAAAAACCTCAGTCACTTAAAGATATCCCTTGATAGTTGGAAATGAAAAGGAAAGGTTTTTTTTGCTCCCAACCTGGGCTAAATGAAGACGGGCTTGACAGTTGGAATTCGATGTAGATCTTAGAGTGCATTGTGTATGTACATTTTCATTAGCCCAGTCGCATCAGAGCAGTAGGACGTTAGACCCCATTGTGTATGTACATTTTCATTAGCCCAGTCACATCAGAGCAGTAGGACGTTAGACCCCATTCCATTTCTTCGGTCTTAACACTTGCGAAAATTTTATTTATGCAGAGAATGGTGGTGGATATTGTCCCATATAGTTGTTAACATCCCCATTTCTTTTTTCGCGACAAAATGACACAAAGTTAAAATATTTGACCTTATGTTAACGACAAGTATGTCTATCGTGTTCGGGGTTTATTACAATCATTTTTTTCTGTCCACCTTCGATAATATAGAGTAAACGCTAGCGTTAAATACTACAATTACTGCATGACATTTCCTGTTTATATCTCCGGTAAACATCGGTCATTTCCGTATTCATCAACCGGAAGTTGATTGTATATAGACACCCTGAAACCTGACTTGCATCTTTGGTTGCTGTCCCCAGTACTTTCTCGGTCGAACCTGTATTATTATTACCAAGTGCAGGAGAACCGAACAACACACAACCGAAACCGCACTACACGCAACCAACACCGCACAAGAAGTAGGGTCACCTGTCTCTCGTGGGTTTTCTCATGATCGGGTATAACAAGGACAAACACAATTGTATACAGTGTTTCGCTAATCATGTATTATTTTGTTGAGTTTTAAGATGGAGGTAGGAGTTTATTGTTTATTTTTAAACGTATATACTGGGGCGGGTCCAGAGGGGGGAGGCGGCCCAAACCCCACCTTGCTCAGCTACATAAAAAAAATAAGGCCTTGCATCAATGAAATTACATCACAAAGTGATCCTACCCCAGTATAAAAATGATTTCTCTGTTTAAAAAGCTCAATTTGTATGTCTATGTAATTTGGAGACAGTGATGGCAGATTTCCGTAGCAGAAACCTGCACAAATTCCTGGATTCGTCCCTGATATATTTATAATAAGTTAAACAACAACTCAATAATTCTCCGATAATAAATGGATTTGATTTAATCTTTGGATGTTATTATATATCGTTTTCGCGAATCTCCATTAAACAAGGCCATATTAATTTGAGCCAAAAATGTATAAAATAAAATTGTTTGTTGTTCTTATGTGAAGATATAAAAATGTCGTGTATATTTATAACCCCTACTTCTAAAAAGAGATTTAATATTTATAGCATAAAATTTAATTAACTCTTCAATTACATTGGTTATTGTACCACCACCTAGTGTTGTAAGAGGTTAAGAGTTTGTGTCGAGTGGAAGTTAAATCCACTCTCTCTCTCTCTCTCTCTCTCTCTCTCTCCCTCCCTGTCTCTCCCTGTAGGCCATTATTGTCGATTCAATTGGGAATTTGGTGTATTAGTGTGTGGTGCGATAAGAAAATGGGTGTAATAGTTTGTGGAATGACAAGTAAATGGGTGTAATAGTTTATGGAATGACAAGAAAATGGTGTAATAGTTTATGGAATGATAAGAAAATGGGTGTAATAGTTTATGGAATGACAAGAAAATGGTGTAATAGTTTATGGAATGACAAGAAAATGGTGTAATAGTTTATGGAATGATAAGAAAATGGTGTAATATTTTATGGAATGACAAGAAAATGGGTGTAATAGTTTATGGAATGACAAGAACATGGTGTAATAGTTTATGGAATGACAAGAAAATGGTGTAATAGTTTATGGAATGATAAGAAAATGGGTGTAATAGTTTATGGAATGACAAGAAAATGGGTGTAATAGTTTATGGAATGACAAGAACATGGGTACAATAGTTTGTGGAATGATAATTATATACCTTATTTATTTGGCAACATCACTCTACGCAACATGAAGTCGCCTTAAAAGATATGTTCCACTTAAATTGGGGATTATTTATGTCACATTTATTTTTGTAAAAATGGTGGAATGGATTTCAATTGTGGTTATCTATATTGAAAATCAAATCCACCAGCAGCAGGTTTTGTTAAAACAACAATTGCTATAAATGAATCTTTATAAGTTATCATATGCCTAATGTAGTAGTAACTTTCAGGAAATATTATATTGCGTTATTAAGGTGGTTTTCTTTTTTTCCCTCAATGTTCGTTACCGTGAGCAAAAAGGACAAAAATTCGTGAATCCTGGTTCAGACTATAAGTATTGAATTACAATTGACATTGGTTCTTTAATGTGCACGTTAACGTGTACACGGAACCTGGGATGCTCGTACCATCCGAACGACTTGACACTTCTCTTACCAAAAACCATACCCTGTGCAGCTGAAAAGCGGAAACGATGCTGGGGAAATAACAGGGACTTTCTCGTGGTTGGTGTTAAGGGAACGTTTTATATGGTGAAGACAGTTGGTGAACATTAGCCGGAGACATAAAACGAACGGACTTATTGTGCTTCTAAGATAAGCGACGGAGAGTAGAACCAGAAGAATATCCCAGTGACTTTCTCGGCCAACTGGTTAATCACTGGGCCACCGGGATTACTTTTTACGGAACGTTTTATAGTATGGTGAAGACAGTTTGTGAACCTTAGCTAAAGAAATAAAACGAACGGACTGATCGTGCTTCTGATAAGTGACAGAGAGGAGGTTCTTGTAATATAAAATCTATCGTTTAATGGACTCCAGTAGTGAATCCAAGTTTATTAGATTACCAGAAAGAAAGTTTGCTAAGATTGTTTCCAGTCATGTTTGCTTTGGTCAACGAGTTTCTGAGTTCCAATGATTCCAGTGGTCAGATAGTGTATATTTGTTTTGTGTGTCGATGACACGTCATGTATTAAAAGAAATCCAATAAAGACATAAGAGGGGGTTATAAAAACACGGTCTAACCTAAAGATGTGAGGTCTTTATTATTACACGTAGTTTATAGACTGGGGTAAGATTATGGCGACTAGACGTTGTTTATGGACTATGGTAATATACTTGATAGGTTTTAAATTGAAGATTGTGGTTTGTTCTGAACTCGGGTCAAATTACAGAGACAAAAGCTATAAAAGTTTTGACCACCTTTCGACAAGAGTTGATATTAATTTAGGATAAACAGGGTTTTATTACAAAGTGAAGATATTGAACATTGAAACGTAATCACTATAATATTAATAGACCGGGAGGAATGATGAGTCATCACTCATTATTTCATTCGTCGATAGGCTTGACTCTCTGGCCTACTCTCAAATCACAATTCTCAACTGTCAGGGGGTTCTTTTGCGTACACGCCGATGTGTATACCGGAACTTGGTTTTCCCCTCACATCTGAATGAATAAACATCGTTGCGAGTCTCCTATCCTCGTGTCTTTGTCGCTTATGGCAGAGAAGGGAGACGGAAATGGGGTTTAACGTCCACTTGACTGGACTAACATATCGTTCAATTCTATTCAATAAGTCGCTTGCGCGTAGGAATCTAATGAAGAAGGAAGAAACCAGACAAAACCAACAGGTGACATATGGCAGAGTTCATTTCCAAAATTGTATGGTGTCTTGCACGAAGCCGACTATACTTCTTGGTTTTCTTCCATTTTAACTTTGCCTACTTAGGAAAACTTGCCAGTAAATCAAAACTTGCACCAAATGACCGTTTCTTTTACAGACAAAAAAATCATACTCTCGGGAGGCATTTATATCAATCATTCAAACATCGGATTTATCCAACTTTTTATATCTTACAATCCGCTTTTATTGGCACCATTAGTCAAATGGAATTAAAACCCTTATCTTGGCGGGTTGGAGAGGCCATCGAGCTGTTCAGACGTTGGAACATGGCTGGGAAAAACTACAACGTGATGACGACTCTGCGATAAGATAAATCACCCACTGCAATTCTCCGAATAAAACTGGAGATTATTCTTGTGTTTTTGACAATTTAGCGATTTTATCAGCTCGTCAATAATCGATAGAGTTATACTTGATGGTGTTTTATGCTTAAATCAGTAAAGTTGTAAGACGTTAAGTATAAGTTGCATGAAGTGCAAGTTTTCTTACTTTAATTCGCTCTCCATCTTAAAGGATATCTAATGTAATATTGTTTAATGTGGTGGTTTCCCCTTGTTAATGATGCAGACCCTAGGGCCGGACCAGGACAGCTGTCTGGTCGTTCGAATGGGATAAAAAAAAACGAGATCCAATGTACACATTGACGTTCACGTAAAAGATCCCTTGGCAGTTGGAATTCAATATAAGAGTAGGTCATAGCGCCGCTGCCCGGGCAAAATTTCCCTCATAGTAGAACAGTAGGGCGTTTAGAAACAGAACAGTAGGACGTTCAACCCCATTTCATTTCATTTTATTTGTCTAATGTATATATTATAATTTTAAAATATGTAGTCATTAAAATCGACAGTACACCCAGGTTGGCAATTGGAATTCGACTCAGAGTAGGCGGAAACACCGCTGTCCTTACAAAATGTTCTTCGTGGCACAGACCCGTCTTCATTAGCCTCGATGGTAGAGAACTATATTGGACGTTTCAATTCGTTACATTCTTCAACAAGGAAGTAGTCTGAGAATCTATCGTTTTCCCCAGATTTGCGCACTGTGAGATGGAATTATCGGTGAGGTGTAGACAATAACTGCTGATCAGGGTTGTTAATTCTGATGGATAGACGTTGATAGAAGAAATAAAACAAATATTGCTTTTTATTCCCCCATTATCGATTCTATAGTCCCGACCTAAGACAAGAGACTGTTGACCCAATCACAAGGCGTGTTAAATACCTCCATGACCCAATCAAAATGAGTGTTATATACTGTCTAGACCGATTAGTTTTGCTTGGTTTGTTAGATCATGGTAACCCAGGTGACCGTAGTAGGCCATTGTGGATACTCATTAGATGTGTGGATATTGTCCGGGAGAAACTATAATATTATATATTGTTATAGTAAAATGCATCTTATATAATAATCGTCTTCCTTAACGAGAATGGAACGAGCTAAAGAAGCATCTGGAATGTGATGCATGGGACTAACACGAAAGTTATTTTCTAGTCTTTTGGGTGTGACAAAAAACAATGCATTTAAAATAAATCATCACAATTGAAATTTAGAAAAGAAATAAAAAGCAGAAATGGCGTTCTCGGATCATATCTGCCCACCAACACCGATGACATAGAATCGACTTGCATTTCTCTCTCTAGTACTTGGCTAGGAAAAGCGTCTTGTTATTCGGATGATAGGAAAAACGGAAGTCCACACATTTGTGTGCACGTAAAAGAACCATTTTCACTAAAAATCGAAAGAAGGTTATTCGTTGTCCATGCAAAATTGCCCTAACAGCACACAATGGATGGCAGACAGAGAACGCCCCAAAATGTTTTTGGATAGTTAGCCTCTAACATCAAACATATTTTGTCCCCTGGAATACACGTAATATTATTATGTTGAATATGAAATTAGGCCTAATATTAAAGGCTTGTGGTGTCATTAAGCGCAACAGGAATCCCTTGCAATCTAAGAAATTATAACACCTCTGTCTCCATTTCATTGTGGGCAAACAGACTCGCGGAATCTGTTTTAAATCCGATTTAATCCAAATCGGGTGATTATCTATGGTTGAAATCTTAATTTTGTTTTCATAACTAAATGTTGAATGGTTAATCTGAGTATATATTTACGTGTATTAATCACTCGGAAATTTGATATTTTAGCGAAAATTGCAAGTAACTAATCATTACTGTAATGTGTGTTTTTTATTTTACAGAGATGCCAAGATAAACTGAATTCCTTGGCTGTCAGTGTGATGAATAACTGGAAGGGTGTTATGTTACGGGTGACGGAAGCGTGGGATGACAATAATTCACATGCTAAAGATTCTCTCCATTACGAGGGGCGAGCTGTAGACATTACAACGTCAGATAAAGACAGAGCCAAATATGGTATGTTAGCCCGTCTGGCAGTAGAAGCCGGTTTTGATTGGGTGTATTATGAATCACGTGGTCATATACACTGTTCAGTTAAATCAGGTAAATATGGCTTTTTTATAATTTTGAAAATATTAAAGATTTCAGTCGCATTTAGAATAAACCTACCCCAAGAGCAACAATAACCACACCCTTGACAGTATCTTTCGCCTACAGCTTTATTATTTATTTGTGTCCGATTTCATTGACCGTTGCAGTTTTAAAGGGACAATCCCGATAAGAGCAGAGTCTCAAAAATTAAGTCCGAGCATTTACGAGATTTATGGACCAAAATATAAAGACATGGTGTATTTACCTTGGCTCAAAGTTTAAGCTCAAAATATTGAGTCGTTTTGACGTTAACGTCAACACAGCTTATCCGGACACGTAACCCTTTTAAGATTTCGGGTCAATTTTTTGATTGGGTGACCTAATAATCGATTCCCGTTTCTTGAGAGGTCTATACAGTGAATGACCCATGTACTGTACTTGATAACAAAAGGTAAATTTCACCTATATATCATTTTTATAGAAAGAAGTCTGGTTTTATCCAGATAATGTATAATACAACGGTCTCCGTTTCCAGATGAAGACTGTCAGGTTTAAGTTATTTACAAGCATATCACAAATATCGGGTTAGTTGGTCGGCCTTAGGTAATGGGATATAAGGGATTTTAACACAAAATTAAGCAGTTTTATTCCCCAAAAAGTTATCGGGATTAACCCTTTAAGTGCCATTTTATACATTCACCTGGCGAAATTTCTATTAACATTAATGCCTCATTGTTCATTCTAAGGAATCAGAGAGCATTCGTGTTTTAAGGGAATGGCGATTTAAAAGTATAAGTATAAGTACCCTAAATTATCTATTTCATAAAGGGTTCAATTAAAATGCTGAAATTGTGTAGCAAACATACTCTGGTAAAATGAAACACTGTATTCGTGTGTGGGGGGGGGGGGGGATAAAAAGAAGAATTCTAACATATAACAGCCCCTTATGCTATCCCCAGGCTACAAGATTATAATTCCGCTCTCGTGCAGTTAAACAGTATCAGAGGTGATTACACCACAATATACCCAACGTAATACACAACTCGTGCTCTGTACATGCACACATGAATATATATTTCACTTATTATAAAAACAAACCAAGTCTGCGGTTAAAAGGTACCCAGGGTTCAAAAGGTGCTATTCACGCACTGCCTGTGAAAAAGCCCAAGTCCAGGTGTGTCAATTATAAACTTTAACACCGTTAGATGTCGCTTCAACACGTGACAGCGCCACTGTCGGCAGTTAATATTAAAAGGTACGGTGATTGGGCGATAATGGGCGATATGAAAGGTATTAAACATGAGATTATTTGAGTATTATTTGATTTTCTTTAAGGGTCAAATTTGCGACCCCCGTTACAATTAGTTTATTGACAGTGTGTCTCATGTTTCTGCGCAAGAGTTGACGATTAATTCGGTATAAAGAGATTGAAAGGGCGTGTTGAGGGGGCCCTGCCGTTACTTGTTGACACAGGGATCCGATATCTGTGGAGGGTAAACAATATGGTCGATCGAATAAAGAACATGTTTTATTTTTCTTTATATCTCAGTTTTTACCTCCGTAAATATACAATAACCGTTAAATACGTGAAATAAAAATATCCTCTCCGCTGATTATCAAGGTAGTTCGCTAAAACGCCTTCTAGAACACGCCTTCATATTCTTTTAGACTCAATAGTGTATTGAGAAATCGCCATGTACATGGACTTTCTTTTAATATACATGAGAGAGAGAGAGAGAGAGAGAGAGTCATTTCGGGACTAACATGATTCAATTTTATTTCAATAATTCGGGAGGAAACAGACAACCCCATTCCTTGTCACGAACAACCGGGGATTGGAAACCACACCAGTTGACTCAATGACAGGCTTTATGATACATCACGCACGTGCTAGCCATTCGGCCATCCACTCCCATCCCCCTTATATACACGAAACACGACATTTTAATCGCTTTAAACCACAAGAACATCCACAATAAACATAATTGTAACGGGGGTCGCAAATTTGACCCCTAAAGATCATCCACAAATAAAATAAAACCAAGCACGAACAATCTAAACTATTAGTCAAAATTCGAAGTCCTAAAAGAACGGTATAGGCAGAATAGTTACAATCAAAGACCTTCATGGGGAATGGGTGGGATTGTACGAAAAGATTAACATGAGCATTGTCGTAGATAAATAAAGATGGCCATGTGAAGTCATTAGTAAATAATGTCAACTTAAACTGATCATAAATAAATATTTCCTCTGAATGTGCGTCGTCTTAAACGTTGTTTTCTAGCCCCAAAGTGAGAATTTCATATTTTCTATAAAAAAAAAGTCAAAACATAATTATTTCTATGTCCTTTGCTCAATAGGTTGTCAACTCACTATAATACGATCATAGGCATAATTTCACAGGCATAACAATCAGTGACACGGGAAATAATAACACAATAACCTCCCTTGTTTTTTCTCTCCCCCTTCCCCCATGTAATAGCTATCTTCAAACGTTTGAATTTGAAGTTGAAAATGACATGTTTGCCAATTTCTCAACTGGCAACAGTGAATTATAGGATTAATAGGATTATTCTTTAACAATGTAGGACTGTTTATAGATACCATCTATTTCAAGGCTTTATTTTAATAATTTTAAAAATATGAATTTCTCGCTTTAATTGTGGCATGTTCGGGCTTTTAAAGAGCGCCCGCCATCATTAGCTCAGTCGCTGCAACAAATTAGGACATTTAAATCGGTTTCATTTAAAGCCAGCGATCTTAAGCGGAATATCTTGACTGTAAATGAAAGATTCGGGATTTGAATATCTAGCTACGAAACAGCACCCTAATGTTGTATTGCCAATATAATTGAAGAAACAGGCCCGGATCCGGCTGGCGTCCAGGAGGTCCGGGTCCGGACTCACCATGTCCAGTGTCAGTTTGGAGATCCGGGACTGTTCAAATGTTCATTCAAATTACTCTTGTACCAGCTACAATATAAGCCTTTGAATGTTTGACAAGATGTATGCATTGATTTCAACCACCGTTTTCCTGCGAATTTGGGCATTTTCTGGTCGCCGACGTAGCGCAGTAAGGACGCCATCCAGGACTGACGGGGCAATAACTTTTTGGGGCGATATGTACAGACTATTGGCTATCGGTGCACCAAAATAATCTAGACATTTTAATTTGATGCCATGACACCGACAGCGTGTTTTACCTCATGAGGTATTTAAATTAAATCTGTAGGTTGCTCCAGATCTTTTCCTTTTTTTTTAAATTCAATTACTGAAAAATTTACCCAACATGATTTCAGACTTCAATTAACATTGTATGAAATATTTGAATTTTGTTGTAGTTGGAACATCCATTGGTTTACCAACAGGTCCAAATTAAAGTTTTAAAAAAGCAGATAACTGACTGTAACTTTAATTACAATGTGAACAGTCGAGAAAATGTCCCAAAAAGTACAAACTTGAAAAAAGTCGCGTTCTTACAGCCTCCAGATTAGATCACAGAACTTTGCATTCTCCAAACAGACGTCGTGACTCGGCGATCATTTGCGACCATGGAGACTACAGCGAGATATCTGGCTTTTCAATCTGGCTTTTCCACGCTTATGGCGATCTTGACACGCTCTGAGACCATGTTCCATCGCCGTAGCTGCGCAGTAAGGGCGCCACCTCGATCTGACTTGGGTATTACCGACAAGAAAAGAAATATTATAACATGCACATTTTATAAATCATATCGAATATTTAAATGATTTTATAACAAAGTACCGAAATTATGGATAATTGAAATTTGAACAAAAACGACCTTTTTTGTCAGTAAGCTTAAAGTATCTATCGATACTGGGCGACGTTGACAAAAACTGCTCTTGTCGGTGATCAGTAGAAGACGATATTTAAGATGCATTAGTTCCAGAACGCACGGAATTGCACTGTAAAAGTAAAAATCGCAGTTTTCTCTACACCCAGGCTTAAAGGGGGAGAGAGAGAGAGAGAGATGAGGTTTAACGTCCACTCGATACAAACTAGGTCATTTTGGGGCTAACATATGGTTCAATTTTATTTCAATAATTCGCTTGCGTGTAGGTGTTGTTACGCGTGGTAGATAAACCACGAGATTGCACTGGGGGCCCAAATCTTTGTCCCGCACAAACGGGGAATCGAAACCATGCCACTTGAGTCAATGACAGACCGTCTGATCCAGCTCGCACGCGTTACCCAGCCCTTCTTTAAAAGACGAAGTGTCGACTGTTGTAGGTTTCTCGGGGGTTTTCTTTGCGGGTTCCGCTGTAAGTAGTTCATGTGAGCTGGAAAGGAAGCCGTGTACACGTTGGCAATTGGAATTTAACGAGGAGTACTCAGAAACGCCACTGCCCAGACAAAATTCCCCTCATACCACAATGTCAGTCTTCACTAGGTCGGGGGGGGGGGGGGGTGGCCTAGTGGTCTAGAGTGCCGCGCTTCGACCTCTAGCTGGCCGGTCACCTCTGGCTTGCGGCCCTGATGTGAGCGTATGTGGCATGGAGATAGGGGCGCCTTCTCAACCTCGTGGGTTTCCTCCGGGCACTCCGGTTTCCTCCCACTGCTAAAGACCCCTACGCGCAAGCGAATTATTGCAATAAAATTAAACCATATGTTAGTCCCGAAATGACCTAGTTGTGTCGAGTGGACGTTAAACCCATTTCTCTCTCTCTCTCACTAGGTCGGTTAGTACAGAACAGTATCGTAGAGCGTTAAATTTCACATTATTTCTATTACCTAGTTTGCCTACACGAAATTTATTTTTTGAGTAATTCGACAAATTACACAAATGTCAGGTTGAATTAACAAATAATGAAAATGGCCATTTTTAACATTCTAAATGAACAATGAAAATACTCGGATTGAGAAGTCTGTCATTTTAATACCGCCAGTTATTTGGTAATTTAGCAGAGATAAAAGAGACCGATATGTCCGAGGTATGCCATAGGTATGTGGGGTTCCACGCGGTGCAGCGGTCGCTTATTTTAGGTAAATACAACTCAATATTTCTACAGATAGGTAAAACTCATTAACACAACCTACCTACGTAAAACTATTCCCAGACATAACAAAAAAAATCCCCCACAACATTGTATTGTACAGGTTGATCAAAATATGGTATTTCGTGGGAAACGGAAAACGAAATGTTGCGCCAACATGCGTTAAATAGTTTTAAAGGTGCGAAAAAGTAAATTAATTAGAAAGATTAAACGAATTACTGGAATATATGACGAACCCTGTCCAAATAAAGGTGCAAAAGTTAACTGAAATAGTTTTCGTTATATTAGACGCAATATTACCTTTCATGGTAATACGAAAATAAAAGTCGTAGGTGATGTATTTTATTATTTATTTAAACAATATTGTATTCATTGGATACCGAAACAAGCCAGTGGCTTATATAAATCGGCTTCACAGCAGCAAGATACTTAAATAAATTGAAATGAAAATTGTTTTAACGTCCTACTGTTTTGCTTCTGCTTGTACACTGGACCTTGGTTGTTCGTCCCATCCGAATGACTATACGTTATCCCCTGCTATAAAATTAAGAATATAAATACTAATTTAGTGGCCGTGTCCAGGAGAGGACTGAGTAGATATTGGCCCTATGACGGACTGGTTTCCTTTGGGTCTTATCGTGGTGAAGATTAGGTGACCTGGCAACTGGCAAGAGAGAGAGAGACAAATGGGGTTTAACGTCCACTCGACACAAACTAGGTCATTTTGGGACTAACATGGTTTCATTTTATTTCAATAATTCGCTTGCGCGTAGAGGTCTTTAGCAGTGGGAGGAAACCGGACCTGGCAACTGGCAAGAAAAACTGGCTTTATTTAACTTTTCCGCATCCCACTCATACATCCTTTCCTTCCTCGGATTTAGGCCATTGGACCATTAGTAGATGAAAAGATGATTTTGTTAGGTCCTAGGACCACGTCCGACGGTCCACGGTCAGTCCGTCCCTACCCATTTGTTTGCATCTTAGCCATGTAAATTTCTCTGGCTTCATATTAGGGGGAAAGGTTGGGTTTTATTTGGTGTTCAACACAAATAATTGGCCAGTTATCCTCCTCATACAGACGGACTAATTTCATCGTTTTATAAGCGAATCAATAGACAAAGATACAACCATTGAAACATGTGTGCTAAAACGTGTAATCGGGCTCCCTCATCATAAATACACACAATTATCACTTAGATCAAGTCGATACGGGTGGTAAATTTGGCCATTTAGCGTTTCCGAATTGTACTATAAGTAGCCGCGAATCGTCTAAAAATGGTATAGAAATTGAGTGCTAAGAATCGGCTAGATATTTTTAAGATAGGGAGACGATAATATCGGAAACTAGACAGTTTCTATCAATCTCACGCGAGATCTATATCTCACGGTAACATGGTTGACCCCTAGCAACCGTTGTTCAAATCAAATATGGCGGCCAATTATTTGTATATACCTTCTTCCAATTATCGCCAATTTCCTGTTATTGTTCACATCAGATTTAGAGAAAGAAAAAAGTTATATAAGCAAATCTCTTCTCAAACAATAGCCGACATTTTATTATTTACTTGTTGCTTTGTGTTTGAAAACAAGTTAACAATCTTGGACAATGGTTCACAATGGCGGACGACACATCATTGTGGTATTGTCATGGCGGCTTGAACGGTTACATAGGTATTAAACAGTCAATTCGACAAAATGACGCATTCGTTTTCAACTTTTATCTTTATTAGCCGCCTATGTCATCAAAAACCCGATCTCGACTCATATCAATATTTGTTCAATGAGATTATTTGGTCATGTGTTTCGCGGCCCGGTCTTGTTTGTTTTCCAGTCCATGTTTTTGTTCCAACCACAAACGGTCAGCGATATTGTACAAATGTCGGAGTTTTTTTTATATATATAGAACGGAACGAAATTGGTATGCAGACCACGGTTTAGATTTATTAGTAGAGTAACTATATACACTCTCGCAACTAGCACATATTCAAATAGATATAGGCTTTAGTCAAATCCATGAGTCAATTCAGTGTTTTATAAACGAGATTTGAGGGGACACCTTTTAAGTATGGAGGCCAGAAACGAAGGCTTGACATTTTAGAAAAGCAAGAAAAGAAAACCAAACAAGGATAATAAAAAAAAGTCTATTCAAATAAGCTATACATTTTAATGGCGCGTCGAGATATAGACTTGATTGTGTGTTGTATCAACATCGTGTGTTCTCCTTCTTTGACAGCGAGTCTTGTTTGAGCTAATGGCGATGAAGATGGCGGAGTTCTATTTTATGTACAGTTTATTTTACTTGTTCCCTGAAAAACGAAGAGCGTGTGAAGTGGGCACTCATGATGACCCTGTTGACTTAGCCTCACTCTTCTGGTGGTGGTAACAGGGATGAAAAAGCGAATACCATCATGCTTTCTATACATGTATATTTCTTTTTGTCGTATTAACACCGAAAACGTTAAGATTAAAGAATTAAAACATATCCAAGGAACGTAAATTAATAAATTCCCTCACCTGTTTTACATGCGCCTACCCATAACTTACATAATATATTAAATTAAAAATTGAAAAAACATCTCAAATATTTGAAAATTACGTTTCCCAGTTTTGTGCCAACCCACAACTTGACGAAAAAAAACATTTCAAAATCGCCAATTAAAAAAACCGTAACCAGAATATTATCTGCTTGGATTTTTGGAAGTTTTGTCAAACAATTGAAATGATTCCTCGACAATATTCAATAGTAAGTTCAGATAAACGAGGCAATACAGAATCAGAGAAACTGTATTAAGATGCCAAAGGATTAAAAGAAAAATAAAGGAACCAGGGATGAAACCAAATTGGGTTTAACATTCTACTGTTCTTCTCCGACTGTGATAGTGAAGACGGGAAGCACCAGAAAGATCCATTGCTTAGTAAAAATACGAAGAAGCCGTTGGGCAATACTGACAATGTTAATCGAAAAACCCGAACTTGTTTAACTGTTTTGAAAGTTTAAATAGGTAAACATCAGACTTGCGTCACAGGGCCAATAACGTCGCCGAAATTCTAATTTTTCTTGTGTCTGGCGGTAGAAACCCTTCCCAAAAACCCTCCTCTGCCTCGGTGCTTTTGATTCATTAATTATTGATGCCATGATTCCATATACCTGCTCTTAGTATTTTTAATGTACTCAATTACGGGGTTGTATAATAACCGAGGTTTTTATAGTATAACATTTCCAAATGCGATTATCCGACGTAAAGTCGAATGGAATACAAATGGAACCAGATTTTTAATAGGAATTTAATGCGGGTAAAGGATAATGACGTTGATATATTCGTTTGTTTCCTCTGCTTGCCAGAAGAAGTGACCCTCGTGACTTTCCGCCGAACTCCAGACGAAAGTTTCTCGACTTTACGTGTCAGAAAGCACGTCATGACTGCGACAACTTGGTAAATGCACTGAAGCAACCTTTGACGATTCGTTCAACCTGTAAAAAAATATATCACCGAGTAACTTTTGGTATTTGGTTCAAGCGGTGCGAATGCCTTAAATAGACGAATCGGTCGTTGGGCAGGAGTTTTTGTGAATGAGCGACTTTAAGAGCATTCCGTCTATTTTACCGCTTGTATAATCTCGACCAAAAGGTGGAAAAGGGGTTTGAATACGTCTGACCTTTGAACGTCGCTAAAACTTCCCAAACATGAGAGAATGATGCGAAGCTGGGAGGGTTAATCGGCAGCAGTTAGCAGGTACATACCAGTAGCTTGCTACTCCTTCTGATCTTCTCTCTACTGCACATTCTATTGGACCCTAACCCAGGTTCATCTCAACCCCTTTAAATCCATGTTGATTGTCACCAACGGGTAAAGTCACGAAAATCGCTACTTGGATAAACACAGTCTCAGGCGCTACTTCTCCGAATCAAGTTGACTTTCGTTTCGCTTAATTAGCCAAGTGTTTTCCGTTTCAAGTTTTTTGTCAACCTGTAAAGACAGAAAAGTCACGAGTGCTGAGAGAAGGGAAAGCGTGACCAATGTTTCATGTTGTAGCGCCATAGACAATCACATGGGCGTGTAAAAATGCCGGCGACCGACGAGAAAAATTTTGTCTGGTCCTTGATAAGAGGCTTTGTATTTTGCGGATTTGAGTGTCAATAGTTACAGCTAATGAGTCGACAAATGTTTGGAAGAAGACTTGGATTTTTCCTCTCATTTTCCCCTGGGAGTGCGAAATAGTGGCGGAATTAAATGTAAGGGTTTGGTCAGTGTGCCTCGATCATCAACGTGTTTAGGAAATAATATGGAAATTAAATGTATATTGTGGCATGTCAGCATTAACCCGGCTATATTGCTCTAAAGATGGGGGGATCAAGACAAACTAAAACAAAAATCATCCCATCTTAAATTTACTAAATCGCTGTGATACACGTTCAATGTAAATGCACAATAGATAGTGGTAGAAGTCCGAGGGCCTGATAAGTGACAACATATAGTCGTTAGGATGGGACGAAAAGCTGGGGTCCCGTTTACACATTGGCATGCACGTAAAAGAACCCTTGCTTGAATGTTTGAATTCAATATAAGAGTATGATGTAGTACCACTGTTCGGGGCACACTGGATGACGTAGACTATTTCCGTTGTCAATATTAGAACAAATCTGTGCTTAAAACCCATTCCAGTTCATTTACAATAGACAGATTATCCAGTCATTCATTTTAACCATTAAGCGCCTGAATTTGGACGATTTATTCTTTTATCGAGCACCTGCTGCCAGCTCAACTTGATGTCCATAATTTCCATACTTTATTTTATATGATTGACAAGTGATATAACGCGTGCGCTTTAGATCATTAGGTCTGCCATTAAGTCACGTGGGGTACTTTCGATTGCCAGCGTGTACGGGGGTGACATGAAGTAAGGTTTAAACTTGTGGGCTTTCGGTTTCACCCCACCGCTAAAGACGCCTGCGCGCAAGCGGATTATTGAAATAAAATTTTACAATATACTAATCACGAAATATATCTCTTGACAGATACATCGGTTGTGATGGACCATAGGGTTACAGCTTGGGCTTATTTTCTAGAACGTTAAATTCATGCCATTTCCTTTCTGGTTTCAGATTCATCGGTTGCCATTAAAATAGGAGGATGTTTCCCAGGTTCGGGAGTTTTACAAACAGAAACAGGCTGGAAAACCATGACACAAGTAGTAGTCGGGGACAGTGTTTTAAGTATGGATAGCAATGGGAAACTAGAATACAGTCCAGTTATAGCGTTTATAGACAGAAATGAGCAAGAGTTGGAACGTTATATTACTCTTCACACGGAAGATAAAAAAGACATTACGTTAACATCTAAACACCTCATTTACATGTCGACATCAAACGTCACAACCGATGACGCAACAGACTCTTTCAATGTGGTGTACGCCGATGATGTCATAGAAGGCGATTACGTCTTAGTTACGTCAGATCCGGTAGGGGAGGTAATTAAACCCACGAGGGTTTTGACAATAAGTGAACATACTATACAGGGTGTATATGCACCTCTAACTTTGAACGGCAATATAGTTGTCGACGGTGTGGTGGTTTCTTGTTACGCCGTAGTTTCCAACGCTAATTTAGCCCACGTTGTGTTCGCGCCAGTGAGAGGACTCCACGTATTATCTCAATATGTACCCTGGCTCGCGCCATCAACGCACCACCAAAATTTTACACAGAATGGAGTACATTGGTACGCGAGGCTTCTGTACGACATAGGTTCAACGTTTTTAAGCGCAGAGACGCTCCATGTACCCTGAGGAATAAACAAATACCTCCAATTGCTAAATCGGACTTGTCTACGAGGTGGACGCAAAGGGCTAGTCACATATCGTCTAAACCATAAACCAAGGGCGACACAAGGGATTATCTCCCTTTCTTGTTACCTCATCAAAAAGCTTTAACTTTTTTATTCCCTTATTTGGGAGTTTGTAAATCTCTGTTGCTTTCGTATATTGGACGTGAACAGATTTACTTTTGCGTTGGAAAGATATTCGTTTATCTCTGTGATGAGTGCTAAGATGAAAACAATGATAATTTCATGGACACGTGACAAGGAACGACAATCAAATTGATTGGTTATAAAGTTGGCATAACCTAAAAAGAATAAATGACGTCACAAAGTATGTGAAATTCAAATGTGTAAAAAGACGCCATTTTGTTTTTATTGGTGTATGGAGAAGATACTGTGAATATTCAACCAGATATTTATTCTAATAGTCTCAACAACCTATTATTGTATAACTCCCGATAGATATATCAAGATAATTATAAAACTTGCTATATTCTTGATATCATTAATTAACTATAGCTATATAATAGGTGTATTTTTGTAAGTGGAAATTCGAGTGTAAATGCTTTGTTAAATGTTACATTATATCTTTAATTATTTGTTAATTATTATCATGTTCACTTTAAGCTACAAATCACCTGATAAGAAAAATCAGCGATCGGAAATTACCCTAGATTAATTTAAAAATATAGGGATTTCAAATTAAAGTTTGGAGGATTTAAGGCGGCGTTGTTGCATTTCACGCATAATATAGGTACGAAATGCTCTTCTTTTTAAATTATGAAAGCCCTTTAAAATATTCTATACAAAAATTTTTGATCGTCTATTAATTTGAGCCTTGTAAATATACTACTTTTTACGGTTCATATTGAACAGAAGCCATGGGGCTGTTTTTTTCCTCGCACAATAACCCGCATTATCCCGTTGGCTTTAATTGTTCTCGGGTAGATTTTGTCTACCATTATTACATGTCGTTTAATTTTTCGATTCTGGGACCTTGGTTTTTATTTTTGTAAAGCTCATAAACCGAAGCTACAATTGTGATTTCTACATGTTGCATGTTTCACTTAATTTTCTCGATCATGAAGTAACAGGTTACTTACATATCCCTTAATAATCTTTTTTTTTCTTATAAAAAAATAACAACAAAATACCCAGAGTAATCTCGAGATGCTCGATTCACACTCCAGAACGTCTCGAATTGACAGAATTGCAATCGAGTATCACGGTATTCAGTTCTGTGACAGTTCTGCCAGTCCCAACAACGGAAGTGGTGTGTGTAGAATCGTGACGTAATTAAACGGTTTCGGTTGCATGGTTGGTTGAGGTATTTACTTTTTCAGTCGACGCATGCGTTGTAGCCGGAAATCCACCCTTTTACTCGATTGTCACTATTTTTGGGATTGAGAGAATTCGATTTCGGAGCGTTCAATCGAGTATCCCCATAGAAAAAACACAGCGGTTGTGATTACGTCATACTGTTAGGTTTGGCTTTATTTGTTGGATGAAAGTTTATGTTGGTGTATTTTGTGCGAGTCTGTGATTATAGCTGCTTTGTGCGCATGCGCGGACTCACAACAACGTCCAAACTCTGGAGGCCTTTAGATGTATCGTTGTCAAGCTTTTGTAATCGCTGTAAATAGTTTATGACGTCATTTGCCCATCTTAGTGCTGTTTGGTAAGCGTTATTTTTCCATCCACTGGAGTCAGGTGTCATGACGTCATATGTGGATTGTGGGTTAGGATAAGGGTTAGGCTTGGCCCAGGGTTAGGGCTAGGGCTAGCCCTGTCTACATCTCAAGACTGACGAAATCTGCAGATCACAGGCCTCATCCTAACCCTTATCCTAACCCACAATCCACATATGACGTCATAACACCTGGCTCAAGTGGATGGAAAAAAACTCTTACCGTGCTGTTTGATGTAATCAAAGTCTTGGTCAATTTGTCACATTTATATAGTCCATGAGCCAAACGTCTCATAATCGTATGTACTATTCTTTGGCTTCCACAAAATGTATGTATTGGAGCTTTTCACATGTATATAATAACCAATGGAAACGGTTGTACACAATTAAGCAGTGTATCTAAATTCAAAAGTATCCAATTTTCCATTCCAAATCATGAAAAATAGCCAGACGATTGAGGCATTTGTAACTCGAACCCTAGAGGTCAGTTTGAGAAATGGCTGATGGACTAATATTAATATTGTGAATATTATGTTAAAAGAGGCTAATATTTGATGTTTATGCATATATAGTAGTTAATAGCAATCTCCGGGCAGAAAGCCTCGGGACTATTATTTGATTATTAGCTAAATATCACATTCTGATCGTTAAATATGTTTAATTGAATTATATAGAAATATTATCCCCGTTGATTTTGTAAATTTCGATAGTTGTTCCCCCCACAGACGTACCGACCACTGTTTTAGTTATAAATATTATCCCCGTTGATTGTGTAAATTTCAATTTTTTTCCCCACAGACGTACCGACCACTGTTTTAGTTATAAATAAAGTCTATGAAATGTTAAATGAATATTTTAACCGTGAAAATATTACAATTTCATCTTGCCAAAATACTGCTATAATGATATACGTGTATGTTCTTTGTTAATTAATCTTTGCTAATGGTCTAAACTTCCGGTATTCCTGTTTGTAATGGTCTTCCTTCATGTGCTTGTTTTTATGTCTAAAGCTTTTTATATATATATGCATACCCCACCCCAGTACATTACCCTTGATTAAACCAAAGAAATGTTATTGAATGTAAAAACCAAAACTTTTATGCGTTTTCTTAATTATTTCACGAATAGCCATGTAAAATCAGTTAGCACTCAATAAGACACTTATTTCATTAGTAAACTCGTCGAGAACTCAATTGTAATTAAGTGACCAAGTAAACTCAATGTACACTCGATTTCAATTAAGAAAATAATTACATTAGTAAACTCAGTGAGATCTCAGTTGGCACTCAATTTCAATTAAGAAAATTATTACATTAGTAAACTCATTGAGAACTCAATTGCAATTAAGTAAACAGTAAACTCAATAAACACTCGATTTCAATTAAGAAACTTTTAACGTTACTGAACAGTAAACCGGGTAAACTCAGCACTTAGTTTCAAGTAAACTCAGTAAGCACACAATTTCAACTAAACTCGGTCAACATTCTATTTAAAGTAAACTCAGTCAGCACTCAATTTCAAGTTCTGCCAGTAAGGAAGTTATTGCATTAGAGAATCTGCTTGATTTCAAGGTCTATTCATAATGCATGTTAGTATGGTATTTTACATTTTCCTATTATATTCATATTATCTATGGAACTTTAACTATACATTTAACTAGTGGCGGGTTCGGTGCGCAAGGCAGGGTATGGTTATCTTACGTTTTCTTCAACACTTTTTGACATGATTTAAAACGCCACAGTATTGTTAGCTATGAGAAGATCCAATCGAACTATGATTGATATCAACAATTTGTTATGTGTAACACCTCGAATTAAAAGTGGTATCGAGTGTTTTAGAATGTGTAAGCATACGGCACCTCGTGCGTGACACCCGTCACTATAAACTAATATGTCTTAAATCTCAATCAATAAATTGTAGTGTTTTAGTAACGTATATAAGGGCCAGTCAAATTCAATGCAATTTTTTATATAAAACATATTCTGTAAAATTATTCTCATTTTTTGGTAAGTTTGAATTGCTCTTTTTATATTAATTTAATTGTTCGAAAATCGATTTAATGAATGTGATTTTTATTACGGGCATTCTCGATTCGTCTTTCACGACATTTAGTAGAATACAAACTTATGAAAGAGCAAAACTATGAAATAATCGAAAAGTAATCGAATTTCGTCAAGTTAATGTGTCCGAGCCTGCTTCAATATGTATCCAGGACTCTCACATCTTCTCTGTGCATTTAACAATAGTTTATGCAGATAAAGGATCGCGCATGGCGTTGTTGCAGTACTAATCGGAAATGACGTAAAATGCGGATAAATGATCGCGCATGGCCTTGTTAGAGTACTAATCGGAAATGACGTCAAATGTCTTTAAGTTACGATGGAACTGCGAGTTTTTGTTGAAATGTTACAGTAGAACGGCACAAACAACATATTGCAATGTAAAATGTCATGCGCGATTTGTTGTTGATGATCTGCTAATGTTAATAATAATACACGTTTAATTAGACAGTTAGGCCTCAGCAATTTTCCGTTTCTCGGGTACGCCCGTAAAAGCTGCTTGTTATCTGAATACTGATTTAAAAACCAATAATATCAGGGCCTTGTTTCTCCGAATCATAACGAAAGATAAAATCCAAAATTTAGTAAATACTTCAATCTTTATTGGCTAAGCCTTAATATCAATCTAATATGATCCGATCAAATTACTTAAACTTGGATTTTATTTTTGTTAAAATTTCGTGAAACAGGCCCCTGGTTGCACTGTTCAAACGTTTTTAGCTCCAAATTTTGAAGTTTAAAACAAAACATCTTTCATATGATTGACAGGCTGTGTATCTATCACGACCCGGAAGAATAGAAATGATATTGGTTTTGTTTGCTGTATAATGTACTATGTTTTTTTATGTTTATTTGTTGATAGCACGTGTTTATGTATATACTATAACGACTGTATTTATGTTACTTACTTCTTTAACAAATCTTCTGATCCAAAGAGAAAAAGGAAACCTTTTTTTACTATGAGAGCCGGGGCTCGATTTATTGCTTATATTTTATTTATTTCGTTATTGTAAAAACAATACAATAAACTCTTAAATTTAGATTTGTTTTGTTTGTATAGTGAACTCCCGGGTTGGGGCAGCGATAATGGGTTGTTTTAATGCTGAACTCCCTGGTCTGGGCAGGGGTTGGGAGTTGTTGTTCTGAGGGACAGGGGGTTGAATGAATGGCGTGCGCGTTATATCATATGGTCTGTCATTGCGCCGGGGTTTCTAATCCTCGCTTGTACGTAACAATAAGTAGTGTCGCCCGTCTAACCTCGTGGGTTTTCTCCGGGTCGCCCGGTTTCTTCCCATTGCTACATACCCGACGCGCAAGAAGTAGGATTATTGAAATAAAACTGACCCATGGCATACTTTGGGTCGAGTGGGCGTTTACCACCGAATCCCCCCTTTCTCTCTCTCTCTCTGTTAGTTGGGGACTTGGCGTCGGCTTCCTGTCCCGTATTAAACTGTCTTCATTTGCCCAGTCGATACAGGAACATGACAGTCCTACCTTTAATCTGGGTCTTCCCTAAAACTTTAGACTGTGATTTAAGGTATTAAAAACGGTGAAAGTATCGTTCGTTTCCATACAGTATTGTTTACATTTAATTCGATTTGATAGACTCGTTTGTTACGCAATTAGTTTTACTGCATTATTCTGCTATGTACTGGTTAATTGGCCATAATAAAATCGTGAACTATGACGCAACGTTATGAAAACATATTTGGTCCAATCTGGCAGTGAGTAGTGGGATTAGCTTTAATCAAACGAAACACTGCGAGGAGTATGGGCTAACATATGCTTTAATTTTACTTCAGTAATTCGCTTACCGACAAGGGTCTTTAGCTGGGGGAGTGCACGGAGAAATTCTTCGCCTTTTGACCTAACGATCTGAAGATGGAGCGTTAGGTCACTTGAATAGGATGTTAAACCCCATTCCATTTCGTTTTATACACGGGACCTCAATTGTTCGTCCAATCCTAACGACTAGACAGCTCTATACGTGTCAGGCCCCTCATCCTGCATCACTGGCAAGAAGAAACCACGCTGGAAAATCTTAATGAACTTCTCGGCCAATACCAGGAGCGATCCCACTACCTCTAAGCTAACATGGTTTAATTTTACTTCAGTAATTCGATTGCTAGTACATGTATAGGGGCCTTTGTAACCTAAGAATCTGAGCTTCACGCGTTAGACCACTTGACCAGTGGGACGTTAAACCCCGCTCCATTTCGTTTGATACGCATAACTCTGTATGTTGATTACACAATCAATCTGATTACCTCGTCTAGACACAGATTGACAACGTTGACACCATGTCACGTGTAAGGCGAGAAGAGAAATCAGTCGGTCAACCGACATCAATAACATGGCGTTTTCTGGTTAGTCAACTGACCAGTCCAGCTACTGAGACCAATAATTACTCTCTATAGTACTGAATACTGAACGGTTAGGTATCTTGAAGGGAGGGAGTGGCCCGTACTGTAAATCAGACCATGCCTGTTTTCGGGCCCGTAGCCACGGGGGGGGGGGGGGGATCGAATTAGCCCCCCCCCCCCCCTCGCTAATATTTCACCAAAAATAGTGATTTCTTAGGAGTGTTCTTAACCGGCTACATCCTCATCCCCTCCAAAACATTCCGTAGACCCCCCCCCCCCAAAAAAGATATTCCGTAGCCCCCCCCCCCCCTCAAATTTTATGAGCTGGCTACGGGCCTGCCTGTTTTTCTACAAAATTGCAGTGCTTCTGCTGTCTGATTAAAGCGCAGATCTATATTTCGTTTCGATGGCCTTCACGACATGAAAATCTGACCGCTTGTAGCTATAGGTCGCGTCAGACCTCAAACGAGTGGCTTTTGACCTATGAAATCAGACAATCATTAATCAATCAGCGTTGACGTTTCTAGTGGTTTACCCACAGTTCTGTGCATCAAAAGGCCTAGAACTCGCCGTGACGGACTGTTTCATTGGCTAATCCTTCACTTCAACCAGAACATGGATTATATAGCAACTCTTTCTGATCCTACTGTAGTAAAGACAAGTAAAACGAAACCTTGAACTATAAAATGTAAGTTCCATGTTTTAATCAGATTAGTGCTTCAGATGTTTAAAATATCATTTATTTTGGTTATGCATCATATTTAAATCCGGTATAAACATACGTTCAAACAGAAACTGGAAATTAACACATACAATATTTACAGTTAGAAAAGGGTCAACAAAAGTTTGACATTATAAAGCATCTTTTATTTTGAAACAATATATTTTATGATGTTAGTCGCAATAAAGCCCACTCAATGATAAAAAGGGAAATTCCCGTCTTCATTATCCCAGAAAAGTAAGACGTTAAAACCCCTTTCATTTCATTTCAAAAGATAGGCTGGCACTGCCAGGCAGGATACGCCCACATTTTTGCGAGATGGACAAAGAACAAGCAATACCGAAAGTGATTTTTCCTACATCATTAAGTCCTGTATTTCATACTGTATTGGGAGCAGCCATTTTGTTGGTCAGTTCCAGTCTGATATTCATGAAATTCGAAGCCGACAATGATTATGGTGTGACGGTACACAACCTAGAAATGTTACTTTTCGTCAAAATCGGATAAGAATTGTGACCTGTAGAGAGTCCACAACCATGATATACCATATTTTTACACTATTCGTGTACAAACGGCGACCATTTCGTCCGGCAAATTTGGTACGATTTTCACGAAATTCGAACTCAACCTTCCTTACGGTGCAACAGTAATATAATCAGAGTTTTTTTTTAAAATCAGATAATAATTGTTCGAGAGATAGACAGAGAACAAGCAATACCGAAATCCGATTTTCCCGAAATTCGAACTCAACCTTCCTTAGGGTGTAACGGTAATATAATCAACCGTTTTTTTCAATCGGATAATAATTGTGACCTCCTGAGGGGCCACAAGCTAAGAAAAGGCGATTTTGCGTATAATCAGGGGCCATAATTCAGGAAGTTACGGTCCGATATGCGCAAATATCGAAAGGAACCAAGATCTTTGGGTTATAACCATGAATTTCAAGTTTCATCAAAATCGAATTAAAATTGTGACCTCCGCAGGGTCCACAACCTTGATATACCATTTTTTAACAGTATTCGTGTACAAACGGCGGCCATTTTGTATGGCAATTTTGGTCCGATTTTCCCGAAATTCGAACTCACCCTTCCTTAGGGTGTAACGGTGATATAATCAAACGGTTTTTTTAAATCGGATAATAATTGTGACCTCCAGAGGGACCACAAGCTAAAAAGTTTGATTTTTCGGACAATCAGGGGCCATAATTCAGGAAATTACATTCCGATAGCGGCAAATATCGAAAGCAACCAAGATCTTTGGGTTACAAACATGCATGTCAAGTTTCACCAAAATCGGTTCAAAATTGTGACCTCTATAGGGTCCACAAGCTAAAAACGTGATTTTTCGTACAATCAGGGGCCATAATCCATGAAGTTTTGATCCGATACATGCCATTATCGAAAGCAGCCGAGATCTTTTGGGGATAAACCTATATTTCAAGTTTCGTCAAAATCAGATAAGAATTGTGACCTGTAGAGAGTCCACAAAGAAATTGTGGACGGACGGACGTCCGGACGGACAGGGGCGGCGACAATAATTCGCTTCGTCAAAATCGGATAAGAATTGTGACCTGTAGAGAGTCCACAAACAAATTGTGGACGGACGGACGGACGTCCAGACGGACAGGGGCGACGACAATATACGTCCACATAAAAATGTGGGCGTATAAAAAGGTGATTTTTCGGACAATCAGGGGCCATAATTCAGGAAATTACGTTCAGATAGGCGCAAATATCGAAAGGAACCAAGATCTTTGGGTTATAAACATGCATATCAAGTTTCATCAAAATCGGTTCAAAATTGTGACCTCTATAGGGTCCACAAGCTAAAAACGTGATTTTTCGTACAATCAGGGGCCATAATCCATGAAGTTTTGATCCGATACATGCCATTATCGAAAGCAGCCGAGATCTTTTGGGGATAAACCTATATTTCAAGTTTCGTCAAAATCAGATAAGAATTGTGACCTGTAGAGAGTCCACAAAGAAATTGTGGACGGACGGACGTCCGGACGGACAGGGGCGGCGACAATAATTCGCTTCGTCAAAATCGGATAAGAATTGTGACCTGTAGAGAGTCCACAAACAAATTGTGGACGGACGGACGGACGTCCAGACGGACAGGGGCGACGACAATATACGTCCACATAAAAATGTGGGCGTATAAAAAGGTGATTTTTCGGACAATCAGGGGCCATAATTCAGGAAATTACGTTCAGATAGGCGCAAATATCGAAAGGAACCAAGATCTTTTGGTTATAAACATGCATATCAAGTTTCATCAAAATCGGTTCAAAATTGTGACCTCTATAGGGTCCACAAGCTAAAAACGTGACTATTCGTACAATCAGGGGCCATAATCCATGAAGTTTTGATCCGATACATGCCAATATCGAAAGCAGCCGAGATCTTTTGGGGATAAACCTATATTTCAAGTTTCGTCAAAATCAGATAAGAATTGTGACCTGTAGAGAGTCCACAAAGAAATTGTGGACGGACGGACGTCCGGACGGACAGGGGCAGCCACAATAATTCGCTTGCGCGTAGGGGTCTTTAGCAGTGGGAGGAAACCGGAGTGCCCGGAGGAAACCCACGAGGTTGTGAAGGCGCCCCTAGCTCCATGCCACATACGCTCAAACTGAAAAAAGCAGCAGACGTGTAACTATCCGCCTTGCATTTCAACATAACCAACCTCAACAATCACGGTCAGTTCGGGACTAACATATGGTTCAATTTCATTTCAATAATTCACTTACGCGTATGGGTCTTTAGCAGTGAGAAGCAACCGGGGAACCCGGAGAAAACCCACGAGGTTGGACAGGCGATCCTACACCTTGTCACGTATAACCGGGTAATTGCAACTATCCCATACACCGTGACTGAATGATAGAACATTCGGTCACCTAGCCTCCCTTCTAAAGCAACAAGTCAACAAGAAAGAGCGCGAATGTCTATAGATGGGAGAAACTCATTAATGTTTAGCCATTTCAGAGGAAAATAATGGTCTATGTCCACTGTAATTGTCCCGGTGTTATCTGCAATCGAATGTAAACCTGCGCTAAAACTGGTATACAAGACAACTGAATGATCGTATCACTATATGCAGATATCTACGCTTAAGAATCACCTTTAACTCTGTCTAACCAACAATGGGAGCTACGATGGAATCACAATATCGTTCCTTTACATATCAGTTGTGTTAATTCATTTTTCCGTGAATTACGAGTTAATGATGCGAGTTTGGCTGACAATCGATAGAGCCGTTTAACTTATCTTGTTGAAATAAAATTCTAACTGAGGCGGTTTAATCTTATTGTTGTCTATAAACAACACATTTCATTCCAATATCAGCTTCACAAATCTTTCTAACTCGCCCGTTCACCATTATTATCGAGAATTTTAAATGGAATCTTAGAATTCAATACAAATTAAGGTCTTCCAAATTATCATCCAATCATCTCTTGTAATCTGTAGGAAAGTTTGGAAATTCTAAGAAGTACACGTTAATTTTCTCGTAAATTTGTATTTAAGTACGTGTGTAATGCCTCAAGGAATGCCAGAAGCAATCTGCAAGTTCAAAGGTGTATAGAAAGATTATCGTTAAAAATTCTGATTTACGTACATCGTGTTGTAGAGGCCAAACTATACGTGGTTAAAGAAATAGCGGGTGTTGTGTACGAAGTAGGGAATGCTTATCCTTCTAACTATAACTATTTCTGAGGACAGGAGCGAACGGTTTAACGCGTACGCCACAGGCCACAAGGTCTGCCATTGGCGTGGTTTCGATTCCCAACTTGTATGTGACAACGGAAAGGATCGCCTGTACAATTTAAGGGTTTCCCAACCACTGCTATTCACGAGCGAATAATTAAAATATAATTGAACCAGATTTTATTCCGGAAATGACCTAGCTGGTGTCTAGTGAATGTTAAATTCTCTCGGGCCTGGTAAGGAATAGTGTGTCTAATAAGAACCGTTTACAGCTGGAACCCGAAATAAGAGCATGATGCCACTGCCAGGGCAAAAAGTCCCTCATAGCACTCTGGCAGCCTATCCGGGACGAGCAGAACAGCAGGAGGTTAAACCAAATTTTATGTCATCGCTAAATATAATAAACGTGTAAGATGTTACTTTGGCGTTGCTTTTAAAAAAAATAAAAAACGATGAAAAAATAATAAAGCCTAAATGACGCCAATTCGACAAACTTGACAGGCCTACCTGTTACTAGAATAAATAATAAAGCCTAAATAACGCCAACTCGACAAACATGGCAGGCCTACCTGCTACTAGAACAGTATTTTGTCTTATTCTATTTAATATCGATTTCATACGGTTATCTGAAAGTGGGGGAATATAGACGATTTATACGCTAGTAAGATTTCCAGTTCGTCTTCAACAACTAATGCCTTAATCAAGACGGACTGCCAAGCGATAAACCCAGCATTAACACCTCCTTATCAACCTCGAGACGTGAAAGCCAGCAAATAACCAGGTTTTATGAATAGTTCATTTTACTCTTATCTTAAATGGAAGTTAATAAGGAACGAACACACTTGGTTAACAGTGATGGAACGGCGGATCGCTGACTCAACAATCCTCTTTGGATTAATTCTAAGAAATGTTGACCACCCAAATTAGGATTTGTTGCTAATATGATCAGATCGGAATTTGGTCTTAATCACCCGCCAATAAACACGCAATTGTGTTAAATTGCAAATTACGGTGATCTATCGAGATGGCCGTCTGCTTGGTCTGAGTCAGACGACCTAACTATCTACCCAGACGCCGACCATTCTGACCGCGCTCTGCAAACTATAGCCCTTCAAGCTCTCCTTATTGAACTCTTAGAATAGAGCCGTTCGATTTGATACAAATTGCTGGACGATTAATTCAGAAATGGTATGTTATTAGCCTGGCAACCCTTGCGGTTAACGATTCACCATTTGCAAAGAAATTCAGAAACTTAGTCCTCGGAGAATCGGTCGGGGAAATGAACAGACTTGATTCTATTGTCGGCATTATTGGTATTTGATATCGGCTTGATTACTCATAGTTTTAGAAGTCACAACCTAATTTCTTTCGCTTGATATGCTGTCAAGGTTTGCTTGTGGTCAGCACCCAACCTCTCGGACTCTCGTCAAGTTCATAATACGTATGAATAAAAGATGGCGACGTGTCGTCTATTAAATTCACTTCGATTAGTTGTTTTGCAACGTGAATTTCCCTCGTACATATGACCTCGTTCACCAAGGACATGTTTGACTTGGCTATATGAACCCAAGGGTTACCGATGGACAGACAATGTGACGGGTGTGCCATGGGACGGGAACCATGGTGACTGATAGATAATGGCGGGGGTCCCGGGTTAACCTTTGTCAACGGTGTGTGGGAAAACATCCCGTATTTCGGATGGCACGAACAACCAAGTCTCACCAGGGTACTGGATGCTTGTAATATAACAGCTGCCTTGTCCGCTGGTGTTCGTGCAACATTTCTCATATTATATCAATAGTAGTAGTAGTGATGGTAGTAGTAGCACTAGTAGTAGTAGTAATAATAGTGGTAGTATTAGTAATAGTAGTAGTAGCAGTAGTAGTAGTAGTAATAATAGTAGTAGTAGTAGTAGTAGTAGTAGTAGTAGCAGCAATAGCAGTAGTAGTAGTACTAGCAGTAGTAGTAATAGTTGGTAGCATTGGTGGCAGTAGTAGTATGAGTAGTAGTATGAGTAGTAGTAGTAATAGTGGCAGTAGTAGTAGTTAGTAGTAGTAGCAGGAGTAGTAGTAGTAGTGGTAGTAGTAATAGTAGTTAGTAGTAGTAGTGGTAGTAGATAACTGTCCTTGTAGTAGTAGCAGTAGTAGTACTAGTAGTAGTGGCAGTAGTAGTAGTAGTAGTAGTAATTAGTAGTAGTAGTAGTAGTAGTAGTAGCAGCAGGAGTAGTAGTATTAGTAGCAGCAATAATAATTATTATTATTGTATTATTATATTCTTTATGTCCTTCAATTATGAAGAGTGCAAACAATCGGCATATAAAATACATTCAATGCAGAGAATAATATACAGTCACATACAGTATGCAATCGAAATTCAAGAAAAAGACTTAAAGATCGCAATGACGTAGAGTAAAATATACAAACATTATTGCAGCTCATTTATAGTCATAAATAGTTGCGACAATACTTTATACCGGGAAACTACCGGAAAAGACTCTAAATACCGGAGGACCAGGCTCCGGGTTGCCTGTTTAGTGTGTTTTCCGGTATTCGGTATAACATGGTATTTTCCGGTGTCTTTTTTTTAGTTTTCCGGTATATAGTATAGTCCAATAGTTGTACTACTGACAGTGATAGCACGCGATTGTTCCACTTTAAAACTTAACAGACCCCTAAAGAGGTTATTACGATGATGAGACTAGTCCTCGCGTCATTGTATAAATCGCATTCTACGATTATGTATTCTGGTCCTTCTTCTGTAGAATCTTTTGAAATTCTTCCTAGGTAGAATCTCGAAATCAGAGCCCGTTGTTGTCCCATAAATACAGGCCAGGGGTATTGGACACTAGCACATTGATTAGACGATCTCACTGTCTGAATTGGGAATGGGTCTATTGATTCATTAGAGCCCCGAACTTCTTTATCTCCACAGTCGACAACTTTCGGTTTAGTGATATCAGAATAGGGTGGAGTCTTGGTGTTATAGTCATTTTATCCGTGCCTCACCAAAAATATTGGCTTCGGTGTCTGTTATGGTTTGTTTCTAAAATTACAAGTTTATCACAGAAAATAGATACAGAATTTTATAGGTGAGCAATAGATTCGCATGATACATTCTCTAGTGTTACAGAAATAAAAAGCCATATCAATTGACCAAAGGCCAAATTTATAAGATGCCAAAATCCAAAATGGGCGCTAGTTTTGGCTTGCAAATTCAAATTTCCACCCAATTATCATAATATGATCGAGTTTGGCATCAAAATATACGTTAGGGGAGTAACTGAGTTCATTTCCATACATACTTTTGTGATAGCTGTTACCGCTGAGTCAATATTGGGAGTTATTCAAGATGGCAGTCAGTTTTGGCGGGAAAATTCGAATTATAGAAAAGGATCAAATTTGGTGTGAAAATATACGTTTTCGAGGTAGTTGTATCCATTCTTGTACACACTTTAGTGGTTACGTGATTCCTCGGTGTCAATATAGGAGAAATTTAAATTAGGAATTTAGATTTCCGATTAGAGATCGGATATTAATGATACTCCTATCTTAGACCTAACACAATGACATTCATCCAAGGGCTATTATTTCTGTAACCCTAGCTGGGTATAATTTTTCATTTAACAACCATGAAAGCTTAGTTTGCACATTTCTGCCACAAAAAAAGAAACAAAAGATGTTCCGGCAGTCTATATAAATTCTGATGAATAACAAACTACAAACAGGTTCACGTCGCTCGATAGAAGGGAGACAACTCCATTATAGTTGTAGAATACTCGCAGAATTCTCTCAAAATACATACTTGCAATATTTGTGGGGCATAAGCATACGAGGCAGGAGGGGGGGGGGAGCTTCCCCCTTAACTTTCGGGCAATGTGACTTCTTTAGGCAAAAAATTTTTTATTTCATCTAAATGGCAAAATAAAGTGCCCGAAATCTAGAATCATTAATATTACGGACCGGAATTGCAGGAATACGCGTTTGCGGCTATTAAATATTCCAAAATTTCATGGTGGTCCATACACGGTCTGCTCTGCTTCTTCGCCCCTCAAAGAAGACCGGCGTCGCTGTCGCTTAACCCGAAATTTATCGGGCATTTAGTGTTCTGTCCCGCGAACTGTCACCGAGCGCTAATAAAACACTAATTTTTCTTTTCTTTTAATTGAATACCACGAATTTGTACTTAGTTGACTATGGATAAAACGTTTTGTCTGGAGCCACTCTGCTTTTTGCAAGATTTTTCGGGGATCGATTATTTTTTGTTTATGCAGCTGCAACAGTCTAATTGGATGGGTGGAATTCAGAGTGGGATTTCAGTTACAAAACCATTGGTCACTCGAATGACTGTTGTTATAGGGTCAAATGTCGCGTGCTTGACATCTGAACTGGCTGAACGTGAGAGAGAGAGAGAGAAATGGGGTTTAACGTCCACTCAACACAAACTAGGTCATTTCGGGACTAACATGGTTCAATTTTATTTCAATAATTCGCTTGCGCGTAGGGGTCTTTAGCAGTGGGAGGAAACCGGAGTGCCCGGAGGAAACCCACGAGGTTGAGAAGGCGCCCCTATATCCATGCCACATACGCTCACACCAGGGCTCGAAACCACAGCCGCAAGCCAGAGGTGACCGGCCAGCTAGAGGTCGAAGCGCGGCACTCTAGACCACAAGGCCATCCCAACCCCCTGGCTGAAAGTGACCTCCGGCTATAACTTGTTAGATCTACATGCAGTGTAGGCCATCGAAATTATAAAAACCGAAACGAAATATTGATCTGAATTTCGATTAGATTAGATTGCCGTGGTTCCCTGCACAAAAACATAATTGCGATCAACCTCAGGGTACACGTATAAGGAATAAGTGTGAACAATTTTTTTCTAGATGATCCATTAAGAATTGCGATCTGTAGGCGACACACGGGTGCACAAAGAGAAAATGGACGTGGCTCTGTCCCTGAGGATTTGGCATGTACCAAAAACTACAGGGACCACCCTTTAAGGTATAAGGAATAAGTATGTCTTATAGGGTATAGGGGCGGGGTGGCTATGTGCCCTCTCTTCAGAAAATGTACCCTCGAATTTCAACCTTATATACAATGAGTTTTTCATTTCGAAATATCTGACTTTTACCCTTTTTTATCTGCTTTTCGATAACAGATTTAAAATTATGTTTGAAATTTTCCGGATGGACATGACTTGTAACATGTCTTTTACACAGATTCTGCTGACGATGTGTTCAATTCTGATCTCAAAAAGGAATTTCGAGAATCCAAGGGGGCAGATATACACATTGGCCACCACAATGAGATCCTAAATTCGTCGTCTTTTTATTATTCCGCTTGTAGTATGACCTTTGTAAGATGTTTGGGGTTGCTGAACTACGGCCATAACACCGAATTTTGAATAGCCACGATAGGGTAAAATCAAAACATCACTATGTAGTATCCACAATGACGATTGTTTCACTTATGCATATTGCTTGTAATATATATCAATAAAGATTTTCAAGGCTACAAGGCCCGGATCCAGGATTCTGTCGTTGTGGGTGGGGGGGCATACATTGGAGCAAAGGGTAATATCTTGGATTGCTTGGGCGGAGACAATGCGAAAATCATGTTTATATCACCTAGTAAAGAGCAGATATGTGAACTACAACAGTAACAAAGCAAACGTAAATGACAATCAACTATGTCACTGGGGCTGAGGATGGTGCCCCCCCCCCCCCCATGGCTACTGAATTTAATTTCACTCTTTGGCTTCATTGGCCCAGTTGCTGGAGAACAGTAGTAGGACAATAAACGGCATATCATTTTATTTCATTTACAGTCATTTTTTTCAAAATAAATATTGCATTCGGGTGGACAGACTTCAGATTTCGCCCAATTCGCGAGATGTACATAGTGTCAGGGCACGCGATTGTTGACGAGATTCGGGGTTAGGGTTACCAGTGAGTTACGCAATTTATACCTGAAAAGTTTTCACAGCGTCGCTAGATCCTGGATGTTAATATTGCCGCCAATTCCTTGTTGTTTGAAATGAGACCCCACCTCTACGTCGTGTGTTTAGACACCAACACATACCACACATGGTGGCGATGCCCCGTTCCGTATTCCTGGGACTTTCAAAAAAAATAATCATTAATAATGAAATAGAATGGCTATGAGTGACTGGGAAATTCCGCCATTTTCTGGGCTCCATACCGAAGACAGTTGGACTTGCATGTAGAAATTTCATCGGACTCAAGTGCGGGATGCTCAGGTTGGTCCAGCAATGTGTTGGTGTCAATTTTAACGTGGTTTCAGAATCTTCCACACCAAATTACGGCCAGTCCCCAGAGACTACAGTTTTGAGATCTTTTTTCCTACACGTCAACTCATAGCCATGAAAACTAGATAATGGGAGCGACCAAATGTTACCCATCGCCTAAAAAAACTTATAATGAAAAAATGTGTGTATATTTACGCGGCTTGTTACCAAAGATTCGTCAACCCGTATTGCAACAGGTACCTGAAAATTTCGACCAAGCTGTTCATATTTCAAGAGTGGTTCGTCAGTCATTTGAGCCGACCGACCATGGTTATGGTTTATTCATGGACTCGGATCCTGTGCGTATAATTCAGGAACAGTTGTCACTTATGTCCCTGCATTCCCAGAACCCTATAATGGCACCCGCTCAACGGGGGTATTGCAGATTTCTTCGGCGTCTAGATCAGAGTAAAAGAAGAGTATTTTGTAAACAAATTCAAACCCAAACTTAAACAGTGATATTATTTCATTTTAATTTATTATTTGAAAAATTATTGTAACTATCTCTCCATAATGACTCTTTTAAAATGCATGATATCCTTTAACGGTAAGCACACCTTTAACTTTTATCTACGACGTAAAAAGCAAGAAAATGCCACCAAAAAGTAATACTACCGGAGAGAAAACGAATGAAGTGAACAAACGGTTCAACAACTAACAAAGTTAATTGAGAAACCCGATATATTAACTGGGGTGATTAAAGACTTCACACGGCAACAAATAAACAAGCAAAATGAAGACTTTAATCGAGCGATAAAGACTTCACACAGCAACAAATAAACAAGCAAAATGAAGACTTTAATCGAGCGATAAACAAATTCAAACGCTCGATCGATTCTAGAACTAATTTTCCTTCCACGTCCAAAAACGATCCATACATTGTCGTAAAGTCATTTGATCAACTTGGAGAAAAAATCGAAAGCCTTTTTGATAGAAACCCAGCGACAATTCTGTCTGCTGCGCTAGAAGATACATCAAGGTTGTCAGTTGAAAAAGAATGTGGTCGGGTTAAACAATCAATTGACAAAGAGTGAAATTATTTCTTCGAAGAAGCCTCTACAGGAGCCAATTGAGAAATAAAAATTCGGCACCAATCCTAGAAAGATGGATCACTTCTGAAAAATTGGCGATTCTTCCGAAATATAAATTAAACCCTGTAAAGGGTGAGCCTAAAAACCAAAGGGCATTACGGGATAGAACACGTTTTGTCGAAAATACGATATGTGTACAACTTATGTACATGCGGACAGAAGAACAAAGCAACAAACGTCTAAATATCGACAAAGAAGTTATTGATCTGATCAATTCAAAATCCAATGGTAAAGTTGTGGAGCGACTAATAAACATGTGGGATGAAGCTTGTAAATCAGCCGAAGAAAAATCTGAATCCAAGTGGTTTAAAAACATGGAATGGTATCAATCCTATGAAAATTCATTCAACCCGGAAACTAATATGACCTTCGTCAAGGAGAAAACAGAAAAACAAAAACGGGAAGAAAAGAATAAACCAACACATGCTGTATATATTGACTTGTCTCTTTTTTAGATTTTATCATTGCTTGATAACGACTAGAGAAGCCTAGTCGTAACGTCGCTCAGTAATTGTATTCCATAGAATTGTGACCCGTATACTCTAGTTCAATTACTAAATGCCACTGAAATAGTTTATTAGACGAGTATAACTGACTGAAGTGACGAGTGATAACAGATACACGTGCGAATTTCTGCTCACTAATAATTCCTTCGAAGACCAGAAGTTGTTATGGGACGTTATCTGACAATTTGAAAATTTAATTGTTTGTCACTAGATAAGAGAAAAATAGAAAAAGTTCAATACCAAGTCTTTATTAAGTATAGAATGAATAAAGCCAAGGAAATGTGCTGACTATTTTATTTTAAGATATCCGATTATTACTTGGTTCCCCATATATCGAACGGAATCCCTTCACACACACACCCCTCCCCATCCCTTTTGCATAGCATTCGTTGTTGTTGACATTTTGGTCTGAATTTATATTTACCGACAGTCAATATAGTCAGGATTTTAATCCTGGTAGGATAATTACTAGTCTGACTCCATAAACATGTACCCGAATAAACGAGTTATTTCCCCTATAATACACACACACATCTTTCTCTTTAAGGCTCAATACCACTCTTGTTCTAACTGAATAATATGTGCCAATCTTTTTCTGGTCAACATATTGTATTATTTTACAATATTCCAATTAATTGATGACACAAATTTCATCTCAACACACCTTATTTTAAAAAAATTGGAAAAATTCAACTAATTGATTAGAAAAACCTAACGTAAACCTTTTCAAATGTGCCAAGTAAAATAGAATGTAATGGATAATTTACACAACAGGTAGGACACTTACATTCCAGTAATTCGAATAAGGCTATTATTTATTTCCTGAAGCTGCCAAGCTAACAAGAATGCCTTTGTCCCTTTAAAATATAACAGAGAGAAAGGTTATCACATTTTATAGCGAAGCTGTCTCAATTATTTCATCCAATTCCATGCGTGCATCAAACATACTAGGAGAAGAGTTGTTTCAAACTGTTTGGTGGAACAAGGTTCAGTCACTTATTATCTCATCTAACTGCGTGTTGGCAACACCTATAGATCAGTGACTTTACGTCAAAAAATCCCCGGCTGTACGTGGCAAGGAGTAGGGTCGCCTGTCCAACCTCGTGGGTTTCTCCAGGTACTCCAGTTTCCGCCCTCTGCTAAAGACCCCTACGCGCATGCGAATTATTGAAATAAAATTAACCCATATGTTCGTCCCGAAATGACCTGGTTTGTGTCGAGTGGGCATTAAACCCCATTTCTCTCTTTCTCGCACATTACGTCAAAATTAGACCATACCAATGTCTACAGGGGACCTCGGCCGTTCGTCCCATCGAACACGGGACCTTCAGGCTAGCGAGCCAAAGTCATTAAATCGTAATAGGCCAAGTCTAACGAACTGCCATGGTAGGCAGGTCTTTGACGGAAGGACATATAAGTATTTAGAAAAACCTGGTTTTAAATATCAGCTACGGTCAGATTCGTGCTTAATGGGAATGACAAGGAGAAATGGTTATCCATAAATAGCTAGAAATAGTTTCGTATGGCACAGCTGTTTTATGTTTTAAACAACTAACCAGAAAGTAACTTGCTGTAATTCTAGATGTACGTGATTGTCACAGAAGATAATCCAAGAAAATATGCTTCATTTGCTATGACATTGGCCGGAAAGCATTTGTTCCGACAATTAGACTACTTCGTGTGAACACATAAAATTATCACAATCTGATTTAAACACACATCCTGTTTCGTTTCGGTTTTTTTTTTATATTCCAATATTTCGTTTTACTTGTCGTTACTGCACTAGGATCTGGTAAAGCTGCTTGTAACCAGTGTTATCAAACAAACTTAGTTCAAATAACACTGTTTTTGTGATGCGATTTAATTTAAGTGTGGCCAGTGAAATATACCTATAGGCTGGATATGCGGGAGCCTTGGTGGGCTTCGAGATTAAGGGGTCTCCTGCGAGAAAGAGATAAATGGGGTTAAAGTTCCATTCGACTCAAGCTAGGTCAGTTCGGGACTAACATATGGTTTAATTTTCTTTCAATAATTCGCTTGGACGTAGGGTTTTTTTGGCAGTTGGAGGAAACCGGAAGACCCGACCAAAACACAGGAAACTAGAGGGTCCCATAGGTATGCCGAGTAATGTTTTGTTGGCATAAATTTTCTGAATGTGGATACCTATTGCCGAGTGGTGAATTAAGAACAAGAAGGAACCTGGTCGGAACTCCGCGCTCTTTGGCCAGTCCTTGTGCCATCAATACATTTCACTGTAAAGTTTCTAAATGTGCAGCCCACAGTTGTGAGGAAAGCATTACAGTTCTTAAAAATACGTGTTAACAAAACTACACTATGGTAAGATCCTCCCTTCGATTCTTTAAAGCGGGCGTCGTTACACACGAAAGGGTCAGCCTTAGATGTTCTTGCGTCAATCAGAACTTGAGATCTGGAATTTACAATCAATCAATTCATTTGAACCCTAGAATTTGTCTTTGAACCTAGCATTGAGCCTCGTTGACGAGTCTATCTAACCCCATAAAGATCCAACAGGGTGAGTAACATTGTTTTGGGGTCGTTCTCGCATTGGTCATGTGCTTCTGTGATATTGTTTAGTTTGTCTTGTTGAAATGTTTGGTGCAGATATACAAGAAAACCCCATTTCATTCAGTTTACAAACGTTGTCTGTAATACAATTGATGACCGAATCAGACGTTGATTACTCGAGGGGAAGATATAGTTCACAACAAAAATAAACCAATGTTCGAAACCAGTTTTTTTTCCAAGATATAACCACATACAAAAATAGAACATTAAATCTGTAGTTCGTATTGCCCGGTTTAGCCCCCATGTTAACGTATAACTTAACTAAAGGAAGAGTTCCACGAAAATGATCAATCCACAAAGAAGCCGAGTTTCTTCGCCAGTAATGAAGTTTTCTCTCCAATTAACATGGTGTTGGCCTCTGGTATATTCGTGCTTGAAGGGGCAACAATCATTTATTGAGTAAATCAGCCTCATTACTGAAAAGGTTAAGATTGGAAAGTGTATTACCGTTACTATAACTCATAGTGATAAACTCCCAATGCCCCCAAGACGCCATTGAACGGTTGGCGGTTTATAAACAACACTTTCTGGACCGTTCTTATTGTTCAAAGCATGTCTTGTAACAATGGTGTAGTCCCAGTACTTGTATTAAGCTCATGTAGCAGTCGAGTTCTACAATAACTTCCAGGCATCGTTGGAATTGGACAACTAGTCGGTGAAACAATGGTGCAGTTCCTGTTTGATATTTAGCCGACTTCGTTTCTGGCCTATAGGGATAGTACTGATTTATATAGCGCATTATTACTAAATACTTTTACGTATTTTCGCGATGGTCACTGAAAATAAAATAAAACCAAGTACGAACAATCCAAACCATTATTCGAAGTCCTAAAAAACGGTTGAGGCAAAATAGTGTAATCAGCAAATGGACTGTTCACCGTGTACAAAATACACGGCAAACAGTGGTAACAGGTGTTTAGAAGAGTAAGGTTACCCTGCCTATTTTTAAAATGATAGGTTTTCTCTGATGAAGCAACCGAGTTTATAAAATTTCACTTCCTAATGTCAGTGTAAGAGGGGAAATACACAACAAAAATTAGGTGACAGTGTTGCATCACGCGCTGACGTCCAATCTGATCGGGAGACATGACTTTGGTTATTCGCTGATGTGGAGTTGAAAATACCTTTTCCAAACATAGGTATTAGTAGAGAAATACCCAATATTAAATTAGGTGACAGTTTTATATGATGAGCTCCATGACTTCGCATCTGATGTGGATGGTTTACGTTGGTTAGTCACTGAGGTAGCAGTCACTTCCAAACATCGGTGGAAATGGGGAAAATAAATTCGGTTTACGGTAGATTCTTTTGATTTGCTTGCCATGGAATCTCGAGTAAGATTGAGACCCCAAAAATATTAGTCTCTGAAGCATTCCGTCTACAAAGATCGAAAACGTACCTGAAATATTGCCACATGGTTTCGCTCACACTAAATACAAAAATAGCGTTCTTATATATACTTGGGTGGCAAGAAACAGCTTCTGGTCGTTCAGATGGTACGAAGAACCACGATCCCGGTTACACACTGTCCTGCACGTATAATAACCCTTAAAGGGGGGGGGGGTTATGTCGGTTCTGCAACTCAAAGCAGCTAGTTCCAGCCAGTTGCACAAGTGTACTTATGTCGACCGAGAGCAACTGAATTCGGTGTGCTCATGCTCATGTCGACTAGGAGATGATAGCGATGACACTTAGAGGTTCAACAAAAAGCAGGATACCTTAAAGAATCACCCCAAAGGCATGGTCGGTCTTGTCACAATTCTTATAATACACTATTGTCGATATCATCAAAGTGGTTGCCTTCATTCGTTTCCATTTTGCTTATTTGTACAGTCACGTGACACATGTATCATATCACGTGATATTCTCTCCATGGAACGAGTTGCCATGCACCAGTTATTAGAACGCTCATATCGTTGAAGCGAGTTGGAGAACGTTAAACATGAGCAGTTGACTGGAACTAGTTGCTTTGGGTTGTAAGAGGCGCTCGATCAGGCCGACTTGTATCAGTTACGAGAGAGAGAAATGGGGTTTAACGTCCACTCGACACAAACTAGGTCATTTCGGGACTAACATATGGTTTAATTTTTTATTTCAATAATTCGCATGCGCGTAGGGGTCTTTAGCAGTGGGGGGAAACCGGAGTGCCCGCAGGAAACCCACGAGGTTGAGAAGGCGCCCCTATCCCCATGCCACATACGCTCACACCAGGGATAAAAACCATATCCGTAAGCCAGAGGTGACCGGTCAGCTAGAGGTCGAAGCGCGGCACTCTAAACAACTAGGCCATCCCAACCCCCTTGTATCAGTTGTATTCAATTGACGTCAGTTGTTCCCTGTTGCCGAAACGCCAGTTGCTATCCTTTGTAAGGTCGACATACGTCCCCTCCACCTTCAGCTATTGAAAATCCATGGCGTTTGACCGTGTCTAATATTAGCCTGATTGGTGCTACAAAGCAGAACATTAACCTCCAAGTTTGTTTAATTTAACGGCCTAAAGATGAAACTCTGGTTAATAGGCGCATTTAATCTTTGTTTTCCTTTAGTAGCAACTTATTTTACACCAATCTTAACACAGTATTAAAAGCCATGTCACCCTCATAGATTATTGTTTGAGATCCCCTAAGGAAGCGTCGCCAGGTAAACGATGAACTACTCGGTCCGATACAAATACAATAAGCAAAAAGAGTAATTATTACTAAATAATGGGCCGAACTAGTGGGTGAATTATGCCTGGGTCGATTTAAGATCAGTCTGCAGGAATTGTATTCTTCTTTGCTGGATTATAGATAAAAACTGGAATGAAGATGTTCTTCAAGATGTCACCGACTGAGCAAATAAAGACAGACACATGCCAATTCTGCCAGGACAGTGATGCTACGACCGGTGCTTGTTTTAAATTCTAACTGTCCTGGGTTCTTTTACATATGCAACAATGCGTACACGTATCTCCTTTTCAGTCCAACGCTGACCTGCAAAACCGACAAGGAGAGAACACACCGGAAATTACCGAGGAACTTTCTCGGTCAAACCCGGGAGCGAACCCGAAGGAATGAAAATAAAAGCAATATTTGGCTTGAGAAGTGATTAAACTACCTCCTACATGTTTATTACTGTTCGTGAATGTGTAAAATCCAATCTATCCATATGAATAGTATAAAATGAGTGATATAGTGGTTTATTCTGCTTGGGTAGAGCATCTATCGATTCTTACTAACAATTGGCTTTAATAGACATGTAGCCAATTCACTAAAGTGGCTTACTATTATAACTGTATATAATAACAGTTTTCCACTTGGAGAGTTTTCTGATGATTGCTTACTCCTTACTTTAGTTGAAAATGTTTGATTGTTTTTATACGCCAATATTATGGACGTAGATTGTCGTCTTCCCTGTCCGTCCGTCAACATTTTGTCTGTGGACACTCTAAAGGTCACAAGATAGCGAAACAAGTGTATTTATATCGTAACTGTTACATAACTGGTGGAATTTTGCTTTATTTGAGGGGGTGGGGGTGATATACTGATCAGGTATATCAATTGATCGTAAATGTTTATAATGGTTACACTCAAGAATAAGATGAAACAAGTCTTCCATAAAACCATAGTTACATTGTAAAAATAGGTCTATTGCTTTGGTTGCGTCTAAACAAATTTTGGGCTAATGGAAATAAATTAAGACGTAATTTTGTAATATTTCTCTTTACATTTTGATTTATGTTAGAGATCTGTTCTTGGAAAATTTACAATTTACTCTAGCAGATTTACTTGCGTTTTGTTGTCTCAAAATGACTCATTTGTGACTCACTAACCTAGATTAAGCAAAAGTCATGCGGATGGACTAAAGGACAGACGGGGGAAGTGGTGTAATATTTCATTTTACTTGTCCTTACTACACTAGCCCGTGTATAGCTCGTGTAAGCGACTCCAAAAGTATCCAATGGATTTGTAACCGAAATCCCACTCTGAATTCCAACCTTCCAATCCGACTGTTGCAGCTGCATTCACAAAAAATTAAAATCTCGCACAAAGTAGAGTGGCTCCAGACAAAATGTTTTAATCCACTCAGTACAAATTCGTGGTATTCAATTAAAAGAAAAGTAAAGTTAGTGTTATATTAGGGCTCGATGACAGTTAGGGAAGTAAAACTAGAAATGCACGATATAATTCGGGTTTACAGACAGCGCCGCCTATTTTCTTCGAGAGGCAAAGAATCGGAACTGACCTTGTATGAACTCCCCAAGAACATTTTGGAATATTTGACGGTCGCAAACGTGTTTTCCTGCCATCCCAGTCCGTAAACGTGGTGTTTTACAGATTTGGGGCACTTTATTTTGCCCCCTGGCTCGTATTGTCTGCTTCCACAGTAGGGATTTGGGCTCCCAGCAGGGTAAACTGGTAGCCGAGGTTTCAGCAGGGTGAACTTATAACGAACGATCCAGCAAGTTAAACTGATAGCCGAGGTTTCAACAGGGCAGACTGGTAGCCGACGACTAAGCAGTGTAAACTGATAACCGACGTTCCAGCTGGGTAACCGACGAGCAAGCAGAGTGAGTTGATAACCGACGACCAAGCAGGGTGAGATAATAGCCGACGACGTATTGGGTTGAACTGATAAGCGGCGATCCAGCAGGGTCAACTAATAGCCGACGACCAAGCAGGGTAAAGTTAGATCCGACGATCCAACAGGGCAAACTGATAGCCAATGATCCAGTAGGGGGACTGATAGCCGACGATCCAGTAGGGGGAACTTACAATCGGATATCCAGCAGGGGAAAATAATAGTCGGATACCCGCCCAACCCAAATCGAAAATAATAATAATTTTTATGAATGGCATGTAGTAACGGAACTGGAAATACACAGGCCATATTCTATGGAATATAATTAAATCTTGATAAGAGAACATTTATCGAAACGTTGTGCTGTGTGTGTACAACCATTTATAAATTGTGTTGTGATTTGTTTATGATACCATCTCCGGGCTCTATGGAATATAAATAACGTTTATCGAAACGTTGTGCTGTACAACTATACAAATAGTGACGGTTTCTCGCATAAATTGTGTTGTGTTGTTTTCGTGATGTTTTCGTGATATCCAATCGTTAAAAGCCACCCAAGGATCGGATCAGAGGATCCTAGTCGACCAATCGGTCAGTAATAAGCAGTAATTGTATTCCATGGAATTGTGACCTGTATAGAAACAACGCTCAGTAATAAACAGTAATTGTATTCCATAGAATTCTCACCTGTGAAATAAAAATAACTTTTATATTCTTTGATAAATTTTATTACCTTTGCTTTCTTGGCCATACTTTCTATAACTGATATAATGAATTGAGCAGAAAACATCGAGTCTATATACAAAACCATGGATAATCTTCCAGTTTTAGAATCTGGGTATGAAAGTCAACGAAATGTTGCCAGAAGAACATGGAAATGCTTGATATTTACAAAATAAGTAATAAAGGAAAAACAAACGTCGTAATTTCTTAAAGAAAAGAACTACTGAAATGGTGTCCTTTATTTTTCAATCAATTAAAATGTCTGCCAATGTTTTCCTGTTTCCGTCGCGTTTGTCGAGATATTTTGCTGAATTTTTGTCCAATTGTCGTTGATTGGCGATTGACATCATAAAGAGACTCAATGACTCGGTAATTAATTTAAGATTATTTTGGTCTAGTCGTAAATTGTTGGTTTGATAATAGTTGTTATTGACGTGGAACATTATCGGGTATCGTAGATTATCAGGCATGCGGTTCCGTTAGCCAGATGATCGCAAAAATCTTGAAATTTACGACATATGAAAGCTGCTACAAGAAATTGGACCAAAACGGTCTATTATATCAATTTCCATAATTTACAAATTTAGAAAAAGATGGATTTTGTTGATTCTAATATTCAAATATCAGATAAAAACAAAAAAAATAGAGGTAAATATGATTGTTCAGAAAATTCAAAATGTAAAACTTCGCAGAAATTCCGGTTTATAATCCTATATCGTCCAAAACGTCATTTCCGCTTCGTTGTGCCATTACGCATGTGTAGGAAGTGAAGTCATCTTCCGGTTTTCCACATCTGTTGTAGTGATATCTGTGACCACGTATTTCCCGGCAACATAGATCAACACATTCTAAGCTATCAGTACACGATGAACCTAAAAAATATAGATAATATTTAAAAACATTAGAATATAGGCCTGAGAACGACATAAGCCTGAGAACGACAGCTGTCTAGTCGTTCGAGTGGGACGAAAATAAGCCCCAATGTACACATGACATGTGCGTAAAGTTGGAATTCGGTATAAAAGTAGACCAAAGTACCGCTTTATATCATAGGATCTGCCATTAGGTTGAGTGATGTTATGAGAAGCGGGGTCGTCCGCTCAACCTCGCCGGTTTTCTCCCGGTTCTCTCGACTTACTACGGCTACTAAAGGCCTCTACACACAAGCAATTTGCAGGAAATTCAAGGGTTATATTACTTCCATGCCAACGTGTACACGGGCCCTTAGTTTTCGTAGCAACTGAAAAAAGGGACGAAACTCCAACCTTTAAATCATATTTAAAGGGACAATAACATTCTTGGTTGCTTGGCAGCTCGAGAAAATAAATAATAGCTTTCTTCTAAGTACTAGCGTCCTACCGGTTGTGTAAATTATCTATTACAACCTATTTTACTTGTCCAGAAGGTTCGAAAATATTTTAAAATCCAAGTCACATTTGAAAAGGTTTACGTTAGACTTTTCAAATCAATTAGTTGAATTTTTCCAATTTTTTAAATTAGGTGTGCTAAGATGAAATTTATATCATCAATTAATAGGAATATTGTAAAATAATACAATTTGTTGACCAGAATGAAGATTGGGACATATTATTTAGTTTCAACAAGAGTGTTATTTTTAAACTACAAAAATTGAAAAGACATGACCCTGTGTTTGGAAGGACCAAGTCATTTGGGGTTGTCTTTCCATGTATTAGTTCTTTTGAAAAAAAAGCAAGCGGCGCTTTCGTTAAATGCGTATCCTAGCTTTTATCTAGGAATTAATTTTATTGGCGCTATTGCTGGCTACATTCCAGTTGGAAACAAAATTAAATGGGACATTGATGAATAGAGACCGTATCCTGGCATATCAATCCTTTATCTAGGAATTAATTTTCTTTATTAAACACCAACTAGAGTCGTAGATAAAAGCCGTACGTTCACATAGTTCGACTTTAATGTCTGATGACGATTAATGAATGGCATTTATAGGCAGACTATCAAGGGGTATAACATTAATAGTGAACTAGTCTCAGATGGCCCAACGACTTGTTTCATTATACAGGTTCCTTTATACTTTATACATATAAAAATAAACCCAACTGATATCAGAGGAAGGATCTATACTCATTAGTATAGCAAAATAAGTTTAGCAATGCCGAAAATTGTCTATTTAATCACGAAATTGATTCTGGCTTGCTCCTTAAAAAACAAAATCAATGTTGCAGATACTGAAAAGTTTTAATTTCCTTTAAGATTTGTGATTTATTTATGTTTTCATGTCGATCATAAAGCAGACGGGTAATAGCGGCATTTAAAAATAGGATTCGTAACGTCCATTTTCTTTTTTAAAAAAAAAAACAAAAAAACTTCATTACATGTTTGTCGGTTGGCAGGGAGACGAATAGCACAGTTTAATTATCCAAGGAATTTGCTCTTTTTTATTCTGCGTTTCGTTTCTCTTTCTTCATGTACGACTAATTTGTGAGCGAAATAGACGCTATGATTTTACTAGCCTTGAGGGAATCCCAGTCACTTCATTTCTTCCAAAGTGGTCATTTAGCGCCAAATCATCCTTGGTTAAATTCCCACAGGTCATGTTTATGAAATTAGTTAAAATGTGGAGATTTGAACACATTTTGTTTCGTGCCGTCCAAACACACCGCTAGGGGGTATTTTAACCTGTCGAATTTAGTAACGTGATAATCGAGGTGTAAACGAATGGGATCACGTGAGCCTAGTCGTTTATCTCTCGAGGGTTTATTCTATAAGACAAAGTGTAATGGTCTAGATTGACTGATTAATCGAGAATCAAGTCACGTTTTACCAGAAAATTTGCTAATGGCGTATGTCTATGTGGTGTAATAGAAAACCTAGGTTTCAGATCGACAGTAGTTTTAAACATTCATCGAGAAATGGATTCGAAATTAAACTTTACAAAAAGGGGTTGTATTTCACGGAATTGGCAGAATAATCTCAACTTGATGTTGACATGTTTCCCGATCGGTGGTTGCATCTCTTTAAGAAATCGTTCGTTTTAAATTGTTATCTGTCACATTGACAGACAGAAACAAAAATTATCCCCCGCACTGAGAATGACCGTAATTGAGAATTCCCAGTAATTATCTAAACTAATTATCTGAACTAATTATCTTTAATTATGAACAGAGAAACAAACAAAGAGTATTAATTAAGGATCGATTTAATTACTCGTTTATTTTGTATTTATACAGAATGTCGTCCTACACTCTTGGTAACCACTAATTCACTAATTCACATTAAACATTGGTTTGAAGAGTGTACGCGGAGCTATCCGATTTCATTGCTCGAGGCTTTGGCATCAGCATCGGTATTCTAAATGGAGTGAGTAACATCAGGGATATTGACGATAGTTTGGGATATGATGATTTTAATTTTAACTGAGGGAGCGTCAAGGAAATTATTGTACGTAACTAACGTACGCAAAATAATTGGTGGCTAGCTTTTTATAACGTGTCTCAGATGTTCAGACTGGGAACTTATTGTATATTTTTACTCGAATCAAATTAGGCCATGCCAGGACTTATATGTGGTTTAATTTTTAATGACATTAATTCGCTTGCATGTATGGGTCTTTGGTAGTGGACGGACCCTGCATGACCCAAAGAAATCTCACGAGATCGGACCAACGAACCCACTTTTTGTCACGTAAAAGATTAAGATCGAAACCACAACATTTTGCTCAATGACATAACTTTATATTCTATTAAAGGGACTAAACTTCTAACTCAATATTTTCAATAATATTCGAAATTAAAAATACGAATTAGATTTCAATATTAGCCCATTTCAATCAATGTTGATGTTATGATGTCAAAATATGGAATCCAAATATGAGATATCTAAGGCAAAACGCATATTTTATAATCAGTACACGAGTCGTGCATTCTGTGTTTACGACTGTCGTTCAATTTGGACTGTTCACATACTTTACCGAACATAACTGATTGGAAATTATAATATTTGCTTTAAACAAAATTGAATATAAATCACTTTATAAACAGTATGTTATAGTAACTATGCCTTCAGAACAATTTCAGTCTAGGAGTCACGATGGCTAAGTGGGTAAGACGTTGGCTCGCTGGCTTGGAGGTTGAGTGTTCCATCCCTGCACTGGCCGAGAAAGTTCATCGGAATATTTTCCGTCAGTGGTGCAGGACGGAGGGCCTGGTAAGGACAGTTAACTAGCCGTTGGACTGTAAAGATAACCCGCGGTCCCGTGTATTCATTGGTGTACACGTAAAAGATCCCTTGGATGCTGGAATTCCATATAAGGGTAGGCCATAGTGCCACGGCCCGGGCACAAGTTCACCCATACCATACTGGGTAATGCATTCCCGTCTTCATTAGGCCAGTCGGGGCAGAACAGTAGGACCTTAAACCCCATTTCTCTCTATTTCTATTTCCGTCTATTTTAAAATGCCAAGGAATAGAGCAACACACCCTTTAATCTGTGATTGTGTATAGTGCAACACACTCTTTAATCTGTGGTTGTGAATAGAAGTCCAGCCTGTAATGTGTTATTATAGTCTTGTCGATTTAGCTGGGAGGTCGGACTATAGATTACCCTGCATCACGTAAACATAACTACACAATTATCATTGTTATTTCTAAGAAGCATGTGTCGTTTCTAAACAAAAAACCTTAAAATAACGATCAGATAGCGTGCCATTTAAACATCATAGCCATTTTTTCTGACACGATCCAAAGAATATTTAAGCATGGTCGGTCTAATTAAATTACCGTTTTACGTGTTGTGTTATTGTATTAATACATTTGACTCTTGTCAAAAGAGATTATCATTCTATTCCAGTTATACTCAAATTGTTAAGATTTCTAGAAAATCGAACGCCATTACAATTTACATTTCTTGACCTTTTTTCATTACCAGAATTTAAAGTTCCTCTGCGTAATATCTAAACATACACGAGCGCGTCATTGTTATTGTATGACGTGTGTGTTCTTATAGAAAAACGTCATCATATCATTTGGTGACGTGTACCGCGCAGATGTGATTTTTTTTATTTTATATAAAATATTTTCCTTGAAAATATAAAACCAACAACAATAAGGGATAAGGGGTATATAGGTAAAAAGATCAAGGGGTAGCGGAGATATAAGGAACAGGACCAGGGTGTAGGGGGTATATAAGGGATAGCGCGAAGGGATAAGGGGTATATATGTAACAGGGCCAATGGGTAAGGGTATATGTAACAGGACCAATGGCTAGGGGATATATAAGAGACGGGATCAAGTGGTAAGGGGTATATAAGCAGCAAGGCAGGGGTATATAAGGAACACGGCCAGGGAGTAAGGGATAAACAAGGAACAAGACCAGGGAGTAAGGGATAAACATGTAACACGGTCAAGGGGAAATATATAAGGAACAGGACCAAGAGGGCTGGGTATATAAGGTACAGGACCAAGAGTTCTGGGTATATAAGTATCAGGCCAAGCGGGTGGGTATATTGTCTACGATATCACCTTAGGTGGAAGTGGACGTTAAACCCCACGAACGAACGAACGAACGAACGGGTATACAAAGAACAGAGCCAAGCGTGTGGGTATACAAGCAAGAGGGCGGAGTATGTAAGAAACTAGTGAAATATCAACTGAGCAACAAATTGCCAATGTTCGAATGTTGTAAATTTTAAGTGAGAAATATTAGTTGAATTAATGATGTCCATACAAGTGTTCATCCTGGTTCAATCCCAATTAGTCAATGTAATTTATTGAGTATTGCTTTACCTGATAAATGGCAACTGATTCAGAACGCGGCAGCCAGACTCATTATCACAAATATATATCATGGCCATATCACCTGTGCTTTATCAAACTCATCTGTTCTTAGACTTCTATATATACGGTTACCCTTTTACGTGGGGGTGTAGGGAGGGGGTCACAACGGGGTTTTATGTGGGGTGTAGTGAGGGGGTCACAACGGGGTTTTACGTGGGGTGTAGTGAGGGGGTCACTAACTCTGCTGTTTTAGGAATTATATATACGGTTACGTGGGGTGTAGCGAGGGGGTCACAATGGGTTTTTATACAAAGAATAAAATACCATCAATCTTAAAGGCACCATCTCTATTCTCGAACTCTTAGTGCATATTTATCACATACCACAAATCATATAATCACGAATTAATCGAATATGATAAACAACGATCATCAACATGATTAAGTAAAGAGGTTCCAAAGGATCCGAATTAGTAATATATAAGTATAATAATAACAATAGGTAAAACAGTGGAATAACATTAGATATTGGCAAAAAGGGGGGGGCGAGATTTGTATATATTCCTACTCGACATCATATCACGGGAGAGTAGATAAAGAGTTGATATATGTCTAATAAATATTTAATATAACATTTAAGTCAGGTCTTGCATAATGTATGTTTAAGTTTTAAAATGTATCAAACTTATCGCATCGTTTATCATCTCAATTAGATATCTATACCCTTACTGAAAACAGTGTATGATCGTTTGCAATATCGGCCTCTAAAATCGGGTTTTAAAATAATTAAAAACATTTTATGGAAACGAGTCACCTGTTTATGACATCATTCCATTGAAGTCTAGTTTATTTTATAATGAAAACAAGGGAACATTTTGGTTGTGAACAACCGGTCCACAAATAAACCATAATCATAATTCTACAAAGTCGAGAAGTATTAATAAGGATTAGGAAAACTAATCTCCGTACATAAATATCGTTAATTTTGAAGCTAGTTTGGATTTTAAGCAGTGGGGTAATGCATCTATTTCCGTCATATTTAATATAACCAATGTTTGCGTGGAATTTGTCTAATTAAAGTACACGTATTAACCACAACTATCAATTTATTTCCAATGTAAATCATATTTAAATACGTACTTGTCAAAAATTATCTCCCTTGTCGAAAATTGGTCGCGTAATTAGACCTAATTACCTCCCTTACGGGAACGGCCTAGTATTAGGCGTAATTAGCCATACATTCTAATCACGTGCTCACGTACAGGTGAGTGTTTATTATCTACGACGTTCGTTAATCAAACCCTTGAGCAACGTTTACGCCCTGTTATTATTTTAATAAAGAAAAACGATTCCTCCCTCAAACTAGCCATCATAACCACAGTATTGATTTTCCATCATGAAATATGAAATTTTACTGGAGTTTTGAATACCGATACGTTATCTTCGTCTAACATAAGGGAAATTTGAAACAAACACATATACGCGAAGACTATTTTAAATTGATCACAAACAAAACCCGTGGCTAATATATTAATGATGATAAATCGTCGTATTGTTTTAGATTTTCCGCAAAACATATTAAAAAAAACTCATTAAAAAACGCTGGGTGGAGAGCAGGTGGAAATAGACGAAATGTCTTTGTCGCCATTTTATTAATCCAACGGGTTCCTGGGGAAGACAGATAGGACAGTGGGAGTTGAGCGTACTTTGTTAATGTATTGAATTCCTGGAGGGAGACAGACAGAGGCAGTGAGAGTTGATGGCATCTTATTAATGTAGCTAAGTCTCTAACTCAATATCATCAAAAATCTTCAACATTGAAAACACGAATTATTTGTCAATTCAAATCAACATTGATCATACCAGGAAAAGATGGGCGCCTGATGTCCAATATTTAAGACAAAATAAAACATTTTACTATTGGTACACGAATCGTGTACCATAATGCGTTCCAGTCCCAGTTTTAATTAGAGACTCGAGGGACGAGGCTATACACATTGCACCAAATCAACCAGACGCTATAAATTTGTCCTTGATTTAGACTGCTGTCTTATTTCGCCGAACATAATTGATTTGAAATTAGAGTAAAACAGAAACCATTAATTGTAAATCAGTTTATATACATCCATATTACAGTATTATATGCGTTGCGACCCACTTGTGTCAATTTCTAGGTCCCAAATGTTAGCGATTTAGCTCCTTTAATGTGTATTGGGTTCCTGGTGGTGACAGAAGAATCAACGTGTGATTAACACCGACTCAACTCATTATAGCAGACCTGGCCCCGAGTTCGCAAAGCATTCTCAGACTTAAGTTGAGAATTTACTCAAAATTGTTCGCCTTATTTTGACTACAATATGGCCCTTTAAAAAACATTTGTTGTTTTAAAGTATCAAGTAGACAAAAAGAAAAAAAAATAGGTGCAAAATTTTGTGTTTTCGGATGAAAGATATTTCTCATAAAGAGTGATTGAAAGTAAAGCAAAATCTCAACTCAAGTGTGAACTTGGGGCCTGGATTAAAATTGTGTGTGTGTGTGTGTGTGTGTGTGTGTGTATGTGTGGGGGGGGGGGGTGACTGCAGCCAGTGGTCCCCAATATTAAAATGAGTCCCAGATTAGATATAAAATAGACTAAGTAACATAAAGTCTATTTTTGTGGCAAATAATTCTTTATGTCTACTATATTGACCCACAAAGGCGTCTGTCCGTTCGGATGGGAGGACAAACCGAGGCCCAGAGTACACGCTGATGTGCACGTAAAAGAACCCTTGATATTTCACATTTAGTTCCAGTCCGGGGACAATTCAGATTATCACATTTAATGACGTAAGCCCGCCGTTATTTCATTTGCTTTAAAGATACCTGCCCATGTACAACCTGTGTGATTTGATGATATATTTAGACTAAAAACGTGTTCAAACTAATTAATCTATCAAAAATGTGTTTCAAATTCCTCTCACAACATTGTATTCGCGTGGAAATATCCTAAGCTATAAAAATTCTATAAAAAGAAGTCACGTGTTAGGTGACTTAGGGGTTGCGGTAACTAGCAATGGGTGTCGAGTCGGACGTGACTGTTGTTTTTAACCACTGTCTATTTACTATAAATATCGCGGCCTAAATAAAATTTCGGGATATCTAAGAAACTGTTAGGTCTCACACTTTTTCCATGTCCGCACACCATCACGTTTATCAACATACACATCAAAAGCTCCCCAATGCAAAATGAACAGACAATCAACGTGTCTAACCTTTGACGTCATTCTAACCTTAATCGTCGGGCTGTCAGTTAGTGACACCCTTGGGTTTTTTCAAGCACTCAGTATTTTGCTAGTAAGATTGGGTGTCTCTACCTTGTACCAAATTCGCCTACTTTTCTTGGAATAACCACCCGATAAATAGTTTTGTAGGGAATATAGTCTTTGGTCATTATGCCGGTTGGGATTTTAAAGAGCCGTGGGACGTTAAACCACATCTTATGACTTTAGTAGTGCCACTGTCCGGTCCAATTTCCCTACTAACACACTCTCCGGCAAAATCTCCCCATAGCACACTGTCTGACGAAATTCCCTTTATAGCACAGTGTCCGGCACAATTCTCACATATCGCATATTGCACGGCTTATACCCGTCTTTAGCTGGATGTAAAACCCCATTTTATCTGTTTTTCTATAAATACTGAAAACTATTTACCTGCTTTTTTAAATGGTTGAATTGATTTGTTTAGCGCCAGAGCCTTGACATTCTCACAGGTACTGTAACGTGATTCTACAAAAATATAAAATAAAAATAAAGCAATATTAACAGTATACTTCATTAGTAAGTGCAGGAGGACCACACCACATACAAGACAGACATTTGGAGACAGGAAAAGCTACACAATGGATTAGCACACAGACGCTCTATAATCAGGTACAGTGACGTGATTCTGAAACAACAAAACACTGTATGGAACATTAGTAAATATTATTCCACTCTGTATCATACGGCCTGCGATTGGGTCAACTGGCGTGGTTTCAAATCCTAGGTTGTACGTGGCAAGGAATGGGGTCACCTGTCCAACCTCGTTGGTTTTCTCCGGGTACTCCGGTTTCCTCCCACTGCTAAAAGATCCCATATACGCAAGCGAATTATTGAAATAAATTTAAACCATATGTTAGTCCCGAATTGACGTTAAACCCCATTCCTCCCTCTCTCTCTCTCTCTCTCTCTCTCTCTCTCTCTCTCTCTCAATCAGAATTCCGTTCTCATTTAGCCGAAAGCTCAACTAAGAAACGCAATTAACGAAATTAAAAGAGTAAATAAAATGTGCTTAAATCGCGCAGCCATCTTTACGCTTAAATACTCTTGTCATGAAATAGGATTAAACCTTTTTACAAATAAAATCTCAGACTAAAGTCGACATTTTAACCATCTTTTATTGGGATTAAGTTATAAATAGTAAAAGTCTTAAACAAACTGACAGGAAACTGTTAACTATCAGCGATCATATTTTTTTTTTTAAAAATATACGCTGATTTGACAACACACATTTCTAAATCTATTCAACAATAATGGTCATTAGAAATACCCGTGCATTAAAGCTGTCTCAAGAGAAAGGTCGGAGCGCTAAAAGTGTTTGGAAATAGAAAGTTAAACAAAAGAATAATTAAAAGCTTATAGCAGAGAAATATACTTAACGTGGTTATAAACAACCTTCCACGTGTGTTTTAAATGTTAAGTACATATTGAAAACCGTACGCCATGTTTTTTATTGTGGATATAAACCCCTGCGTCATTTCTTTTTGATTTATTTCAACTTGAGGCTTAATATTAAAAGCTTCTATATAGACTAAAGAAATGTAAAGTGAAATAAGTCATACACCTAGAGGATAGCGACAGACGTGGGATATAGAAAGGTTCAAAAGGTTCAGTGCCCCTAACGAACACATACAGCAACAGGTAATGACCATGTTTCCAAAGAGCACCACCAGAGGTAGAAAGCAATGGTGTTTAACGTCCATTCGACACAAATTAGATCAATTCGGAACTAACACATGGTTTAATTGTATTTCAATAATTCGCTTGTGCGTGGGGGCTTTAGCAGAGGGGGAAACCGGAGTACCAGGGGCCTATTTCACAAAATTTTAACTAAGATAAGATCTGAATTTTAGTTATTTGATTGGACAATAATAGACTGATTTTAGTACTTAGCCAATCAAAATTGAAGTATCTACTAAAATTTGGATTTTATCTTTAGTTAAAATTTCGTGAAACAGGGCCCTGGAAGAAACCCACGAGGATTGGACAGGTGAGCTGACTCCTTGTCACGTACAACCGACGAATCAAAACCAAGACCGTTGACTCAATGAAAGACCTTATGGGACAAGCGACCCAACTCTTTGACACGTACAATCAAGGAAACCACGCCAGATGAATCAATGAAAGATCTTATGATACAGCACGCACGTGCTAACCATTCGGCCTCCCACGAAGCACCACCAAGAGCAACCTTAGGTTTTCCTTCCATCCGTAAGACTATAGACGAGCATCATTTCTAGGCCCTTGAGAACTTCATCTACTACAGAAACTCAACAGTAGTTGGAATGGTATCAATAGGAATGCTCCTCTCACGTATTTCGAAACTTATTGCGGGCAACGGTGGTTCAGCAGTCAGGAGTTCGCGGGTGCGAAAATACGACGCAAGTAGTTGAGTCTAGTCGTTAGTTCTGATGGAACTGAAAACACGTGTACACGTTGGCATAATCGTAAAATAAACCCGTTGGAATTCGAAATAAGAGTAGGCGGCCGTAGCCCCGCTGACGGGAAAAAACCCGCTCATCTATAGCGCACTGCGTGACGTATACCCGTCTTTAGTAGTCTGATTGGTGCATTGATCTAGGACGTTAAACCCCATTTCATTTAATATCTAAAACTTACCAATTCCTTCAACACCGTGTATAATATCGATCGAAGGTTATCAACAGGTTCTACTCGCTCGAAACGCGTAAAACATTCATCAGAACAGATAAAGTTCAGATTGCATGTTTACGTACCCGAACCCTTTTAATAGCCATGTTTACGTCCCCGAACCCCTTAAATAACCATCCGTCTGGGTAATTAATCATACGAATAACCACGTTGATTATTACAATAAAAACACATGTAGCCTGACACGTGTTTATCTAATCGATTACAATAACAAATATAAATGGCTAATTATGGTCAAAAATGGCTGCAACAAATTGTTAAAGAAATGTTGTTTTTATCGTTTAAAATAAAAATGACGTAAGATATTTCTTACAGTAAACAAGTAATGATACGCGCAGCGTGTCAAGCGTATATTATTCATACTGGCTGAAATAGTGTACCCGAGTGACGTATTTAATTATTATGCAAGTGCTGGATAGTGTCTGTATTTTAAGTTGTTTAATCGTCTCGTGTAAGACATTGTGTAATATATTGATATTGCCCTCGTGCTATCACACTCGTACAATACCAATATATTACTTAATGTCTCGCACTCGACCATTAAACTACACAGAATGGCTGACAAAACGTGTCATTTGTTATGTATTAAGTATAGTACCTTTAAGATTAAGTTACAGCAAGTTGTATCCAGGAGTGTTGTAACTGTAGTCCGGCAGTTCGATTTATTCCAATTTAGAATAAAGACGTTTTTTGAAACCACCTTGGTAGTGTATACCCCCCCCCCCCCCCCCACACACACACACATACTTATATTTATATAAGACGGGCAATCGCGGTGACTCAGTGAGTAAGACGTGGGTTCCATCTCGGTGTTTAATAACCCGCTATAAACCCAACACGACAGAGGAAACTGTAATAAAATTGAGCTTTACGTCCCATCTTTCTGAACCAACGGGGAACAGTTGTAACGTAATGGAGTCCAAGGTTTGATTCCAGTGGTCTTCTATGGTTTTAGACGTGGCTTCCCCTGTCAGTGGTGCAGTATACAGGGCCCGAAGAGGAACAATGTCTAGTCGTTCGAATGGGACGAAAAGACCGAAGTCTCGCGTAAAGATATCTCGACAGTTGAAACTCGAAATGAGGCCGTGGCGCCGTTGTTTGGGCAGAATTTTCCTCATAACACACTGTAAGTCGTATGCCTGTCTTCATCAACCAAGTCGGCGCAGAGAAGCAGGACGTCAAATTCCATTCTGGCATTTTGTGCTTTTAAAGAAAACATTTTAAATATCATTTTAGCGCGTTTTGATTTCTTTCTTTAGAAAATAGAATTAACATTGAACCGGAAAACCGATGGTCATAATTGTATTAAACATGACATAATGTTACCATGAAAACTACTTGCAGTCGAAACGATTTTTAATAAAAATGTCTTTGATGTTCAATAATTTTCTAAATTTTTTACTAATTTCTTTCTATAAAAAATGAAATATTATAACTGAAATCTGCTTTCAGAGATATTTGTGACAGTGAATTAGTATTTATTGAACGAATTTTGTTTTTCGTGGTTTGATCTATGCGAAGCAATTTTAAATCTTTAACCTTCTACAGTTCTTTTTATATGAAAATGTTATTTTTGAACCGAGGAATTCTCTAGGAAAATATTGGAATCGATGAGTTTTTGGCACATCTTCAATACATGATGCATGGTATTTTATCCATGAAAACACATTTTGATAAAGATATCATCTTCGTGATCCATATGCGTCGATAGTACATTAAAAAAATTAGCCGTTAAGAAAATGAAATAAAATGGAGTTTAAGGTCCTATTCTGTTTTGCTCTGAACAAATATTCCAGATCCTAGTGTAGTAAAGACGAGTAGAACGAAATTTTGAACTATAAAAACGAAACGAAATAGGATCTGTGTTTTCTTCAGACTGCTTTTAATTCGTGTGAGCTAATGTCCAGTATTAGCGAACTTTAATCACATTGCTCTTAAACATAACGTCGCTGATTATCATTGGAGTTATTTTTTAATTCCACATTCCCCCACCCTCTGTCTCTCACTCTCTCTCTGTCTGTCTGTCTGTCTCTCTCTATCTCTCTCTCTCTCTCTCTCTCTCTCCATCCGACTAATGCAAATGCAACTATCGACCAGCATTAAGTTTAATTTGTTTATCATTCTATATATTGAATGAACTGTTTGCCCTTTCCTACCACTAGTTAAAACTTCCTTCAGTTCTGCGTTATATGGTGTCAACAACCATCATCAGGCCTATTTAAGGCGAAAACGATGATGGTTTGATCTTCAGCAGTCTTGAGTGTCCTTCAGATACCTGGCACGAGAAAATCTATTGAAATTCGTTTTCATAAATTTGTAAATTTTGTACATCACGGCCTCTTGTAAATTGTTATCATATTGATCTCACCTTGTGTAGAGCAATCGACAAAATCCGTTCTTGAAGAACAACAAACAGTATGACATTATCATACGCTAATTGGTGACATTTGTAAAGTTTATTCACCGCAGTGGCTCTCCGTGTGAGTGGCACAGGTTCATTAACCAGGTGGGCTCGTGTTGAGGCCCCGGGATGGTTGTGAATGACAAGGTTCGCAACAGAAAGTCTCGTGTTGAGACCCCGGGTTGGTCGAGACCCATCCTCAAGAGCTTCCAGACCGATCGCCTCCTGACGGTGGTGAAGAAATGTCAAGTCGTTCGAATGGGAAGAAACTTCATGGCCGTGGCGACACAGGACATGCGAAAATTCCCTTATAGCACACTGTATGGCGAACGCCCGTCCTCATTAGACCGCTTTGGTGCATGCATACAAGTAGGACGTTAAACCCCATTTCAATTCATCCCTTTATCGTCATTTACGTGTCATAAAATTAAACCCAAAAGAATTCGATACAAATCTTCGTTCGCAACTCTCATAGTTCAGTTGCATTTCACTATCTATGAGATCAAACTTAAAAGATCCGAAAGAATCCGGGAGTAAACCCGCGTTCGCAAACTCTCGTCGTTCTGTAAAAATTGAAAAAAACAAACATGCCACAACCCGAAAGGTAGTTCGTAAAATGTTGTTGAGTAATGGCGCACGTCGTTTGATATTGATTTACGGGTTCTTCTGTTACTGTGTTAAACAAGGTATCCACAGTATACAGAGTCACGATGGCTAAGTGTGTAAGACGTTGGCTAGCTAATTTGGATGTCGCGCATTCAAACACCACCTGAGTCGTGCTCAATTATCCACCGTGGATCCATGAATGGACAAATGTTTTAGATTTTTTATGAAAAGATGTCTATAACATGTCGGACACATTTTGCAATACTGGGTGTTATATTGACAAAGAAATTATAGTTTAAGATCTTATCGTTTGGCCTAGTTAGAAGGACAGCTGTAACGTAATGGTATGAACTGGATTAAAGGACAATATTGGTGTCAGTCATTAGCACATATGTGATAGAGCTGGTTAAAACACTACGATAGATGAGTAATAAAGGTTTCAACAATCGAAAGTGACGAACGCAAAAGGAAAACACGAGTTATCCCTCTATATAACCGACTGAAGTGATGAGTGATAACAGAAACACGGCCGAATTTCTGCTCACTAATAATTCCTGCGAAGACATCTATCGTAGCAATGATCTCTGCATTAAGATAATGACTGACACGAATATTGTCCATTTTAGGGAATGGGTGGTTTTATCGTTGGATGAAACTTACTTGCATATTTTGTATACTTGGAGTTAGTTAGACACACGTCTGAGAAACTACAACACTGACTACTCTGTAGACACTGGCCTCCAGTCTTTACACACTGAAAATATAAAATACACACAGTTTATTTCCCATCAGTGTTTCGTTTCGTTTTTTTATATTCCAATATTTCGCTTTACATGTCTTTCCTGCACCAGCATCTTGATGAGTTGTTATATAATAGACCTTCTACTTAATGTGAGAAATTAACCAATGAAACTGTCTGCTACGGCGAGTTCTTGGCATTCCCTGCACGGAAGTGTTGGTAAACCTCTAGAAAACGTCATCGCTGATTGATTAATCAATGCCTGACTTCATAGCGTCAAACGTCGCTCGTTTAATCTATGGCGCGACCTCCTACTGTAACTTGTAATGTAAGCCATCGAACGTATAAAAAAACAAAACGAAATATAGATCTTTATTTGGTCAGCATGTAAATCACGATTTCTTGTTTTAACAACTAATCTGTTATTCATTTTATTAGACGTTCTTCGCGATACGACCAAGATGGTAGATACACCGCGATACATCAAGATACACCAAGATCTATCAATATTTGAATTGCTACGTTGCCAACCAACTGGTTAATTAACTCAACTAAAGCCAGTGATTGGGCTTAATGGCCGCCTGTCAAACCTGATTGAATGACGACCGGTTACCTCTATGATTAACATGGCCGTTAATGGCGGTGATTGCATTCGTTATTTAATATTGTACACCAGATAATGTGGTCGCAGGGTCGGATTCAGTGGGGGAAGCGAGAGAGGGGGCTGACTGGGATGCAGCTCTGGAAAAAAAGATCATTGAATTGTTACAAAAATACACTCCACGAACTGTCGTTGATTTAGCAGATGAGGAGTGGGGTGGTTTTTAAAACAATAATTGATCACATTTACAAGTACAGGCATATAAATGTTACGGACTTAACAGCGAAGTCAAAGGGGAGATAATTAACGGCCTGATCTTGCCGCGGTGGCTCAGTGAATAAGGTTTTGGATCGCTAGCCTGGAGATCACGTGTATGATCCTTGTGTTGAGGGAGCAAGTGGACTGAGATTTTCCAGGTGTGGTCAAACATGTCTGCGGCGCTGGACGGAGGTTTAGGCAAGGGGCCATGTATAGTAGTCCATCGACATCGAATGGGACATTGGTGTACACGAAAAATATCCCTTGGCAGTTGGAATTCGAAACAAGAGTAGGCTGTAATATCACTGTCCGGACAAAATGTCCCTCTTCGCACAGTGTATGGCTTATGTCCGTCTTCATTAGCCCACTCGGAGCAGAACAGTAGTAGGACGTTAAATCTTCTTTCATTTTATTTTTTGAGAGCTTGTCCGAAGAAACGACAATTACAAGTCTAAGTTATCCTCCCAATGACATGAATTTAACAGGGGTGGGGTGGGGGAATTAGTGGTCTGATTTCAATTCGATCTTCACACGGTAGGACGTTACACCCCATCGCACTTCATTTCAGATCTTGACACATTAGCAGACGGTGTCCGGACAAAACTTCCCCCATAGCACACTGTATGCCATATGCCCGTCTCCAGTTCCGAGCAGAGCAGTTGGACATTAAACACCATTTCATTTCATTTCATTTCAGAACTTGACCCAGTATCAGACGGCTATATTTGACGATGATTGGTTGGGGTGTATCGTCGTGGTCAGTATTTGTAAAAGTAGATTGATCTATACCCTGATAGACAGACAAATTACACTAACTTTGATTACGATGTCGGCTCTTCTAGATCCGACATAAAGTTAATCAATAAGGTTACTATCTTTTGAGACGCACTCTTATTCAATGGGGATGCTCGATTCACAGTCCAGAACGTCCCGAATTGATAGAATTGCAATCGAGTGACACGGAGTTGAGTCTTGTCGCAGTTCTGCCAGTCCCGACATCTGAGGTGGTGTGAGTGGAATCGTGACGTATTCCTAGGTAAAAAATATGTTTCAGCTGCAATGATTGGTTGAGATATTTTTTATGCAGTCGGCACATGCGTTGTACTGCGAAATTCTCCTTTTCACTCGATTGTCACTATTTTTGGAATTGAGAGAATTTAATTCCGGAACGTCCAATCGAGTACGCCCAATATTTGCATAAAAAAAGGGGAGATAATTAGCCTATTTAATTCAAAGAAGTACGGAACCAGGACCGCGACACCCTCCTTCGCCTTGCAGAAAAATGCAAAATATGTGGACGAAACTAAATACTACAAAATCTGTTGGCAATGTGTGAACGCAATGTGCCAGAATAATTATGTATGGATATCCTTTTTAATTGAACAATTTACCATTAGCACGGGGCCACGGTGAACCAGTGAGTAAGACGCTGGCCCACTAACCAGGGTTCGATCCCTGTGATGACCTGGAAAGTTGCTTATGGCTTTCGAGCGACGTTGATGTTATCCTTGTCAGTTTTGGGGATTCTAATTGTTCGGGCTGTACCCCAAATCGATGTTCAATCTAAAAATAAACCTCTTGATAATTGGAAGTCGATGACCGATTAGGAGCAAACACCCTTTGACTGGCGAATGACAAAGTTTTCCCTCCATACTATGTTTGTCTTCACTAGCCAAATGAAATAAAATGGGGTTTAACGTCCTACTGTTCTGTCCCAACTGGGATAATAAAGACGGGTATACGGCATACAGTGTGCTATAAGGGTAATTCTGCACGGATAGCGGCCTACTTTTATTTCGGATTCAAACTGTCTCGGGATTCAGCCTGTCCGTTGTCCCCTGTCAGGTTTCGTCCTACACCACATTAGTCCGATATCTACAGAAATGTCCGATGTTAAACCCCAATTCATTTTATTTGTTTGTTTCGCGATAAAACAAAATCCACTTTCGTTACTTTCACAGAAAAATTCAACAAACCAAAAACGATTCTTCAATGGATCTCATCAATTCTCTTTTCTTTTCATATTTTCTAAAACACGAAGAGTTATCAGGATTCCTGGAATTTTTCTCAAATCTACGATCTTTCGAACTGATTAGCATGATCTTAAACATTTTATTCCGATTGTTCCATCCAATTTGAATGCTGGAGGCAATGACATGCTGATTATCTGCCCTTGAATGGTGTAAAAACACCCTCTTCGGATCTGTGTATTAGCTTTATTTGTTTACCCGAGCGGCTTATTGCTTCTACTCACCGTTTTTATAATCCTAAACGACTAGTTGACGCGTATTAACCTTTCTCGGTCGTCAAATCTGCTCGGTTTTATATTGACATACATCACACTATTAATCTGATATCTACAACTTTTTTGGCAGAACTTTTTCATCTCGTTTGTCAGGTCTCATTTGCTGTCATATTAACGTGGGCGTGTGCTTACATATGGAATTTTTTATAGTTCAAAATTTCGTTTTACTTTCTCCACAACACTAGGACCTGGAAGAGTTGTTATAAAATTTGCGTTCTGGTTGAAGTTAGAGATTAGCCAATAACACGGTCTGTTACGGCAAGAATTTGGCTTGAGTAGCACGGAACTGTGGATAGACCACAAGAAACGTCAGCGCTGATTGACGTCATAAGGTCAATGACTGACGTCATGAGGTCAAAAAACGTCAACGCTGATTGACGTCATAAGGTCAATGGCTGAAGTCATGTGGTCAAAAGTCGCTAGTATGACCTCTGACGCGACCTACCACAACAACTATTCAGATCTTCATGTAGTGTAGACCATAGAAAGTATTAAAAATAAATAAAATATAGATCTGTATTTTAACTAGACAGTGGTGGCTCAGGGGTTACAGCACTGGTTAACTAACCTGAAATTTTGCCCAGGCAGCGACGCTAAGGCCTACTCGTATATCGATGAGTTATTTTACGTATATACACCTCAATGTGTACATGGGATTTCTGCTTTTCTTCCCACTGACAAGTGGAAACCGCACCGGAAACTCCCGATGAATTTTCCCGGCGAACACAGGAAGCCAAGCCACTACCTCGAGGCTAGCGAAGTGGGGTGACATGAGAAACGGTACCAGGTGATTTAATTCAAAGGGTAACTTTAACATACACTATTTCCTTTAATATTTTAACTTTCATTTCAGAGCATGGGGCTGCGTGGTAGAATTAAAATATTAATTGTCAGTTTTGAGAGTCAGTTGAGCCAGACAGAGCAATATCCAGACATTTTACTTAATGACTAGAAATTTCATTTAATTTATAAGTGTTTAGTGAAACAAGAAACATGTATACAGGTAACAAGATGACTGGTAAATAATTATCGTAAATTATAGAAAATATTAATAATTCCACGTAATGTAGGTATTATAGAGATTGTGATGATTTACATGTCTGGTGTAGTCTATAGTTGAAAGTCTACTTCCATAATCTTGTGATTTATACAGGGAAATTAAAATCATCGCCATTTTAATATTTGATGTGTGTTACAGTAGCGATGATGATATTGATTCTCGCGCGTCTGGAGATGTAATAATACATATATTCTCGACACTTAAATACTTCATTTATACACGGAAATTAAACGTTCCTATATTTATGGTTTCATCTTACACTATTCACAGAAATTAAACGTTTCTATATTTATTATTCAGTATCTTATACAAGTTGTTATATCTTAAACGGATTGTTCTGCTCCTATTCCCAGATACGTCATTTATACCGGGAAATTAATCTTCCGTATATCTATCGTTTCAATATCTAACACTATAAATGATGTTCACAGATTATGTTATTATAAATGATGGCGGTGGTGATCTCAGGTCTGGGTGATGATTATATAGTCAGAGATAGATAAATATAGATACGGCGTCATGAGAACGGGATATTAAACTTATCACCATTTAAAGTAGCGAAGTCTCTTACCCAATATCATCCAAAATCTTCAACATTGAAACGACGACTTATTTGTCAATTTGAATCAACATTGATGCTGTGATCTTACCGGAAAAAGATGAGCTTCTGATATCAAATATCTACGACAAAATACACATTTACAATTGGTACACGAGTCGTGTACCATAAAGCGTCTCAGACCAAGTTCTAGCAAACGACTCGAGGAACGAGGCTAGACACATTACACCAAATCAAACGGCGTATGTAAACTGGAATAAGCAGACGCTACAAATTTGCATTCGATTGAGACTGCTTGCTTATAACTGATTTGAAATTAGAGTAAAAACGGAAACCATTTAATCTAAATCAATTTATATACATTCATATTACAGTATTATATGCGTTGCGACCAACCTCTGTCAATTTCAATGTCCCAAATGTTAGCGATTTAGCTACTTTAAGTATACGCCTATTTTAGGGATATAAATTATTTTCGGATATAACATACTTCGGGTACATTTCGTCAAGTTTTATATACCGTAACAGATATATACCGTAACAGATATATACCCGTAACAGATATATACCCGTAACAGAAATACACCGTAACAGGAATGCACCTAGTAAGGGGCCCTATCTGCCGTTAAATTGGCGCTAGTCGATTCTTACTATCCCTAAATATCATTCGGACAGAAGTTGGATACACCACGCAAACACTTATTCTAAAATGCAATACCGAACAGATATCTACAGTAACTTAGACCAAAAGGAAATAATCCACAGATCACTAGTTCTTGACATTGACTTCGAACTCTTTACGATGTACGTGTTTCCAGACGTTTACGTCGATTACATGGAAACGGTCCCATAGGCCGAACCTTTTCCCTGCGCAGAAACGCCGCGAACATATGTACATGGAAGAAGGGCTTGAAACCGAATAACAGTCGTTCCTGTTCCACCTATTCGTGTCTGAGTGAACATCAATTACACTAATCTCAATGGCCATTATAACAACAAGGAATTATTCAGGGAAATGATATACAAGTCATTGCTGAGTGTCGGAGAAATCAGGACATTGCAAAACAAAGCGGCGTAACGTTTTCCTTTTCAGCAGCGCCTGGGCTAATGAAGACCCGAATACGCCATAAAGTGCACCGCGGCAGACTCTTTGATTGACTGGAGTGTTACAGCCTGCTCTTAATTTGCATTCCGGGTACCAACGAGCCTTTTACATGCACACCAACGTGTACACCGGGTTCGATTTCTTTTTCACCCGAACGACTAGACACTGTTCATTGCCTGACTGTTCGTTCTGCACCACTGACAAATGGAAATCGCACCGGAAATAAACCCGGAGTTAGTCAGTGACCTTCTCACTATCTACAGCATTATTAAAAACATCCAAAAGCGGTTTCAATTCTTTCTACTCCAGCTGGACCAATTCTGGAATGTTACGAAATGGGGTTTAACGTCCCACTGTTCTGCTCCAAATGGCCTTATGAAGACGGGCATACGTCATACAGTGTTTTTTGGGGAGATTTTGTCTTGACAGCGCAATTGAGACCTTCTCTAAGGTTCTTTTAGGTCCTTGCCAATGATAGACTGTTTCAAAAGCGCTCTTTGACTTTTGGGATCAACTCGTAAGACTAAATTAATAATATCCAACTACCAATATTAAATATTTCCTTTCAGACTATAAACGGTCTGGATATCCGTCTGCATCCGGTTGTTTATTGACGTTTAGTAGGAGACACGTTCAATTACCGCCGCTGCCTTTCACGACAGATGTTCAGTAAAGGACACATTCAATTAGCGCCGCTACCACGATTCATGACGATACTAATAGATCATTGTACACTTCCCACAACTCCGCAATCAATAATTCTGTAGCATATATACTTTTGGAGGTGGGGGGTAAATTTTTAGCGCGTGACTGCTGTATCATAAGGTCTGTCATTGAATCAACTGGTGTGGTTGCCGGTCTAAACCCATGGGTTTTCTTCGGGTCCTGCGATTTCCTTCCACTGCTGTATTATTAAAATTAAATTGAACCATATTTTAGTCCCGATATTAACTACTTCGTGCCGAGTGGACGTTAAACTCTATTTCTCTCTATATGTATATATATTTAAGATCATTCCCAGTATTCATTTACATGAAATGAAATGAAATTCGGTTTACTGTTCTCTTGGGTTAATGAGGTCGAGCATACTCCATCAAGTGTACTATGAAGGTATATACAGTCCACCCACACAACGCCGTTTCGTCCTCTCCTTCATCAAAATCCAGCTTCCAGGGGTTATTGTACGTGTACGTCAATCTCTATACGGGACCTCGATTGTTCATCCCATCCGAACGACTGGGAACTAGGCCGCAAACTCCATACAAACGTTTTCGACCAAAACGAGATGTCCATGGGTTAGTTAGACGCTGACTTACTCTTTGAGCCTCTCACTGCATACAGGATGAAATTATAAACCCGTTATTAGGATGTTTGTATTGAGCTGTGTTGCAGCCTGATTAAAATATAGATCTATATTTCGTTTCGTTTTTTATACTTTTGATGGCCTACACTACATAAAGATCTGACCAGTTGTATTGGAAGGTCGTGTCGGGGGTCGTACGAGCGGCTTTAGACACTACGACGTCATACATTGATTAATCAATGAGCGCAAACGTCTCTGGCGGTTTACCCACAGTCCCGTGCATCGCACGCCAAAAAGTCACCGTAACGGGTCGTTTCATTGGCTTATCCCTCACGCCATATAGAACGCATATAAAAACTCTCCCAGATTCTAGTGTAGTAAAAACAAGTAAAAGGAAATTTGGAACTCTAAAAAATGAAATGAAATAGGGTATGTGTCTTAACGGTGACCTTGCGTTTTTTTAATATAGACAATTAACCACTGTTTATAATTTGCACACCCCAAATAGACATAATCCAATCCAACTTTTACTTTGTGTTGAAAGTTGATACGTAGCCAAGATTTCACAGAAGCAAATCACCGTTTATATCTTGATGGACAGTTATTATGGGTTGTTAAAGAGAAAATGTCATTATATAGATTTCAGATAATGGAGCAACCGGACTGAACGAAGATATTTTATAAAATTATAAGCACGCGATAGCTTGATATGATAACGGAGCAGAATTTATGACAGCATAAATATATTATCTTTTCTAGAAATATGGTTTTCGTCTGTAGATTTATATGGAGACATTGTGGCTCAGTTGTTAACTAACGAGAGGTGTGGGGTTCGCAATAGTTAAGGTACTGGCCAAAGTGGAAGATCTCCTGAAGATATTTCGACATGGTTGTCTTTTTGTCATTAACATAGGACGGGGGCGATCTGGCACGAAGCATCGATCGTCTAGTCCTTAGTATTGGACAAAAACACGAGGTTTCGAGTGCAGGTTGGCGTGCACGTAAAAGAAACCTTGATAGTTGGATTTAGATATGGCGTAGATGGAAACGCCGACATCGTGACACACTCTCAGATCACACAGTATGACCTAGTCCCGTCTTCATTTGATGCAGAATAGAGGAAATGAAATGAAATGAAATGGGGTTTAACGTCCAACTGTTCTGCTCCGACTGGGCTAATGGAAGACGGCCATACAGTGTGCTATGACAGAGAATAGAGAAACGTTAAGTCCCATTTTACTCCCCTTCAAGAATTATAGTGGTTTCGGTGGATTCATCGATATATTGATGGTCTATTCATCATGAATTTAGCGAAACTAGTTACATAATTTTCATAGTGAGTATTTATGTTTCTGTAATTTTCTGAGGGTGTAGTCATCTTGTGATGATCCAGTAAAATCAATTTTTGAGCTCATTAATTGATTTCTGTAAGGATGATTAGACTATATTAGACTTATAGACGGTACTTGATCAGATCGATAGCAATTAATACACTCATTTAACTAATTATATATAGATTATAGACAGAAATATCCATACCAATTAAACACCAGGTAATTCTCTCTCCCCCTCCCCCTCTCTCTCTCCCTCTCTCTCTCTCGATGAAGACTATAGCAACGATCTCACCGGGAAAATATGGGCTTCTCATATCCAATATAAGACAAAATAAACATTTTGGCATTGGTACACGTGCGTTTCAGTACCATTCGTAATAAGTGAGCCGAAGAACGCGGTTACACATATTCAACAAGTCATGTCAAAAGGTGGCTGCTTTTTTTATCTGGAAAGCATGCACAATACATACTAACGGTGTAGACTAGAATAACCAGACGCTAGAGATTGTCATTCGTTTGACGAGACTAATGGCGTATTTCGTAGAACATAACTTATTGAAATAACCTAGTTTGTGTCGAGTGGACGTTAAACCCCATTTTTCTCTCTGTCTTGCTACCCATTTATGTCAACTATTTGAAGGTTTTAGCGATTTAGCTCCTTCAACGACGAGTTATTGCAATTTGTATTTACTTCGTCGTTCACTGAGTTGAACAATACAATCTGTTACGTTACCTTTATACGTAGAAATTATTCGCCCGAAATAAATACCCAAAGTGTTCATTGATACAGAAGGGTTCAGGAATGGATTTTTCCGCCGCGTTTAATAAATAACGATATTTATTGAACATCATTTTCTAAATTCCTTTTCAACACGAAATATCACTCTTGTAAACGGCCATTTGGCGGTCCAGATATAGGAAACTCAAGATGGTTAATGTATCGGAAAATGTGTCAGTGCGTTGAATCCTGTTGGTGTTTTCTCTTGCTAATGGATGTTTTATATCCGACTCTTTCCCATTGAATGGTAGAATATCGTGTTCCAACATCATTCAGTTAAACAAAAACTAGAATATTTACAAGAATTTTGTTCCATTCTGTTCCAAAATCAATTGTAAGTTTAGATGGGTTTCATTAACTTAAAATTACGCGAAATAAATGAAATGGGGTTAAACGTCCTACTTTTCTGCACAAACCGGGATATTCAAGGGGATTTACTCCATGGGATGTACGGAAATGATGTGGATGTGTTATTACAAAACTCCTTTTAACCAACGCGCACAAGAAACCCCGCCCCACCCGAAGGACTACAGGTTGGTCCGTGGTCGACTCTCTGTCCTGCACTATTGACAAGGAAAAACATCCGAACAGCTAGAGTGAAGTCAGCGAACACCAAGACCTACAGGTTCTCCAGCCTGTGTCTTGCTCGCTGTGGAACAACGGATTCCTTTTTATTCTGCTGATATTGGGAAATAAATATTTTTATAAGTTTAGTTCTGCGCGTGTTCGACTAGACTCAAAGTAAATAATTAATATCCAGTACGCTTAACATCTGGAATTCTAAAAACTAAATTTTAAAAATCATCATTTACAAAAAAAAAACCAACCTTATTTTCCTATTATGTAAAAAAATTAATGTAATATTTACATGCTGGAGAATGATAAAATAATTAATGTTCCGTTTCCATGGTTAAAGTAATTCTGTTTAAACGACATTAAACACATTGAATTAAGACATGAATTCTAAAAAAAAACCAACAATTATTGTATTTTTATCGGAGCAATGTTTCTATTGCGATTTTATTGTCATATTCAAGCACGTAGAACTATTGTGTTCAGTTAATGGTTTATAGTGTTTTGACTTGCTGGAACAAAAACGAAAGTAGGCCATACCTACAGAATTTAAAACAGTATTTATTCAATAAAATGTCTGATAAGAAATCTCTTTCATGTAAAACATTGTCCTGATTTATGTCTACACAATTACATGATAAAATATCATAAAAAAACAGCTTGGACGATCAATATTAATTTAGACAACAATTATAAACTTATTCACTTTAGATAACAAAAAACAAAAACATCCAAATTCAATATTTATTCAAGTCCTGTTGACCGATCATTAAATAAAGATGGCGTTGTTTTGTCTGTTCTGTGATAATATGATTAATGTTTTTGAACACGACAATTCCTCACGAAAGAAAAACTCCATCAAACGCCGCGAAATGGTTTATTTTATGACCTAAAAACCCATCAGCATGTTATATTGTCAGTAAGTTGAATACATATTGAATTAATGAAATATGGCGTTCCGGATTTAATAAAATTAATAAGTTTGACAAATAACCAACATCCATCGACAGATTGTTTTTATAATATTTTTTAATACGAATACCGTTTTAATCAAATAAGTGCGCCACGTGGAACTGATGTCCGTTAAAACAACTATTGATAAATACTGTAGCCGTGTGAATCCCTGGTAATATCTAAAAACTGGAACTATTCTTGGAAGTATTTATTACTGGAAAACATTAAACATCATACACGGAGAAGAGAACGACACAAGCTACATCATACGGTTCAATTTTACTTCATTATAGACTTTTGGCAAGTGGCATTTTCCCTATCCGTATCACGTATCCGTATCACGTTGCGTCAGAGTAGTTTTAGAGTTTTGGCAGATTCTTGCGTCGCGTACGTATGCGTCACTGAACCGAGCTTAGTTCTGTACAGCATGATGGCAGTTATCTACCGAGATCACCACCACCATGAGCTATTATAAATTAATGTCGCATCTTATTAAAAACAAATCTTTGACTTCGACTCAACAGCAATTTTCCGTTTCACTAATTTATCATTTATACCCATATACCATAGAATCACATCATTTACAGATTTGCAAGTATACAGATTTGCAAATATATACCTAAATCTAGCACGTAGATCAACCAGCGTGCAGACAGACAGATGGGAAAGGTATGAAAATTCCGAGAAAACCCCCTCAAAATTAATGATTAAATCCCAGTCTTTATTATGGTTAAATTCACATCAAATATACACCTCCGTGTTCTAAGATACACATAGATTCATAAAAACGCTATGATACAACATTTCAGCGTCTAAAAAGACGACAATGTTATACAGACCTTCTCCGTATGAAAGCTGTTCGATACGGGCTGTCGTATCCGTGTGCCGTTTCACGTATGAGAAATACACACACACTGATGACGTCACACACAAAATGCATACGGATACGTGATACGTACTAGGAATTTGCGCTTGCCAAAAGTCTCTACTAATTCGCATGCGCGTAGGGATCTTTAGCAGCCGGAAAACTCGGAGTAAACCCACTAAATTGGACAGGCAACCCTACTCATTATCACGTACAACCGCAGATTTGAAACCACGCCACTTTAATCAATGATAGGCTTTATGACACAACGCGGAAAATCTGGATGAACTTTCTCGGTCAATGCAGGGATCGAACACTCTGCCTCCAGTTCAATAATATATTTTATGGTGGCGCTGTTTTATTTATATTGATTGTCACGGATGCCGACTTACGGTGGCGCAGGGTTATTTATAGTGACTGCGGTGGATACCGAATGTAATATTCAATTATCTATGTAAATATTGAACCATTTTAAACTTCTATTCTATTTTAATTTATAGAGTCAGTTTCACAATATCAATGTTATTAAAATACAGAAATATATATTTCGTTTCGTTTTGGTTTTTTTAAACTGGCTCATTTACCGTAATTCGTAATATAATACAGTCATATATAAAATTAACATACAAGTAAATACAAAGACAGCGATTATAGACACAATCAACATTACAATCTGTTCACGATGTTTGTAAACTTAACAATCTCAACAGTTCGAGGGGGATCTGACCGGTTGAACTGGAAGGTTGTGTAAGAGGTTGCAAGAGCTACTTTTGACCTATGACGTCAGACATTGATTAATCAATCAGCTGCTGACATTTCTAGTTGTTTACCCACAGCGCCGTGCAAGAACTCGCTACAACAGCCCGTTTCATTCGCTGATCCCTCACTTATCCAGAACGGCGGTAATATAACAACTCGTCCAGATCATAGTGTAGTAAAGGCCATATAAACGAAATTTAAACTATAAAAACCGACACGAAATAGGATCTCAGGCCCGTATCCAGGATTTTGTCGGGGGGGGGGGGCACACACATTGGAGCAAAGGGTAATATGTTGCAACCTTGGATTGTTTGGGCGTAGACAATGCGTAAATCATGTTTATATCGTCTATTAAAGAGCAGATATGTGAACTACAACAGTAACAAAGCAAACGAAAATAAATAAAAATCAACTTTGTCACTGGGGCTGACGGGGGGGGGGGAGCACGACCCCGCCACCCCCCATCCCCGGATCCGCCCCTGGATCTGTGTTTTAATCAGATTGTCACGATATCGTTGTTCGCTGGACAATCAAAATACTTCCAGCAGCAATCACCGGTTTTATTTCAAGACCCTTGGATCTGGTTTTAATATAATAATAACACAGATTCTATTTCTTCATGGAACATTACCCGTTTATTTTCGCGATTCACAATTAGATTCAGAGTCTATGATTACCTCGAATTTTTGTTAGGAAATAAATTTAAATCTTATGTTTAAATCTGGTTTATTACCGATTCGTTACCTTGTTTAAAGTCTATGATTACGATAGTTTCGAAATGTGGATCACAAGAAGTGCGGAGAGAGGAAGATTTATACGTTAATATTGATTTCAACTCCGTTTTTTCACCTCATAACTCACGGTAAATAGCATGTTATTCCTCGCTTTGAAATACTAATACACCAAGAACCCGATATTAAACACGTGTTTTTATAATTATTTATCCTTTACACTCGGTCCAAATAAATCTAATTTTGTAAATGTTGAAATTGTCAATTTAACGCTTCTACCAAAACGATGTTAATCTTGGTGAAGTGTGTACGGTTCAATCTCTGATTCTGATACAAATTGAATTTAAAGTGTCACTGTCTATTTTATCAAGGAAAAGTAGATTTAAACTTTCTGCACCAAACAGAGTAATACAGACAAGCATACGCGATAGGGTGCTATAATGGGAGTGAGATGGGGGCTAAACCTAGGTTCACAAAGCATTCTAAGATTTAGGTTGAGAATTTACTCAACTTTCAATCACTGTTTATAAGAAATATTTTTGATCCAGAAACACAAAGCTTTGCATACAGTTTCTTATTACGGTATTTGATACATTAAAATAACAAACGTTTTATAAAGGGCTATGTTTTAGCTTAAATAAGGCAAACAAATTTGAGTAAATTCTTGACTTAAGTCTGGCAATGCTTTGTGAACTCGGGGTCAGATTCTGCGAGGAATGTGATTAGCAGGGAATAATAATCAAGCGGATCAAATGTTAAAATTAGGTTTATTTGGAAAATGAAACCAACAATACTCTAACGATTCCGTCGTACACAGGCTCAAAATTCGAATGTTTTCGAATTTCGGTTGGGCGTTTTTGCTTCTTTCTTTAAGGATGCTAATATTCATAAAAATTACCTAGCAGCCATTTAAAGGCTACACTAACCTCATCTCTAAATTGTCTGCGATATCACCTCGGTGGAAGCGGACGTTAAATAACTCATCTGTAAATACTGTATTTACCGATAATTTTGAACCCCAAGAGTATTCAGGGAATTATATCCAGCCTTTTGTTTTATGTTTGTTTACCAGAGACAACCTAATCCGATTAAAACACAGATCCTATTTCGTTTCGTTTTTTTTATAGTTCAAAATTTCATTTAACTTGTCTTCGCACAGGATCTGGCTGGAATAGCTGTTATGTAACAGGCGTTTTAGTTGATGTGAGGAATTGGTCAATGAAACGGTCTACTACGGCAAGTTCTTGGCGTGCTCTGCAGAGAACTAATAAATCCATGTCTGACGTCATAGGGTCAAAAGCCAGTGGTTTGACCCCCTGACGCGACCGATCAGATGTTTATATAGTGCAGCCCATCAAAGAATTAAAAAAAAAACGAAACGAAATCTTTACTTGAATCAGAATGTGAAGGCATAAAGGTATATAGGCATATGTCTTTCACATGAGTCTGAGAAAACATGACGGAATTTTAAAATAAAATATTTGTTACTTCATATTTTCAAGATGTTATTTTATTTATTTATTTTTTGGGGGGGAGAACTTACTTATTACTTGATACGTTATTTTCAAGTGTGTAAAATCAATTCATGCGCCTTTTCAGAATCTCAGCTAATTTGACTCTACAAAACCATAAAGTGCCGGTCAATATCACTCGAGAAAAAAAATAACCTGATTGGAGCAAATGGTTGATACAAGTGGAAGTCAAGTGGGCTTCAAACTAAAAAGAAATCAAAAGGAATGGGATTCATTGCGAAACACCGTAAAACATTCCAAACCAATCAAAACAATTTCTTCTCGTGATTTCTTGTTTTTTCAGGAAAGTCAATATCCGACCTTTAATATTTCCAGTCGAGCTCTCCAATAAGCGGTGTTGCAATGTAGCCAATTTGTTCAAATATTTTCAGATTGCGCAATATTTAACATTTTAGATTTTATCTGTTAAAGATACATTATGGGAGATAAGATAAAGAAATGGCAGTTCTCACTATAATAGATAGTGTAAAGTTAATTTGCTGAAAATTTCAGTCAGATTGATCAACTATGAGCCGAGAACGAAGCGAGTGAAATATTCGCATAGCCTTGGTCATCATTATTAAAATCATTAATATAAACAGCATAGTCTCGATTATCCACTTGATTGGTTTGATTATCAATGGCCGTTAAGCGGCATATAGGAATTTAATCCGCCAATATCGGAGACTAGCCTTGACATCGAGAGTTTATTATGGTCTAGATAAGTTAATTAATATCTAATTGATTATTTAGATAACATTTCACGCCTAAAGAAAGACTTGTAATAATCAGATTTTGCTCTTGCATAATGCATGTTTAAGTTGCAATGTGGGGGATAATAACATTAGGATATCCAATCTAGTCTGAATACCTACAAATAATCACCTTTCTGTACACGATAACGGGGGGGGGGGAGATTAAGGGATCAGGTGGTGTGTAGGTGATAATACTGTTAGCCCAGGGAGAGAGAGAGAGAGAGAGAGAGAGAGAGAGAGAGAGAGAGAGAGAGAGAGAGAGAGAGAGAGAGAGACCGCAATCGAACCTTTGGAACTCCTGGTTATAAGGCGAAAGCCCGACATCACGACATTTTTGCCCGTCATTACGACATTTTTGCCCGCCATTACGACATTTTTGAATCCGACATCCGTCGTAATATCGGGTTAAAATGGCATGATGTCGGGTACTCGCCTTATGAAGGTAAACATCGCGACGGTATGACGTGATATCAATCGGCCATCATATTTAGCCTAGGCAATAACAGAAGCATTTTATATAGTAGCTTCATGTTTTCAAAAAAACAATTCTCAAATTTATTTTACACTTTCTATGACTTTGTAATTTTTTTGCCAGAGGATCGAAAACTGGCATTTTGTATAATAATTTCCATATTTTCGCTGAATTAAAAAAAAAAATCCTTAACGAGTGAATGCGAAAAGTTATGAAATTTATTTTACATTTTCTGCGACTGGTAACTTTGTTGATAGAAGAGAGGGGGTGCTGATCTCTTGTAGAGGTTTTTCTATATTTGATATGAATGAAATAATCCCTGCTACTCAATCAATGAATAAATAAACTGTCCAAACTCCATCTTTAAATGGTGCCAATATTCTTCGGTTTATGTGATTTATGACACTTCTCCGATATTTGAAAACATTCTGACCCCGGCCCCGTGACCCGAACATCCATTTAGCAAGTAAATCTAATTTCCAACCCGTGTTTCCGATCGATTCCTGTTGATAGTTGTGTTTTTAAACACGTCCATTGCGTGTGATAGATGAAGCCGACAGTCAATCTGTAGGAAAAGTTAGACCCTAGACGGCTATAAATCTTGGCAACAGACTTTTAGTAAATTAAAAGGCAGGACGCGAGATAATATTTTTAATTTGGATTAGAACATATTATTGTTATTTGGTTTCAATAAACACCGAACATATTATTGATATTTGGTTTCAATAAACACCGCAGTGTAATATCAGAAATTAAATGAAGTGGTTTTAACGTCCTATTCCGACTGCGCCAATTGAGACGGATATACGCCATACAGCGTGTATTTGGGAACTGCCAATGTATGCCAGGGACTATACGTTGTCGGGGAGGTTGGGATGGCCTAGTGGTCTAGAGTGCCGCGCTTCGACCTCTAGCTTGCCGGTCACCTCTGGCTTGGGGGTGTGGTTTCGATCCCTGGTGTGAGCGTATGTGACATGGGGATAGGGGCGCCTTCTCAACCTCGTGGGTTTCCTCCGAGCACTCCGGTTTCCTCCCACCGCTAAAGACCCCTACGCGCATGCGAATTATTGAAATAAAATTAAAACCATATGTTAGTCCCGAAATGAACTAGTTTGTGTCGAGTGGACGTTAAACCCCATTTCTCTCTCTCTCTCTCATTCTCTCTAAGCCAACACCAGGATCGAACACGGGACCTCGGGATTAAAGAGCCGCCACGAATCTATATGATATATATTATAGCTCGATTCAAGTAGTTCTATGTATTAAGTATTTTGGAGTGAGGTGAAGTATTTGGGTTGGCGTGAAGTATTTGGGGTTATTCATTAGAAGCATGTTTCAGTCGGACATCAATGCATTATCTATAATGATACCGTTGGATTGTTTTTGTTTTATCTTTTATAATAAACGCCTGGTGATATCTTTATTCTAAAAAATACATTATAGTAGTATAACGGTCATGTTATTGTTTAAAATCTGTGTCTATTTGTCTAAAGGTTGTGTTTTTGATATAAATAAAATCTTATAATATCTAAGAAAATACAATGTAGGGTTTTTTTTTTATTTGGTTTTTGTTCTTTTCATCAAATTTGTTTTCAGTATAACTTTAATAAAACCGTTCGCGTCTCTATAAGAGAACACTTGCCAATATGTGACGAATGTTTGACGGAAACAACGATTTCTAGACAAAATAATAATATTTACGGTTAGACTTCAATGCCTTTTATATATTTCAATATATCTGAATAAATTTCAAACTGATGGAAGAATTGTGTGGACGGGGCCATTAAACCCCATATCTGCACATTTATTACAAAACGAAAGTAAAGCTACACGTTGGTGATATTTTTTGTGTTTTTCGGCGGCGTTAAGATGGATGAATTCCGGGTTTGTTTCCTCTCCGTTCAATCTCGGACCATTAAAATAAAAACGGTGATAGATTGCTTTAACTTGTTTACACCTTCCATTATTAAAGACAAAGCTTGTACCAGATCATCAGAGAGAGAGAGAGAGAGAGAGAAGGAGAGAGAGAGATGGGGTTTAACACCCACTCGACACAAACTATGTCATTTCGTGACGAAAACATTGATGAATATTTCAATTAAATAATTCGCCTGTGCGTAGGACCCTAAGCAGTGGGAGGAAAATGGAGGGATGAACATACCAAGACATAATGATACAATTTCATCTCAGTAATTCTGGCAAACCCACGAGGTTAGTCAGGCGATCTTACGCCTTGCCATATTCAAGCGTAGAAAAGGCACCACGTCATTTGACTTTACCACCTATCCCCGCCCCCTCCACTTTACCACCTACCCCCGCCCCCTCCACTTTATTACCTACCCCCTCCCCCACTTTCTTATATAGAACAAAATGGTAGACTGACATGGCTACTATCACAGATTTATCAATTGTTCAAATAAAACAGATTTCCTCGCGTTTATTGTTTTAGGGGATTGTGTAGTTTAGGAAAGAAGCGTGATTAAAGAACTTGGAATTTCCTGGGAGTCTCAAGAGGCCAATTCCACCAGGCAACAATCAATCCACTGTGTTCTGATCTGTAATCGCCATCAAATTCGACATGTATTAAGCCGAACAGCGGGCTAACGAGTGCCTACAACTCTAAGATTAAATAATATTGATCCAGATCTGAAATCAGAATTCTCTGATGCTTGAAATAAATGTTTCTGCTGTAGCAATAACTCTATATACTTACAGAAAATTACATATTAGAATATGGCTGCGTCTGAATCTGTAGTCTCGTTCAAACAGACCAACAACCATACGCTATTTTGGTTACTGGTTAAACAAGATTTGTAGTCTAGTTCAACCAGATCATCAATGATAATACAGGTTATTTTGGACACTGGATAGATGAGATTTATGACTCAAGTGTCCATTTCGTTTGCGTGAGAAATAGCTTTATTTAACGTCCGCTTCCACCGAGGTGATATTTTTGTCCATTTCGTGAAAGGAGTTGAGTTATATAGGTGCCCGTAGACTGGGATCAGCACCGGAATAATCACAACCTTTAAACCCGGTCATGGTAAATAAACGAGTCGACATAGATTCAAGGTTGTCTTTCACCAACATAAAGTTTGTAATGAAAAACGAGATTTTCTTTGGGAAAAGGAGACAAATATTCAAGCTACTCAACAAGAACAGAGAATTGAAACCGGATGCCAGTTGACTCAATGACAGACCTTATGATACAACGCGTACCCGCTATGCTCCCTCATAGCCCCCCCCCCCCCCATCCGTGGCTACGGGCCCGGCGTACCCGCTATGCACTCGGTCATCTCCCCCCACCCCACCCGCCTACAAGAACTGTCAAGTGAACATAATAGAGACTTTTGGCAAGCGTAAATTCCTTGTGAGTATCGCGTATCCGTATAGATTTTGTGTGTAACGTCATCAATGTGTGTGTATTTCTTATACGTGATACGGCACACGGATACGACAGCCCGTATCGAACAGCTTTGATAGTGACTTCACGCACTGCGAGATATTGTAGGCAAGGCACTTGACTAGTACTGATGGTGATCTTGGTAGATAACTGTCATCATGCTGTACAGCACTAAGCTTAGCTCAGTGACGCATACGTACGCGGCGCAAGAATCTGCCAAAACTCTAAAACTACTCTGACGCAACGTGTGACGTATACGATACGTGATACGGATAGGGAAAATGCCACTTGCCAAAAGTCTCTCTTTCAAGTGAACATATTGACAAAGGAAAATACTTGTCGGTGATTATTAAGTTGCACAGCCTGGCTCTATAGCATTTTAAAAAAAAAAACCAAAACACACCTAATATCATCCGTACTATAAAATCTCTCGAATTCAATGGAGGTTTTTTTTGTGTGTTTAGGAGAATTGATCTGTGCTTGTGAAGACATCGTTTACACATGTTAAAAGCGTGACTCTATAAATAAACAGTCATCCATTTATAAAAGTTCTTGCATGGCTGTTCAATAATTATCATAGTTAAAATGTACTATAGCTGTATCATCCACAGCTTCACAATATCAGATAATTTCGACTTGTTTTATTAAAGACAATATCAGATGATATAGATAGCATACCAGCCCCTTGTAAATTAATTTTATATTCTGACGACAGTGCCATCCTGTTTTCGCATCCAAATCCTGAAATAGTATCTGTAAAACTTAGCGAAGCCTTTAAGGCTTGTTCAGATTGGTTAGTAGACAATAAATTATCCCTTCATTTAGGTAAAACTGAATGTATGTTATTTGGCCCAAGTAGAAAACTAAAGGAAATTAGTAATTTTGAAATAGTGTGTAATGATCATGTCATTCAAGCAACAGATAGTGTAAAATACCTGGGTCTATATATTGATCATTGTCTCTCTGGTGAATTAATAGTTAACAATATTATTAAAAAGGTCAATACCAGATTGAAATTCTTATTTAGATATAACAAGTCTCTAACAAAGTATACTAGGAAATTATTAACAAATGCCCTTATACAATGCCACTTAGATTATGCATGTTCAGCTTGGTTTTCGGGCTTGAACAAGAAATTGAAGAATAAACTGCAAATTATTCACAACAAAGTTATCCGATTCATACATGGCTTAGGTCCCAGAGATTCAATTATCCCAAATCTGTATAAAGATCTAAATAGTTTAAATCTTGAAAATAGAGTCAGACAACTGAAATTGAACCATGTTCACAAAATCTTTCAGAATGTGTCTCCGGTGTACATGAAAGCCAATTTTCGCTTAGTCAGGGATTCTCATCTGCATAGTACTAGATCAAGTATTTATAATTATGTTGTACCAAAATGCAAAAATAATACCCAATATTCAACCTTCTACTATTCAAGTATTCAGGCCTGGAATGAACTTCCAAACCAACTTAAATCAATAGAAAACATGGTCACTTTTAAGAAAAATGTTAAACAACACTTGCTAGCAAAACAAATGTATTAGTTTTTTTTTATTATGTATGTGTAATCCAATGTCTTTCATATCCCTTCGAACTTCACATCCTTCTGGTGCACACACATTTCATATTTCACTATTTATTGTCATTTTTCAGCCATCATCGTTCATAAATGAAACTGCCCCTCTATGATGACATGACCTGATCCTCCTCCAAGGACCCCATTGGAAATAAACCTAGTTTTAATCTAAGCAGGTTTTTATGGGTCATCCTCAAGAGGCTGGTCATTCATGACATCATTACTTTTTCTCTCATTAAAACTTTCACATCTTATCATCTTATTATCATGTAACTTCATATTATCATCTCTATTGTCATGTTTGATATGCCTCTTGGAAAAATAAATAAATAAATAAATAAATAAATAAATATATATATACATGTAATATACAGATCATAGCCTTATTCACACACACAGAATTAAACACACACAATGTAGTCTTCTCTTCGAACTCTTGTATCATATAATAATAACTACTTGGTATGTTAATTTTGGCGTGTCACCTAAAACTTGGCAATTTACTGTGACTCGGGCGGTATTTTGGATTTTAAAAATTGGGGGCGCAGCAGAGTGACGGGGCGCCAATGTAATGCCAAAGTGACCTGGCACGGGGACTGCCGCAATCAAAGTCGCTAGAGCAAGTAAACCCGTGATGCGCCATTTCTCGGGGCGCCTTATTTTTCTAGGGGGTGCAATGTATCCCCTGCACCCCTGCTAAATACGGCCCTGCTGTGACAGTTTTTTTAAGCCTCTCTCACACGGGTCGGTGGTACCCTAGCGTAGGTATTGAATAGGGCGATACTGTGGTGAGCCCACAGTAACACAGCGTTACACTAACGCAACTATCACTTCAGATGATGCAGCCATAGTGTCACTATGGCGTCGCCGCAAGAGATTTATGATCGTCAGTGGACGCAAGTTCTACAGTAACACTGCGTTACTCATAGAAATAGAAATTTCGATGGCGATATATACATAGTTTCTTATTGATTTATTTGATACATTAAAAAACCAGGGGGTTTATAAATGACTATATTTTAGTTAAAATAAGGTGAACAATTTTGAGTAAAATCTGAACTGGTAATGTTTTGCAAAACCCGAGCCGGGTCTTTTCGTGGATTTCAGAGACTGGAGTGAATTATACCCTTGAAATATAAACCAATACTACAGGAGTTATTCCTGCGTGATAAAATTCATGCTCTCAATTTTATTGCTAAGGTAAAACTGTGGAATTGATGGATTAGGAGATGAAAAGACTGGTGTTGTCAATACAGTGAAAGAATTACAGGCTCGCGTTCTCTTCCATTTTGTTCTTTTTGTCTATATAATAGTCATAAAAACAACCCATTCATTCTGAGAAAATTTCAAACATATAAAAATTCTTTTGAGAAAGTTCAGTTTTGTTGAGAATATTAATTAAATATGAGGAGTTGTAAGAGAAGATTGAATGTCAATATTAATACGATACCGGGTCAATATTTTAAGATAATGTTTTATTGAATAAAGATGGTAATTAGAGGGGTGTTATTGATTAACTCATTGATTTCGTCATACTCATCTTACAACTACTAAAATAACATGGTCATTAGACAACATCAATTTACTTTTCAGTTATTGATAAAGCAGACAGGAAAACCAGTGCCGCACTGGTTTGCCGAAGACCCACCTGTCATGTCATTGCCCAAGGCCAACACAAGTGCGGAAAATTTTGAAAATTGACAACCGCAAACCCATTTTCAAAGCATTTCAGACCAAAGCTTCCTATCTTGTCTTTTTCCTGTCCTGTGTTATGTCCTCTCCTTCTTCCTTCCTCCCCGCACTCCTTTCTTTCTCTTTTCTTTTTTCTTTATAGGCGTAGGCCCATGGACAGGTGGACAGGTGGACCCAGTCCGGAGGAAAACGATGTAATATTGTTAAAACAACAATTCTTTATGATTATAATAAATGGATTTATTTAACTCTCTTTAAAATTATAACGATCGATATAATTGATTATCGATTGATTTGTATTATTATGTTTTATTCTGTACAGGACCTATATTTAACAATGAACTTAATAAACCCAGGAGCACACGGGGAATTGTTAACGTTTGTTGAAGTTACGAGCAATTTGTAGGCAGTCGATGAGCCCCGTCGAAATCACTGCTATGCGTGTGTGAGCGTACAAACAAAATTTAGGCGACGGTATGGTGATTTTCATGACAGATCTTGGGATGAATATCAAGTTAAGGCCGATCACCATTTTGTAAGATCCAACGATATTTTAGTCTGCGCTGATTGGCCAAACAAGCCAGGTAGGTTTTAACTGGAGGAAGGGGTTTGCAGCACTACTACATTACGGAACGGACAACTGTGTATATGTATAAATGTTTATTTTATTTAAATATTTTTTTTTTATTTCTTTATATTTTGTATTATTAAATAGGTTTCTTGATGTATATATGTATAAATGTTTAGTTTATATTTAAATTTATATTTTGTATATTTATAGGTTCTTGATGTATATGTGTTCTGTATGTATATAAAGTAAACTTACATTTGTAAATTTTGGAGAGGAGTTAACATAGGTCCAGCCTGTTCTCCAATCCATTTTCAAATGAAATAAAATATTTTTTACAAAAAAAAAACAATCGCTGAACAGAAAAATAGTTTGAACCTAATTAAAATACAAATCTATATTTTTGGTTTCGTTTTTTATTCTTTCGATGGACTCTACAACATTAAGATCTGGCCGGTTTTGACCCCATGACGTCAGCGTGGGTGTTTATAATGGGGTACCCGGAGTTCCGCCAAAAACTCGCCGTAACAGACAGTTTTATTGGCTAATCTATAACATCAACCAAAACGCGGGTTATATAACAACTATTCCAGATCCTGGTGTAGTTAAAAAAGTTTAACGAAATTTGGAACTAAAACAAACGAAACGAACTAGGATCTGTGTTTGGAACGGGGGAGAGAGAAATGAGATTTAACATATGTTTTAATTTTATTTCAATAATTTGCGTGCCCTTTATCAGTAGGATGGAACCGGATGATTGAATTGTCTAAAATATATCCATGTATCCATATCTACTTGATCTGATATATAAGGCCTACCTTTGTCGTTTATTGTTTACGATGTCTATGTAATGTTTGTTTCTTGATTTTTTGCTTGTTGTTTATTGCTTACAATGTCAGTATAATTTGTGTGTGGTGTCCTCGGGTTTGTCTTATCAGTTTTGTTTATATGTGGTGTGGTCTTCCTGTACTTACTATTAGTATTTAAATTAATCGACTCATGTCTTGGAAGTCGGAAGACCCGGAGAAAATCCACGAGGGTGGCCTAGCGATTCTACTCCTTGTCACGTACAAGTGTGGAATCGAAACCAACCCACTTGACTCAATAGCAGACCTTATGATCTAAAAGCGAATGCATTAAACCGTTGAACTCGTCCCCGACTCCCTACATCAGAATGCAACATGACTGACGGTATTTATAAAACAAAATCATTATAAAAATAAACGGGGGGTTGGGATGGCCTAGTGGTCTAGAGTGCCGCGCTTCCACCTCTAGCTGGCCGGTCAACTCTGGCTTGCGGCTATGGTTTCGAGCCCTGGTGTGAGCGTATGTGGCATGGAGATAGGGGCGCCTTCTCAACCTCGTGGGTTTCCTCCGGGTTCCTCGCACTGCTAAAGACCCCTACGCGCAAGCGAATTATTGAAATAGAATTAAACCATATTTTAGTCCCGAAATGACCTAGTTTGTGTTGAGTGGACGTTAAACCCCATTTCTCTCTCTCTCTGTAAAAATAGACATGAATATTGTGATGGTGGAAAGATAGATAGCCTTTACCAATAAAATAAGACGGAATTCCGCTAACGAAAGGACATCAATCAACACAAATTATAGGCCACGAAACAGAAACATACATAAATATTGACTTTTACAATCACCCATTGGCCATTTATCATCTTTAATTCTACAATAGCCATTTTACTATTCACAATAATGATACACAATCAGTATATTGATGGATGATTTCAAGGTTCCTGCTGAATCAATTACAAACAAGGAGAGAAATGAAATGAAATGGGGTTTAACGTCCTACTCTTTTGCGTCTAACCTGGGCTAATGGAAGACGGGCATACGCCATACAGTGAGCTATGAGGGAAATTTTGCCCGGGCAGTGGCGCTACGGCCTACACTTATATACAAGGGGAAATCACGCCGGAAAATCGAGATGAATTTTCTCGGCCAATGCAGGGATCGAACACCCGACCTCCAGGCTAGCGAAGCAGCGCCTTATCCACTTAGCTACCGTGACCCCCGAGAGAGAGAGAGAGAGAGAGAGAGAGAGAGAGAGAGAGAGAGAAAGAGAGAGGAAGAGATAGAGAGAGAGAGAGGGGGAGGGTAATGTCAACTCCACACACACACTAACTTGTGGTTCATTTCTGTTCAGTAAATGGCTTGCGCGTCCTTAGTATTTAGCATCTTTGATTTGATTTGGGTGTTGGATGAACGAATGTTAACACGTTCTTGTTGTATCGTAAGGTCTGTCATTGATTCAGTTGGCATGGTTTCGATTCCCTGCTTGCACGTGACGAGGAGTGGGTTCGTTTGCTCAATCTAGTGGGTTTTCTCCGGGTCCTCCGGTTTCCACCCACAGCTAAAGACCCCTACACGCAAACGAATTATTGAAATAAAATTGAACCATGTTAGCCCTAAACCTAGTTTGCAGAAAGTTGACGTTATATACTCCCAACCTTTCTCTCTCTCCCCCCTCTCTCTCTCTCTCTGATTTGATTTGAATTCAGGACGGAGGAGATTAATTAAGAGAATTATTTAATTAAAAGCCCGGACGGAATTTTACGAGTGACGAATCGTCGTCTCATCAATCATCGAGACTTTTGGTTAATGATCTTATTACAACCTGATGGTGACCTGAATTTAACAGACTATTTCAAGTTAGGATTATAATGAGATGAATCCACGCTGTCCTACAAGACATGGAATGGGAAGCAACAGACGAAGATGGTAGACTCGAGTAATTTAATGTTCTCATGTAGTTCATGGTAGAGAGCGCTTAGACCCTTGTTGATGAATTGGTAAGCAAACCAGTCTTTGGTGAGCCTTAAAGAATCTAATGTTTATACGTAGTGGGGACGAGGGGGGGGGGGGTCTAAGGTCCTTGTTGCTTGTTGATGAATTGGTAGCAAAGCAGTCTTCGGGAGACCCTTAAAGAATGTAATGTATTCACATGATGGGTTTGGAGGGGGAGGGGGTCTTAAGGTCGCTGTGGATGAATTGGTGAGCTAAGCCGTCTATGGATGTTCGGTACGATATACTCTATAAAGTACTGTTGATCGTCAGGTCTTCAAAAAAATGCCAATTCAGAAGCAGCTAACATTTTATGTTCTAAATTTGACAAATTTATACAACTAACAGAAAAAGTGAATTTACTGACATGTAAAGATAAATAAAAGGTTGTGCGAAGAACTATCCATGATGGGGAGGTGTCGTTGTTTCGTAAGGTCTGTCACAGATTCAGCTGGCGTGGTTTCGATTCCCCGGTTGTACGTGACAAGCAGTAGGGTCGCCTGTCCAACTTTGTGGGTTTACTGCGGGTCCTCCGGTTTCCTCCCATTGTTACAGATCCCCGCGCGCAAGCCAATTATTAAAGTAAAATTGAACCATATGTTAGTCCGAAATGACCCCGTTTTTGTCGAGTGGACGTTAAAACCATCTCTCTCTCCCTCTCCCTCTCTCTCTGATAGAATTGACCTCTTGGGACTCCAGGAAATTCCTGGTTCTTTAATCACGCTTCTTTCCTAAACTATGCAATCCAATGGACAGTTGATAAATCTGTGAAAGTGGCTTAGTTTCGATTCTGTGCTTGAAGGTGGCAAGAGGTAAGGTCGCCTGTCTGACCTCGTGGGTTTGCCAGAATTATTGAAATGAAATTGGTACACCCCCCCCCCCTCTCTCTCCATGGTGTACATTTGTGTAATATGTAGGTTCTTAGTGAATTTATCGACAAGGTTAACAGTAAAATTGAGAATCTTTAACTAACGATCAAAAACCACAAGAGGCATGAAAATCAATTTCAAGTGGTTTTTGTACAACCATAAAATATCTGGATCACTATCTTATCGTCTACCACTAACTGGATTCTCTATAAGTTCTGCTTTCTATCGTTTTATTTTCAATGTATATGATGATCGGGAAGACCGATAAGTTTTGCCGATGACTCCCTGTGGAATATCATCGGATATATCACTCTCTCAAAGTGAACAATATAATTATAGTAAAACTGTACCGACGATAAAAAGAAATAAATTAGAAGATATTTGTCATAAAGAGAAAGGCTAGAAAAAATGAAATGGGGTTTAACGTCCTACTGTTCTGAGCCGACTGGGCTAATGAAGACGGGTATACGCCATAGAGTGTGTTATGGGAGCAATTTTGACCGGACAGCGGAGCTACGGCCTATTCTTATATCGAATTCCAACGGGACATCAATGTGTACACTGGACATCGATTTTTTGTTTCATCCAAAGGGCTAGGCAGCTGTCATTGTCAGACCCTCCATCGAATGGCTAGAAATGGTTTATCCTGAGCCCTGTTTCTTAAAATCTTAACTTAAGATAAAATCCAAATTTTAGTAGATATTTCAATTCTGATTGGCTTAGCACTAAAATCAATTTAATACTATCCAATCAAATTACGAAAATTTATATTTTATCTTAGTTAAAATTTCGTGAAACAGGCCCCTGTTTTATTCTTCATTTCGTCAAATAATGTCGTGGTTTATCTTTTTGATTTTAAAATTGAGCAGTATTTTGTACTGGAATTTTCTGCTTTAAAGGTTATTGCAGTTTGTTCCAAAAACAAAAATCATGCTTTTAGTTTCGGTTTTTGTTTGTTGTTAGTTTTGGTGGGTGCTTTGTGGTATTGTTAGGGGGATTTTTTTTTTTTTTTTGAAAATTTGATTTCATAAATGAAAAAACAAAATAAAAGAAACACAAAACATGATATATTGCAGAGCTACGCGCGTTTTGCGATATAAATTACATAATTGATTTTTCGCGAGATTCTAGGAGTCTACGAAAACTTATCCGTTTGAATTCTACAAACGGTGGACGGGAACACAGTTGATCGCCCATAATTTATCACAAAACAGGTTACATGGCGTATATCCCGGTTGGTGCAGATACATATGGGCGTTATACCCTCATTTTAGTTCTAAATAGACCAATGCGTATAGGGTAAGTTTAAAACTCCCAAGGGTAACAGTAATTAATGTCTCCGAAGACTGGTTAATCGATATTAAATAGGGTTGACGACTGGTTAATAGTGTTGATGAAACTAATATTTCCAGTCTAACTAATAACGATGTTAATTTACTGGTTCTGTTTGAGAATGTCGAACTAGCCTAAACAGTGCAGACATAAAAACAACTATCGTTCTCTTATCAACTTACAACTCGTGGCATGTGCCGTAATCAGGGCAGGGCTTGCTTTCGCTTTCTAATTTCGTTATTTTAGTTTGTGAATGTCGATCCAGCGCCATTCAAGCATTACAGGAGGACAACACAAAGAACAACTATCGCTCTAATCAGCTGCGACCTAGCCTATGCTCTTCGGGGTGGATGGCCGAATGGTTAGCACGTGCGCGCTGTACCATAAGGTCGGTCATTGAGTCAAGTGGTGTGGTTTAGATTCCCCTGTTGTCCGTGACAAGGAGTAGGGTCGTCTGATCAACTTCGTGGGTTTTCTCCCGGTCTTTCTATCTCTTCCTACTGCTAAAAACCCCTTCGCGCAAAAAAGAATTGTTGAGACCCATCTCTCTCTCTCTCTCATTGGGGAAAAATCTACAAGAATTTTGTAATTTTACAAAATGAATTTAAATCCTGCTCTTGTTATTGTGAGGTTGTAGAAATATAATTAGTAATTCTATATCAATACCTATGATATCCCCCCCCCCAAAAAAAAAAACCCACACACACACATATATAAAATATTACGTTTTTTTTTTAAAGGCGGCTTTGATATTCTTGTATGATTATTTAAAAACAAATGTACGTGCATAAGGAAAAATGTCGAGCGTTGCAATGTACACTACTATTGTAACAATAAGTAGCCTGCATCGCTTCTCTACCCCACCCCACCCATCTCCAACTACCACAAAGAGTCAGAAAATCGTTGTTTGGATATTACTAAGAAGCGACAAATTAATACTCACGTAAGAACTTCTTCTGGAAGGAGCCCAGGGTTTCTCGTCATATCGTCCCATCCAGGCTAATGCCAATTCTAACATGGCGAAAATAAACACAAATTGCAAACAGCGAATCATTTTTAAAAAATAACTTTTTTTTTTTGTAAAAAACAAACTTTCACGGACTGAATCCAATCGGTAGTTTTGAGTCCAGATAAATATTGGCAGAGAGAAATAAAAGTCTAATTAATTCCAGTTTGTTCCGTGGATAGAATGTCGGGACACTTAAAGTCTTCTTCAGTCTAAGAGGTTTCCCAGAAACGGTGCTTTTATCTGCTAAAGTAATGTATATACGAACGTAGGCAACCTACAATCAAAATTCAATATTCACTGGTCCAAACACAATAACTCCATTTGATTGGCTTGCCTGATTTATCATTTGAACCAATCAATAAAGCGTATATTTGGCGCGTAGGGGTAACGAGCTGTAAGCACGTGCTGTAGAGACAGTCCTATTGATCGTCTTGTTAAGGAGAGTTAAGGTTCTTTGGTTTTTACATCTATCTAATAAAACAAACTTAGAATGTCATCACAACAAACGTCACCACCTTGATCATCCGCCCAACTTCACTCGATTTTTAACGACATCCTAATTTGGATGGTCGTAGACGGCCCCATCGGTATCTTCCATTCTAATATTAGATGTGGTAAAATGTCAGCCTATAGGAATTGGGATAGTTAACGGCAAGTAACCAATATTCTTTTCAATATTCTTCCATATCTTAAAAACTAATCAAAGGGTTTATTTAGTCGATAAAAAACATTTTCCAAGCTAGCTTCAGTGCTTAACATTTTTTGGCTACAATACTCCCGTAATCTGAAAAAAACCTAGTAACACTGCTGAATGTAGTTTTGACTTAACAAAGGAAAACTGTTTTGTTTCAGAATTAAGCTACTGAATATAACACCAATTTTATTTTGTCTTTTTAGATAAAGATAATTAGAAGCCCTTTCGGTGAAGGAGAAAAAAAAACTATTATTATATATATGTGTACTAAGTCCAACTCAATTTTCACCAAAATTTGACTTGCTAGGGTTTTCCAGATTACGGGAGAATAGGTTACATTCTAAAGACATACGTATATGCCCCCCACCCCCTGGCCCGTACGCCTATGATTTTTTCCTCCGACGAATTAAATTCTAAAACATCTTCTTCATGCATAAGAAAAATAAATAAAGACGTTTGGAATATTTGTATTTTGTTTAAATGTGTATTAAAATGAGTAAAAGACATCACTCTGCCTCGTATCAGTGATTGCACGTGTTGAGGACAATCAACTTTTACAGAGATATTAGAAGACTTTAATAATTCTCTGTGGAACAGATTGGTAGGTGACCATAGGCGTAAGAGCCAGGGAGGGGGGGGGGGGGGCAGGGGGCAGCTCCCCAGAAAATTTTGAAAAATTGCCTGCCGGAAATGCGGCCAAGCAGTACAAGTATTTCAGGCAATGATCGTTGAGGTAAAGTGTCAAACGAACGGACTTGCGAATCTCGACGAATCCAACTCACGAGCGCCAATTTAGGGTGTACTTATGGAGGGTATGGGGGACCTCCCGCAGAAAATTTTGAAAAATAGAGCTGATCGGGTGCCGTCTGTGGCCTGATCCGACCCCAGAGAGGAAAGTGTCAAATGAAACTCAACGATTTGAAAAGTAGACTCCCCGAAATGCAGTATTTCAGGCATTGATCGTCGAGATAAATAGAGTTTAACAGATACCGCCTGTCGCTAAATCACTAGTTTATCTGAGAAGAAAGTGTCGACCGGGCGCAGTAAGAGTGACTCAAAGTGAATGAATATTTTCGCCGCTATATTTTGTAAATTGACTGCCGGGAATGAAACCAGGTAGCCTTTCAGACAATGGTCGTTGAGATAAATAGAGCTGGCCAGATCACATTGTTTTTTTTTTCGAAAATTATTGGGGTTAGGGCAAACAGACGGGCGGGCCAGGTTTTGGGGGGTGCAAATACCCCTCCCCCCCTTGCCCCCCACCTCAATTGGCGCCGCCATTAATTGTTATATAAAGGTATTAATTAAACTTTAATTAACTTATCAAAACCATAATCAATTTTCGATGCCATCGTTAGCCTGGATTATTTAGTGAAAATTTGAATACGTTTTGTCGTAATAAAATAACCGTAACAACCTAACCGTAACCTAAAGTTGAATCACTAATAGTTCGGTTCAGTGTGAAGCAAATTCTTATTTTAGTAATTTGATTGAAAAAAACAATAGATAGATTTTAATGCTTATATACATAGTTAAGATTTCGAGAGAGTTAAACATCAACTGAACTGTTGTCGGGGTTCGAGCGCTCGACTTAGTTTGTTTGGGTTGGTTGACTATTTGGTGGTAGGACCGTGTGGATTCCCCGCATTTGCATCTCGGAACCGAGATGACTCAGTGAGTAATACGCCGAGATGCTTATCTTGGTGTCTCGGGTTCGATCCTGCTGATGGCCGAGACGGTTCCTCGGAATTTGTCCCGGCTTGGATTCATTCGGATTTACATCAGGCCTGCCCTATCATTAAATTGTCGTGGACAATAAAATGGCGGCGGGATTTATTGCACAGCGAGCAACATAGATTGATGAAATTTCAATTCCATATATCTTTACATAAATTAAACTGAAATGAACGATTATTTGACTGATATGATTATGAACTTTTTTGGCCAATGCGGGGATCGAAAACGCGACCCCAAGACTACCGTGGTTCCCGACATTGAGAGAGGGAGAGAGAAATGGGGTTTAACGTCCACTCAACACAAACTAGGTCATTTCGGGACTAACATATGGTTTAATTTTATTTCAATAATTCGCGTAGGGGTCTTTAGCAGTGGGAGGAATCCCGACATTGAAATGGCACATTGGGGCTTTAAGGTGTGGGAGTACTCCCAGTCAAGATCATTAATATAAAAAAGGTATTCAGTTTATATTTTTAAATTAAATATATAAAAGGAAGAGACCAACATATTTTCGTTACTGAATCACTCTCAATCTGGACAATTTGGAATAATTAGCTATTTAATAATTAAACAATTAATTATATTCTCATTTGTTTAAAATAACCCAAATATTTCCAGATAGATTTATTTTTTTCTCGACGGTTTTATATGGATTGAGACTCGCTGAATCAATGTTTCGCTTTTTAGATCATCAATATTGAATAATATTCTCTTTATATACAGAAAGTATCAACAAAGTCAGCGACCAAGCGGAGAAACAAAACATCAATAAGTACAGAGATCTCACCACGGTCTGTACCACCCTGCGTCAAGCAATGGTGGGTGAACAATAAATATTTGGTTAAAGGGGGCCCGGGGGATCCTCGACTAAATTTGGAATTAAGTTGAGTGTTATTGATGATTTGTGGTGTATATCTGGACTCGAATACAACATTCGATTTCATTAGTTACATCAACAACAAACTCATATTGAAACGTTTCGTGGGAACAGAATAATAAATGAAGCTTTTAGAGGTTGCGGGGGGGGGGGGAGTTCGTGACCGAGCCAACTTGTAATATATTTAATACCGACCCATGTCCAGATTGAGCTACCAGCAGTAGCTGGTATCGTTCACAAGACAGCGTATCCATGATCCAAAAACACCCGAAACACCATTAACTAAAGGGGGAGTTCGCCCAATCAGCGCATCCCCACCCCACCTCTCCCGCCCCCTAAAACTCCTCTTATTCGACGGCCAACATTTTCGGTAACATGTTGACCAGATGCCATGTTGGTGAAAAACTTAATAGTGTACAGTTCAGTAACAATTCGGCAACATATTTTTCAAATGTTGCCGATATAAATACAAGATCAATTTTGTTGCCGAGGTGCTATAATGTTGCCTAGTTTTATCAAAACAGAAATGAGCCATATATCACAGAATATACTTAGAGTCAAGTGATGCAGACAAAATAACAGGTACCAGCAAGGAATAGTTGTTAAGTTGTCCGACATGTTGTTGAAATATTGTCGTGTGTATACAGGGCCAAATTGTTGTTGCGAGAAGGGTGTTGACGAGATGTTTCCGAAAATGTTGGCAGTCACATGCCCCTACTTTTGCGGCCGTTAAGTGTTTCAAACTTTTTCCCTCGACTGCAAACCACCAATTGCTTGATTATAATTCAGGTCCGTCACCTAAGTTAGGCCACTTTGAAGTTGCTGGAATATCGGGTGGGAGTGTGTTAACGGGAATATTTGTCAGGAAGTTCAGATCTACCAACATCGGACATGTACGCGTATGCCCTATCCAGTTTTTCAGAGAAAACAAAGTTTGTTAGTTATACAAGACAATTATAGAGCCGAAATGGTTGAACGAGTTCAGTTCGTCTATAACTGACCAATCACGTGGCCACTGGTCAATAAAAGGGAAAGTGAAAGATTAATGTCATAGATGAGATATTGGACGACGTGGTCAATGACATCACTAACCCGAGATATAGTAGGTTAATAATCTAATCTATCACGTTCAGACAATATACTCACATGGTAGATATTTAATTTACTGGCTGACGTCCTCTCCCAGTTGAAATAGAATCATTTCATTAATGATGTCAATTCTATAGACACTATCAACCAGTACACTTGAATCTTGCGCAAAAGTTGAAATTTGCTCTAGACCGGCGTTTCACAACCTCTGGGTCGCGACACAGCTTGGGTCGCGAGCACTTTTCGTGGGGTCGCGGACTAGTCTGAGAACTTTAAATTAAAATGTTATCTTTTCATGTAATCTATCTTTACATCGTCAATACATGGCAAAATAAAGTGCCTGAAATCTAATAAAACGCTTATTTTATGAACTGGAATTGCAGGAAAACGCGTTTGCGGCAGCCAAATATTATGAAATTTTCTTGGTGGTCCATGCAAGGTCAGATCCACTTCTTCGCCTCTCGAAGAAGACCGGCGCCGCTATCAGTAAACTCGGAATGTTTACGAATCTGTACTAGGTTGACTATGGATTAAAACATTTTGTCTCGAGCCACTCTATTTTGTGCTACTTTATTTCGGGTATCGATTATTATTTGTGAATGCAGCTGCAACAGTCAGTTTGGATCGGTGGAATTCCAAGTGGGACACTCTTGGAGTTGCTTACACGGGCTAGAGTAGCAGGAAACGCATTTGCGGTGATTAAATTTTCACAATTTTCTCGGAGAGTGTGAGTTCCCCATAAACCGCGACGATTGATTGGTTGTTTGAAATTTGGTCAGTCAGGTAGGCTACATTGGACCACATTGAAGTTGCTGTATTCGCGTTTGGGAGCATCAAATTTTCTCCCAACGGTGTCGTCTTCGTGGACTGTAAACGATTGATTGGTTGATTGGAATTTGAATCAGCCACCTAAATTAGGCTGTATAGATCACTTTGAAGTTGCTTTGTTGTCGGACTGGAATAGCAGGAAAAAGGGTTTGCAACCGTCAAATATTCCAAAATTTTCTTGGGGGTCCCTACAAGGTAAGCTCAAGAGAGACAAAGAACACCGACACAGCTGTCTGTAAACCCATTTTTTTTCGGGCATTTCAGGTTCTGTCCCCTAACTGTCATCGAGGCCGTACGCCTATGCTTGCCGTTGCCAATTTTCGTGTAAATAAATACTTCTCTTTTCTCTAAAACAGTTTCGATTGCTTTCCCGTGAGTTTTTCAACTGAAATACAAAACCTTTTAACGGCTGTAAACATTTCTATTCATATTTTGGTGGACATTGCAATGTTTGTATTTGGAAATGTGTTTGTATCACGACCTCTGATTGGACCTCTACGGTAAAGGGAAATAACGTACCTAAAAATTCCGGAATTTCAGTTGTAAAACTGCGGCCGTTGCTTCGGGAACATGTGATCTACAGAGCTCTTGTCACATTGCTAATTGATTTCCTCTCAATAATTACTTTAAATAAGTAAACTATAATAAAAGTGAATGATAATGACGTTTCGTAGTAAATTGTGACGTTGTACCTTGAGGGGTCGCGATCTGATCCTGGATCAAGAATTGGGTCGCCATCCAAAAAAAGTTGTGATCCTATGCTCTAGACCCTACTAGCTCTTGGGATTAAATTGTTTCAAATTCATAGATCAAGATGTTACACAATTGATGATATATCATTGAATATCTTCATGAAATCAATTATCAATATATGTTACAGAATGACAGATGCTAGAGACGTGTCATGTCATCTTGACAGGTGATATCAAAACCCCTGGTGTTCTTGGTAGAATTCCTTATGTCATTATGTAACCTTAACTTGTTTTATTTAAATGTCTTTGATAAGCTAACTTTAGTGAATGATAAACCTGATATGATACATTAGACATGTGTCTAATGTGCTACTTTGTCTACGGGTTTTATCAACCCACTAAAAGAAACGAATCGACAGTCAGATCCAGGAGGCCATGCTAGGCGGGCGCCTAGATGAAGGTACCTAATGGATACTAGTTAGGTCCAGTCAGGGCTAGGAGTTAGGTCTGGCCAGGACTGAACGAAGACCATGGGCGCCTTGGCACGAGACGAGACGAGACGACAGCTTCTGGAGTTAGCACACTCGTGCTAAGCCAAGCTAAGACATTCGACTCCCTCAATATAGTTAGTTCTACGGTTGTTTGCATTGCGATGTTTGTACTTGTTGTGGGAGGCAGAATAAAAGTATTGTTAGAAGTATATACCAGTGTTGTCATCAAAGAACCTGATTAAAGAACAAATACTGTCACAAAGATTTGTTTTTTTTATTTATTTTGGAGGGGTGGTGATGAAAACCAGAGTGCTTTGGTTGGTGTGGGGTTAGCCAAGACGTTCACATGTTATTAGTGAAAGTTCCTCGGGAATTTTCTGTCTGGCTTCTGGCTTCCTCCTTCCCTGTTGTTCAGAGAAACTTCTAGTCCTGCGGGTGTCGTGTATACTATTTGCAACATATAATATGTCCTGAAGATTGAATATCAAAATAAAAGTAGGCCCTGTCAACACTTCCTGGACAAAATTTCCCTCTCAGCGTATGCCATTCTTAATAAAACCGACTGTTGCAGAGAAGTAGCACCTAGATCTCATTTCATCGTATTTCGTATAACGCCAACACTTTTACATAATGAATTATATGTTTTGACCTCGGGGTCATTGTCTGAAAAATGAAATAAACCGACCCAGGTCTAGAATTCAACAATTTAGTAGGATTAAATCACCGCAATCATTCACACGGTTCATGAACACAGATTTGTTAGTCTAGACCTATATAGACACATATAGGCTATATCTGTGAAAACTCAATATTTATAATGGTATTCGTCCATGTAATAATAGCATTCGTGTTTAATTACACGTATTTAATCAAGGGTTTTCTGTATTTCAAGAATCTTGTATTATGTTTATAGATTTAGAATATATGTTAGATCAACTATCACAGACTTGTTCTCGTTTTTATTTGACGGTTATCTGGAATCTATATCTGTATTTAACGGTTATCTGGAATCTATATTTTGTATTTGACGGCTATCTGGAATCTATATTTAGGCCCTTACAATAATACCTGTACTGTGGGTGTGTGGGTGTGTAGTGGGGGTGAAGGATACGTTAACCAAATATAATCTACGTAGCACTCTTGATCTTTCAGCAAATAGAATACATGGCAATGCCCTGTGACACTGCCCTGTGACAATGCCCTGTACCACAGCAGTACTGCAAGTTGTACATATGACAGACAGACTCGCTGGACAGATGTTTGACGTTTCATTCTTGAGGGAGCGTAAAGGGTAAGGACGTATACTGAGTTATTTTCCTTACAATGTATCCCCTGGTATGACATATCACTCAAAATGTTGAATCATTAAGTTTCAAAGCCGATCAGATAACTGCATTCTGAAAGGTCCTTGCACTCATTGTCAATAATCAGTTCCAGCACATCTTCGGGCTTCATTGTCAATCAACAGTTCCAGGCTCTACTTCTTCATTCCAACTTCTGTCTGCTGAACGCCTTTCCCGAGCCATGAAATGCACTCTGAGTTTATGAAGCTGCAATGTTTGACGACAGGATGGTAGCAATGTGCCCCCTCGTTAATTTTCTGTCGACGATAGAATACCTTGTGTCACTGACGTTCTTGGTCTTTTCCCCATACTACAATGATCCTTATTGTTTCAAGGTTTTTGGACACTTGTGATTGAAGACCATCTGAAGCTCCGAGAAGACAGAACGTTTCAACAACCCTGGGCTTGGTCTCCAACAACTTCCAATATATCCTTTTGACTGCGAAAACATCCAAAACGGCAAGACATGACTTTTGTGAAGCTGTCAGATCACTTTTATTGAGCTTGAATGCTTGTCTATGTTTTCCAGTGTTTTGGTCAAGGCTGATTCTCTCCCCATACTCGTTAAAATTGGACATTGCGATGATAGAGTGTGACCAGGATGCATTTTCTATAGGAGGAAAGACTCAAAAAACCGGGTCATGGGTATGCATTATGCCACCAAAGCCGGATTGTGTATTTTTTGGTGCAGCGTGGGCGCACCCGTGTTTATTCAACCCCTGAACCCGGCCTCCGGATGATAGGAAATTTGGGACGATATAACCTTATAATAAAAAGAGAAAGTTGATGGAGTTTGGCATGATCATACCTTATCCATCTGTCGAGTTGGTGAAATAGAGCTCTTGGAGTCACCATAGCTAGTTTAGAAGTTATTATGCGCATTGAGCTTAACCTAACCCGACTCTCCAATATGTTTTAGTAGGGGCTGTGTTTATGGTTATATATCTGGTCAATACAACATATAAGCTTCTCACTATACAGACCCCCCTTTAAACTCCAATTATTTTTGTGGGCAGGATGAAACTCTATCACCAATACAAAACTCAAAAATTGATAAATTCCATTTGATATTTACAAAGATATGCCGATTCTGCTCCTTGTGTAACATGACACCAATCAATGTGCTTGGTTTGAATCCAAGCCGGTAGATTATCTTACGTTGTTATGGTGATTTTGTTTCCTTAATTAAATGTTAAAGGAGCTAAATCGCTAACATTTGGGACCTAGAAATTGACTCAAGTGGGTCGCAACGCATATAATACTGTAATATGTATGTATATAAACTTATTTGCATTCAATGGTTTCTGTTTTTACTCTAATTTCATATCAGTTATGTTAGACGAAATAAACCAGCAGTGTCAACCGAAGGCATTTTTTTAGCGTCTAGTTATTCCAGTCTACATGCGCCGTTTGATTTGGTACAATGTTTCTAGCCTCGTTCCTCGAGTCTCTTGCTAGAACTGGGGCTGAAACGCATTATGGTACACGATTCGTGTACCAATGGTAAAATATTTATTTTGTCTTAAATATTGGATATCAGAAGTCCATCTTTTTCCGGTAAGATCACATCATCACTTTTGATTTAAGTTGACAAATAATTCATGTTTTCAATGTTGAAGATTTTGGATGATATTGAGTTAAAGACTTAGCTCCTTTAAATACACATATTACCGTGGATTTAGTTGTGAGCAATTTGACATTTTCCAAAAAAATACGTCAATTATTAAAATATATATGAATTAAATGCTGAATAGACATGTTAGCATGGAATCAACCGTCAGAAATTTGATGTTTTTCGAGAAATGCTAACTCACCCATCATTCTTTTAATTGTTAAAAAAGAATTAATTGAAATAAATATACCCATTAGATGAAATATAAACAAAACCAAATTTGATGGATATAACAATTATCTAAATCAATGAGCAACTTTTGTTTCATCAAAAATATGGATAACTTTTTGTGTACGCAATGATACTGTGTAATTTTTTTTTTCTGTTTAAAATAACTGATTTGCAAACATTTCTCATTATGGGAGAATGGATAACGAGTTGGCAGTTCTCACTAGCTAATGTAAAGGCAATGTACTGGAAATTGCAGTCAAATTGATCCACTATGAACCGAGAACTAGCTTCGATCATCATTACTAGTAGCCTCGATTATCCACTTAATCGTTCAATCACGAAGGAAAATTTTGCAGCAAATCGAACTACAATCCAACAAATATGGTAGGCTACTCTTGACATCGAGAGTTGATTATGGTTTGGATAAGTTAATTAATGTCTAATTAATAGTTTTTATAACATTTCAGGCCTAAAGAAAGACTTACAATAGGCAGATTTACCTCTTGCATATTGTGTGTTTAACAATATAACAATTAGGGTCTCTTTCCATCATGTGTCACTCTACTAAAAAAGGGAAAGAAAGAGACATGGGCTAGGTCAATTCGGGAGTAACATATGGTTTAATTTTATTTCAATAACCAGCTCGCGAGTAGGGTCGAAGGACCCGGAGAAAACCCATGAGGTTGGACAGGCGACCCTACTCCTATTCACGTTCAATGATAAACAGTTTCCACGACGTACATCTGGCATTTTATTATCAACATGTAATCTTTTCAAGTAATGTTGTAAGATTGTTATTTCAAATTTTACCCAAGAATAACTGTAAGTGGGCTTGAAGGATATTAAACGAAATCAAATATTTTAAAACAACTTGTTGACATGTAACTGATAAAGATTTAACAAGCTATCAATAGATATAGAATAAAACCTATAAATCCGATTTCTCGATTACATTTTGAAATAGAAATACAATTACATGGTTGCTTTAAAGATGGGTTCCCAGCAAAGTATTTATCCGGTGGTTATTGCCAATAAAAGTATGGCAACTTTGGTATATATGGAAAGAAGAGATATCCAGTCTTACTAGAAAAATACTGGATTCCCTGAAAAACACTCATTGAGCGTATACAGGCGAAAATGTAAGGGTTCCCCTAATCAACAGCCCGACGATTAGGGCTATCCCCACGCGTGACGTCGAAGGCTGCACGCGTACAGTGAGCGCTTTGTGTACAGTTGATAAACTCTATTTAGAGTTAGAGGTACAACACCCTCTGAGATAAAAATCACCGAAAAAGACGCATGCAGTGGATAATCCGAGAATTTAATTAGGATTCGATATTTGTAATAAATAGTCAGCGATTACAGACAACGTAGTCTTGTGTATGCAATGAATTCTCACCCGTCTTTGCCCGCGGTTGCCATAGGGACGGACAGGGGTAATCCCCTGACGCAAGCATAGGATGTCTGTTAGTCTGATTTCCATCCAGGTTTCCCACAGCCAGAGTTGCAGGGAGTTGGGTCGGGCAAGGATAAGCATGTATTCCTTTGGATGGGTCAATAAAACCCAAGTCCCAAATACACCATTAGCGTCATGATAATGATCTTCCCAGCACCACTTTAAATATCAGGAAGGTTTCTCTCTGGCCACATCCGGGTTACATTTCAGGACAATCAAGTTTTGAGTCCAGTGGCCTAAACACACAACTAACAGTGCACACTTATATGCAGGGTATATTATGTAACCCAAGCCTCCACTCACCTGTAATTATTGTGTATACTATGTAACCCCACCCCCACCCACCTGTAATCATGTCTCACAGGTGAATTCCCCAGTCAGTCATTTTCACTGGTCAGTCAGTCAAGGCCGGCAAATAGAACTGAAACACAAGCCATGTTTAACATCAGATACAAATTTTATTAAAGCTGAATATCTGATGCTGTTGTAACGAATTAATAGCGAATTAATAGCAGACTGGAATATTATCATTATTTGAGGCTGTTGTAATGATTGTAAATTTGTAAATGTTCATAATCCTTTATAGCCGATGGCCTAGCACATTGTAAATTTTCATAACCATAGCTGATCATACACCTAGCACATTGTAAATGTTCATACAGCATACTCTTATCACTTTACATATCTGATTGTAAATGTTCAAAATGACTTTATAGCTTGTAAATGTTCTTGATGACTTGCAAGCTTGTCACATAACTAACTGTAAATTTTCATAATGATTTGATATCTTGTCTCATAAACAACTGTAAATGTTCAAAACGTTTATTCTCATCAGGTCACATAACTAACTGTAAATGTTCGATAGCTTGTCACATAATTGACTGTAAATATTCAAAATGTCTATATATTTTCATCACCTCACATGACTGACTGTAAATGTTCATAACCAGCTTTTATTAAGAATTGAAAGTTGGGATTGTGTCTTAAATCTCCTAATTCCTTGGATTCTAATAATTCTTCTACACTTGGTAAACACTCATTTAAATCCTCACCTAAAAATACACAAATAAACTTCATCTATTTTTAGGTTACAAAAAATCGAGCTACACACCCTTTAAGTGCCGATGTCATGGGAACAGAAGACATTTCTTAGACATAATGTATTTTAGCCATTTACCTTGCCTGTAAGCAAGAGCAACTATTTTAAAGAAGAAAGAGAGAGGGAACGAAACCACACCACTTACGGGAGAGAGGGGAGAGAGAGATAGAGCAAGAGAGCAAGATATATAGAACAGAGAGAGGGAGAGAGAGAGAGAGAGAGAGAGAGAGAGAGAGAGAGAGAGAGAGAGAGAGAGAGAGAGGGAGGGGGGAAATGGGGTTTACCTTGTGTATAAGCGAGATCAACTGTTTTGAAGAAGATTGTATCTTTATTGGTGTCCAGTGGATCACTGGTCGTATTACTCTCCCAACTGTTAAAAAATAAAAACATGAAATTATTATTAAACAAGTCAACAGTAAGGCTAATGTCCCCGCACCCTAATACTAAATCAAAATGATTCTTTATTAATTAACAGCAATGTATCTTTATATTTAATAAGGTGCTGGAGTGGATGCTCAGAGACCCAAATTACACTATCAAAAGAAAGTCAATATCATCGGATTTCTTTCAAATTCTATTAGAGAGATTTAACAAAGAACTATCTATCCATGTTTTTTCATTTTAAACTATTTTCAGTAGTTAAAGTTTTTAAACGTTAAATAGTAGCAACACAGGAACATGTCAAGGAAATATTGCATCAAATGGGAGAAACACAGGAACATGTCAAGACGATATCACATCAAATAGACTGGGGTTTAACATATTGCAATGCCAGTGGGAGAATTTTACCTGGACAGCGTGATGTCTGCCTTTCCGACACACTACGGGTGTCTAGTTCAAAGCCTGTTTGGCTGTTTTGTAAAGCAAATGAAATTTGACCATTGGGAAATATGTATATTTATTAATGTCTTAATAATAAAATGTTCAAACCTGTCTCGTAATACAGCTCTACTCCAAATATGCAAACGTAATTCATTTTTATCTACTTCTGGGTCGTCCTGAAATATAAAACACAGATCTTTGATACATCCAATAATCACATCAAAGTATTAACAATCATTTTCTATACATTCATATAGTTTAATTAATTGTATTGTGGCGCTTTATGGGAAAAAAAGATCCAAGAATAAAAGTAAACATGTATGATAAAAGTCTTAAACATAACGTGGACACAGTCTACAGCTGATAATGACCATTTACTATCATTCAGACATTTTGAATGCTCCTCGCTGTGTTACAGAAATATGTAAGAACCGTATGTAAGGGTTTAATTCTTTTAATGTGGCAATTAATTGTGGATTATAAAATGAACAGATGACTGTCTTGAATGTGTGCAATGAAACCACGCGGCTTCAATCATTGGCTCAATAGCTTATGCATTGTTTACATAAAACGTAACGTCTTCGGGCAAAATGATGCCTTTTACTCATTTTAATACCCATTTACACTAAATAGGAAATACTTTTTAACTACAATTACTTCAAACATCTTTACTTATTTTTCTAATACATACAAAAAATGTTTAGAATTTAATTTGTCGAAAGAAAAAAGTTAATATGGGGGACTAATTATATAAGTTGCGTTGATGTCATCCAGTGATTGTAGCGGCCTAGCGAATATTCACTGTGAGTATAGGACAACAAACACGGATTTATTATACACAACTCTCCTGTGCTAGTTTTAGATTGTTCTTTTTACTTTTTAAACCAAAGAGAGAGAGAGAGAGAGAGAGAGAGAGAGAGAGTCCACTTGACACCATATTCCTGAAGCAATGGCCCGAGAAATCCCTCTCTGACCATTGCTGGAATAGCGTCTGTTTCTTGAACTTATGCGGGAGTGTGTCTATTCTTTCCGTTCAATGAAAGCTATCACTTTAGTACAGCAACATGACAGTCCTTCGTTTAATCTGGGTCTTCTCTAAAACTTTGGACAGTGATTTAAGGTATTCAAAACGGTGAAAGTATGTTCGTTTCGAAACAGTATTGTTTACATTTCATTCGACTTGATAGCCTCGTTTGTCACGCAATTAGTTTTACTGCAGTATTCTGCTATGCACGGGTTAATTAGGCATAATAAAATCGTGAGTCATGACGTATACGTTATGTAAACATTATTGGTCCAGTATTGGCAGCTCGTGATTGGTTGGTAGACGGACTACTGATCAATCAAAATTTAACACAACAATATCCACTGTGTGTAGCAGTGTGTAGTTGGATTACCTATAATCAGACGCAACACTGCGCGGAGTATGACTTGACACAGACTAGGTCATTTCTGGAGACTCAGAACCAGGTCATTTCTGGACTAATATAAGGGTTCAATTTTATTTTAATAATCGGATTGTGCTACGCGTTATTCTGTGGTGGGATGAAACCAGAGGAACCAAGGGAAAAACCCACTAGGTTAGACAGGCAACAGTGCTCCTTGTCAGATACAAGCTTGGAATCAAACCCATGCCACTTGACCCAATGACAGACCTTATGATCTAAAGGGTATACCTTACTCACCTGAACACCCAACTGGCATGTGTTACAACACTTGACCACCAAAGGCGGTTGGGATGGCCTAGTGGTCTAGAGTGCCGCGCTTCGACCTCTAGCTGGCCGATCACCTCTGGCTTGCGGCTGTGGTTTCGAGCCCTGGTGTGAGCGTATGTGGCATGGAGATAGGGGCGCCTTCTCAACCTCGTGGGTTTCCTCGGGGCACTCTGGTTTCCTCCCACTGCTAAAGACCCCTACGCGCAAGCTAATTATTGAAATAATTAAACCATATGTTAGTCCCGAAATGACCTAGTATGTGTTGAGTGGACGTTAAACCCCATTTCTCTCTCTCTCACTTGACCACCAAACCCCATCATCCCCCAATTGAACACCCAACTCCCCCCCACCCCACATAATGTATATAAATAATACTTACAATATAACTCAACAAATCAAGTGCCATTTTAAAATCATATTCTGTTGCCACTACATTCATATCACCCACATAAACCTAAAAAATACATTCATTAATAATAAAACATTTATCATTATACTCAACTAAATGTCAGCAAAATAATTGTTTTATAAAATCATCCAACCTACACTTCAGGTAAAATATCAAACTAACGTCATATAAAGAAAATATTCTCGTTTTTAGATAATTCACCTTCACATGTTTTTATTTCAAAAACTATGAACACAGGCTCATTAAAGATACATTATGGGAGATAAGATAAAGAGTTGGCAGTTCTCACTATAAAAGTTAAAAACTAGATAGTGTAAAGGTAATTTGTTGAAAATTTCAGTCAAATTGGTCCACTAATAGCCGAGAATTTAGCCTTGACCATCATTACTAAAGTCAGCACCATAAAAATCATAGTCTTGATTATCCATTTCATGATTAAATCATGAATGAAAGATGAGCACCAAATCAGATCCTAATTCAGTAAATATAGCGTTGAAATTGAGAGTTGATTATGGTCTGGATAAGTTAATTAATGTCTAATATAGTTCATAACATTTCAGGCTTAAAGAAAGACCTGCAATAGGCAGATTTAGCTCTTGTAATGTCTGAATAATAATTTAGATAACATTTCAGACCTAAAGAAAGACCTGTAATAGGCAGATTTAGCGTTTGTATAAAGTATGTTTAATTACTGCACATAAATATTTTACCCCAGTTAGAGGACTTAAATCTATTTAAAAAATTGAATGAATTCATAGCCTCATTTATCAAGTTCACAACTCTTATAAACAACACTCACAATATAATTTTGGTGATAAAATATTCAATCTGGCTAAATTTTTACTGATAACTTTTTCCTGTATGCTAATTCTTTATTTAACCGTTGTGATAAGCGATAATTTTTTTCTTGCAACAATGCTTGGATTTCCACGCTGTGCACACAACTTGGTTGAGACAGTTATTAATGATGAGCGATCAATAATAGAGCTATCTTTTGTCTATTAATTAATCTGTGATTAGTGTTGATTAGTTTTTAAGGTAAGAGTAGTAATAAACTAATTAGGAGACAAGAATTACTGATAATTTATGTTTTTTGCAATTTGGTGGAATAAAAATGGAACTGCTTATAAACTATCCTGACAATCTTGAATGATACTGGATAATCCTACATTACTATATAAACGTGATGAATTAAATGAGACTGGACAATCCTACATTCCTATCAAAAAAATGTCCTGATTCTCGAATTTTAACTAAAGATAAAATCCAAATTTTAGTAGATACTTCAATTTTGATTGGCTAAGCCCTCAAATTAAACCTATATTAACCAATCAAATTAAACAAATTTCGATTTTATCTTAGTTAAAATTTTGCGAATCAGGGCCATGATGACATACAGTGCCTTGAAATGTGACGTTTATGGAAATCATTTAGCTTCTGATCAAATAAAATCTCAACATAAATATCGGCATCGCATCAGAATATTTTTCTTGTATGGCCTAATCATTTCTCTCTCCTGTTTGAGATTGTTTGGTCAGGATTGACTGAGAAACAGAATTTGGTTTTTGTATGGCCTAATCATTTCTTTTTACATGTCAGCACAAAATGACATAGAAAACCAACATTTTATTTTTCATTAAAAAAACAAAACCCACATGAGAGTTTAAACTTGAAAACAATGAAAAACATCATATTGTAACATGAAAAATATAAAAGTTAAACCAAGCACTTAGTCCTAATGACAACCTGAAACATACTCGAATTTATGTATCAGAAATATCTCTTAAAGGGCCAATCCCGATAACTTTTTGGGGAATAAAACTGCTTAATTTTGTGTTAAAATCCATTATATCCCATTACCTAAGGCCGACCAACTAACACGATATTTGTGATATGCTTGTAAATAACATAAACCTGACAGTCTTCATGTGGAAATGGAGACCGTTGTATTATACAGTATCTGGATAAAACCAGACTTTTTTCTATAAAAATGATATGTAGGTGAAATTTACCTTTTGTTATCAAGTACAGTACATGGGTTATTCACTGTATAGACCTCTCAAGAAACGGGAATCGATTATTAGGTCACCCAATCAAAAAATTGACCTAAAATCTTAAAAGGGTTACGTGTCCGGATAAGCAGTGTTGACGTTAACGTCAAAACGACTCAATATTTTGAGCTGAAACTTTGAGCCAAGGTAAATACACCATGCCTCTATATTTTGGTCCATAAATTTCATAAAGGCTCGGACAGTAATTTTTGAGACTCTGTTCTTATCGGGATTGTCCCTTTAAGCTGTCAATTTAACCACATGTAGCCTGTGTTAATAAAAGTGAGAGAGGGTTCAACATCCTACAATTCTGCATCGATTTGAGTAATAAAGACAAGACTCCTTACTACTGGAGGACCCTCTGCACCAACTGGGCTGATAAATACATGGTGGTTATAAACCATCACAAATACTACACTTACTTTAATCACCCTACAAAGTTGAAATTAGTGTAAACAAACGTGGGGGTCGAATTACATATCAAAAACATCAATGTCACACTTCCTTTGATCAAGGCACAAAGACTTTCTTTGATCACATCAAAAAGTTGAAATTATTATAAGCAAATGGTGGGGGGGGGGGATTAATAACACATTTCAATGGTTTCTTTCAATAATTAACACTAAAAGGGTCAACTTAATTATATGACTGGGTTTTGCGGATCACACCTTATTTGTAGGATTTAACAATAAATACTTTAAGTTTACCTCAGCTATTTCTTGCGGCGTCATAACACTCATGTTGGCAACATTCATTCCTAAATTCTGAAAAATAAATAACCAAACTGGTACAGTTACATATTTTAGATCAAATAGGAAAAAGTCTACACAAGTAACTTGGGGAACATGAAGTGGGTTTAATTTTCGATGTACCTTTTGCATCATTTTGAGTCATGAATACAGACCACTGCCATAGTGTGTGTTATTATGAAGATTTTGCCCAGGTAACTACGCTATGACCTACTATTATTTCAATTACCAACTGCCAGGGGATCTTTTATGTGCACAAACGACAAGGGGAACCCAGATAGATGATACAGAGTAATTCTATTCCGACAACATGATTGAATATGGGACCTCCTGGCTTACCAGCCAGTCTGTATGTCATACAGGGATTTGTATATGAATTTAATTCACTTTTAAACAGAATCAGTTTAATGTCCACTTGATACAAACTAGGTCATTTCGGGACTAACATATGGTTTAATTTTATTTCAATAATTTGCTTGTGCGTAGTGGTCTTTAGCAGTGGGCGAAGCCAGATTGACCGGAGAAAACACACGAGGTTGGACAGACGACCCTACTCCTTGCCACGTACAACCAGGGATTTGAAACCAAAATGGAGTTTAATGTCCTACACCAACTGGGCTAATGAAGACAGACATACAGTGTGTTTTATATATACGGCCTACTGTTAGTTCGGATTCCAATTGTCAAAGGTTCTTTAACGTGCATGACAACTTGTACACAAGACCTGGTTGTTCATCCCATCTGAACGACTATATGTTGTCCCTGGCCAGGCCCTCCCGTCAAACTCTACAAACAGGGAACACGGTGGGTTATCCCGATGATCTATCTCAGCTAACACCGTGATCGAACACAGGATTAGAGCGCCACATCCTACCCACTGCATCTCCTTGATTCAATACAAGAGAGAGAGAGAGAGAGAGAGAGAGAGAGAGAGAGAGAGAGAGGAGGAAACCAGAGGACCTGGAAAAAATCCACATCCACCATCACTGACCAACCATCACTGACGCAGGGAAACCATGATGAAGCATCTGGATCAAACAGGACACCTACTCTCTGGTTAGTGAAATGAAATGAAATGTGGTTTAACGTCCTACTCTTCTGCTCCGACTGGACTAATGAAGACGGGTATACGCTATACAGTGTACTATGAGGGAAATTTTGCCCCGGCAGCGGAGCTACAGAGAGAGAGAGATGGGGTTAATGTCCACTTGAAATCAAATGGTTTTATCTTATTTCAATAATTCCCTTGCGCATAGGGGCTTTTAGCAGTGGGAGGAAATCAGAGGTTTGAGGTTTAATACAAGATGTCTGACCTGAACGGCATCCAATGGTAACTGTTCTTGATGTAATATTAAATCTAATTCATCATTTATATCTGAAATACAAAATCATTTAAAATATATATCTAATACATCATTTTCACTGGGTCAGACGTTATTGGTCAGGAATTTTAATTTGGGCCTTGTTTGTGTTGTTTCTAATGATGGAGAGAGAGAGATAGGAGAGAGAGAGGGGAGAGAAAGATAGAGAAATGGTGTTTAATGTCCACTAGACACAAACTAGGTCATTTGGAGACTAACACATGGTTCAATTTTATTTCAATAATTCGCTTGTGCAAAGGGGCCTTAAGCAGCAGGAGGAAACCAGAGAGGTTTGATAGGCCATCCTACTCCTTGTCACATACAACAGGGACTGTCCAGTAGTTAGTCAAACCTGTATTCATGACCTCTATTCAAATATATCATTTTCACTGGGTCTACAGAATACTGGTTATTGTACGTTGTCCTTTCTAATGATCAGAAATTTCAAGTTGGACGTTATTTAATGCTACGTCTTCAAACAGTTATAACTTTGCTCAAAATGAAGTAATTTGAATGAAATTTTCATTATATCAATTTTTCAAAATCAATTTTTGAACTATTATAGCAAAAAAACGGCCAGCTCTCTAACAGTTTGATTAAAACACAGATCCTAATCTGTTTCGTTTTTTAGTTTTAGTCTTTTTACTAATCTTTACTACACTAGGATCTGGAAGTGTTGCGTAACCCTTGTTGAAGTTAGGGATTAGCCAACAAATTGGTCTGTCACGGTCAGTTTTTGGCACGTGGGGCTTGGAACTGGGGGTAAAACACTAGAAACATAAACGTTGATTAGCCAATGAAATGTCTGATGTCATATGGTCAAAAGCCGCTCGTATGACCCTGACGTAACAGCTCACTACAACTGTTCAGATCAACCGATACATATAACATAGGGCCATCGAAAATATAAAGAAGCGAAACGAAATATAGATCTGATTGGCTTTCTCTCTGGGTGATTGTATGGCCGAATGGTTAGCATGCGCGCGCTGTATCATACGGCCTGCCATTGAGTCAACTGACGTGGTTTCGAATCCCCTGTTGTACGTAGCAAGGAGTTGGGTCGCCTGTCCAACCTTGTGGGTTTTCTCCGGGTACTCTGGTTTCCCTCCACCACTAAAGACCCCTACGCGCAAGCTATTGAAATAAGATTTAACCATATGTTAGTCCCGAAATGACCTAGTTTGTGACGAGTGGACGTTAAACCCCATTTCTCTCTCTCTCTCTCGGCTTTCTCTCTGAATCTTACATAATGGATCTACACCAATTTTTTTTGCTTTCTTAATGAAGTCATTACCTTCAATTTCTTTCAAAAAGATTTTTAGATCCCATTTGTTTTTTCAATCAGAAATTCAATAAATTATTTATGTAATAAAACCAATTACTTGCTTTATGCATCAATTTTCAAGGTTTTTTTTATTAATCAAAAATTATAACTTATTTGAAATAATTATCCAAATAGTAAACATGTTAATTAAATTATATTAATATTATTTATGAACATATTATATTTCGGTCTATTGACGTCTTTTGCTATCATCTAAACTGATTTTTTCATGTTGCGTACTTTTGTACTCTCTGTTAAAGGACGTAGGGCTTTATTCTTTAGAACCTTAAACAGATGAAAATGTCTCTTAAAGCAGATATTAAATGTAATTTGAATGCATGAAAGTGATTTATAGTGATGAATAGTCAAATTGAATGACAGTCACTTATAACGGCTTCACCCATTCTACATGTTTTTTTTTTTCAAATTTTTATTTTTTCGTTTGTGAATCAGCTATTACAACTTACTTCGTTTTTTAATTGATTACAAATGGTGCTAGAAACCATAGAATACAGGACTAATATACCGATTTTAAAATCACCATTGTGTAATAAATATTGAATATTAGGATCCCATATTTTTACGCCAAGATAACAACATCAATATTGATTAAAATAAACTAATATTACAGGAGCCAAATCGCTAATATTTGGGACATAGAAATTGACACAAATGGGTCGCATTACATATAATAAATGTATATGAACTGATTTCAATTCAATCGTTCTGTTTTTACTCTAATTTCTAATCAGTTACTGGGTATGTTTATTTTGTCTTAAATAGTGAATATCATAAGCCCATCTTTTCCCCGTAAGATTACAATATCAATGTTGATTTAAACTGGCAAATAATTCTTGTTTTCGATGTCAAAGATTAGGGATGATATTGAGTTAGAGACTCAGCTACTTCAATTGACAAATAATTTGTGTTTTAGATGTCGAAGACTTTGGATGATATTGAGTTAGAAACTTATTTAGTTAATTTAAATTCTAATTCATGTTTTTAATGGACAATATTGAATTAAATGTTTATCTCCTTTAATAACTAGAAAAACATTTTTATTTTTTAATTTGCCATCGTTATTATTGTGTCACATGTAATATTTTTTTGCTGATTAGAATGTGAATCAATATTTTGTTACTAATGAGTACTAACGAGCTAGTTGTGATACAATAAACCATTTCCTACCATTATAAATCATTTAATTACATCTGTTGATCTAATTTAGCCACGCCTGAAGACTATCAGGAATATGCATACGACAATCTTGGAATCAAAAGATATTTTAGAGACTCTATATATATATGTATACAGGTCACAATTCCATGGAATACAATTACTGTTTATTACTGAGAGACGTTTCGACTAGGCTTCTCTAGTCATTATCAAGCAATCATAGAGAGAGAGAGAAATTGGGTTTAACGTCCACTTGACTCGTCTTAGGTCAGTTTGGGACTAACATATGGTTTTATTTTATTTCAATAATTTGCTTGCGCATAGGGGTTTTTAGCGGTGGGAGGAAACCGGGGTGCCCGGAGGAAACCCACGAGGTTGAGAAGGCGCCCCTATCTCAATGTCACATACGCTCACACCAGGGATCGAAACCACAGCCGCAAGCCAGAGGTGACCGGCCAGCTAGAGGTCAAAGCGCGGCACTCTAGACCACTAGGCCATCCCAACCCCCAAAGCAATGATAGAATATGAAAATATGATAAGACAATATATACATGTACACAACAATATTTGGTTTATGCTGACCAACCAGAGATCTCCCTTAATTATATGTACCTAAAGAAGTCGCTATATATAAGGCATTCAGAAAATATCAGTTTATGCATGGCTTGATCTACACTAAGATTCAATGTAGAAAAAAATAAAATATCAATGATAGATTATCTTAGGGCTGGATGATACATTTGAAATTTTCATATTGTGATATCAATAATATTATATGGCTTCAAGACAAAAAGCTCAAAAAGATTTGGCAAACCCTTCAAACAAATTTCTTTAAGAAGCATGTAAATTTAAACCATTGTAAGGTCAAGCTTACATATGTTTAGATAAATCATATTCCTTTAGATAATATTATTAGTCAAGCGGTATATTGGATTATTGTGGGATCAAAAAAGGATTGTCAATCAAATTTACATATTATGATATATTGATTCATAAAAGTTAAACAATAAACTAATGCCTTAAAGCTGAACTCCGGTTACAAAAAGAAGTATGGCGGCTGGAGGTGTTAACTTTTTTTTATTGAATTATTTCGGTATTTTTGTAACCGGAGTTCAGCTTTAATACAGCTCTGTCAAGTATGGATTTATGGAGTATGTTTCATTACAATACAATAATCTTTGCAGTATTTTGAATGGTAAACGATATATTGATTGAAATTACAGTTCAGCCAAGATAATCTCCCAGAATCGATTCAATCAGAATGAACCAAACCCCAACAAAAGATTTTGAGAAAAACTTTGGATTTAATTTCAACTTCGGTAATTTTAAGTTTTAGTTTGGTATCTGAATAATCATTGATAGATAATAAGAATTTCACTACTGAAAACAGGACTGAAAATTTTACTGTAGACAAAAACTAGGTCATTTCGAAACTACTATACAGGTCAGTTTTAATTCAATAATTTGTTTGCCAATAGGGGTCTTTAGCCGTAAGAGGAAAATGGTGGACCCAAACAAATCCGTAAGTTTGGACAGGCGATCCTACTCCTTGTCATGTATAAGAAGAGAATCTAAACCACGCCACCAAAATCCCTTTTTTTAAACAAACTACATTCAATCAGTCATATACACATGTGCCATGATGAAATTTTGTTTTGCATAATCATCATTTATTTACTTACTTTATCAAGTTTCATATTTACTTTATCAAATTTCACAAGTTTCACATTTACTTGATCAAGTTTCACTTCACTTTCAATAGCGACGGCGTGTTATATGTCCAATACTTACCATGTAATCTTTCCTGCATATCAGGTGACTTGTTGTCAGAAGCTAGTGCTGTTAATTTACTTAAACTTAGAAGTGTCTGGAAGAAAGAGATCAAACACATTAAATAATAAGATTTATAAATGTTGAAATAAAAACTATGTAATCAAGCTTTAAAATCAAAATCAAAATTAATCAAAAAGTAAATTAATTAGTAACTTCACCTTTTTCTTTGACAGAAATGTTGTTTCAACTTTAGCTAGATCAAGAAGTGTTACATGAGACTGTAAAACAAATAGAGATGAAAATCAAATATGTGTATGACATTTAGAAATTGTACTCTATCTTATAATATAACCACAGGGACTTGAAGGGATTAAAATAAAACTTCTTACTACTGCTTGACTATAATAGTATAGTATTAGTAAATAACTATATAATAAAGGGATGTCAGATGCCATCTTTGTTATGACTTTTTTATGATATATCGTCTGCTGTCATCTCACAATACTCACTAGTTCTAACACTTCATGTCATTTTTATTGCCAATGAGACTTTATTTGATCATTATTCACCTTCCGATGTAATTAAATTGGTCCTTTTACAGCATTATTAATAACAAATCAAACTTAAAAAGCTATCACTTGTCGATATTCAACTTGGCGAGCCCGGAAGTAACCTGAAATAAGGTCAAAAGAAGTCTGTATCACCCAGTTCCTTTATAAACCTATCATTACTCGATATATGCATAGGAACTGGGTGACCAAGACTTGCTCAACAGCAGCCTCGCTTCGTAGGTTCTTTATTATATAGTTATATACTACTACTATACTATTATAGTCAAGCAGTAGTAAGAAGTTTTATTTTAATCCCTTCAAGTCCCTGTGAATATAACTATCCTCAAAACATAACGTCCTACTCTACTGTTCGGAACTGGGCTAATATAGACAGGCATACGCCATACAGTGTGCTATGAGGGAAATTTTGTCTGGACAGTGGAACTACGACCTATTCTTATATTGAATTCCAACTGTCAAGCGATTTTTTACCTACATGCCAATATGTACACAAGACCTCGTTTTTTTGTCCCATCCAAATGACTAGACAGCTGTCCTTGTCCTGTATAACTGACAAGGGGGCCCACCATACAGACTGAAACAAGAGCCTTACTTCAAGACCCGATGAATTTTGCTACATCAACTCTGAAATATGAAATCATAACTTATTACCTGTGTGAAGTTGTCATTATTGATATCATGTAACCAGCTGAGATATTTATTATTCTCCGATTCTAAAAACTGACCCAATTCTCTCGAATCTCCCACAGGTTGCGATAGAAGACGACCTCTGCGACCTGGAAGACATATTGTAAACAATATCATTATAACCTTACTCTCCAGTACAGTAGAATCTTTATCAAGCAACCACTCAAGGGTATTGTCATGACTGGCTGTTTAAAGGGACTACCCTCTTTATAAAAATCTCAGGGTTTGTTAGTGCTGATATTAAGTAAATTTTACGCTTGGATGCATTTCAGCGGTCACTCTCGTTCAGTCATGACAATAAACTTGGAGTGGTTGCTTCATACAGATTCTACTGTACGTTATTAATTATACAGCAGTATTGAAGTAAGGAGTGAAATATTAAATGAAATAAACTTGAAAACTTAAAAGACAGTCAAAATCCAAAATATTGCTACACAAAATTATACAAACATTAATTTTTCTATGCATTTAATATGAATTAAGTTATCAGAATTTAAAGAATTTCTTTAAGCATAAAATGAATAATTTCAAACTAAGTTACATTTTAAAAACAATATAAAAGGAATGATTCCAATTGAGTTATTACAATTGAAAAAAAATATTCTTAAGCATAAATATAAAATGGATGATTTGAATACAGTTACAGAGAGAGAGAGAGAGAGAGAAATGAGGTTTAACATCCACTCAACACAAACTAGGTCATTTCGGGACTAACATATGGTTTAATTTTTTTTCAATAATTTGCTTGCGCGTAGGGGTCTTTAGCAGTGGGAGGAAACCAGAGTGCCCTGAGGAAACCCACAAGGTTGAGAAGGCGCCCCTATCTCCATGCCACATACGCTCACACCAGGGCTCAAAACCACAGCCGCAAGCCAGAGGTGACCGGCCAGCTAGAGGTCGAAGCGCGGCACTCTTGATCACTAGACCACCCCAACCGCCCGCATAAAGTTACATTTTTAAAGCATGTTATTTTAAGGAAAGAGGTGACTTACCATGTTTCATGTACCAGTCAAACAGAAAGTTGGAAAAACCCTGAATAAAAATAATAATTGTATAATTAGAGTCAGGAGGAGAAGAGAAACCAGGACAACAGTGGAATCAGACCTGGGACTCCCTTCTTAACACAGATAAAGTGTTTGAGAAAAGTAGTTTGACATCTACTCAACACAAATTAGGTCATTTCGGGGCTAACGTATTGTTAAATTTTATTTTGTTAAACAGATTGTGTGTAGGGCTCTATAGCAGTTGGAGGAAGACTTAGAGAAAAACTGATATAGTTTGACAGGCAACTCATTGTTACGATATAGCAAGGAATTGAAACCTTTAATAAATAATACGCATGCATTAAACAACCCCCCCTACACAGATAAAAAGTGAGAGAATACAGATTTGACATCCACTCAAAATGAACAAGACTACATATGGTATTATTGTATTTAAATAATTCACTTGTGTGTCGTGGAAGCAAACAGACACACTGAGAAGGTTGGCATCCAAACCTTGCCCCTTGATTCAATAACTGACCTGGGTCCCTGATTGATTCAAGTCAATCACACAGTCCATACAAACTCTATTTTCTGTGTAATAAACTAAACTATATAACTCCGTTTAACTGTTGAGACATCAATAATTCCATTGAATGATTAAATTTACATAGAAATAGAAATTACTTGGACGATCAAGTATTACCATCATTTCACAAATAGAAATCATTTAAGCAAAGTACCTGTTCAGAAAATTGATCGACGTATCTCTGCAGACGTTCATCATTATTGGTTTTCTCACAAACCAGAATTAACGATTCAAAATCGTAATATTTCTCCGCTAGAGACATCGCTCTTTCATATTCTTCATACTCAACTGAAATAAAGATTTTTAAAAAGTTTGACAAGAAATAAATAATTGATCAACTTTGTGGGATGTTTTTCAGGTGTTTAACCCCTTGTGGACGGGATTTTCGACGAAATTTCGTAACCCTGGACGGGATTATTTAGGGGAAAAAATCATTTTTTTTAAAATGTGAATTTATCTTCAATCTGCTTGGCTTGAATTCTTAAAAAAGAATTCCTGTTGTAATTTTATGATGTTTTGAGTTCACAAAATGAATTTTCCTTGCCTTATTGTCTATTTTACTTCGTCGAAAGACAGCTGGCGCTTCCTGGCAACCGCCATTGTTTACATGTCGTAAATAATATGCAGAAAATTCGAGAAAATTACACGATAAAATACAAGTGATGCCATCTAGAACAACGGGAGATAACTAGTTTATGATCGCAAGGCAAAAGGGGATTCCCCGTGCTAAATTTAGCATATTTAAATGAGGTCTGATTCAGGGTGTCACGTGTGACGTGCCAACACGTCAACTGTCTCTGGGCACGGAAAATATCTGCGTGTCAACACGTCATCCGTCCACAAGGGGTTAAAGGAGATGACACATGAGAGGGAGAAGGGGGTTGAAGTCCACTCAACACAAATTAGGTAATTTTGGGACAAACATATGGTTTCAGTTTTATTTCAATAATTCGCATAAGCGTAGGGTTTTTTTAGCAGTGGGAGGAAACAGGAAGATCCAGAGAAAACTTGGGGTTGGGTTAATGTGCTTACGCCTGGGGTCTTTAGCAGTGGGCGGAAACCAAAGTACCCAGAGAAAACCCCCAAGGTTAGTGTGCTACAGCTTACTGGTTAGTAAGACAGTGACAAATCATGTTGATACTGAATAAAGAGTTTTTCATTTTGAATTCTGGCCATCAATAAAATTTGTTCCCAAAACATGCTATTCTTACCAAAAGGAGAGATGAGATTGGTTCGTTCCTGTTGATATTTCTGCTCTAGAAGAATATACACATCTTCACGTCCGTCTGATCGTCGTAATGACTCAAGTTGATTACTATAACCATCTAATATAATATCTGATAAAACTAACAGTTGTTGGAATATAACCATCCGTGTATCGTCGTCTTTTATCTCAGATACAGCGCCACTCATAGTTATATTTATCTAGATAAGAAAAGATAACTCATGTTAAAAATAACCTATAATTCAACGGACACATCTCAAAATGTTGTTTTGTCCATTCTTAAAGATAAAACATATAAACACAATCAGCAGTCAATAATTCAAATCAAAACAAGCCAACAGTGAGGCTGATGTCCCCCGCCGAAATCCCAAAATAAATAGATGACACATATTAATTAATCGCACATTTATTTTTTTCAAACGTATCGACCAATCAAACTGAACACGAAGTGTCATCCAAAAATTGCTTATCTCTGCCTACCGTAAGAAGAAAATGCTCATCTTCGAACTCCATCAAGGCATTGACCTAATAAGCATACACACCAATTTTGAACATTTTAACTCAATTCGAAGGAGAGTTATTGTGTTCCAAAGTCTCGGCAAATCAAATTGCTTATCGCTCTGCTTACCCTGAGCAGAAAATGCTCATTATCGATCATAGTCAAGGTATTACTGTAATGAAACTATCGTGTCTCAAAGCATCAACCAATCAAATTGCTTATCTCTGCCTACCCTAAGCGGAAAATGCTCATCTTCAAACTCCATCAAGGCATTGACCTAATAAGTATATACACTAAGTTTGAACATTTTAACTCAATTAGAAGGAGAGTTATTGTGTTCCAAAGTCTAGACCAATCAAATTGCGTATTGCTCTGCTTACCCTGAGCAGAAAATGCTCATTATCGAACTTAGTCAAGGTATTACTGTACACCAAGTTTCATCACTCTCACTTAAATAGAACTAAAGTTATCGTGTCCCAAAGCATCAACCAATCAAATTGCTTATCTCTGCTTACCCTAAGCGGAAATGCTCATCTTCGAACTCCATCAAGGCATTGACCTAATAAGCATATACACCAAGTTTGAACATTTTAACTAAATTAGAAGGAGAGTTATTGTGTTCCAAAGTCTAGACCAATCAAATTGCGTATTGCTCTGCTTACCCTGAGCAGAAAATGCTCATTATCGAACTTAGTCAAGGTATTACTGTACACCAAGTTTCATCACTCTCACTTAAATAGAACTAAAGTTATCGTGTCCCAAAGCATCAACCAATCAAATTGCTTATCTCTGCTTACCCTAAGCGGAAAATGCTCATCTTCGAACTCCATCAAGGCATTGACCTAATAAGCATATACACCAAGTTTGAACATTTTAACTCAATTAGAAGGAGAGTTATTGTGTTCCAAATTCTCGACCAATCAAATTGCGTATAGCTCTGCTTACCCTGAGCAGAAAATGCTCATTATCGAACTTAGTCAAGGTATTACTATAATGAAACTATACACCAAGTTTCATCAATCTCACTTAATTAGAACTAAAGTTATCGTGTCCCAAAGCATCAACCAATCAAATTGCTTATCTCTGCTTACCCTAAGCGGAAAATGCTCATCTTCGAACTCCATCAAGGCATTGACCTAATAAACACATACACCAAGTTTGAACATTCTAGCTCAATTAGGAAGAGAGTTATTGTGTCCCAAAAAGTGTGACGGACAGACAGACAGGCGGGGGACAAATAGATAATCGTGACTTAGTAGCAATGATAATCAAGTCTTAGTAGTAATGATAATCAAGACTACTATATTCTTCAAACGGTCATAATTTCACTCAGAATAAAGTACTTTGCTTAAAATTTTCAATAAATTCCCTTTTCACTGTCCATTTATTAACTATTATATCCAGAACTGTTTAAATCTTACATAAGGCATCTTATATAGAGAACGTAATCAACAAGACAAGAGTTACCTGTTTTAACAGTAGAGTACGTAAACCTCTCGCCCCACTAGTTGATGTCCATGGTATGTATTCTTGTTGTAATCCTATCATAGTAGGGGAGATATACGTCTCGACTTTAGATTGACGATACTGTAACGCTGATGTTAACATACCCTGCAAAATAATTAAACTAAACAGTTATCAATACATGCCTTAAGGTTAGACCCTAAACCTGGTGTTTAAAATAACCCAATCAAACCTGGTGCCTAAAATAAATTTGCATAGTTTATGCAGAAGGATCGAAATTATTGAAAAAGATCACTTTTTAAATACAGATTTCTGATATGGACATTACACTGTCAGTTTCAGAGCCTAATGGTGCTAAGGTTTTGAACTAATGGCTTTTTGAACACAATTGGGTTATTTTCACCCATTTTATTAGACACCAGGGTTAGGTTTAACCCTAATACAGCAGTTGGTTGTAAAAGAAATGAAGTTTAATCCCTTATTTATGTGCACCATCTGGGGCCTGTTTCACGAAAATTTGACTAAGATTAAATCCAAATTTTAGTATTTGATAGGATAATATAAGATTGATTTTAGGGCTTAGCCAGTCAATATTGAAGTATCTACTAAAATTTGGACTTTATATTTAGTTAAGATTTCCATTATGTCGTAAGTTCATCGAATGAGTCAGCAATTCATGGCAAAGAACGTTCACAAATTGCCACGACAAGGAGTGTTAATATAAAACTATAAATTCTAACCTCTATAGCAGCATTACCTAATGAAGGAATAAATGTAAAATGAATAAAACTATTCTAACCTCTATTACAGCATTAACAGCTGTTATTAATGTAACGCGTTTATGTGGGGATTGTTCTCTATCTAGCGTATCAGATTCAAGCTCCACTAGAGCTTCTATTATATCTTCTATCTTAGACACCTTCAAAATAATATAATAATACATTTCACAGATTAAATCTTCAATTTTACACATCTTAATAATGATATAATAAAACATTTAACAATTATTTTGATCTCAGATTTTCCAGACAATCCCAAAAAACTAAACACCACTGTCCTCCACCACTGACTTGGGGGAACCCAAACTGATCCCGCAGTGAATATTCGCTTGGCCGCTACAATCACTGATAAGCATGACATCGACGAGGCTTAATGAGTACGGCATATTAACTTTTTTACTCCGATAAATTAAATTCTCAAACATTTTATTGAGGTAAAAGAAAAATAAATAAAAACGTTTGAAGTATTTGTAGTTAAGAAATATTTCCTATTTAGTGTAAATGGGTATTAAAATGAGTAAAATGCATCATTTTGCCCGAAGCAGTTAGGTGTTAAGTAAACATTGCACGAGCCGTTGAGCCAATGACTAACAGCGCGTGCAGTCAACGCACCTGTTGTGGACAGTCGTCTGTTACAGAGATAATTCGTAAGTAATTCTCTGTGAAACAGATTGGGGGGAACCATGCAAGAAAATTCCAATCAACTTTCTCAGTCAACACAGGGTTCAAACACGAGACCTCCAGATTAGTGAGCCAATTTCTTACTCGCTGAGACGCTGTGCCTCCAACTAAATATAAAACAATATGTTGCATTACTGAAGACAACTACCATTAAAATCTACCTGTTTTAATCTACCTCTCTATAGAAGCCACCCTGTCTATAAAGGACAGTTTAAATCAAACTGTCTACTGAAGCTATCCTGTCTATAAAGGCCATACATACCTGTCTATAGAAGACATCTTGAGGTGTAAGACCAACAGGTAAAGTTGACATATTTTCTCTCCTCATTTTGAACACATGAGCAATACATTCATCTATAATATCTGTATGATGACTGAAAGACAAAAAGGGGTTTATATTTCCATGATTAAATCAGCAATTGGTATTTTTAACTAATTATATCAAATCTAAATTAATAAGGGTCATATTTCTCAACCACCAAAGAAAGTCATTTTAATATATAGACAAAAGCAATGGCTTATATTTCAAATCAGTGACTGAATTGATGACGATGTATTAAATAACAGATCACGAGATGACAATTTATTTTACATTGCCATTTTCATATTTAATATGGCTGTAAGGGAAGTAACTCTATTCAAGTTGGCAGTCACTATCCCAGTACAAGAGCTAGAGTCAGAATTGTTAAATGGTTGACAATCATCAGTTTCAAATATAAACTGCCATGACAAGTGGAATATAGGGATTAGGCCTTTCAGCCCACAGTAGCTCTATAAGCCGATAGTTACAATACAACTTGTTTCGACTGTAGAGTTCACTTTTTTTATAACAGTACAGGGATAAGACTTAAGGCGTGTTAGCATTCAATATATTTTCATCAGTTTTATGAGAGAAGACCATCTCAGCTAGAAGACCTTCATTTCCCCAGTTATACGTGACAAGCAGTAGGGTCACTTGTTCAACATTGTGGGGTTTTGGCGGGTATTCCGGCTTCCACCCACTGCTAAAGACCCCCTACACGCAAGCGAATTATTGAAAGAAAATTGAACCATATGTTAGTCCCAAAATGATCTAGTTTGTGTCGCTTGGACGTTAAACCTCCTTTCTCTCCCTCTCTCAGCTAGATCAAGATTCTAACATTATAAGTCCTCAAATCCATTTATGTTTAAATCTGATATATGCTGTGTTGTTAACCAGTACTTACTCGCTATGTAGCTGTCTAAGAGCAATGGCAGCTGTTAGTTTCTCAGCATGTTCACACAGTAGAGACGTTGTTGACATATAATTACCATGTTCTGGAACAATGGTTAACTGTAAAAAATAAACCATGTTTAAAGTTAAGTGTAAATAATTAATAATCCATGTCTAGAGTTAACTGTACATTATAATAATTCATGTTTAGGATTAACTGTAAATAGTATATAATCCATGTCCAAGGTTAACTGTTTATATACGATAAATATACAAAATATTTACTGTTACTTTTAAAATGCCTAATATGTTCAACTACACCTAAAGCTACCCCTCGTTTCCCCACAAGCTTTGTCTGACCGAATGGTTAGATGGCCGAATGGTTAGCATGTGCGTGCTGTATCATGAGGTCTGTCATTGACCAATCTAATTAAAATATAGATCTATATTTCGTTTCGTTTTTTATACTTTCGATGGCTTACAATCATGTAGATCTAACAAGTTATAGTGGGAGCTCACGTTCTATGACGTCAGGTATCAAGCACGGGACATTTGACCCGATAACGTCAGTCATTCGATTAACCAATTAGCGACTGCCATGCTTTTTAAAATCTACTTTTGTTTTGTTTTGATTTCTATCCGCTGGTAATATCTACCCACAGTTCCACGCATGAAAAGGTCCAATGGTCTATTCGACAGACCATTTGATTGGCTGACCCCTCATTTCAGGCAGAACACGAGTTAAATAACAAGTCCTCCAGAACCAACAGTAGTAAAGACAAGTAAAAACGAAATTTTGAACTATAAAAAACGAAACGAAATTGGATCTGTGTTTTAATCAGATTGGTCATTGAGTCAACTGGCGTGGTTTCAGATCCCTGGTTGTACATCGCAAGGCGTAGGGTCGCCTGTCCAATCTTGTGGGTTTTTCTCCAGGTCCTCCCACTGCTAAAGACCCCTATACGCAAGTTAATTTTTTAAGTGAAATTGAAACATATGTTGGTCCTGAAACGACCTTGTTTGTGTCAACTTGAGGTTGAACCACATTTCTCTCTCACCAATCCCTTAATTGAAAATCAATGCTTGAATACCAACAATTTCATAATCTTTTTTACATCTATTATCTTTTTTTTCATCGACTCCCTTGTGAAAACTATTATAACTTACCCGTTCCCATATATGTAGTTTTTTAAGGAACGCTATCAGATAACTGTGGGCTTTTTCTTTATCTTTTAATTGTTGGATTATAATTAGTGAACTTGTACCACCAGTTATCTCCCCTAAAAAATAATACAAATTAATATTAAGATAATAGGCGTTTTTATCGACGACTGATTAGCCAAAGTGATTTGCATTCAATCACATTTTCATCTTTAACGTCCATCTAATTCAAATTGGTTACCCTAATCAACAAATTTATCGACATCGATTTCCGAAGCGATTACATCAAATCGCCAAATCAGTTCAGGGTGCGATTTAACGATTTGATCGGGTGGTCACGTGTTTTTTTCAACTGTATCCAGCCACAATAATTGTTTACAGCTAATCGGAGCATTTAACAAACTCGTCAAAGTACTTTGAAATCGACTAAATTGTCACATGACATCTCTACTAAATTCAAATCAATTTGGCAAGTCGATAAAAGATCCTATAGTAAAGGGATGCTTGATTCAAGGTCCACAACGTCCAGAATTAACCGAATTGCAATCGAGTGACACAGAATTGAGTCTTGTCACAGTTCTGTCAGTCCAGACTACAGAGGTGGTGTGAGTAGAATTGTTACGTAACTAAACACAAGGAATATGTTTCAGCAACATGGTTGGTTGAGATGTGTTCTTAAATCAGTTGGTGCCTGCGTTCTAGCCCGAAATACTCCTTTTTCACCTGAATGTCACTATTTTGGGGATAGACAAAATTCAATTTTGGAACGTTCAATCGGGCCGTAGTGCCACTGTCCGGACAAAATTACCGTTATAGCACACTGAAGGGTGTACGCCCATCTTCATTAACCTAGTTCGGAGTACAAGAGTAGGACGTTAATTGCCATTTCATTTCATTACATGAGCCTGGCAGAGTGGTAACCATAGTGAACCGTAACAAAACAGTTTGAAAAGAAAAAAATACTATGTGAAAACTTTGATAATCAAATTATTTCAATTCCCCCAAAATAAGATAAAATTACCGTGTCTGAGATTTTTGGCCCATCTTGGATCGGAAGCTGGATAATCGTCTATGACATCACGACTTAAACCAACAACTAGTTGATCTACCTCACTTCCTCTGGTTTCATCACTTCCTGTGTCGGCAGGAAGTAGATCTGTTAATATGGCTTGTGCTTGTTGCTGTGGAAAACAATTTATGAACTATGACAAACCGAATTGGAGAAAGACTACTCTAGTTCTCGAAAGAATGGGGCAGCTCAACTGGCATATTCCATGTTCGAATACCGACGTGAACCAGTTTGAACCAAGAAGATACTGAAGGATTTTTCAAGCCCAGTTCTAATTTTTCAAAAGATGCATTTGAGGGACAATTTGTGATGAAAACTGAGGTCAACCCATTTGCACATTGGTATGGACGTAAAAGTAGCCTTGAGTGTTGAGTAGGCCAAAACACTTGTGGGCAGATTGCTGAAACAATCTTTCACTTATCCCAAGTACTTAAGAACCGACTCTCTTAGAAAGTACGTTGTCTACTTGAAAATACAAAATGTCCACTATTTTATTAGTGAAAGATTCTAATGGAATATTGTCTTAATCTGTCCCACTACACTTCAAATCAGCACAAAAACGGAAAGTTGCTACGTGCAAGTAATGTGCTGACCAGACATTAAACTCCTTTCCTTTTTCAGAAATCAAAATATACATTAAAACACATCCGCCCTCTCCATTTCAATCTTTTTTTTAACTGAATTAGCACCATGACAGTTCTATATAATGTCGTTGAACAGGACAACTACCCCATAGACAATTTCACCGGGAGCAGGACAACTACCTCAAAGACAACTTGTTTTGTTGGGAGCAGGACAACTACCCCAAAGACAATTAGTTTAATACAAACCATGTTTCCGCTGATCGAACTAAGGAAAGCAGCTTTCAGTCTGGATGATTTATCTTCACTCTGGCTTAATTCTGCCACCTGTGGTAAATTGGTTCCTAGGATTGACTGGAAAAAAAGAACAACATTCTATATTGACTATAAACACAATTATACGCCCCCAAAGCGTCCACCAATCAAATTGCTTCCCTAAGCAGAAATTGCTCATCTTCGAACTCTATCAAGATATTCACCTAATTAACGCCTACACAAAGTTTGTATATTTTAGTGCCAGTAGAATAAGAGTTATTGCGTCCCAAAAAGTGTGACAGACAGAAACCCATCTTAACAGTCCCCTGCTTTCTCCAAAAGGTGGAGGACAAAAATAGATTGAACAATTTCAGCATTCTCCATATAAATAAACCAGCATCACCAAAAAGTATTGGGCAAAATCTTTTGACAGACCTTTTTTAAAATGATTGAATCCGATCAAAACTTTAACAGGATTTCTAATTTGACTGTCAAAATAGAAACATGCTGAAATTATGGACATGAGTTTGGCAGTGCAGTTAGTCAAAATGAGGAAATAAAACTCAAGAAATAGCCCAGGGAAGTTTGTAAACTAAGGATGAAATTGTTGAAGGCCCCTCAGTTTTAACAGGCCTGCTATAAATCATAATAAATACTGACCCCATCATTCTGTGAAAACACCTCATGTCCTGATTCTTCTAATATACTGAAATATAAAAACATTATATTATAATTCCTCTTTGAAGGGTTGCCTGCTTCAAGCTAATGACTCATTCTAAGGACAACTGTCTAGTCCTTCGGATACAAGCAAGCATGTAAAAGATCCCTTAGCAGTTGGAATTTGTCCCCCATACCGCACTGTATGGCGTATGCCCTTTTTCAGTCGCCAAGTAGGACATTAAACCCCGTTTCATTTCATTTCCAACAATATAGGATTCTTGCTCCCCATCTTACTAACTAGGTAATACTTTCGTTGTCCGCTCGACAACAATAACAAACAGTACGTATGAAACGATATTTAAAGGTAAAACTGACCTGTTATCAACATGATTTAACGCTGACACACAGAATAAACCATGGGTATTAGAGAAAAACAGGGCCTTGCCATCGGTACTACCTGAAATATAGAGGAACACAAACTATAACTATACTCAAAGAGATACAGACAGAGGGGGGGATGGGGACACAGAGAGAGAGAGAGAGAGGAATGGGGTTTAACGTCAACTCAACACAAACTAGGTCATCTTGTGACAAACACATGGCTCAACTTTTTTTTAATAATTTGCTTAGATGCTCTAAATGATATTTGATTGATTCTAAATCCGTTGTAAAATACTATTTTGGAAAAGTTGAATCTCTAACAGGAATATCAGTTCAAAAAATGTATCCACTGTAGATAATATATAATCCGAATGAATCTGTCAGAAGATCATCAATCGTTTATATTTCATTTTATTTTCCTAATTAGGAAACCAGGCAAAAAACCCCAGTGAAACTTTCTCGACCGATATCCAGACTGAATCCTACACATTCTGGTCAGCAAATCTGTGCTCAGCCACCATGGCCCTCAATGTCACATGTAGAAAGTTTGATTTGATATAAAATGTATTCAGATATTGATAAATCATTAACATTTCCTCAGTTAAAATAAAAGTATTTTTACCTGCTCCTAGATAAGAATCATGTACACCCTGTAACTCCATTCTATCTGTAGCAGATCCTTCTCCTGGCAAAACAAAATACAACATTACAATTTGCAGTTAAACCATCTCTTATAAAAACCAAAATATTGCGAACAAAAGCATGCCACATGACTCAATGGCAGACCTTAGGATCTAAAGTGCAAGACTTTTCCCTCCTTTTCACTCACCAAGAAAACAGGGTTTTACATCCTACTGTTCCACTGACCAAGAGCATTGCTTTCAAATATTTGTTTTAATCCTGATTTTTAACGTAGTAAAACCTACCATCAGATTGTACCATAAATATTGTCTTCTTGTTATAAACATACGCTGAATTATTTCCTGAACATGGTACCAATAGTTGATATCCCAGAATCCTCTCTTCATCATTTTCCTGCGTACATCGATAATAATATTATAGATACAAGTATCACTATAAATACAAAATGCATTGTAAAGGGGTTTAATATTCTACTGTTCTGCTCAGACTAAGCTAATGAAGACAACTGCTGAGGGATCTTTTACGTGCACACCAATGTATACACGAGATCTCGTTTTTTCATGCCATCCAAACAACTAGCTAGCTGTCCTTGCCAGGTCTTCTATCCTGCACTACCATGTTGTTAAATTCTGATAAACTTTCTCAACCAATGCAGGGATTGAACATGCCTAACCACAGTGACTCCCACGATAAATACAGTAGTACAACAGTTTGATCACCAGGCAGTGACATCAATCCATGTTAAGAACTATGCTAAATCAAGTCCTGGCTTGTATTCATTCTCACTAAAAAAAAAAAAGTGTCGTTTGCGTGTTGCAAAATTTGTCATCAATTTTCCACTGATCCTCATTTACGCCCCCGCACCCAAGAAGGTACCGTCGACAAGTTGGACATCACAGCACTCTGAAAAAGAATTTGAATGGATCCCGGACATTCTCGATATCACCAATGTTTTCGTTTCGTTGTACTCCAATAACCTTGGGTCCATCCACATTTGTAAAAATACCGTGGATGGACCCAGAGGTTAGTCAAGTAGAAGTAGAACGATACCATTGGGGGATACCAAGAATGTGATCCCAAGTTGGGTAACACACTCTACATGTAAAAGAATAGTGAAAACTTACCGAGTATCTTTCAACGTGATCTAGGTTTGTAAAATGATCTAGTGACGTAGGCGGGATATCACTGGATGTTGTTAACGACACTAAAATAACAGAAACAAAACAGATAGTCTCCTTTTCATATACGCAATAACACATAAACTTGAATATAATCCCTTTATTGCATTGTTACTTTGAGTATTAGCACTTATATTGACCTAACACAGAGCCTTGTGGAATTTCGGCAATACAGAGTTCAATGTCCTACTTTTCTGCTCAATCAGGGTTTATGTGAATGGACATATGCCATTCATTGTGGGAAATCTTGTGCTGACAGGGGCGCTATGGCCTACCCTTATCCTGATTTACAACTGTCAGGGGATCTTTAACGTAATGCCACTACTACTACAGAACGAGGCCAACGAACAACAAGTACATTAGCATGTTTGTGAATTAAAAAATCACTATTCATTTCCGGAACATCAACTTAACCACTACTTTATAATGCCTAGATGTCACTCAGTTGATGTTTACTACTGACCAACGGAACCATTCACATGATTTGAATTATTCTTTTGCTGTTTATTGTTTTGGTGTTTTCTAAATGAACATAAACGTGTGTAACTTACTGACGGAGAAATGAACGGTATCAGATGATTCTATATTTATACCAGCCCCTAATATCATCACACCAAAACTATAATATATCAAAATACATGTTATATTATCATCACACCAAAACTGTAATATCAAAATACATGCTATAATATCATAAAATAACATGTTATAATAGCATCACACCAAAATTATAATAAATACATCACACCAAAATTATAACAAAAACAAAATATCAAAACTCAAATAAAAACAAATAAAATCATGTCTTATCTAACATGTAGCAGCTCACGCGGCATGTGTTATTCCAAATAAATTAAAATGAAAGGGTGTTTAACGTCCTACTGTTCTAATCCTATACTGGGCATACGCCATACAGTGGGCTACGAGAGAAATTACATCGCATACCAACTGTCAAGGGATCTTTTATGTGCATGCCAATGTGTACACAGGACCTCTCTTTTTTGTCCAATCTGAACAACTAGTCAGCTGTTCTTGTCAGACCCCACGTCCCACATCACTGACAGGGGGAAACCACGCTGCAAAAACTGGATGAACTTTCGCGGCCAATGCAGGAATCGAACACCAAACCTCTTGGCTAGCGAGCCAGCATCTTACCCACTTAGCAATTGTGGCCAACCAAATAAAGAATGACAATAAAATCTATTTTACCTTGTTGTTTGCATGTCTAGTAACCATGTTTTAAGTTGGGGTAACTGAACTGAATCTTGACCCTTGAAAAGATTGAAAATTTAATTAATCATATGTTTATGCCTGATATTTCTTTAATTTTAAACAGCCAAGAAATCTTTTCTGTGCCATTAATTTACATGTATCTTGATTTTTTAATGAATTCAAAGCCAAGTTTGATGTCCCCCATCTCAAACCCCTCAAAATATATACGCCATACATAAATTACTCAATTAGTGCTTTTTTAAGCTTTGAACAGTCACATTGTTTATCTCTTAGCCGAAAATTCTCATTATTGAAATTAGGAATGGTATTTATTGGAATGAAACTATATTCAAATAAAAGTCAACTATCTTTAGGTTTAGTATGGTTGTCCACAAGATAGATGAATCTGTATTAATGAGCTCCATTCCTTAAACCTGGTTTGTGTTCGTATTATTAGTATCTTACCCATAATTGTTTAGCTAAAGCTTCTCTGTATAATCTATCAACGTCTACTTGAAATGAAAGCTGAAATAAAATCAAACTCAATTATATCTGATAAATACATAACCCAGGGTATCATTTCATCTTGTGTATTTAGCACTTATTTCTTTCACATTCATTTAATATCAAATCTTTGTTTAGAAATTTGTAAAAATCATTTAAAATCACCCCAAATCATCTAATTTGTACTTGTGTCAAGCTTAAATCTGACTGTTTAATTTTCAGGTTTCAAAGGGTTAAAGCTGACTGTTTAATTTTCAGGGTTCAAAGGGTTAAAGCTGACTGTTTAATTTTCAGGGTTCAAAGGGTTAAAGCTGACTGTTTAATTTTGATAATGAATATCCAATTTACAAACATTTAATTTCCTGACCACTGTTAAAAAATAAACCATTCATTATATATCAATAATCAATTGGGTTGTTTAATTTTTTAACAGTGATCAAGAAATTAAATGTTTGTAAATTGGATATTCATTATCAAAATTAAACAGTCAGCTTTAAACTAAACATGAGTTCAAATTACATGATTTTAGCTAATTTTTATAAATTTTATGAATATATAACTAGATGTCTTTTCTTGCCAGGGTCTCCATCCTGTATTGCTGACAAGGTGAAAATAGGCTGGAAAATCCCTCAGGAACTTTCTTGGTCAACAACAGGATCGAACCCAGGATTCCCTGGATAGTTGGCCAGCGTCATACTCAGCAAACCATTGTATACACATTTTTCTTCTCATTCTTACCCTTTCAGTTTGTGTATCTGATAAATTCCACTTCTGTAGAAAAGTTCCTGATAGAACGTAAAATGGTCTCTGGTCATCTTCTTCAGGTCCTGATACAACAGCTTGTAATGGCTGAAATAACAATGTATTATAATCTAAACTATTTTAACACTAGCTTGTGTTAATTGTATCCTATATCTATAGACAATGTCGAATATTGACAAGTTTTCAATTTATCATATCTATGTAAATACTGAGAAGGGGTTGGATGGCTGAATGGTTAGCAGGTGTGCAACGTCTGTCATTTGTCAAAGGGCTTGATTTCGATTCCCCATGGGTTTTCTCTGGGTCCCCCAGTTTCCTCTCACTGCTAAAGACCCCTACACGCAAGCAAATTATTAAATTAAAATTGAAAAATCTTTTAGTCCCAAAATGACCTAGTTTGTGTTGAGTGGAGTTAAACCCTCCCTCTCAATACTGAATAAGTGGTGACTGACCGAATGATTTACACGGGTGCATTGCATCATTAGGTTTGTCATTGAGTTGAGTGGCATGGTTTTGATTCTCTGCTTGTATATGTTAGTCCTGAACTGACTCAGTTTAAGTCCAATGGACTTTAAACCCCATGTCTCTCTCTCTCTGAATTGACCGAAATTAAACCTTTTTAGACCAATATTCCTTTTAGAGATTCTACTTTCACAATATCTTAGTCTGGAAGGGATTCCTCAACCATCAAATGTCAATCAGGATTTTAAATGACTTTGTCTGTTTTCCATTTTGAGATACAGTGGACTCTGTCACATCCGATCTCTGATAAATCCCAATCTCTTTGACATCCGACATGATTTTAATGTCCCGATTTATTTCCTTATTACTTCAGCCAAAAAATCCCTGGTAGATCCGGACTCTGTACGTTCCAGATTCCAACATCAATCAGCCGTCTCGTCACATGATTTTTCATTGAATCGACACGGTATAATCCGACTTTCAAACGGTGGGTGTGAAGCATCCAATTATCGGTGAGATTAAAACTCGATCGGTGTGAAGCCAGAAAAGATTAACAAGCAATCACCAATCAATTATCGGTGGGATTAAAACTCGCAAGCACCGGTCTGTGTTGATTACTTTGATAATGTTATAAATTCTTCGTTGATTATTTAATCTCTTGTAAGCGTGCGCTTGGTATTTGATTTTAGTTACTCGTGTCAAATACCGCCTTAAGAAATGCTTCCGACAACCTCAAGCAAGCTACTTTATACGATTACATGCGTTGAATGATGTTATGAAATGAATTATATATCGTACACATACATTGATATTATGAATACATATATTGTACGCATACATTGTTATTGTTTGTTATTTAATGTAATGTAATAAAATTCTGAAAGTACATAAAGGTTTATCATTTTTAAAGGGAATAACATTATGGTGATTCGAAGCTACATTATTAAAATACAATGTACTTCCGGTTTTCGAAGACAGTATTTCTGGTTTTGGAGAAAACTCGGTATTCCGATCCTCTTTGTGATCCGACATATTGTAACGATCCCGTAGGATGTCGGATGTGACAGAGTCAACTGTATATTGTTTAATTCTTTAAATGACTTTGTCTTAATATATTGTTTAATTACTAAATCAACTTACAGCTCCGGTCGTCTGTGATGGGGTGGCGCCAAATATAAATGATGACATTCTTCTACCAAATCCAGCAAACACTCCTTGAGCTGACTTGAGCGGATGACATACTATGGCATTCTGAAATTAAACAGGATAAGAATGAAAATAGAGTTCCATGTATCATATTTTTCTGTAGCAGTGTGGAATAATTATGCCTGAACAGCAGTCACCATCTATTCTTTATTGAATTACAACTCTGAAACAGTCGCCATTGTGTACACAGGCCCTACCGTCCAAAAAACTGGACACTTTTCCTTGTCAGGCCCCTTGAACTGCATCACTGACAAGGGGAAGCAAAGCTATTTTCACACTCAACACGAGGATGGAACCAAGCACCCCAATCACTGTGTCACCATGTACTAACAGTTAATAATAACTACATAATTTCAACTAGCCTATTGATGGTATGTGATAATAATGTAATTACCTAGCCTAGGGATGGTACGTAATAATAATCATATGATTATCTTGCTTAATAATAATTACCTGACCTACTGTCGGTACTAACAGAACCAAAGAGCTGGTAGTTGTTGCTAAAAGACACCCATACGGCTGAAATATAATTCAACAGATTATCATATAAACTTTGATAACAGGAAGCAGTTAATCAATATGATATTGGTTTCATGAATATTTCATGAATAGAAGACATCAAAGAATCAAAAACTATAGATATCTTTAAAGGGACAATCCTGATAAGAACAGAGTCTCAAAAATTAAAGTCTGAGCATTTACGAAATTTATGGACCAAAATATAGAGACATGGTGTATTTACCTTGGCTCAAAGTTTCAGCTCAAAATATTGAGTCGTTTTGACGTTAACGTCAACACTGCTTATCCGGACACTTAACCCTATAAGATTTCGGGTCAATTTTTTGATTGGGTGACCTAATAATCAATTCCCGTTTCTTGAGAGGTCTATACAGTGAATGACCCATGTACTGTACTTGATAACAAAGGGTAAATTTCACCTACATATCATTTTTATAGAAAAAAGTTTAGTTTTATCCAGATACTGTATAATACAACGGTCTCCGTTTCCAGATGAAGACTGTCAGGTTTAAGTTATTTACAAGCATATCACAAATATCAGGTTAGTTGGTCGGCCTTAGGTAATGGGTTATAAGGGATTTTAACACAAAATTAAGCAGTTTTATTCCCCAAAAAGTTATCGGGATTGGCCCTTTAAGTCACATTTGAAGACACATCTATTTGACGAAAACAAACACTAAAGGATTCCACATCAATTTTAAAGTGCATTAGGAACTTGATCAAAGTATTGCTTGATGGACTAACCAATTGATCAAGCCCATGTAAAGTTCTATGAGAAAATTTCGTCCTAACATTCCCACAAAACAATTTTGTTACATCTCTTGCGATAATAAGAGTTTCATAAAATATACGATACACAATTATTGGCAAAATGTAAACAGAACGTTTTGAGTTTCTTCAAGCATTGCTTGAGACTTGTCATAGTTGGAAATAATCAGATGTACCATAAAATATTACTTTTCAAATCTTCCATTACTCATCACATTCAAAAATGTAACGGCGGTGGGTGGGAGGATGGACGAATGGTAAGTATGTGCACATTGTATCATAAGGTTTGTGACTGGATCAACTTCAGTGGTTTTGATTCACAGGTTGTACTTGACAAGGAGTAGGGCGCCTGACCTTCGGTTTCTTTCACTGCCAAAGACCCCTACGGACAAGCGAATTATTGAAATAAAATTTAACTATACATTCCATAACCATTACCCATGCCCCTCGAGCAGCAACATCCAGGTAGAATTGTGCATAGTGTTTAAAATAAGAGAATTTATGCACAAGATTTTGAAATAATCGAGGACGTTTATATCACAACCTACCTGACAGTTAACAACACAGTCTGTTTCTTCTCCCTTTAATTCAGCACTGATCTCCGCGGTTGAACATTCATAGGCTATATTGGACCAGTATCTAACAACGCCCTCTGGTGAGACAGCCACACATGCTGGTGGTTGGGTGTGATTATAATGAGGTAAAACACAAACCCTCGCTGCATCATGAGCTAAATCACTCTGTGGTAAAATCAGTTCCTTACATTGTATACCCTGTAAATATATATTACAATATAATCATTTAACGATAAATTATGGGAGATTAGATAACGAGTTGGGAGTTCTCACTACAATAGTTAAAAATAGGTTGCCAGGCAACGAAACATACGCCCACACAGCAGCCAAATCATCCGGACAGTCAACAAAGTTGTCGCATATTAAGGAATTATCAGAAAATCATTAGAATTTGTTTGGTTTTTATAATCAAACGTTTTTTTTTAAATCAGATAATAATTGTGACCTCCAGAGGGACCACAAGCTAAAAAGGGTGATTTTTCGTACAATCAGGGGACATAATTCAGGAAGTAATGACCCGATGGGCACAAATATCGAAAGGAACCAAGATCTTTGGGTTATAAACATACATGTCAAGTTTCATCAAAATCGGTTCAAAATTGTGACCTCTATAGGGTCCACAACCTTGATATAACATGTTTTCACACTATTCGTGTACAAACGACGGCCATTTTGTCCGTCAATTCTAGTCCGATTTTCACGTAATTCAACCTCTCTCTTCATTACCAAGTAATGGTGATATAGTCAAACGTTTTTTTAAATCGGATAATAATTTTGACCTCCAGAGGGACCAAAAGCTAACAAAAGCGATTTTTTTGACAATCCGGGGACATAATTCAGGAAGTTATGATCCAATGGGTGCAAATATCGAAAGGAACCAAGATCTTTGGGTTATAAACATACATGTCAAGTTTCATCAAAATCGGTTCAAAATTGTGACCTCTATAAGGTCCACAACCTTGATATAACATATTTTCACACTATTCGCGTACAAACGGCGGCCATTTTGTCCGTCAATTTTGGTCCGATTTTCACGAAATTCGAACTCAACCTTCATAACCATAGAACGGTGATATAATCAAACGTTTTTTTAAATCCGATAACAATTTTGAACTCCAGAGGGACCACAAGCTAAAAAGGGCAATTTTTCGGACAATCAGGGGCCATAATTCAGGAAGTTACGATCCGATGGGCGCAAATATCGAAAGGAACCAAGATCTTTGGGTTATAAACATACATGTCAAGTTTCATCCAAATCGGTTCAAAATTGTGACCTCTACGCTGTTCACAAGCTAAAAAACGTGATTTTTCGTACAATCAGGGGCCATAACCCATGAAGTTACAGTCCGATACATGCCAATATCGAAAGGAACCGAGATCTTATGGTGATAAACCTATATTTTAAGTTTAATTGAAATCGGATAAAAATTGTGACCTGTAGACTGTTCACAAAAAAATGTGGACGGACGGACGGACAGGGGCCACGACAATATACGTCCACATAAAAATGTGGGCGTATAAAAACTAGATACTATAACGGCAATTTGCTGAAAATTTCAGTCAAATTGATCCACTACGAACCAAGATTTTAGGGATTGAAAGTTAAGCGTAGCCTCGATCATCATTACTAAAGTTAGCACGACAAAAATCATAGTCTCAATTATCCATTTAATCATCAAATCGTGAAGAAAAGTTGAGCAGCAAATCATACATTATGCAAGAGCTAAATCTGCCTATTGTAAGTCTTCTTTTAGGCGTTAGATGTTATAGAAATTATCAATTAGACCTTTATTTACACGACAAGCCAAAAATTAGGGCTGGACGATATTTGAAAATTTCAATATTGCGATATTTTTTCAAAATTCCTCAATATATTGTCAGTATTGCGATATTTTGGTGCACCAAGCAAGTGTTGTCGAAAAGCCTTAGAAAAGGGGGTGCTAATCCTCTCCAACAGCAATGAGGCACCCCTTGAGTTTATGACCTTACTGGTTGTTTTAATTAATCATCCTGCATCATACTAAATATATATTTTATTTAACTAGAACCATGTCATGTTCCGTTCCGAGTTCAGAAAAACAGTTGATCATATTACAGCCAATTAGGCCTACTTCTTCAGAAACAAAACACTTTTTATTTTATAATCAGCTCATGTATATGAACACAAAAGTGAATAATGAAATTAATTTTGTTACAATATAACATTTATCAATCATTCATCCACACTACAATTATTTTCAGTTTTGTATCACCAAACAATTATACAAAAATTAAACAAAACACGACTGCAGTTGAAGGGTTTTAAAAACAAATTAAATTCTACTTTCAATTAAATCAATTAAAAAAAAAAAAACAAAAAAAAAACATTTACAGTTTTGTAATGCACTGGAGTAAACCCCCCGTTTACAAACCACGCTTGTTAATCTTAGATTTTAAAATGAAATAACACAAGACGTGATTAATTATGTCTTCTTCAAAAAATTAAAACCCGAGAAGAGAGCGTACAAATTACTTGTGTTTCCATTCTTGGTAGCTACGTTTCTTCTACACAGTCTACATAAAATTTTATTTTGACCAATATCGTTTACGTCAATCCGAAGTAGGCCCGAATGCCGAATCGGGCTGGTACAGTTTCTCTTCAGGACTCCGAAGTTGTCCCTTCAACTTCCAACTTCAACTATGTCGTCTGCCATTTTGTAAATTTACCGATAGCTATAGACATCGACGACCAGCCGCAACTTTACAAATTAAAACTGAACATTGATAATCAAGACTAGATAAATGCCGAAAACAGCACCGGTTTTTTATTTTCACTTTCGACTTTTTTGTTGTCTCGATGTACCAGCCACGAGATCTTATTGTATACTGTGTGACTGGACATCGACTGGTCCGGATTTACCCGATGTATATTTCTCAATTAGTCCAATTAACTTTAGTTATTCGGGGGTTTCTAAAGCAAGTTCGGGACTAAATTAAGAGAATATTGCAGTGCGTACCGCGGTATATGGCGTCAAACGATATATTGGAATATTGCGGTTTTTCTGAGGGTCTTAAAATTATCGTCAATATATAATTTCCAAACCGCGATATATTGATTTATCGAAATTACCGTCCAGCCCTACCAAAAATCCACTCTGTAGACCTTCGGATGGCTTGGATACAGCTTGGATTTAAACAGTCATCCATTTAAAATTAAATCAATAACTGGCCGACCAAGCTAATGTTTACAGGTAGTCACTGACCTCACTACCAGTAAAAGGCCCACCAAGCGAGGCAATTGTTGCCTTTGAGAATGTTACTTGATAATCGAGAATATGTGGGTACAATCAAGATCCTCGTTTTTTATATTAGATAAATCACGCAAGTTGTGAACTTACGAATACATATATCAACAAACTGATTTAAATATTTTTGTTTTTTTACACATAACCCTTTTGTTCCATCATGTTCTAGTAAGAGTGTCAGGAGTCACGTTGGCTAAGTGGGTAAGACGGTGGCTCGCGACCCTGTAGGTCGATCCCTGCATTGGCCGAGAAAGATCATCCAGATTATAAGAGTAGGCCATAGTACCGCTGTCCGGGCAAAATTTCCTTCATTGCACACTGTATGGCATATACCCGTCTTCATTAGTCGAGTTCAGAGCAGAACAGTAGGACGCTAAACCTCATTTCATTTCATTTGTAAGAATATATTGAAGGAAGACTCACTCGTCCAGTTCCACCAGCCTTGTATCTCCAAATAAATAGTTTTCTGCCACCAACTAGCCACGCCCATCCAGACGGATCTATCTTCACTGTTATTTCCGTGTTACCTGTTAATTCAGAAAAACTTTGTGTGAAATAAATGTAACGAAAATAATGAATTTTGAAGAATCTGTCAGCTTCCAACTCATCTATGTTCTTTGATTGGTATTTACATGTCGCATGATCCTTATTTGTTGAAAGTTGTTTATTTTCAATCCAAAATAATATTTAGTCATAAAGTCATGCATTAACTGAGAGAGAGAAATGAGGTTTATATTCCACTCGACAGAAACTAGGTCATGTTGGGAGTAACACATGGTTAAATTTTATTTCAATAATTCCATTGCATGTAGGGGCCTTCAGCCCGGAGGAAACCGGGGAAAACCCATGAGGTTGGACAGGTGAACCTACTCCTTGTCACATACAACTGGGGAATAGAAACCATGCCAGTTGACTCAATGACAGACCTTATGATGCATTCGCATGTGCTAACCATTCAGCCATCACCCCCCACCCCCTCCATTAACAACAGGCTGGTTAAGGACATTTTATTCTAACTCGCATTCCCCAAAACTATCAACCAGTTTAACCATGTAGCATGGAATTAGTAGAATTTTGAGATAATAAATTTGTTTTGGTAGACATTGAAAGACTTACGATCTGTTAGGGTCAAAGCTTCAGTGATAAGAACTGGAAGTGGAACACCATAATTTTCGACTCTATGCTGCGACGTCTCATCTAGAATTTGTGCTGTTGTTAGTGATCTTGATCCAAGCTGACTGCTGCAAAAAAACAAAATAAAATAACAACATTTAAAACAAAGTACAGTAATAATACTTTATTTATTACCAATTATCAAAATTCAGTTCTAGTTGTAGGCCACATACTTATAAGAGTTAAACTCTGAAATATTGCACGAAGCGCTGTGCTTGAGCAAAGCTCTTTTCCGGTAACACAGGTGTGTAAGAAAAAATGTCACCCACAGATTGTTGGTATTTAACACTTTCTGGATAGCAATCTTATCTATTAACTGAATATGTGTATTAATTAGATTAATTAGATATAGATGGTAAGCTCAGTTGAGTTTCTTTCCTTTTTTCAGCAAATCAGAATGATACCCTGTCCCTAGTGTTGTGTCACATGATATTATGAAGGTTTTATATTTGACAACAATCACAACAGCTTCGCTCTACTCAGGCAATGGCTGTTACATATTGAATAAATAATTTCATTTCACAAACCGTCCATGGGATTGAGCTGGGGCTCTTCTGTTGGGAGTAAATAGAGCCGATGTTCTTCTGTTTTGAGATGACCTCAATCCAGGTCTGGGAGTTGGGGTAAATGGGGAAGTTCTGGATCGTGTGGACATGCTTTGAGGGGTAAACATTTTGAAAACTTTGCAACTGAATGATCGGCTCTAAAATATCATGTTTTCCTTTTCCTTTCCCGGCTTATTGTTGTGGTTGTCTATATATTTTAAGACAAGTTATGCGAAACGAAATAGGACGATTGAATCTTAATTGTATTATTGAATTAGTATCAGTTTTAGATCACATTATCCAAAACAAATAATGAATATATTTTCAGTAATGGGTAACATTATTACTGACAATGTTAGCGAAAGTTGATAATAGATTTTCGTTTTATTAACGCAGTACAACTTTTTATCAACTTAGAAGTAGACTAAAATTAATTTAAACCCAAAAGAGCTTAACTAGAGTTACCTCCCATTAATTAGAAAATTCGTCAAAAAGTCAACAATCCGACATAATGGTTTCACGTGTTTAGTTATTGAGTTGAGAAAGGGATTTGTTTTATTTTTTCAAGCCGTTTTTGAAGCATTCACTGGCACCCATTGAAACGAACAATACCCTCTGCCTGTTTTGATATCAACTTGGAAATTGGCTGCACAATGGGTAATTATTATTATTACTTGACTTAAAGTCTTAAACATGAAGTCCATGCAATAATAATAATATATAAATTATAATTTGAAAGTAATGGAAGTGATTCACAAAATCCTTCAAAAGACGGGAGAGTAGGGGGTGGCTGACTGAATATGTGCTTTGGTCTGTCGTTGAGTCATGTAGACCAATTTCGATTCTGTGATGTCAAGCATGGCATGCAATGTTTGTAGTGGGACGATTTCTAGGCTGAGAGCAGTTAACTTATTAACTGATTAACATATACTCATAAATAAGATGAACGCATTAAAAGAAATGAAGAATGTGAATCAATTGTGAATGTTAACATTCTGTGATGTCATGTATGGACAATCTGTTTTTAACATCATGCTAAATATCATTCAGAGAACATAATGTCACTGTCGCTTTAGTTACATGTATGTTTGCCGGATCACATGTATGCAGTTGAAATAACTTAATCTCCACTTTCCTGAGATCGAGGGCATCAAATTAGATTTAATTTTAAACATTTTCCTGTCAAAATGCCACAGAAACCCGTTTATTCTCAGTATATGAAGTTTATCTACGAGCAAAAGCACATTTCTGTACTGATTCCCACATGACAATAACAGTTCCTATTAGATTTATAAAAATAATGATCAAGAATAAGTTTCCTTACTCCTTGAAATACCTTGGGTACGGAATTCACCATGTTTTAGGAGCTAGAAAATTAACTTGTATTAACTCATTAACCAGTTAATTATGACTTGTATTAACTCATTAACCAGTTAAAAAAAATTATAACTTTCTCTCAGCCCAAGTGACAAGAAGTAGGATCGTCTGTCCAACCTCATGAATTTTCCCAGGTCCTCCCGTTTCCTCCCACTGCTAAAGATCTCAATATCCAAATTATTGACATAAAAATTGAACAATAAGTTAGTTCCAAAATGGCTTAGTGGATGATAATCCCTATAGAGAGAGAGAGAAATGGGGTTTTATGTCCACTCAACACAAACTAGGTCGTTTTGGGACTAACATATGATTTTTAATTCTATTTCAATAATTCGCTTGCGCGTAGGGGTCTTTAGTAGTGGGAGGAAACCGGAGGAAACCCACGAGGTTGAGAAGGTGCCCCTATCTCCATGCCACATACGCTCACACCAGGACTCGAAACCACGGCCACAAGCCAGAGGTGACCGGCCAGCTAGAGGTCGAAGCACGGCACTCTAGACAACTAGGCCATCCCAACCCCCCGATAATCCCTTTAGTAACAGAGTTTGTTTATATGTTTTAGCTTCAAGACGTAATGATCCGTTTGACATCCACTGGGTTCCACCAACAGAAGCGGAGATGAAGATTATTGAAGCTCGACGAGAAAGGTCGAATAAAATCAGTAAATTGATGGGTGATTATCTGTTGAAGGGTTATAAAATGTTGGGAATCACTTGTCGAGAATGTGAGGTGAGTTTGTTATACATTTATGCCAACTAGAGCTAATTTATTCTGTTTTAATTTGATCCTGTTGTATCTAGCACTTGTGACCCAGGCATCATTTAAGCTTGTGGTATGTAGCATGAAGTTCTTTAACATTCATTCAGTATCAAATCTTTGTTTAAATATTCATTTAAGATCACCCCAAATCCTCTAATTTGTACCTGTGTCCAGTCTGAAGGTGACTGATGCTTGTCCTCGTAGTCATAGAGATAAAAATAACCGTCTGTTCTCTCAAAATGACCAAGTAAATATGGTCATGGTGGCTGAGTAATTAGAACGTTGGCTTGCTAACCTACAGGAGCTGTGTATTCCCGTCTTCATTAGCCTAGTCGATGTAGAACTGTAGGATGTTAAACTCTAGACTTTAAACTCTATCCCATTTTGGTATTGAATGGCTAGAGTTTTGCAAGTATGAAATGAAAAACGGGTCATGCATGCTAAACTCTGTGAGTAAAGGTAATGGCTCACTAACCAAGTGGTTCTGACTTCCAGGTCCTGTGCTGGCCGAGTATATTGCACAGTAGTACAGGTTTTAAGGTCCTGGGGAGTAACACCATCTAGTTGTTTGGATGGAACAAAAAAACAAGGTCCTGTGTACATGTCGGTATACACATAAAAGATCCCTTGAAGCATAGAATTAAACACCATTGTTGAACCCAAACATGGTCTACCCATGCACTTATAAAGGAATCTGTGAGTCCCACTATCTATTTGCTGTGTTTTTTGGTTGGTGCAGTGAAGTTGGACGTTAAACTCCATTTATTTTATTTTACTTTCTATTTGATTTTTTTTATCTTCAGACTATATTGTTACAAGATCGTCATGGTAACAATTATTGTGTAGCATGTAGTGAATTGGATTCAGATACTGATAAAGATGATCCACGTAAGATTAGTTTTTATTTATTAATCATGGGGCCATAAATAAAGTTTTCCGCACAAACTCAAATACCAGTTTCATTTATTTTTTAAGGGACTGTAGATGAAGTTTTCAGAACAAACTCAAATAATGGTACATGTCATATGTTAAATCTTAAAAACTTTGTTTTCATTCTTTCTGTGAGCTGTATGGGAGTCCAGGGTGGCACCATTACGAGTCCTAAAATAGAGTTGCCTCCCTTTGATCAAGAAATCATTTAATATAAAAATTATTCATCCTGTTTTGAACAACCAGACTAATGAAGAAGGGCTTGTGTGATTAAATGTGCTTTTGTCCCATTCAAAGGACTAGACAGCTGTCCTTGTTTGACCCTCCATCCTGCTGGAAACAGCCGATCTCCACATTAGTGAACCTACATCTTACCAAATGAGCCATCGTGACTTTATAAAATGATTTAACCCCAGGTTGCTGTCTACAGTCAAAAGTTTTGACTTTATTATAGATAATGATAACACTGTATCTATTTTTTTAATTCCTTCAGTAAAGAATCAGACGGCAGCATTAACACAGGTGAAGGAACAACAACGAGTAACGTCAAGAGAAGAAACAGAGTTTGAAGATCTTCCGCTACAGCCTGATAGTCAAATTATAGAACCAGAGTTACCTCCCCTAGCTGTTGTTACAAACAGTCAGAACGTAACATCGTCAAATCGTACGATCAACTCATGTACATGTTTGATTCCATCGTCAGACTTAGCTCAATCAGTGGCCGTTTTGAGTAATAAGTTAAGGTGGGCCACAGAGGAGTTAGATAAAACGGCGTCAATAGAATACACCATTCAGCTGTGTCAGTTGATTAAATCTTGTGCTGAAGCCATATCTAGTTTACAGCAAACTCAGTCTTGATCTAAAATCTCGAGCAACAAACACTGTCTTGATAAAAAAAAATGTCGAGCAACAACCTATGGCTGTCTATAGCAAGCTAAGCATAGCTTTACAATGAAATGAAATGAAATGAAATGGGGTTTAAGCAAGATTGGCATACACCATACAGTGTGCTATGAGGGGAAATTTTGCCCGGGCATCAACACTATGGCCTACTCTTATATCGAATTCCAACTGCCAAGGTATCTTTTACGTACATGTACATGCTAGTGTATACATGAAACCTTATTTTTTGTCCCATACGAATGACTAGACAGCTGTTCTTGTCAGTCCCGCTGTTCTGCACCACTGACATGGGGAAACCACATAAAGAATCCCCGCTGAAGTTTCTTGTCCAATACGTTTTACAACAATCATTGTCCTTGATAAAATAAAAATAGAAGTGAATGTCAATCTAGATGATAGATAATATTATCAGTATGGATCTGTCTATGTATAATATGTCTGGCATCGATTGATGATTATATCAACTGAATGAGGTGCTGAAAATATAGCTCTTTGGGTAAAATATAGCTCTTTGGGTAAAATCTGGCACTTCGGGTAAAATATGCTTCAGGTAAAATATGGCGCTCAGTTTACATTAGTGACATGGGTGAGATACAAACGTTTTAAGTTTCAAATGAGTCTTGTAAAATTGTAGAGGTTTTAAAATAGAACAACAGTAAACAAGGCATAGTTTTTTAGGGCTGGATTTTCTGAAAACATAAAACTGTCCATTATATAAACCCGAAACAATTCCACTCCTGTAACATTTCTAGGGATGGTTTGTCAACCCATGCTGATGAAGTAAAGGGGGCAGGGATGAGATTTTGCCTGTATATTCCAGACTTGTCCTACGCCAATTTCCAAACACCCTAATTGTCCGACCGGAAATATGCCCAATCGGACATCAACATGGTGAATAATATACAAAATTCCCAAATTAATATAGTTTACTGATTCTATTACTACCACTCAATCTGATTATCGTTGATATTAGGCTGGGGGGGGGGGATACTAAAATCATGTGCCTAGGGATGATTTAACAACCATTGATGAACAAACAAAGGGAGAGGAGATACTAAAATAGTGTGCCATCGTGCTGTCCGGATTTTGTTTTCTGAGCAATTTGAACAATGATCAATCTATTATAGTAGCTGGGACTCTTGCTAATTACACATTTCTTAGATTTCATCATTTTTTGGTTTCCATGGAAACAGGATTGATTTGTTTTTTTGTATACAAGGTCAATGAAGAGTCATGTTGTTAAAGTGTTAGTGATGGCATCTAATATCCTGCTCAGAAACAGGGTCAATATGTGCTTCACCCCGAGAAGGGTCAAGGCATTAAGGGCTCATTATGTACATCACACAGAGCAGAGGCAGGATAAAATATTGTAGACAATGGCCTTCGTTTTCTCCTTGACTTGGAATATACGAATGCCGGCTTTAATGTTGCCTCTTCAACCATGTGGATTTTCTCTAAGTCATCCTGTTTTCTGCTAGCAAGACCGCTATACACTTTAAAATTATTGAAATAAAATTGAACAATATGTTAGTCCCGAAATGAACTAGTTTGTGCTGAGTGGACTTTAAACCCCATTTCTCTCTATATATGTTCAATATACACCTGTGTGTGTTTATTTAGGTACATAATATATTTAGCCATACAATGTCCTTGAACTGATATTAATGTTTAATAAAAACCATGCCAACATAATATTATTTATATATGTTGACATAATATCAATGTTTAAATATGTTGACATAATGTTAATGTTTAAATATATTAAAATAGTTGACATGATATTAATGTTTAAATATATTACATATGCCCATGTAATATTAATGTTAACATTTAAATATCATATATGTTGACATTATGTTAATATTTAAATATTATATTATATATGTTGACATTATGTTAATATTTAAATATTATACATGTATGTTCACTTCATGTTAATGTTTAAATATGTCATATGTTGACATTAATGTTATTATTTAGATATGTATGTTAATATAATGCTAATGTTTAAATGTTGACATAATGCTATTGTTTAAATATATAATGTTGATGTTTAATAATATATATTAACATTATATCATATATACATCTATATTGACATAATGTTTAGAAAATATTATATAACCATATATGTTACTTGTTAGCATTATGTTTAAAGTTAAAAAAAATATTGCATATGTTCATATAATATCGATCTGTAAAAATTTATGAAAATAAAATTCCATAAATTATTCATTTATCTTCATTGATTATTTCACTTCAACATCTTCACGTGGGTGATATTCATGGTAGAAAATTGTTCAGTTGAATGGTCACTTTCATTCAGAAGTTGGTCATGGTTGTCAACATCAGTCATGTGGATAAGATAATCAGTCAGGCAAGATATACAGCTGGGTGTTCTTACTATAATACTTCAAGAATATATAATGGAAAATGGAATATAGAAAATTTAAGTCAAATTTCTGTATGAATGGCTACCCGAGAGTGTATTCAATTACATGTAATTAGTGTTGCTCTTAATCCAATTAAGACTTGGGGGTGGGGGGGGGGGTGGCCGAATGGTTAGCACGCACTGGTTAGACTGTGCGCACTCTATCATAAAGCCTGTCATTGAGTCAACTGGCAGGGTTTTCGATTCCCCGGTTGTACGTCACAAGGAGTAGGGTCGCCTGTTCATCCTCATGGGTCCTCCGGTTTTCTCCCACTGCTAAAGACCCTAAAGAAGCGAATTATTGTAATGAAATTAAACCATGTGTTCGTTGAATTGACCTAGTTTGTGTCGAGTGGATAATAAATCCCATTTCTCTCTCCCTTTCTCCAATTTAAGACTATTTTTATATAATTGACACCGATGCAAATAGAGAAAAAGAATTTTGAAAAATAGAATAAAGCAAGAAAACTAAATTTTAGAAAAATCACATACTTGGGCAACACTAGAGCATTCGGTCTCGTGACATTTAACCCAGGAAATACATAAACAAAATAAATCAAAATTTATTCTCATCTTAAAATCAATCTCATAAAATAATTTTATTTCATTTTAATAAATGTATGAATGGACCTCCAACTGCTGTCTTCATCACTGTAGAATTAATAATACCAGGGAGTTAAGATGACACCACTCCAGGTGATCTTGCTAACGGGTCATATTAAATTAATATCGGGGGGTCAGGGCATGTCATGAGGGCCTGGGAACCTAACACTTATCGTATCCCGTCCTTGACAAGACATCAAGTTTCAGGTGAGTATTATAAACCTGGTGATTTGATGATCATAATTACCTGTCAAGATGGCGGAAAATGCATTTATTTACAGGTGTGATCATACGGTGACCAGTTATCAGACATCTTCTAACAGGTTATCGCGATCTCTGCATCGTGCACCTGCTAAAACACTTGTCTAATTAAAAAAACAATATTGTTATTATTTATAAAAAAAACCCTAGTTCCCGTCTTTGTATGGGGGCAAAACATAGCGATGCTACGGCTTACTTTTATATCGAATTCCAAATAACAGGTACACTGCACGTCCCATCCGAACAACTAGAGCTGTCCCGAATCACGCTGGAAAAATGTCTTGATCGAACCCACTAGAATAGACAAGAGTATTTGAGAAACAAAGTGCATGAAAATGTAAGGCCTTCTACTATTTTTAAAATTATAATCAGATAATTAACCAAATTAGACAGAAATCCGGTAAAATAGACCCAAATCACCTGAATAAATAATTCGAAAACGTTGTTTGGGTATGTCACTGTTTTGTTTACGAAGTATTATCTCATAAATCTTTCAAGATGGCTTTACGACACTTTGTATACATGTCAAACCTTTGTAGTGGTGTTTTGCTAATTATAAATTCCCATGATTTAATGATTTTTGTGTTTCCATGGAAACAGTTTTTTTGGGTATAACAGGGAGTTGCATATTGATGATTTTGATTTCGTCTTCTTGTTAATTGTTATGTGTCCAAAACCCCTCAAAGATATACCCCACCCCATCCACCACCAGATATGCCAAGAAAAACTTTAGAATATAAAATGCTGTCAGAATTTAAAAAAAATGGTTGTGGTTTAACGCCCTGCTTTACCGAATCAACGGATATAGGCCTACGCCACACAATGTTGTGAGGCAGCGGCGCTACGGCCTACTCTTATATATATAGTACACTCGGCAGTTATAAACCTAAGTAGGTAAGACGCTGGATCGGGTGTTTGATCCCTGCATTGGACGAGAAAGTCCGTCCAGATTTTCCGGCGTGGTTCCCTCTGGTCCGTGATGACGGACGGAGGGCCTGACAAGAGCAGCTGCCTAGTCGTTCGAATTGCACGTAAAAGATCCCCTGACTGTTGGAATTCGATATAAGAGTAGGTTGTAGTGCCGCTGCTCGGGCAACAATCCCCCATCGCACTCTGTGTGGTGTATGTTCGTCTTTATTAGCCCAGTTCGGAGCAGAAGAGTAGGACGTTAAACCCCATTTCATTTCATTTCATTTAAACATGTTGACAGTACCATCTGATATATAACGAATGAGGATGGAAGTCAGTGAAGCGTTATTTAACCGACTTAGACAAGGGGGATTACCCTCAGATTATTACAGGTACAATAAAAATATCAAACGAAAGAAGTATGTCATATCCGGTGACACGTTGATTTCTTGACCAATCTTTTATGTCCATTAGCAACCAGGTGGAAAATATCCCGTGCAAGGCGCATAACCCTTCTTTCCAAAACCCATTGTCCGCTCCAGACCAATGATGTCAGTTGACCAAGCGCGTGACCATTGTCCTGTCATCTGTCAATCGCGAGACAGGTTATTATGCTGATTTCATAAAACCCGATATTTGACATTAGTCATAAAAAAAGACGACAAAGAATTCTTTATCAGAAAAAAATAATATTTAATTTTCTTTTCAGCAGGACAATCAATAGAACATAATACAATTTGTAGAAAATAGAGTAAAAATGACTAAAGACAGGACCATTTTTTGTGTAAATTTCGTGCAAAAATGTGTGATGTAAAAGGAAAAGTTCACTCGAGCCACTTTATTGCTTAATCATAATTAAGTATTATAATTTTGCGTCAGTTTCGTACAAAAAAAGAGTAAAATTGGTATTAGTCGTAAACACTGGTTAAGTTTCAGTTTTAATTAGAGTTTTATCAGGCTGTCTGAGAAGGTCAGAAATGTTCAAACGCTGAGCTAGACAGAACAAATGTTTGGGAAAGGGTTAGTGTTAGGACTGAGGCTGGGCTAGGAGTGTCAGGACTATATTTAAGCCCAACCCTATTTCTAGACCTAAGCAAGAATATCGATAGATGGGGGTTTCTTAAGGGATATTAACAGCCCCTACCTGCAGTCTGATCTTCCATGCAATTAACCGGACCCCTGGTATAGGTGTCAGTATAAATTTGAATGTGGATTTGTTTGAGATAATGTAACGGGAAACATTCCATACAATATGATACGAAGGAAACTGTACCCGGAAAGTGGCGCTTCGTTTCGTTGAATACCAACTTCGAAGGGTTCTTTTACGTGCACGAAAACATGTAGTTGTCCGTGGGGCCATTAAACCTTCAATCCCTTATCATTTAATGTCTTTTCAAAATTGGTGTGAGCGTATGTGGAATGGAGATAGCGGCGCCTTCTCAACCTCGTGGGTTTCCTCCGGGCACCCCGGTTTCCTTCCAATGTTAAAGACCCCTACGCGCAAGCGAATTATTGAAATAAAATTGAAACCATATGTTAGTCTCAAAATGACCTAGTTTGTGTCGAGTGGACGTTAAACCTCATTTCTCTCTCTGTCCCTCTTTTCAAAATTGGAGAGAGAGAGAGAAATGGGGTTTAACGTCCACTCAACACAAACTAGGTCATTTTGAGACTAACACATAGTTTTATTCTATTTCAATAATTCGCTTGCGCGTAGGGGTCTTTACTAGTGGGAGGAAACCGGAGTGCCCGGAGGAAACCCACGAGGTTGAGAAGGCGCCCCTATCTCCATGTCACATACGCTCACACCAGAGCTCGAAACCACAGCCGCAAGCCAGAGGTGACCGTTCAGCTAGAGGTCGAAGCGCGTCACTCTAGACCACTAGCCCCCCCCCCCCCCCCTCCCCAGTCGGAATATTAGTAGGGTGATAAACGCCAAACTGCCACAGTAGATCATGTATTTTGAAAAAAATTCCAAGAAATGGGGGAGACCCCTACCACCCCTTGAATTAATATTTCCAGATAGACGTGCCCCGAGAACATGTCCTCAAAATAGTGCCTCTTGGCGTATTACCATAATTCATTATCACGAATGGGACAGGAACTTCGGAAGCTAAAGCATCTTCCATTGATCACACGAATCAATAACATCGTGGTCAAGCATTTTATCTCGATCTTGTTTTGTTGGTGTTTTTTGTTTTGTTTTGTTTTGTTTGACCGGCGCCATCCATCTTATCATCCTAATTAGCCGGTGAATCATCATTTACAATGGCCGCGGTAAGACGAGATCCATGATTAACACAACAAATGTTTTATCTCTCCCTCGGGAAAACAATTTCTTCACATATCTGTAAAAAGAAATATCGTTTATTAATATTCATAAACGCTTATCTAATTCTATTTGCATATATTTGAATGTCCACGCTCGAGTGTTTGCCACGTGATGAACGGATGGGAACTAAATCGGTTGTTATGATGATGTTATTGCGTTTTATCTAAGAATTATGTACCGTTCTGGTTCAGTGAGAGGCCAATTGGCAGACGAGCTAAAACGTTAACTAAGTCGCTGTATTATGTTATTGAAGACATCTAATAAATAAGATAACAGATTCTATACATGTTTTTAGCGACAAGGAATGTTTTTATATATGAGCCATTTTATATTATTAGTATTACTAACGGCAATGCATGACATATAATCTCATCTTCGTGAACCAGGTTTACTAACGATAATATGGCATGACATGTAATATCATCTTCGTGAACCCAATTTACGTCATACATAAGCATTGTTGAGTAGAGTGAGACTAACATGCTTTGATTTTACTTCAATAATTCACTTGCGCGTAGGGATCTTTAGCAGTTTGAGGAAGCCGGAGGACCCGGAGAAAACTCACGAGGTTGGCCAGGCGACCCTACTCTTCGTCACATATAACCGGGAATTCAAAACTACGACAGGCATTTTGATACAGGGCGCACATGCTAACCATTCGGCCACCCACCCCCACCCCCACTGGGGATAGAGGGGTGCTGTTTGGAAGAGGAGGGGTGTTTTTCCTGTTTACAGAATTGCCCACAAATTGAATTTTCAAAAAGCATGTGAGTCCATCGTCCTGTGCATCCAGCCAATAAAGCGGATTAATGATAGTGACATAGACATATGCGGTACTATTTTTCATATTTCACATTTTGTTAAGCTATCTAATTGTAAACAGGGTGGGTTTAGAAGAAACGGGGGCGTTATCTATTATTGCCCGATTCAGACTACAAAAAGCTACCAAGATGCATTATCATAAAGCTGGTAAGCCCAAACAGCTTCAGTACGAACACGGGGAAATTTGTGGTAGTGTCTTTAATATTTTACATTTTGTGAAGATGAACTGAAATTGAAGACGGGGTGGGGTGGGGGGGCTTCCTATTAGTCTGCACCGTTTGGGCGTACATCATACAGTGTAGTATCTGGGACATTTTTTCCGGGTAACGAATTTCATGGGTTCTTGTAAGTTGTTAGTGTTCTTAGGGTGGGTGGGTGGGGGTGTCTGATGATTTCTCGCGTCTGTCATCGAATGGTGTGGTTTCCAAATCGTTAAGTCCTAGTTTGTATCCAGTGGGGGGGGGGGGGGTGGCCTAGTGGTCCAGAGTGCCGCGCTACAAGCTCTAGCTGGCCGGTCACCTCTGGCTTGCGGTTGTGGTTTCGAGCCCTGGTGTGAGCGTATGTGGCATGGGGATAGGGGCGCCTTCTCAATCTCGTGGGTTTCCTCTCTCTCTCTCTCTCTCTCTCTCTCTCTCTCTCTCTCTCTTGTGTCCAGTGGATGTTTAACCCCATTTCTCTCTTTGTAAGTGTTCTTACGTTTATGGAAACGTGTTTACCAGTACCTGGATTGTTTGCTACATCCGAACGATCGGTCCTGCATCACTAACTTGAGGACGCCATGCTTGAAGAGATTTTGTTGAAGATGCTACAGGATTGTGTAAACAAGACACGGGAGAGTTTATTATAACCAATCCTGTATAATAACGACTACTATCGACTGTACATGACATGCCTGTTATAACATATCACTCAACCATGACAGAAAGTTGAAGCATATCGCTGTGTATTATTATAGTCAGACATGATCATACATTACTTATTAACTGGTATGGTTAGTTAATAAATAAATAGGTAAACAATATGTCGTCATGGAATTAAAGTGGGGTGCTTTATATCATATGGTCTGTTAATGAGTGAAAAGTTGTGGTGTCGATTCCTCAGCTTGTACGTGACGAGGAGTAGGGTCGCCTGGCATGCCTCGTGGGTTATCATAAGGTCTGTCAATGAGTGAAGTGGTGTGGTATCGATTTCCCCAGCTTGTACGTGGCAAGGAATAGGGCCGCCTGTCCTACCTCGTCGGTTATCTCAGGGTTCTATGGTTTCCTCCAACTGCTAAAGACCCTTCCTTCAACTGGATCTGGTGACACCTGGTACCACCTGGGTAGTGAAGGGGCATCTTTGGTTATACTACACGTTAAAATAGATACTCAGGTCAGGATGGTACCACGAGAATACCACGTTCCATATTCCTACGCCAATTGTTTTAAGTAGCGTAAATCCCATCGCGGTAGTTCGTCCAAGTGAAGCTTCTGTTCTTCCTTTACTTCCGGTTCCTAGAATTTGACTTATTTCCACTGAGTGTTGTTTTTGTGGCGTTTCTGGTAAGGAATGAAATAAAATTGTGTTTCGTGTTCTACTGTTTGTTCTGCTGAGACTGGCTAACGAAGATTGGGTATTCGCCATGCTTTGAGGGAACATTCGCCCGAACAGAGGTACCACGACCTACTCTCTTATATCGAATTCCAACTGCCAAGGGTTCTTTTAAGTTTACGCCAACATGACCTCGGATTTACGTCCCACTCGAGCGACTATACGTCCCCCCCCGCCCTGTACCGCTGACAAGGGGAGCTTTTCCGGGAAATCCCGACGAACTTATCCGTCAACACAGGGACCGAACACGGGACAGCGTTCGAGCAGAAAAGAAGAACGTTAAACCTCATTTCATCTTGGATTTCCAATTTGATTTTCATTTCCAACTAATCCAGAAACGTAAAGACTTCGCTTTAATATTTGACCTTGGTAAAATAAATTACCTTGTAGACTAATGCGTTGTTATCGAGGGACGGCTTTGTATAATTATTTCTTCTACGATTGAAGAAAACCTGCTCATCTTTTAATAGCCGACGTGTCAGATAAGCTAAAAACAAAAACCGTGTTTACGTTTACACGAACGATTCTATGTTATTTAGCCCAAGTTGTCGATTCGAACCTTTTTCTCTCACTTTATAAGTCCTTTAAATCAGTGTTGGTGTGGTTTCTATGAAGACCACTAGCCCGACATTTCCGTATGAAAGACAGAGTGGATGAATTGATATTATTTCCAGCCAGTAATTCAACTTTAGGAATAAACTGTATTCAAATATACATTATACAAGAGCTAAATCTGCCTATTATAGGTTTTCTTTAGGCCTGAAATGTTATCTAAATTATTAATTAGACATTTGTTAACTTATCCAGACCATAATCAACTCCCGATGCCATCGCTATCCTGCGATATTTACTGGATTTAGATACATATTGTGATGGATGATTTAATGTCAAAATGGATATTGTACTGACTTTAGTCGTGATGGTCGAGGTTAGGCCTAAAATACAATCGCTAATATCTCAATTCAGAGTGGAGTAAATTGACTAAATTTTCAGCATATTTCTTTACCTTTACTATTTTAACCATAATAGCAAGAATTTTCCATGATGGTCCTTTAACAAAACCTGACAAAGGTTTTAGAAAGCAAGGCTCATGTTCGATGGGGTTTTCCGGCGTGGTTTCACATTGTCAGTGGTACTGGCAGCCTGATAAAGGCAAAGTATAGTCGTTTGGATGAGACGTAATACCGAAGAACCGTGTACAAATTTCCGTGCACGTAATCGGAATTCGATATGCCACTGTGTGGGCAAAAGTTCCCTAATAGTACCTTGTGTAACGTATGGCCGTCTTCATTTGCCCAGTCGGTGAAGAACAGTAGGACGTTAAACCCCATTTTATTTCACTGGTATCCGCAAACACAGTTAATTTGTTTTGGACTTAGAGCGTGATACATGCAGTTAGTGTCAGTTCAAGATGTCAGATCTCAATAATAACACGAGAATTAAACCCAAACAATAATTCTCAGCAGACATATACACATCTAAAATACATGGCACCTGGATTATAATTCATAATGGATTCTACATTTCCTGCTTCAATTCCCCGGAGAACAAATTCTTCTGCTCAAAGTTATCATGCAGCAATACCGCTCAAGAATTTGACCTTATAAGTTCGAGGTCAAAATCGGTTGCCCGCTGCTAAATTTTCGGGTGTTAAGAGGCTGACCTTAGATGAGGGGTCAGTGCTCGTGGTGTGTTGTTTGACGTTCCGATGTGAAGTGCACCTGTTCATCGTGTTGATACTGCAGTTAAATTTGACCGCTTGACCATTGGGTAAAACATTAGCTACCAACTGCTTACTGACCTTTATACAAGGTCACGATCTAAGAGAATTATGGATAACATATTCGTGGGAATTGTAAATTTTAATATTTAATATAACGTCGAAATGTAATGGTTGATATTTTAAAAAGGGCGCCTCTTTGATGTAGGCGGAAAGAAACTGGTGTGAATTTAATTAAATCTGATTTGGAAAGGGGCTATTTGTATACATTTAACATGTTATGCTCATAGATAAAGGTAATGGCGGGGAGAGAGAGAGAGAGAGAGAGAGAGGGAGAGAGAGGGAGACTCACACATCTGTATAGGTGTAAGATGACAGCAAATCCGACATTATAATGGAGAGAGAGAGAGGGAGAGAGAGAGATCTGTATAGGTGTAACATGACAGCAAATCCGAGATTAATAAAGGTTTTGGAATAATTGACGGCTGCAAACACGTTTCCCTGCTATTTCAACCCGTGAACAAAGTAACTTCAAAGTTATTAAGGTGGCTGACTCGAATCTCAATCAATCGTTTACAGTCCATGAAGAGGAGACCGTTGGGAGAAATTTTGAAAATTTAACTGCCGCAAACGTGTTTTCCTGCTATTCCAGCCTGTGAATACAGCAACTTCAATTTGGTCCAATAAAGCCTACCTGGCTGACAGGAATTCCAAACAACCAATCAATTGCGTTCGGCGGTATACCCTCCTAGAGAAAATTTTGAAAATTTAACCACCGCAAATGCGTTTTCTGCTATTCTAGACCGTGAAAACTACAATGGTTTACTAACTGAAATCCCACTCTGAATTCCAACCATCCAATCAGACTGTTGCAGCTGCATTCACAAATAATAATCGATGCCCGAAAAATGTCGCACAAATTAGAGTGGCTCCAGGCAACATTTTTTAGTACATAGTCAACTCAGTACAAATTCGTAGTATTCAATTAAACGAAAAGTAAAATAAGTGTTATATTAGGACTCGATAACAAAGCAAAAGTAGAAATGCCCGAAAAATTTTCGGGTTTACAGACAGCGGAACTGACCTTGTATGGACCCTAAAGAAAATTTTGTAATATTTGACAGCCACAAACGCGTTTTCCTGCTTTTCCAGCCCGTAATATTGATGTTTTGTTAGATTTCGGGCACTTTATTTTGCCAAGTAGATGAAATAATTTTTTGTTTTCACTTTACCCGTGTGCCCGAAAAGTCAGCTTGCCCGAAAGTTTGGGGGGCAGCTGCCCCCCTGGCTCAAACGCCTATGGTTTTGTGTTCTCGTGTTTAACAATGTAATCGGTTTTTAAATTAATTTTGCAAAACCTGAGTGTAGTTTTCGTTGAATTTGATTACATTGTATTAAACGTAGCGTAGCGTTGCATTTTGTAGCATAGCATAGCATGTTGTAGGATAGCATAGCATTTTGTAGCATAGCATAGCATTTGGAAGCATAGCATAGCATGGTCTTATATTATATTCAATAATTACTATGACCTGAAGAGGTTCACGAAAACTTAAAACGTTCTATGATGTATACACGGTTATTCCACTTTATCTGAATTTAACCTTGACTCTTATTATATAATAATAATAATTGTCTTATATAATATTCAATAATTAATATAACCTCAAGAGAACTGAAAACATCAGAATATATTTACAGTCTTAACACAGTTACTCGTATTCGATCCTAATTTCGATTACATAATATTATATTGTCATCTATGATATTCATAAATTTAAAGATACATTATGGGAGATAAGATAAAGAGATGGCAGTTCTCACTGTAATAGTTAAAAACTAGATAGTGTAAAGGTAATTTGCTGAAACTTTCAGTCAACTTGATCCACTATTAGCCGAGAACGAAGCGAGTGAAATATTCACAAAGCCTCGGTCATCATTACTGAAATCATTAATATAAACAGCATAGTCTCGATTATCCACTTGATTGATTTGATTATCAATGGCCGTTAAGCGGCATATAGGAATTTAATCCGCCAACATCGAAGACTAGCCTTGACATCAAGAGTTTATTATGGTCTGGATAATTCAATTAATGTCTAATTGATTATTTAGATAACATTTCAGGCCTAAAGAAAGACCTGTAAAAAGCAGATTTTGCTCTTGCATAATGCTATTTTAATATAACCTGGATGGCTGAATTGAAAACATTCACAATTATAACATGAGCTGATTAGAAGTGAAAACGTCAATATGTGTAGTTTAATGGTCGAGAGCGAGACATTATGTCATATATTGATACTGCGCGAGGCATTAGACGAATGTTGTTTCAATATATAACGCAATGTCTTCAGCTCGAGACCATTAAACAACTGATACAGACACTATCCCACCGGTGCTTTTCAATGAAATACGTCACGCGAGTACATTATTGTATCTAGAACAGATAATTTACGATTGGAAATAATGGTACGCCAACACCAAACGATGACGTCACATCTGTATTTCAAACACAGTTATTGGACAGTTACCTACGCTTGACCTTAAACCGGGTTTTAGCCTCGTGGATCGATACTCTATTGCTTTATATAACTTTAATTAAAAACTCTCCCTCTCTCTTTCCCCAGGGAGTTATTATATTATTACGTGTTCAGATTTCAGCTCGTAGGATAAAATATTATCAATTCCCCGGCCTGTTTGTTGTAACTCGAGCGATGAAGGTGAATTTAAGGTCGGCAGCAACCCTCGAGGAGAAAAACAACATTTCATTGAGTCGATCTTCTCAGTAAGTTGTCTTGTCCCTGAGGAATAGTAGAGTCCGGATTTCAGTGTTCCTTACATTAGAACGAATGGTGTTAATTTTTTGATTGAAAAAATAAAAATAAATCGGAGCTTACGTTGTTAGATTCCTCCAGGAAGATTGAATTTGTATCAATTTCTGGAATTTTGAGAGGTGATGTCGAGGATCTAACAATTTCTGGAAGTTGTAGAGGTGATGTCACGGATCTGACAATGTCTAGAATTTGGAAAGTTGATGTCACGGGACCTGACAATGTCTAGAATTTAGAGAGGTGATATCACTGGATGTAATTTACATGTGAATATTAGGACGACAGATTTGGTCATATCGAGACCATAGATATTTCTATGATCCTGACAGTTTGTGGATTGACCAGGCTGGATAACCAGCTCTAAATGACGTCAGACTCGTTCCTACGTCATGTCAATCTCCCAAGCTTAGCTGCCTTCCCTTGAATTTCACACTGTTGGATGATATAGAAGACCAAATGGGACAATATTCATGATTCTTGTTTCTACATTCCAGTTTGAACATTTTAGACACGAACGCAATATTCTAAACTAATGATTCTTGTTTCTACATTCTTATGTCAACATTTCATGCACAAAATCAACATTTCAAACAAAAAATTGGTTTGATGTTTCATTTTCGGCGTTTTATCGGTAACTTTTATATATCATTAAATATTAAAATTAAAAAATAATTTCTTAATTTCACATGACAAAGAAATCAATTCATTGGTTTCTGAAAGTATCTAAAAAAAACCTCTGGAATTTGAAGTCTTATGAAAATATTTTCTACGTTTCAAAAAGTCTTGAAATTAAAATCTTGAAATGAAAATGTCCAGAAAAATATGATGAATTATCAACATTATTACACCAGAGGGCGCTTGACCGAATACAAATTGGCGACCTATTCGACTAGCGACCTAATATATTATTTTTTATCCATTCCTTTAGTTCAGAATAGAGGTGTAATTTCGCCATTATCTTAGAAAATTCTAGACAGCCAACTAAATATATTCCGAAAGGGAATTAAATAAGCGTTCCAAATATTATCAGTTAAATTTGGCACAGTCATATTAAAAGATTAAAAGGGTGAACTCTCATCCTAAACATGACCAATTTTTTTTAAAATTTCAAAGTGAAAGAACGGTAATATTCTTAGTCAAAATTCGGACCATCGTACAAAATTATGAGCATTCTGCTATCTATATTCTGAAATGTAATTTAATAAGCTTTCTTTAAATATTATTAGTAAAAGTTGGCTCAATCATCTTAAAGTGGTGCGCTCTCAACCTGAACATAGCTAATTTTTCAATATTCTAAATGTAAAGATAAACCGGTATTTTTTTCGAAGTCCATGCAAATTCGTACAAAATTCTGAGCGTCCAACTATATATAACCTGAAAGGTAATGGAATAAGCTTTCTAAATATCATTAGTAAAACGTGGCACAATCATATTAAAGTGGTGCGCTCTCATCCTAAACGTCGCCAATTTTTCAATATTTTAAAGTGAAAGAACGGTAATGTTCCGAGTCAAAATTCGGACCATCGTATATTTAGTTGGATGTCCAGAATTTTGTAAGATAATGGCGAAATTACACCTCTATTCTGAATTAAAGGATTGGATAAAAAATAATATATTCTACTTTCATTTGATAGACGTTACATTGGATTTTATTGGTTGATAAAAATAGATGAGTTTGGGTGACTGTTGTCTTTATTGTGAATAGGTTGTCATGCAGCTGGATCGGTCTAATAGGTCGCTAGTCGAATAGGTCGCCAATTTGTGTTAGGTCTAGCGCCCTCTGGTGTAATAATGTTGATAATTCATCATATTTGTCTGGACATTTTCATTTAAAGATTTTAATTTCAAGACTTTTTGAAACGTAGAAAATATTTTCATAAGAGTTCAAATTCCAGACTTTTTTTTAGATACTTTCAGAAACCAATGAATTGATTTCTTTGTCATGTGAAATTAAGAAATTATTTTTTAATTTTAATATTTAATGATATATAAAAGTTACCGATAAAACGCCGAAAATGAAACATAAAATCAATTTTTTGTTTGAAATGTTGATTTTGTGCATGAAATGCTGACATAAGAATGTAGAAACAAGAATCATTAGTTTAGAATGTTGCGTTCGTGTCTAAAATGTTCAAACTGGAATGTAGAAACAAGAATCATGAATATTGTCCCATTTGGTCTTCCATAGGATGAGACTTGCGTGGGAGAATAACGTCATGGTGCTATTCTGGCTTCAATGTACAAAGCGGAAAATGGGTGACGTAGGACGTAATAAAGCCTTGGGACAGGATTTCTAGTCTGAGGTTTGAGCTGTAATGTCTTCACAGCAGCTGTCCGATGCCCGATGTTCTTATGTTTACCTGGATAAGTTAATCTGGGCATGAGTTGAGAAGATCTGATGGCGTCGTATGCTATACACTGGATACAGATGAAATGAAATGAGGTTTAATGTCCTTCTGTTCTGCTCCGAACTCGGCTAATGAAGACGGGCAGCGACAGTACGGTCTACTTTTAAACCGAATTCCAAATGTCCTGCATCACTGACAAAGGGAAACCACGCCGGCTAATCTGGATGAAATTTCTCGGTCAATGCAGGGATCAAACACCCGGCCTCCAGGCTAGAGAGCTATCGTCTTACCAACTTAACCACCGTGAGACTCCCACCACCACCACCTCCACCACAACCACCACCTACTACCACCGACAAGGAAGGACCATGGCGAAAAATCCCCAGAAACTATCGACACCAACATCCAGGACCTGTCGGTTAGTGAGTCAGCACCCCACTCTTTGAATCACCGCTGTTCTGCTATAATGATAAACGAATGCAATCAAAGTAGCCAGGTTATAAAGGGAATATAAATATTTTATCACGTATATTAAGAAAAAATCGATATTAGGGTAATAATATACGTATAGCTAGATAAAAACATAGATACATCATTGTCAACGTTAAACAGATTTAATCCCCGATTATCTTAAAACATATTCAAACAATGTCTTATAACACGTGCCAAAGTCGTGTTGACCATCAGAAAAAACAAAAACAACAAAATATTGATCAAAAACTGGCCAAAGATACGTTTCACTTATTCTAGCATCGATAACACCTCGAGGTTTATTTGCTTCTTTCTGTCTTACCCAAGTTTTTATTTGCCCAGATTCAACCGTTCTCTTTCTTGTGGCCGGATTTCAATATTGACCGATGGCGAGTTGTCCAGTTTGAACATACAGAATGGCAAAAAAGAAATATGGCCGGATAAGCGATGGTCATACCCCGCATTATCGTGAAATACTCGGGTGTTAGAAGATGAAAGGGTTGCGAGTTGTTACGCGCATGAAGTAACCTTGACCGTTGACGAGAGAATGGCGTACTCTGTTAGTAATGTTTACATGTATCGCGGTAATACCGGTCAGGGAATATTGATTCTATGTGTCCAGTGGCCAGAAAGAATCGGGAGCACTTCGTAATATTTACATGTATTTCTGTAACTGGTTGGATATTGATTATCCTCAACGAATGTGACTTGGTTTTAGCTATAGTACATAACGGGTGGTAGTTACACGAGCTGACCAATGCCTTGGGGCTCAAGATATTGTTTACCCTGAACTATGGCTATCGATTTCAACCCAACTTACGTGTCCGTATTACAATGTAACTCGAGAGACCAATTGGGATTTTTTTCTCTCGACATTAAAACGTATTATATCGTTACCAAGATATTTTTCAGTGGAAATGTTTAAATGATATTGGAATTATTTCCACTCAAATTTCTTTAGACAAATATAAAGTTTTATTTTATGATCAGTAGTGGAATGCGGCGTTTATCAGTGAAATAAAAGTGTTATTCCACTGGCTAGCAAAGTAGTAAATGTTGTTTTACCTAAAATGATTGTAAAATCATAAAATAAATAGAACATTTGTCGTTTTGTGCTGAATAACATATTTTATTTCATCTCTAAGCAAGAAAACGTTTATATTTTCACGAATGCGTTTTCTTGCTTCTTGATGAAATAAAATATGTTATTCACGACTAAACGACAAATATCCTCTATATATTTTAATATTTTTCTAATTACGAATATGGTTTGATTGAGCTGCATATTTCAATATAGCCGATTTACAATTCGATTAAAATACAGGGGCCTATTTCACGAAATTTTAATTAAGATAAGATCCCAATTTTAGTAATTTGATTGGATAATATTAGATTGATTTTAGTGCTTAGCCAATCAAAATTGAAGTATCTACTAAAATTGAATTTTATCTTAAGTTAAAATTTCGTGAAACAGGGCCCAGATCTATATTTCGTTTCATTTTTTTATACTTTCGATGACCTACACTACATGGAGATCTGACAAGTTATAGTGGAAGTTCACGTCAGGGGTCAAACAAGCGGCTTTTCCTCCTATGACGTCAGACATTGATTAATCAACCAGCTTGACGTTTCTAGTGGTTTACCCACAGTTCCGTGCATTAAAGCGCCAAGAACTCGTTGTAACAGACCGTTCCATTGGCTAATCCCTCGCATCACCCCGAAAACGTCAGACGTCAATGATAACAACTCTTTCAGGTCCTAGTGTGGTAAAAAAAAAAGTAAAACGAAATTGTGAACTATAAAAACGAAACGGAAGAGGTTTTAATCCGATTGTCACGCCGACGCCATGGTGTTTCACTGCTTAATGTAACATTAAAGAACCCTTGGCAGTTGGAATTAATTAGAAATAAGAATAACGTATCTGTCTGGGCACAGTTTCCCTCTTTGCACACTGTATGGCGTATTCCCGTCTTCATTAGTCCGCACAGCCCGGTTGGTGCAGCAAGTCGGATGTTCGATCCCTGCATTGGCCGAGAAAGTTCATCGCGACTTTCCAGCGCGGTTTCCACTTGTTAGTGATGCAGAACGGAGGGCCTGACAAGGTAGCTGCCTAGTCATTCGGATGGGACGAAAAACCGAGGTTCCATGTACACATTGCAATGCACGTAAAAGATCCATTGGCAGTTGGAATTCGATATAAGAGTAGGCTGTAGTGCCGCTGCCCGGGCAAAATTTCCCTCATAGCACACTGTATGGCGTAAACCCGTCTTCAATAGCCCAGACAGCCCGGTTGGTGCAGCAAGTTAAACCCCATTTCAATCATTTGTATTGTGACATAAATTAGTGTTTTTGATAACCATTTGTTGTTTATAATTTACAGATTATCACGGCAATTTCATCTTAACCTCTCAAATCGAAGACGTCACTTATATCAATCTGATTTTAACTTTAGGTCCGCGGGCAGTGGAAGGGTATAGTTGTTCAGATGGGACGAGAAGTCGAGGGATATAGTTGTTCAGATGGGACGATAATAAAACTGGCATTAGAATGTTTTTTGTATTTTAAATATCGGATATATGGAGCCGATATATTCATGGTAAGATAATAGCATGATCAATATTGATAGAAATCAATTCTGGTTAGTGAACTAGTGACTTTAATCATTGAGCTTGACGTCATTGAAACCATCGGTGTGCAATTGTCCAAGGAACCAGTGTGCCGAGTTTCATGTCATCGATCGAACTTCCGTTGACGGAGGCTTCAGCTTATTTCGACGAACGTCGTCCCCGAGAACAAGCAGGGACGGATCCAGGAATTTTTGCATGAGGGGGTTTGCCAGGTTTCTGTTACGGAAATCTACTATCACCGTCTCTAAATTACACAGGCATACATACAAATTCAGCTTTTTAAACTTTATACAGAGAAATCATTTTTATATTGATGTAGGATCATTGATGCAAGACATTATTTTTTTATGTAGCTGAGCAGCCCCCCCCCCCCCCCCGTGGATCCGACCAGTTCCTCATCCATGTCAATACACCTGCCGATAAACAAATGAATGTAATATGGTTTAACGTCCTACTAATCAGCGCCGACTGGGTTAATGAAATAAAATGGGGTTTGACGCCCTACTGTTCAGCTCCTACTGGGATAATGGAGACGGGCATACTCGTATATTATTGAACTCCAACAGTCAAATTTCGGAAAATCCCAAGTAATTTTTTCGGTCAACACCGGGGGAGAATTCGAGATCCCCAGACCAATAAACCAGCGCCTCCTCCGCTGAGCGACTACTGCCGATTAACACCAATCCCTGTCCACCAATACTGAACATAAATAAATCATTGGCGCCGATTTATAAACACGCATCACACCAGGTCTGTGTCAACTGGGGGTAATTTCCCTTTAAAATGTAGAGCACGCATCGTTGCTACAGAAAGTTGGTGAGAAATGGGGTTTGACGTCCACTCGACACAAATAGTCCAATTCGGGACTAACATGATTCAATTTCATTTCAATAATTCGCTTGCGCGTAGGGGTCTTTCGCATTGGGAGGAAAACCCGCGAGATTGGGCAGTCGTCCCTTCTCCTTGTCACGTACAACCGGGAAATCTCAGACCTTATGATACAGCGCGCACGCGTTAATCATTATATTTAGAACCCGCATCAGGCCACGTGGTCTATAATAATCAGTAATTAGTTTCGTATAAAAATGTTTCATCTCATTTCACTGCCCCAGGCACGACGCACATATTGATTAATAGAAAGAATCAAAAAAGAAAACACGTGAATATTTTATTTTTAATTGGTTTATTTTGAATTTTCATGGACAGTAATAAAATGGAACAATAAATAGCATCTGTATTGTGAGGTAGTGGTTTACTGAATGATAATAATGAATCTGCGCACGCACAACAAGGCAGGTAGGCTATCACATGATGTCATTCTAAAAATAGATATGATAAAATGAAAGTAGTAAAAAAAAAAAATCAAATCACACATGCACTTTATATAACATGAATTATGTTGAATTGAAGAGTAAAACTACAACTAAAGAGTGAATAATTAAACGCCTACGAGTTAAACTAAACAGAAAAAAAAAATCAAAAAATCTAGAATTCATTGAACTTTATACATAGAATAGGCCTATTCAGTTTTATTCTTAATAGGGCAACCTTGAAGGTGTCATAAAAACAATCTAGAATTCGTTAAACTTTGTAAACAGAACATTCAGTTATATTTTTTTTTAAAAATGGACAGTCTTCATTTTTCTTTATAAATAGAATATTCAGCCTTAAAAGCATAATTCAAACAATCTCGAATTCATTTTATTTCATAAGCAGAACATTTAGCCTTGAAAGCATCATTAAAAAATCTCGAATTCATTTTATTTTAAAGCGGTGAATTAATGGCTTCAGTTAACCTGAGAACTAGATCATTCGGTTTTATTAGTAAAAAGACACCCCTTTCAAATGTCATCAAAAATTTAGAATTAATTTAGCAAACGACCTTGAGATCATTATTAAGTTTATTTTTGAACCATATATGGATTCTACTGTAGGCGATCACTAACAACATATATCATGGACTTTACGTAATAATCAGATTATATTTCCTGTATTGTATTTGGACTATAACACCCCACATTACGTTGGGGAGAATACGTGACGTCATTTTATGACAGTTATAACCACTTACTTTCAAACAATCGGTGATCATGAGGCCAGTTACTATTACATAAATAATATTAAGTGATGTGACGTAATACTATTTTGAATATTCGGATTTGATGACGTAGGTTACAATTAAATTTGAATGTAAGTAAATATAGTATGTGCAATAAATTACCGATGAAATGTCTTATAAATATAATTAATATTAGAATATGATAAAGTATCGTTGTACACATGTTAAAATGGTAAAACTGGGAATTACGTCACGAAATCTTAAACTAGAATATGTTAAAGAAGCAGCCATTTCATTGGTTGAGAGTTAACGTTTTCGCTATAATTGTAGCACTTGGCCAATGAAAAGGAAGAATTCTTAAAATATTTGAGTTTAAGATTGATGAATAAGGCCCCTGTTTTATTCAAAGAGACAATACAACTACATGTATATTGAAAACAATAGAATCACATTTGTTATAAATGGTTATTAATTAATTATTTAGAATTTAGAAGGAATAAATATAGCTTAAATAAATCAAATAACAACACGACTGTCCTAAAAGCACACCTTATTAAATGTTTCCTGGTTGGATACGTCATATATTATATCGGTCGGCAAAGTCAACAGAAAGGTCACGGTTTGCTCGATTATTTCCTTCTTTTTCAATGAGAGACTTTGACAATGGCTATGCATGGCGATCAGGATATTACAATGAACTGTTTAAATTTATTACTTCAACTTCACACACGTATAGTCTTCCAAAAATTACAAAACTGTGGGCTTTACTTTTTCGTAATTAATCACGCCCTTTGGTCATGTTTTTCCATAGCAATATTATAATTCAAATTCAAACTTCAATATTGAACGAATCGTATTCGTCCCGTGTCGATATCCCGAATCCCGTACAACCCACGCGATTTGATTTCGATATGGAATTGAGCAAAAGTAATATTTTAGTATAAAACAATAATAACCCGTGTTTTCCAGTCGGAATCATAAGACAAGTCGCAATTATTGATTGCACGTCGTCTAAAGAGATAACGCCTTCATCTGTAAATGCGAGGGCAGTTGGCGTTGCCAGGATACCAAAATGATGGACGTTTGGTTTTTATTTCTGAAAACTAATTAGAGTTATCTATAACACGTTGTTTGACAAATGGTAAAAGTAATATGTGTCCTGATATCCAGTCTATAGCCACGTTTGTCCAGTAAGGAAACTTATCATGGATAAACTGAGTTAGTCACGCTTGTCCAGTAAGGAAACTTGTGGATAAAATACGTCTTAACATTGGAATATTTCTAGTAATAATTCAAATGTTTTAAATTCGGTCAATAGCATTCAAAGAATGCTCGGGTTAAGTACAAGTGAAGTTACTTCCGGTTAAATAGCCTTAAATTATTATAAAATCGTACAGCACTCATTGTTACAATGCTGGCAAAATCTTTAAGATATGGAACATAAATATATTTGTGCTATTGGTGGTCGAAATGTAAAATCGGTTTGGAATGATCCTTAATATACGATATGCATTTCTTGGATGTTTCAATAACTGAAATGTTTTCTCGAAAATGAACCTTTTTTCTTTAATAAGGTAAATGCCAAAATATTCTCCTAGTTCGTCATTATAACAAAGGTATAAAATGCTCCTTTAAGCCCGTGGAGGGAAGATAAAAACCGAATGGTTTCGAACAAGTTCTAAAATGAACAGATTTAACAATATAATAACGTGATTGAACTAGGTTCGTTCCCACGTCAACAATTTAATTCAAATTAAAGTCACTTCCGGTAGTCGAATACTCGTCTCGTGCATCCTTCTTACAGTTATCTGAATGACATGTAAGAATGGAGTGGATTTCATGACGCAATTATCGCTGTTAACCTGGTAATGCATATGCATGTTAGAACAAGCAGGACAAGTCAACGGGTTAGAATTGTGTAGCGAATTCCGCTCCATACATGTTAGCCAATGCACTGGCAACTTTATTTTGAATCATAAAATTTCCATGGGAACGACCTTTGACCCGTTTTATAAACACAAAAAGAATTGAAAGATATAAATATGTACAGTCATAATATAAGAAGCATAACAAACAGAAAGCATTCGGTACACCCAATTATACCGTCATTGGGGCGTTCGATTCAATATGGACAATTTGTGCATTTAGAAATATCACAAGATTTTCGACAAACTTGCAACAACTTGGGAGTTGCCACAACACGACGCTTACGTTCTATTGGGCAAAATACAATCAATCTGCACGATAATCACTGAGCTATTCGTGGAATCTCATATACGAGTGATCCTTGAACAAATTGTTACCAAGTCCGGGTCGGTTTCCGGAATTTAATCAAGTCGTGCCGAATTTTGTTTAACGTAACCCAGATAAAGGAGGCCGTTAAGAACAAAATCGTGCTTAATTAAACATGGCCGCCGTAAACCCAAGAAGGCTAAGTTCGATCCGAATCCTAACACTCTTTCAAACACACAAATATCAGTACAATATATCACAGATCCGTGAATCGAACGCACCCAAACGTTGCATATTATTCTGGCATTAAACAAAGAGTTAAGAAGACCATTAGAAGAAACCGAAGTAGAATTATATATATGTGTATACGTAGAAATAGTTAAAATATACAAAATCAAACAGTGAGAGAAAAAAAATCTAAAAATATTGAATATAATACACAACTAATAATGATAGCAAAATGGTGATATATGAATCTATATTCTGGATTTCTTTTCGACGCGATACAAGGGATTTTTCATTTCTTTATCTCATGGAATCAGATACGTATACAATCTGGACTCCGATCAAACAAAGAAACGATATGCGGGCTTTAATTACGCTCGATTTTGTTTTTCTCCTTTTTTCCAATTTTTTTCCGTCTGAATGAAATTTTGTGAGCCAACTGTATTTAATTATATCCATAATAAGGTAGCTGTGTTTCCTCGCGCAGGTCACGAGAAGGTTACGCGACAAAGGATATAAAGGGTTTATTCGCCGACCTCATGCTTTAAGGGCACTTAATGCTTTTTTTTAAATGACAAGAGGTCATAGTTCATGGGATATAGAATGTGCATGGGGGTTATGTAGCGGTCAATACTCGTGGCTGTGTTATGTGCGTATGTTTATACACCGTACGTACACGAATCACAGAGGATATAGACGCAATGGAGTGACCAGTGTAAGTTGAAAAGTTTACGAACAATAAAACTCCAGGTTTGACGAACATATCTCAATAAATAAGAGCTTTTAAATGATGTGAGCATGTTGACACTGGCTTCAATTCGCCTGATTTAATCAACTCGGCCTTTCAACAATAACCAACAATGTATTTTGATAAGAAAGGGACGTAAATCAAATATTATCATAGTGGATTATAGATTTATTTTAAAATAATATCATCCACTTTCTTCCATATTCCCTTTATTCGTTTTTTTAATTTTTTTGTTTATTGATTTTTTATTACATCGACTTCTATCATTAATTTACTCATTTACGTTCTATCACTTTTTTTTGTTGGTTATTTTTTATTTTTTTTTTTCGTTTTTCATCGACGTTCTATCGTTAAATTACGTTTTTTAACATTCTAACGTTAAATCACGTTTTAACGTTCTAATAATAATGACGTAATTATCGATGTTTACATGTTTCTGAAAAAACGACATTGTCGGCGGCCCTTTAATAAAATACAGTCACATCCACAACTAGACTTTGGTTTAACGTCTTATAAAATCTGGCTTATATATTTATATACAATAAGTATGGTACAATTTTTGCGCAAACCCGATTTCATTTCATTCTAACAGCGCCGACGTATACCGGCGGCCATTATGTTACTAAGCAACTACAGAACTAAACTAGAAGAAATGTTACAAAACCCCTGAGATTGAACCATATATCAGTAAACTACTGATTCAACACATAAACACACACAAAAACAAAACAAATACAAACAAGCTGAAGATTAAACATAGAACAATAATCGACAAAACCACGCCCCTTATATACAAGCAAACTATACTAGCACGTCATTACAGCAAATCCTTGCCCCCCGGATTTTTAAAAGATAACTGTTCAGGGTGATTGAATGGAGATGCAATTAATTCTCCCTGTGACGTCATGTGTAATAGGTTGCGTGTATAAAGGTGGGGATTATCTGAATTTGTTTCCATGGAAACCCCAGCTTGTATATTTGGTTAAAATAATATCACACAGACAAAATACAAATGAACATGATTGAGCATTCGTTTCAACACATCAAATTTATAACCCGTATCGTCCTCGTGAATAAAACGAATCAAAAAACCTTAAAATACGACCTGTTTTGGATAAATGTCGAAATAACGTCAGCATCTGTTACAGTAATAATGACGCTACGTACTAACGTTATTTTTGAATAATCAAAACGATAAAGAACACATATCAAATTGAAGTAGAAAAAAAATAATCAATAGTTTCGACAAGCGTTCTCTTATTGTTTCTATTTGTGCTTGCAAAAAAATAGGAGAACATTTGACGAAACGTCATGCCATATGTGTATAAACCAGTGGCTAGAAAAATAATTTAGATTGTCCATTGGAACGGAAGTTTCATGTTTTGCCAACACTTTACTTCATTCATTTTTAAATTTGTATTCTCATTTGTAATAACAACGACAAGAGAACACCGACCAGATCGCCATGCTATACTTTATGTGTTTAAACCAGCGATACATAAATTGTTTCGTATCTTTAATATGCTCAATCGATAAACTTTCAGTCCTACAAAACGTTTTTCCAGGAAAACCAAAACAGGACGTATTTTATTGTTAATCTCTCAAAACACAATTATGAAAATAAAATAGCACTCAACATTTAATTGTGCACCAAAAAACAAACAGATTAACAAAAAAAAAAGAAAAGAAAATATGTACAAGATAACTGAGAATTTCAAATTTCAGTCGAAATAACAAATATAATATATAATATCTTTAATAATATAATTCTCTCAACATATTTATTAACAACTTTTCTTTTCGACTGAAATTCAAAATTATCTTAAAACGTGAAATGGCATATTCCTTGAGTTAGAGTGAAAGATATATGTAAAGGTATTAAATATATGTTATATATAATATTAAAATCGTTATGGTTTAAATAGATTTTCAAAATGGACCAATCAATGACGTCATGTAAGGAATTCGAGAGAATACAAGCACGTGCTGAATAAAAGATATCACCCATAAAATATATTATACAAAGTTTTTAAACAGCACGACCCGCTACTCCCATGTAGATATATATATATATAGAAAAACTATAGACATGTCAAACATTACGCTGCCTTGGTTTACAAATTCGAAATTACTGTATGGAAATATATAACCATATATGGTAATCACGTGATTCATCCACACACATGCAAAATGGTCATTTATATCCCTGAGAATTGTTTTGTTTATATGTAACGAATTAAATGATTTTCTTTTAACTTATGATACCACATGTATAATAGCATTCAATAATTTATATTACATTTCATTTCTTTACTTTTCATGCAAGTTTTTAAAAAAATAACTTTTAGGTTTGGTGTGTCCGTTTGATAGCTACAACTAAAGGAATCAAAAAGGTAGTCGTATTCATCAACATTCCGATTAATCGATTTATAAGGGTCTTCCGTTTAGAGCACTGGCGATTAGCACTGTTGATTTCAAAATATAAATTAGAGAGAACAATCTCTCTTCTCAAGGTGCCAGATTTATGGCACCTATAAAGGTATTTCACGCGTAGCACAGGAGATGCATAGTATCTAAAAATAGAACTAAGAACAATTCGCTAGAGGAGGAGAATCAATTGAGGTACCAGTTATGACGTCATAAAGATGGACTCGATGACGTACTTGTTATTTTTTTTGCATAAAAGAAAATGTAACACATACACAACATACACAAGTAGTCCAAACATTTCATAATGTCAAGTCACGTGCAATTCAAAAAAATCATACATTGAACAATATCTTTGAAACTTCAAAATACAAGTAAGAGGTAGACACGGTTTCCAAGTCGGCTATCCATAATTCATACTCGAAAGCAGATGATCCAAATCTCATAGTTCGTACACTTTATGACTGGACACACAAAACTACACACTGACATCCAGACACTTTTAAATGTTTCAATTGTTATACAGCATACATCGGAGTCTTGCTGTTTCACTTTTTAGCGCAGCTACCTCGACCCGAAGTTTCAGATTTTCCTGTTCTAACAAAGCCGCCCGAATAGCGATTTCGTCCTCCTTTGCACGTCGAGCGTCTCTTGATCGCTTGGCGGCATCGTTGTTTTTGCGCCTCCGTTCCCAATACGCCTCGTCCTTCTGTTCGTCTGGGAGAATACGTGGACGTCTACGACTATTGTTAGATCCTGGGGAGCCACTAGTACTGCTAACCATGGTGGCACGTGCTGCTGCTAATTGTGGAGGTAATGATATATTTGACGATGGAGATGTTTGAGGGTTATTTGGTGTGGAGGGTATAGGAGTGGTGTCGCCATTTGTACTACTACCACTGCTGCTGTTACCGTTGCTATGGCCAGAACTCTTGTTGCCATGTTTATCTCGTTCTAGAAGTTGTTGTTTGTAGATGGACATTAGTTCTTCCGAACTTACCCCGAGACTCTGAAGAACACTTGTATCCATACCTGGAAAGGGCATGTACCCGGGCATACCGAAATAACCCACGGGCATCGAAAGAGCTTCTTTAGGGTAAGCTTTGAAAGGACGGGAACTTTTCTGACTATTGTGAATTAGTTTTGGATCCATCATGGCTGCCATGCTGGTGGGTATATTGTTGAAAACACCGCCATTACCCATCATACCCGGAAACAGACCCATGGCGGCCATAGCAGCAGACGATCGGCTTAAATCGAGTTTTGAATCGTGGGTAATTTCTCCAGGTGAAGGGGCATTTGAATGACGATCACTGTCAGAGGATTCGGCTTTTATATGAGGAACATTTGAGCTTGTGCACGAGGATCTGGAGTCGTCACTTTCCGAATGACGACGTTTACCGATGCGTTTTACCGAAAAGTCTAAAGGTCCGTCTTGACTCATGTTATCGTCGGACGCACCCATTCCGTTTCCCTCTAAATCACTCTCTCTATGGGAAAGGCCGTTCGTTTTCTGTACACCGTTGAGCAGGACGTTATGACCGTTTCGTCTGGGATTATTTTCGGGAATGTCTGACTCGTCCCGGTCGTCCATGTTTTTATTTCTGGTGGATTAACCTTTCATCATCATGGGTAGAACACGTTTCTGAAAAGATAAATAATAAGACATCTGAACAATGAGAAAAATTCATATAAAATAAAACCAAGTACGAATAATCCACACTATATTACAAAATTCTTAGAAAAAAGCGGTACAGACAAAATAGTGTTATCAGGAAATGGCCTGTTCACCGTGTACAGAATACACTACAAACAGTGGTAACAGTGTCCGAAAGAGTAAGCTTACGAATTTGTAAATTATGTTGTTCCCACTTTAAGTATAAAACTAACAGAGTTACTCCTTTCCAGGACGATGAGATGGGACCACAGCGGACTCGATCCAAATTAAACAAGACGTTGAAGTACTGATCTATCGGTAAATTATCAATCCGTCTCACCTGTAAACACTACAATATGAATATCGTTTAAATGGCACATGTAATACACGAGGTAGTGTATGCTGATGTTATACCACATCCCATGTATTTGAGAAGTTTATGTAACTGCTAACACAATTACAAAAGCCGACAGAGGAACTATTAAATCTATATCTGTTTGAAATGAACTTTCAAATCTCTATCTGTTTGAAATGAACTTTCAAATCTCTATCTGTTTGAAATAAAACCTCTGATATATCTTTAACACTGAGACAGACACGGAAATCGTTTCAGGCCAAGTGTGTCAAGTCAAAATCAATATTCGCCGATTTCATCTCGTTTCATATTATTAATAATTAATATTTATAATTTCATATTAAATTTTAGGGTAATAGGAGTGATTTAAACCCCGTTTCCAGAGAGAGGAAAGGAGGGAGAGAGTGTGAGATGGTCAAACTAGGTCATTTCGGGACTAACATATGATTTACTTCATTTCAAAAAGTCTCTTGCACGTAGCGGTCTTTAGCAGTTGGTGGAAATCGGAGCATTCGGAGAAAACTCACGAGGCTGAACATGCGACTTGTCATGTACAACCGAGAAATCGAAACCACGACAGCTGACGAAATGACAGACTTAATGATGAAACCTAATGATCTTCCAGATCCTAGTGTAGAAAAGACAAGTAAAACGAAATTTTGAACAATAAAAAACGAAACGAAATATGATATCTGTTTAATCAGATAGGATTACCATAATGATAAAAAAAAGTACCAAGCCAACTCATCAAAAACTAACCAAAAATTAAGTGGAAATTAAACACCAATTAAAAGACGAATTGGATATTTCCTTTGTTGAATATAAATTATTGATGTCGTCTACCTGACTGTAATCCTGTACCTGACGTCACGAGATAAGATGGCGGCTAGACGTTTTCCCACCATATCACATGATCACATGTTTAGATTATTTTAAAATTGGTTTATAGATAACCACAGTCTCATCTGATGACGTATTAATATGGCAGGGGTATTATGCAACATCACTTTCTCCCAGTCTATACGGCAAAGTGCGCAGACTCCGATATATTCAATGCAACGATGATAGTGATTGTTTTTTCTTCTATTACAACTATTTTACTTCCAAGTGATCAATGTGGAATGAACCCTGGTCAAATACAATCTAATTAAAATATAGAACTATATTTCATTTCGTTTTTTATACTTTCGATGGCCTACACTCATGTAGATCTAACAAGTTATAGTGGGAGCTCACGTTCTATGACGTCAGGTATCAAGTACGGGACATTTGACCCGGTAACGTCATTCATTCGATTAACCAAAATCTACTTTTGTTTTGTTTTCTATCCGCTGGTAATATCTACCCACAGTTCCACGCATAAAAGGTCAAACAGTCGATTCGACAGACCATTTGATTGGCTGACCCCTCATTTCAGGCAGAACACGAGTTAAATAACAAGTCCTCCAGATCCAAGAGTAGTAAAGACAAGTAAAAATTTTGAACTATAAAAAACGAAACGGATCTGTGTTTTAACCAGATTGGGTCAAATATAAAATGTCCCAACCGGGCTATTGATATACGGTGTGCTATGAGGGACATTTTGTTATGCGCACGCCAATTGTTCTCTTTAAATAACATTTGAAGCAAAAATTAAAAAAAACATGCAATCGACAGATTTAGCGCTTACATAACGTAAGAAATAAAACAAATTACATATTTCTTTTGTATTATAACTTAACATGTTAAAATTTTAGGGAGGGGTTATATAGGCTTTCCCTGTTTCCCAATCCTAAAATTCAATAAAATGTTTACAAAAAAGGGTTGTTTAACAGTGTATTGTTGAACTTAAATCTAAGGAAAGAATCCCGTTGTGTATCTGAGAACCCACACGGGTACTCAAGTTGATAGCATATATTGACATGTACTCTGAAGTTAAAAAGAACATTTCAAACTTACCTGAATCACTCAAAATAAAAAAAATGAAAAGTACTTTAGCTTGTGAACTGTTAAATATATTGTAAAGTTCAATGAACAGCACAATATCGGGTTGAATAACATCGTGATACGTTAAGAAAAATGGGCTGAATTGAATTGAATAACAAAAGTGCGTTCTATACCTTTATTGAAGACGACCTTACTAAATTTCTTAACACAAAAGTTGAAATACCGTAACTAGCATACATACACTGTAACATACAGTTTGTTCATTTCAACACAGTATTGAACGAGATGGGTTAGTAACCTTGGACAACATTGTGTAAACCATAAAACGTCGAATCTAGACCACTTCCTTAATCAAAGCACCATTAGTCCACGTGGATGGAAGTGGAAGATCATGCCTCATATACCGCATATGGTCTGCGAAAATATTATTATGTGTTGTATTCCCGAAATAACACATGACATTCATTTAAATCTTAAAGTTGGGTGGGCCTAAGAGAGATCCGCGTGGAACATCTTTCAATAGTTTAAATGAAGCACTCCCACAAGACTGAATAGTGTACATGTGATTATTTCAGTACTAATAAACAACATGAACGAGACGCTGTTTAGGTTTTACAGTGTCAACATCGTAATATTATTAGCTTATGCAAGTAAAATCACGCGCTTGACAGAATAAACACACAAACAATTAAATATTACTCCACAAAAATACCCATACAAAACTAAAGTTGTGTCACGTTTTGCCATATCAACCCTAGCGTGAATAAAAGAATATATATATATTTATATATATATATATATGAATAGAATACTATAAAGGCGCGATCAACAATGATATAACCTTCGTAGAATCGAAACAAGTAATGGGAAACTTTGCCAAAATTCTCAAACTTTCTCATCCTTATAGTAAATATGCATGGCTTGCATTTTCCGAATATATCAAATTTTTACAGCTTAATCTTCGATATTTAATAAGTTATTATAAGTACCCAGATTAAATAATTTTACAAAGAAAACGACATACACGTTAGCAGTAGAATACGATGGAATTTTGAACTCGTCGTATCTTTGCAAATACTCTCACGGAATTGACCCTTTTGTCGGCTGGTATTCCCATTTTCTACAATTGTTATTTAGTTTACAAGTAATCATCTAGCGCTTAAATCATGCTTATAGTATTTTAATCAAAACTAGTGAAACCGAAACCCCAAAACCAACCCAGTGACGATTACACGAAACGCATGTCCGTTTATTTTTAGATCTTTAAGGGTGTAATAAAAGCAGGCGTTTATTACATGGCGATTACAAAAGGGTTGAATTTCCCCACGCAACATATTAACCCATGATCCATAACTAGGCCATGTACACGAGATATCAACAGATTACTGATACCACAATGACGTAAGCATTAAATTCAATCCACTGATAACAAAATAATATAACCCTAAAGATATAAAAAAAACATGAATACAGCTACAATATTTTATATAAACCACAAAACAAACATCCATTAATTTCTATAATTACTCAAAATTGATTTTTATATTTTTTATGTGTTTTATCGGGCAATATTACGTCATGTAACACGTGACCGCGACACGTCACCTTCGACACCAAGATATCAATCGCCGATGAAATATTTGTCCACTGGGACATTAGACTACGTAAATACCCTCTAAAATATTTCTGAATATTTTCTCATGACATCTGTACATATTACGCCTTGTCCATGATACCTTACCACGAGAGTCGGAATAAGTTTGCATGGAGCATAGATGAGACCAATATCCATGGCGTTACTGTTACCTAACATAGGTTAAACATTACCGTAACATATAACTTATTCATTTATGGTATTTATTTTTAGAACTTTAGAACTAATGACCGAGACCCCTTAAATAGTGGTCCCCCTGGGTGTAGCCAAGTCGAACTGCCCTTATACCGACCCTTCTTACAATTAGTACCATCAAGATAAAATCCCTCTTGTTCTGTAACAGTTATTATTGACATACGTCAAGTCACACAGCTGACCATACTTTCAATGGAAGTCGTCATCTCGCTTATTCAACTGATAAAAAAAATGTCCACAGACTATTTTTAAAATATAAAATTCTGAAATAAATAATGTTGCATCATGCAGGTGCAAATTATTTCATTTTATTACGTACCAAGATTCCATGGTGCTCGCTCGTTCGTCTCGTGCTTAATTAGGTATATATACATAAAACAGTACTGGACGTGAATCAATGTAAACTTCACCCATTCGTCGTCCACCTCGGGTCCGGACTCGTCCGTTCAATATTTGTTTTTGTGCCGTTATTGTCGGCGAGTGAAAGATGTTTGCTGTGTGTCTTAACAACCCGATTACACGTAGCTTAGATAACAAAAACCTAACGATTGACTTGACCGACTTTTTTCTTTATTCATGCTAATCATGACGTAAAAGCTTTTAAATAAAATATCAGTACTATATGTATATAGATGGGAGTGGCTTTTGTAGCATTACGACTATCATATATATACACATATATATATATATATACACACACATACATCGCTATACATTAACACTGTCATGCAAATAACATTACAAGCCGAGCCCTTTATACAGTAATTCAATACGTTCTATACAATATTAGTCAATAATGACGACCCTGAACTCACCGTAACGCTTAAAGTGGCGATCTCGTCTTAAAGTGGCGATCTCGCCTTAAAGTGACGAATATAACCCATCCCTTTTTTTTAAATTTAAAGGAACAATAACACTCTTGTTGGCTTGGCAGCTTCAGAAAATAAATAATAGGCTTATTCTGTGTACTACATGTTTAAGTGTAGTACCTGTTGTGTAAATTATCCATTGCATAATTCTATTTTACTTGTCCAGAGGGTTCGAAAATATTTTAAAATCCAAATCACACTTGAAAAGGTATACGTTAGGCTTTTCAAATCATTTAGTTGAATTTTTCCAATTTTTTAAATTAGGTGTGTTAAGATGAAATTTGTATCATCAATAAATTGGAATATTGTAAAATAATACAATTTTTTGACCAGAATAAAGATTGGGGCATATTATTCAGTTACAAGAGTGGTATTGAGCCTTTAAGGAAACGACCTCAACTAAAAGACATTGATTCTTCAATTACATTACAGAAACGGCCCTATCTTAAAGACACAGTTGCAGTTTGGAGTTTTTAAACGGTTGTAAAAAAAATCCTGCCTACTAATGGTCATACTCCGCGCAGTGTTGCGTTTGATTAGAGGTAATCCAACTACACACTGCTATTATGAGTGGATATTGTTGTTTTAAATTTTGATTTGTCAGTAGTCCGTCTACCAACCAATCACTAGCTGCCAATATTGGGCCAAATATGTTTACATAACGTTACGTCATAACTCACGATTTTATTATGCCTAATTATTAACCCGTGCATAGCAGAATACTGCAGTAAAACTAATTGCGTCACAAACGAGACTATCAAGTCGAATGAAATGTAAACAATACTGTTTGGAAACGAACATACTTTCACCGTTTTTAATACCTTAAATCACTGTCCAAAGTTTTAGGGAAGACCCAGATTAAACGAAGGACTGTCATGTTGCTGTACTTAAGTGACAGCTTGCTTTCATTGAACGGAAAGAATAGACACAGTCCCGCATAAGTTCAAGAAACAGGCGCTATTCCAGCAATGGTCAGAGAGGGATTTCTCGGGCCATTGCTTCAGGAATATGACTAATGGTCTGTTATATATAAGTGTAATTCTGCCCCGACTGCGACTGGGACATTTGGGTCTGCTCTACGTCGAACTGCCATCCTTGACCCACGGTCAACTTACTTCTCAAACAAAACTACCCCCCCCCCCCCGCTGGAAAAGCTTCTATGAACGATTTTCTTGCGATTTCATCCTTGGTGGAAGCTGGTGATTAACTAACTAACGAAGGAACGAAGACCGTCTCTTTAGAAGGGGATTGGTGAGGTAACGTGTACTTTATTCAATATTTAATCAAACGTCACAGATAACAGTAGTAGTAAACAATGGTACCTATATTAAACATAATAATAACTGGTTTAAAAAAAATGTCATCATAATTGAAATGTAAAGAAGGAATGTTATTATTGATTATTGTTAAGTAAATAGTCTATTATTATATCATTATTAGTAATGCACTTTTCAAAGGTAACGGAAATGGGTTATTGAGTATTTCAGTTTTTCCGTCATATAAATGGATCGTAATTAGGCGAATCTAAATTACCCAATAATGAATAAATTAAAACTATTTTATGGAATGTATTAAATGTAAATGTTTTTCTCTACGTAACTCCCGGGTTATTTGGTTCATTTGTTAGTTTATTAGCAAATGGGAGCGTTTATTAAAAACATATATTTATTACCTTCATTGAGGTGTAACATTGCAGTAACAATTCACATGATTTCATATAATGATATAACGGCCATATTCAAGTACATTTTTCTCGTATTTTGGTTTCTATAGTAACACGTTATAAAATAAAACACATATTTTACGTTTGTTCCGTGGGCATGTCCGTGTCCGTGATTTAAAAATAGGTTCAAAGAATAAATTAACGACGTTTTAGTCTTTGGGTTTTTTTTTTATATAGCTGTTATATTCAAGCATATTTTCCTCCTATTTTGGTTTCTATAGTAACACGTTTAATGAGTTTTTAACATTTAATTTTACATATTTTCCTTCTGTTTCTTGTATAACAGAAAAATAAATTAACGATATATTTCCATATTAATGACATCTTAGACTTCGTTCTTTTTTTAGACGCATTATAATTTAGCTTGCCAACAAACGATAATTACTCGCAAAAGCAACCTTTGTCGTTCGATTCGTAATGAAATATATGGACTGAAATATTAGCACTTCCGGATGAAAGCCATTCTTGCATGATTGTTCATAAGATAAGGGGGTTGAGGTGGCCTAGTGGTCTAGAGTGCAGCTGGCCGGTCACCTCTGGAGTGCGGCTGTGGTTTCGATCCCTGCTGGGAGCGCATGTGTCATGGAGAAAGGGGCGCCTTCTCAACCTCGTGGGTTTCCTCCGGGCACGCCGGTTTCCTCCCACTGCTAAACCCCCCTACGAATTAATGAAATAAAATTAAACCATATGTTAGTCCCAAAATGACCTAGTTTGTGTCGAGTGGACGTTAAACCCCATTTCTCTCTCTCTCTCTGTCATAAGATAAGCAATGGCAGATTTGCCGTTCGATTACATAGTGGCATACTTGCATTTCCCGAAGTAAATCACTTCCACTAAAGCAAGCCTTTTCCCGCTAGATGGTTCATAAGGTTATTCATGGCAATATTAAAAACAATCATTTTGAAATACATGTAGTAACCAACCCGAAAATTGATTTTACTTACTTTAAAATTTGTACTTTTATAAATTCAGGATATGATAGCTCAGTTACCTCTCTCTTGCGTCTTCATGACTGAAAGCTCGTGAGGAGTCGCCTACGCTTCACAAGTAAACTAATAATAACCTTATCCACAGAATCTCCGTGATCCATTATTTCCACTTTAATCTCTATTATTTAAAACCAGAGGACAATCTCTCTAACGTCATCAAAATATCATTATCTGTGATTTTAAAATTACCAAATCGACATCACACTGGGGTAACAAAAAATAATCAGAGATGAAACGACATCATTAAGAACCAAAATAAAAACAGAATGATGATTTAAGTCGACTCAGATGTATACGATTTATTGCAACCCTACCCTCCAGACAACCCCCAACCCAAATCCAACTGAATTAGCTTTAAAAACACTGACCCATCTTGTTAATTGTATTGTGAATCTTGGAGCCGTTTTCTGATATAATGTATCTGAGTATTACGTTTCGTCGTATTACTATTTCATAGTCCTGTCTTGAATCTGATATTGTAGGTAACTACTTCAGATATAATGTTCCCGAGTAACGTTCGTCGTATTGAAATTCACTAGAGTTATTCCTTGAATCTGTTTACTGGTCAATCAATAATAAGTTCTAAAAGGTTGTATAATTCTGTTTCAACCGCCGTAATGACGAATATATTAACCTTATAAAATTATATCCACAATCGCCTTTACAATATCGAAACAAACATTCTTGTTTTATAAAATGTCACTGGTTCTTGGTGACAGAACGATGGCATCACAAGATCTTTTCCTCGGGCAGAGTTCTAAATTGAATAGGATCTGAAACTGCGTTTAACGTCCAACTGTTTTCAGTCAACGGGGCTAATAGAGACGGGTATACGCCTACGCTTCATCAGTACCATCTGCCAGGGAATACATGGTTGGTCCTCGGTTACTAGTCACCCCATCCGAACAACTAGACACCCTTTCTCATCGGGATCCCTTCCCTGCGCCGCCAGAAAATGTTCAGATACTCTCTCGGCAATCTATATCTTAATTTCATTTCCTAGATTTGTATATTTTATACTAATTTACATTGACTGGTTTCTCGTAAAGAAATGGCATCCGTTTTGTAATCATATTGGGACATACCCGTCTCGCATGATTCATATAAAACTACATCTTCAGCCTATCATTTGAAACCTCGTGTAATTTAAATGTCCCTTGGGCCTTATTCTCGAAGACTTGCGATTTTAATATGAATACTATCCGCATTGTAATCACATCAGAATCGATCCGTCTTTCAAGGTTTAAACTTTCACGACATCATTTTTTCAAATTTCATATGTTTCCAATGCCCCAGGGATAGGGGCTTTTAGCCTAGGAATCTAACTATTTTAACTTAAATAATTTTTCACTTGGTTTCTATTGATATTCATCAGTCATTCCTACAACCATAGGCTAATCTATTTAAAATTTTCATTTAAGGGAGTTGTAAAATAACCCTTGAAAGTTTTAATTCAAAATAAATGAAACGTTCTCATTAACCTGACCTGAAAAGTAGGACGTGAAAACGCCCATCAGTGGTTAGAATTTAACTCGACAAGTAGGTCTCAACCTGCTCTAATTGTTATATCAGGGATAAGTTATCAGATGGTCAAATTCTTTTAACTACGAACCATAATCAACACTTTCTAATAAATTTACACGAAAAACACGATTAACAACGGTTTAGTAGATAGATAATTCAAAGTTATGCAAGATTTGAGATAAGCGTGTAGTAAAAGTTCAAATGTCTAAATCTTATCTTCGAATGCTTGAACAGCAATGACAAAATGATCGGTTGCCAGGCCAAGAAACATGCACTTCACAATCTCCATGGCATTTTAATTATTATATAGGTAACTGTGTCGTTTACACGCTCATAAAGTAATTGTAGGAAATCGTTAAAACTTGAAGGCTAATATAACAATCGGTTGCCAGGCCAAGAAACATGCACTTATTTAAGCTAAACCGTTCCAAGTGTTCATAGCATTTTCATAGGTAACTAACTGTGTCTTTTGTACGGTATTAAAAATAACCGACCATTAAGTAATTGTCGGAATTGTTAAAATTTGAACGGTAATATAACAACAGCATACATAAGAGTGTGGAAATATGGAGACAGCGGTATGAGAGCTTAAGCCTTTAGGGCGGCCACAAGATTTTCAAAGTAATCACTTGCAATAATTAGTATCCCAGTATAGGTAACTTGGTCAGACATTTACAAGGTACCAGCAACAACCACCCATGAAATAATTAGTGTCCCAGTATACCACAAACCATGAAATGAAATTGGGTTTAACGTCCTACTCTTTTGCACCTAACCTGGGCTAATGGAAGACGGGCATACGCCATACAGTGTGCTACGAGGGAAATTTTGCCCGGGCAGCGGCGCTACGGCCTACTCTTATATCTTAGATCTTTTTACGTGCACTCCAATGTGTACACGGGACCTCGTTTTTTCGTCCCATCCGAACGACTAGGCAGATGTCCTTGTCAGGCCCTCTTTCTGCATCACTGACAACGGGAAATCACGCCGGAAAATCGAGATGAACTTTCTCGGCCAATGCAGGGATTGAACACCCGACCTCCAGGCTAGCGAACCAGCGCCTTATCCACTTAGCCACCGTGACCCCCCCCCCCCCCCAAACCATGAATCAATTAGTGTCCCAGTCTATAACGAACCATGAAATAATTATTGGAAACCGTTTATTAGTTTATATAACAGCTTACACAATAGTCTCTAGGGCATTGTAGGTGGGCGTACGAACATACAGCCATTACAACAGTATAAAATAATTAGTGTCCGATACCTAGTGTCCAGGAAAGAGAAATGCATACCTCCCAAACTTGGCGGATTGTTGTTATTGTTTCTGTCGGGACTAATTAATGGCAGCTATAATATTATGACAATGCTATAAAACACACTTTTATTGATTATTGTCAACACAGATTTAGTTCTTATTCACCCTCGGGAACTTCTTTAAATGAATCATTATCATCATATACTTTCTCTGACAGAAATCCATTGTTTGCGCCACCATTCATAACACAGAAATATCGATTTCAAAAACACATGTTGTTTAGGTTTTAAATATTCAAGAGTTCTTAAATCGATCATCTATATTTGAAAATATAAGTCAAAAAAATGTTGTGTGTACTTTTGAACAATTAAAGTGGTGCAGAGAGAGAGAGAGAGAGAGAGAGAGAGAGAGAGAGAGAGAGAGAGAGAGATGTGTTTTAACTTCCACTCGACACGAACTAGGTCTCAACAATTTTTTTTTTTTGCGCGAAGGGGTTTTTAGCAGTAGGAAGAGATTGGAAGACCCGGAGAAAACCCACGAAGTTGATCAAACGACCCTACTCCTTGTCACGGACACAGGGGAATCGAAACCACACCACTTGACTCAATGACAGACCTTATGGTACAGGTTCAAACTAGGTAATTTCAATAATTCGCTTGCGCGTAGTGGTCTTTAGCAGTGAAGGGGTCCACATCCCCACCTAATTTTTAATTAAACCAACTAGATCTCCTCCACAGTTTGTCTCTAAACCTTGTCAATTTAAAGTCACGTTTGGAATTAGATCAACTGTACTATCTAATTTATCAGAGAGAGCAAATAAAATTGAAAATCAAATAACTAAAGCTATTAATAAACAGATCGCAATATGGTGTTTAGTGTCACGAGCTTAAGTTTTATTTCATGGAAATGTTTTATAATAATGGGCAGCTTCAACTATAATGGCCATATTTTATGATAATAGACATCAGAAAATATCTAACAAACTGACCTTTACAAACAGATTATTTTAATTTATATCTTTCACTGACTGACCGGCGTCGTCATGGTATTCTAACATCGCTTTAACCATCAAACATCAAAAGCCTAACTATTTCACTTAACTCGAGCAATGGGTAATCATTGGCATAGAATTAGCCCCTATAGTCTTTTGAGTATAGAAATAAAGTACATCATCCATTATACCCTGGAAATGCATCTGTGCATTCACAAGGCCAAACATGCATAAAATATTGATATGTTACTGGCTAGTACAAAAGATACAGAAGGTAATTTCTAGGTTTATTGTGTTCTTTGTTCTATGTTAGATGTCCAGTCACTGGAAATAAAACACTGGCCCAAGCCACAGCCCATTACTTTGATTAGCGTAAAACTGATAACAAATTAATTTTCATCTCATTTTAATATTTGTTTATAATGATTTTGCTTCTCTCGCGCAAGACATTTAAACTAAATATCGAACATATACTGAGCGCCATAGAAACGCATCACTTAGTTTTTCGTATAACAAAATGATCCTGTAAACATAGAAGTGATGCGTTTTCGATGGCGCTCAGTATATTAGATCGTTTTATACAAATATTCATAAACATATCTTTTTTTTTCTAATTTTACAATTATATATAAACCGAAACAAATTATATTTCATATTATTATTGTTTTGTATGCACACTTCTATGGTTTTTGCATATATTACATCGTTTTATACAAATATTCATATAAATATCTTTTTTTTTCTTCTAATTTTACAATTATCTATAAATTCAAACAAATTATATTTCATATTATTATTGTTTTGTTCGCATACTATCATAAAATGTCCATGGTTTTTGTTGGAGCTTATTTGCTTAACAAAAGAAATTTGAAAAATTACAAAGGATAAATAAACTATTAATTAAACTACATGCATCCTATAAATTCTGGAAAATATTTACAAGTACTAATTTATAAGAATCAATTCGGACGCTGGCCTCAGTCATAATCCCACTAATTTTTAGATGGTTTAAAACACCAAAGGACTAAAAACGTCTGAAAAGAATATAGAAATGTTTAAAATAGTTAATTTGGACGCTGGCCTTCTAACAATTCCTACGTTCTCATAGTTTCTAAGCAGTTTATATGACGTAAAAAGGGTACAAAAGGCGCCTTAAAAGAAAACAAAATTATTTTAAAAATTTTTTCTAGGACGCTAGCCTCATAATAACACTTATATTCTAGAAAATATATAAGATGTAGGTCGAAAAAAACATAATCGTCTTAAATGATATCAAAACAAAAAAGTCCATTATCTGAAATAATTAACCATAGTCTATTGGCAATTATCGGAAATCTACTCTCTTTATCGCCCACGGACCAAAAATGAAAGATATCTATTTTTGTGAATCAACAGTAAATACTTTCCATTTCTACCAATGCTATTGTCGTATCGCCATAAATAACGCTCAGCCCAAGGCTACGTATTAGTTTACCTCACTACGTTTTACCGCGCTTAACCTTGATCACGTCAAGCCGTTTCATGCGTTGGCATATTGCATGTCGTTCAGTTAACCTCGGTGATTAACGGTAACTATTGACTAACGGTGAAAGAAAGCGAGCTTTCACGTGCAGTTAAGGTCGGCTGATTCAACTGTATCGAACACCAACATGGTAGTTGACATCTATGTGCTGAATACATTGATTTTTTGTGATGCTGAAATTATCGATAATCTGAAAAGTTTCATTATGAATTACAACGTTTTTACTGATTCTGAATTTGACCAAGGTGCGGTTTCTCATTCTCGAAACTCGATTAACATAGTTTACCGATGACGTTTCTGGTTACCGGTGACGTTTCTTGTTACCGATGACGTTATCATTACCGATGACGTGTCTCGTTACAGATGACGTGGCAATCTGTACACGGACAAACATTTACTTTAAGAATAATCACGTGAAACTAATAGTCCACAAACAGCGTGTACGTGTTCGTATGACCATGTGGATGTAACGAAAATTGTGGTCAACGGACACATTCGCCAGACACTTTAACCTTTTGTTACAGGAATTTGCAATGTACTACATCTTTTCCGGGAAAAACAACATGTCTCCATCGAATCGCGCACGTAACTGGTAATTAAAAAAAATTAATAAGTTATATCAAAACTTTGTCTTCGTCGTATTGAGCACTTAGCCGGCAATTAAGAAAATAAATACTTTAACGACCTGTCTCTAAACGACCTACGTTTAATGTTGAGAAGATGTAAAATATTCACAAACACAAGTTAAATAGCCACCCTTTACCAGGATATTCTATTATTGGCTAAAGAGAAAAACGAGGTTCATTCGGCGGTCATCGATTAATAGCGAGCGAGAAAGAAAAACTCCTCTACGTCATTATTAGGTATAAACAATATTACTGGTATAAGAGTTATACCATTACCAGCTGGGGGTGAAAGGTCACTCAAGGACATTTATTCACCACATTATACAAACGAAATCAATCAATCCATTACTCAAGCCTTCGTGATCTGTCGCAATTGTTTATTTCTAAAAGGGGTAGATTGCAACAAATACTATCACATCGTTTTATACAAATATAGATATAAATATCGTATTTTAATATCAAAATTATCTATAAGCTAAAAATTTGGGTCCTGGATAATTACATCGTTTTATACAAATATACATATAACTATCGAATTTTTCTCATTTCAAAATTACCAATAAACTAAAACTTTAGGTCCTGGCTCTTTGAATGACGTGTATTAATTGATAAGTGGCAATCTAATGCTATAGAGATAAAGAACCATCATCGAAACATTGCATATTATTTATAAACCACGGGTCTGTTTCATGAAATTTTAACTAAGATAAAATCCAAATTTTAGTGATTTGATTGGATCATATTAGATTGATTTTAGTGCTTAGAGAATCAAAATAGAAGTATCTACTAAAATTTGTCAAAACTACAAACGGGGATACATTGGCTCAGAATAAAGTAATCTGAATACAACTTTCATTATATTCAGTTTTTATTACGTATTGTTTAGGTATTATAGCAAGAACGGTTAGCTCTTTATTTACTTCGTACATAATACATCTTTACTAAAACAATATTTGTTAGTCAATATATAAATTATGCTGGACAATTATTCATTTATCTTTTAATATATACCTATCAAACATCAGGTGCGTTACGCGGACGTGATGGTCAAGATTCGAAATAGGCGTACAACCAAATAGATTTAACAGCCAATTGTTATGCGAAAGGGGAAGAACGGGAGATATATATTGGAAACAAAACCAGTTCCAATGATTCCAATTTCTTAGATTAAAAAACGTGAAAAGGTTCGTGTCTTATCTAATATTTCGGCCATCGACATTTCGTTTCGTCCACGAAGTATGTAGAATATTAAACCCCATTCATTTTATTTTAAATAAGTAATGACTGCTGACGTGTGTTGCCCCTGAAACGATTTACATATTGCTGTACGTCTTATGTCACATATTTTTGGTTTTAACAAAACAAATCATTGAATTAGCACTGTGACAGGTGTAAATAATGCCTGCCACATCTTGCCAGTAAAATTATTACAATATAAATTTAATATACTAATTCAAATTTACATAAATACGTTAACTCTATTTATTTATTTTTCAAAAAACTTCTAAAGATTAATGTAACAGAAAGTGGGGCATTAAAACGCCATTTTATTCCTTCTGTCATAAATGTGTATTTTGTCTGTGATATTTTTTTGTGGATATTTTTATACTTGTCTGGCATACAGTTCAATACGTCAGGTGCAACTTCAATAGTCCCTGCCATTTTGTTCCAATACCTAACATTTGAAAAGAAACGTAGACGTAGCCTACTTTAAATTCTACACAACAAGCAGATTTTAAATAAAATTATCATTGGTTTTATTGATTGTTCATTTGTTACCACATGTCACAAACCTATATACATTATATATAAACTTTTATAGTATACAGAAAAAATAAACCAATCAGTGACGCGTGTCGTATATTTGGTATGATATGCACTTTATGTGCTGGAGCAAGAAGCTTGACAAGGACTATGCAAAAAGTAAATCAATCAAAGACGAGTGTCATGCACGAGGTATGGTATGCATGTTTATCTGCTGAGGCATGAACAGTTTCGACGCCCATCATCTGTGCAGGGACTATGCAAAGATAGGGGTGGTGAGCCTAAGTGTAACCTCGAATATCCAGAGTAGGGCGGCGGGGATTGGATTGGGAGCTCTACCGGCCATACCGACGTAAAAAAGATTAAATAGATAATCATGGTGAGCGGGGTACGGTACCGGCTGCAGCACCATCTCGTTGGTTCTGGATACTTATAATACTATTATATTTATTCCATTCAATAAAATGATAATAATTTATATGAGATATTGTGGAAAACTATTTAATAATTTATATGAGGTATTGTGGGCAACTATTAAAATGTATTTGTTTTGGAAGTTATCAGTTAAAATGAATAATGGCTGTATTATATTATCTATTATTGTGAAGTTAATTGTCCAGTTTGTAGATGTATAATATTAATCAATTCAATGATAACAAAATATTAAATATACAATTCTAGCAGATTCGTTGGTGGACCACAAATAAAATGCGAGATAGATATGAAACAGTTTTCTGAGGGGTGATTGGGGGTGTTAGTTGGCCGAATGGTTAGAACCTGCGCGTTGCATAAATAGTTTCGATTCCCGGATGGTAGGATCGCCTGTCTAACCTCGTGTGTTTTCTCCAGGCCCCCCTCCTCCCACTGCTAAAGAACCCTACGCAAAAATGAATTATTGTAATGAAATTGAAACGAGACGAGGTCTAACGTCCTACGTTACTGTTCCATCCTACCTAATAAAGACAACAATAAGTCGAAGCAGTGCGTGCTTTGAAGGGAATTTTGTTTGGACAGTGGCACTTCGGACTACTCTTATTTCGAATTCCAACTGTCGGGGTTTGTTTTCCGTGCACACCAATGTGTACACGGAGCCTCGGTGTTTCGACTCTCTGCCATGTACCCCTTTTTTCTTATATTTTGTAGTTAATAAACCATATACAAATGAAACGAAATGAACTGGGGTTTAACGTCCAGTTGTTCTGCTTGAACTGGGCTGAATTATTTCAGTTTAAACTACATGTATTAGATATTATTCATACTGATCGAGAGGGGTGGATGGCAGAATGATTAGCAAGTGCGTGTTGTATCATAAAGCATGTCATTGAGTCAACTGGTGCGGTTTCAAATCTCCGGTTCGACGTGAAAAGAAGTAGAGTCGCTTGTGCAACCTCGTGGGTTTCCTCGGGGACCTCCGGTTTGCTCCCACTGTTAAAGACTCCTACGCGCAACCGAATTGAAATAAAATAAAACCGTTTGTTAGTCCCGAAATGGCTAGTTTGTGCCGAGTGGACGTTACACCCCATTTCTTTCTTATAATGATCGAGTTACACTAACTTAGTAAACATACGTGTGCGCATGTTCCTTGTAAAATAAATACCTTCTAAAGACGACATATTAATATATTTTCTTGTATTTTGTAGTTGTAGGCCTACATGTATACATTACACCTACAAGTTTCATTGTAAATACATTCCTTATAAGGGTTGGGTGTTATTCGTCCTTTAAGACGACATAAATAGTATTAAAAGTATATCGGGCTAGTCAATATAATCTCAGCTAGCCAAATAATCTGTACTTATAAAAACTCGTGTACTAATGTCAATAAACAAGACGGTAATCGGAATATTGAAATAGATAAGTCTGTTTACTTGTATACTAGTATACCAAACTCGGTTACTCTTCAATGTATATCAATTATTTATCACGAGATAACAGGATACTAAAAGGACTTGTCTTTTTTCTCGACCAGTCGCAATACAAAGCCCGAACGGTAATGTTATGTTCCATCAAAACAGAAAACAACACTATGCTTGGGTCCGCATTTAGTTTAAGGATTTTTCTGGGGCAGTTGCCTTATATATTTCAAAGTTAAATGCTTGGTTCCATCGCAATACAAAGCCCGAACGGTAATGCTATGTTCCATCAAAACAGAAAACAACACTATGCTTGGGTCCGCATTTAGTTTAAGGACTTTTCCGGGGCAGTTGCCTTATATATTTTAAAGTTAAATGCTTGGTTCCATCGGGAAACAACACTTCAAATCATCATTATTGCGTCTCCAATAAATAAAATAAGTATTGACAGAGCAATACGGATTGCTTGCGGTTTTTTTTTCTGAATCGGTACCGAGTATTGCATACGTGATGAATAATACAGAAAAACAACCCAAAAACCATCATACTTCGACTCACAATATAAAACCCCCAAAATAAATCATGTTTTACTAAAGTTAGAAAGTTGGCGAAAACTTCTGCGATGGAACAGTAGTTGCTATGAATAGGACAGTTAGTGAAAACCTTTGTAATATGACCGTTGCTGTGGTTAAAAAAGAAAGTCCCAGCTGTTTGCTATGGTTGGAAGGTGTAAGTTTTGGGTGGTTACATTGTCTAGCGAAGTGGGCGAAAGTTCCGGTACTGGCACTGGAAACACGCAGTTGTTACATTGGTCGGGGAGCGGACAAAATGGGTGTATAGGTCGGGGTTTAGGCCCTGTTTAGTTCCCTGGTCAGTATACTGTATATGACTGAAAATCCCAAATTTGTGAATATTAATTACATTTACACGAATCGATGGGATGTGAAGATTGCGTTAATATCGTTAAAGATAGTTTTTAGTTTTTTGCCGTATTTATGTGCACCGTTAGTACCATGGTAGGATGAGGGTTACTTCCCTACCCATTTTATTAATTTATTCAGTTTGATATTTGAATTTGATCGTGGGTTGTAATCACATGTATTGCTGTTTATTAGTCGTTTGATAATGATAAAACAGTTTTATGTCATTGTATATTAGTTTTATTAGTTTTGATAAGGCCTGGTATAAAGCGTGATAAACACGTGTTGCATGGAATGGGGTTTAACGTAATACTCTTTTGCACTACACACGTGTTGCATAACTATATATTATATAACTAACTATATCAATATATATATCCATCCTATATCAATATCATATATTATTATACCAATATAATTGTTCAAATTTGTGAGCGATATCCGATAACTAGAACATAATCGATTTTGAAAAGAAAAGAAAACAAGTCATTATAAAAAGATAGGTTGCCAGGCAACGAAACATACGCCCACAGCAGCTAAATCGTCCGGGCAGTCAACAAGGGTTGTTGCATATTTTTACTTTTTTCGGTAATGAAACATTTGTAATACACTAAAAACTGATTAAGAGTAACAACTCATTATGTAATTATTAGAAAATCATTAGAATTTGATTGCTTTTTATAAAGTTTTACCCCACGCTAACAATTAGTATATACATGAAACATTTAATATCATGGATTTAGCTGTTCAGTTATCTAAATTCATTGAAAATCAAAATACTTGTTCGTTTCAACACCTTAAACTCTATGTATCAATCTGAAGTCAATCGGATGGTAACTTTGGCCTCTATAGCGTCACAAGAATTTTTGAAGTTATCAAGGGAGATAACTCTGGCAGTAATTATTTGAAATCGCAGAAAATCAATAGGATTCTTCGTCTCATGAACTTAAACACTGTGTGTAAATCTAAAGTCAATCGGATATTAACTTTGGCCTCCAGAGCGTCCACAAGATTTTTTGAGGTGATCAAGGGCCATAACTCTGGCACTAATTAATGGAAATCGCTGAAAATCAATAGGCGGCTTTGTTTTATGACCTTAAACTCTGTGTATAAATTTGAAGTCAATCGGATATTAACTTTGGCCTCTAGAGCGTCCACAAGATTTTTTGAAGTGATCAAGGGCCATAACTCTGGCACTAATTATCGAAATCGCTGAAAATCAATAGGCTTCTTTGTCTTATGACCTTAAACACTGTGTATAAATTTAAAGTCAATCGGATATTAACTTTGACCTTTAGAGCGTCCACATGATTTTTTAAAGAGATCAAGGGCAATAACTCTGGCATTAATTATCGGAAATCGCCGAAAATCGATAGGCTTCTTCGTCTCATGACCTTAAACACTGTGTATAAATCTAAAGTCAATCGGATATTAACTTTGGCCTCTAGAGCGTCCACAAGATTTTTTGAGGTGATCAAGGGCCATAACTCTGGCACTAATTATCGGAAATCGCTGAAAATCAATAGGCGTCTTCGTCTTATGACTTTAAACACTGTGTATAAATTTAAAGTCAATCGGATATTAACTTTGGCCTCTAGAGCGTCCACAAGATTTTTTGAAGTGATCAAGGGCCATAACTCTGGCACTAATTATCGGAAATCGCTGAAAATCAATAGGCTTCTTCGTCTTATGACCTTAAACACTGTGTATAAATTTAAAGTCAATCGGATATTAACTTTGACCTTTAGAGCGTCCACAAGATTTTTTAAAGAGATCAAGGGCCATAACTCTGGCACTAATTATCGGAAATCGCCGAAAATCAATAGGCGTCATTGTCTTATGACCTTAAACGCTGTGTATAAATTTAAAGTCAATCGGATATTAAGTTTGGCCTCTAGAGCGTCCACAAGATTTTTTGAAGTGATCAAGGGCCATAACTCTGGTAGTTATTATCGGAAATCGCTGAAAAACAATAGGCTTCTTCGTCTCATGACCTTAAACACTGTGTATAAATTTAAAGTCAATCGAATATTAACTTTAGTCTGTAGAGCGTCCACAAGCAATTGTGGACGCCGGACCGACGGACGGACGGACGGACGGACCGACGGACCGACGGACGGACGGGGGCGACGACAATATACGACCACATTTCAATGTGGGCGTATAAAAACCATATCATACAAAACACAATTTATCTGATCATTGTCAAGGCTATCGATATTGGATAATTTACATTAAAGCCAAGGGCATATTATGCAGCTGTATAGGCAATTGCTGTTTGTACTGTCATGGGTAGTGGAGAGTCTGATCCTCTATTCCCTTTTGAATTGCATACTCGCTTCGATGTTTGTTTGTTTTCCATAAAAGGCATATAGGGATGGGTCACGTAAATAATTGAAAAGACGCTGTACATATCGAAACACCGTACTGAATAAATCCTACGAATTAATCTCATCTATTACATGATAGACAAATGGTGAAAATTGAAAATGGACTTCCGAACCGTAAATATATCAAATTCTAACCCATGATAGGCAAATAGAGACAATAGAAAATAGACTTCCTATACGGGAATATATCAAAACAAAAAACTCCATTAGTGAAGTTGTATCAGGTGTTCCGGAAAGAGTAAGCATATTCAGTCATGTGTGCAGCATGTGCGAGTATAAGACATAGGAAGTAACAATCACCGTATCGACCAGTTCTATTAATGGCGACCTCAACATGCTGTGAACTCATACTGACCGGAATACATGATAAACCTTGATCAGTCCATGTCTGTAGCAACGTACTGGAGACTTTTCTATCTCGCATTAAGACGTAACTAGGCAGGGTCTATAATAACAATTTTCAAATCCAACAGATCGCACAGAGAGTATTATATCTGATACATATGCAAAACAGTGTAATACTGTTTAATTTATTTTTTTGTAGTTTAGATGAAGGATTTAGACGGTACATATTGCTCCTTGTCCCTAAACTAGCATGCAATACCACCGATATTTGTACAACTGGTGTTAGGTGTAATCCCAACATACGGATGGTAACTTTGGTGTAACAAGGCTTGGTATCTCCACCATGTATTACCAATACTAACATTCTCTTTAGCATCACCGTCTTTTATATAGCGTGGGGGTGAAAAGGGGCTTTATACTAGTTGGTTGATGGAAGTTCCATTATACATATTGTATAGTAGGTCCGCTGATAATAGGTAGGGGCAGTACATAAGCCAAAGGGTACTATTAAACAAGGACTATCGCTTCCTTTCCTTAACTGGACACTGGCTATATATTGCTACTAGCGTAGTGTATGTATAGCCCGATTATGTATATATTGAGTATATATGTATACATATACAAACACCCACTATTTTAAGCGTACTGTATAGTTCATGCCAGGGTATGGTCGGTGTGTTCAGTACTATAATACATGCTATGTAGTGACTAATAGTTGACAAATCGCGTTGGTGATTAGCTCTACTCAACGACGTAGTACATAAAAGTCACTACCAGTTCCTTGAAATCGGTTGGATAATTTCCATGTGAGTTAAAAGCTGGCTATATGACACATTCAACCTTGTGACAAAACATTTCCCAGAAGAAATATCTAGACTAAGGTTCGCCTGCCTAACCCCGTGGGTTTTCTATGGGACATTCAGTTTTGTTTTCTTACACTGTTAAAAGCCCCTAGGCACAGGCACATTATTGAAATAAAAATGAGCTACTTTGTATCGGGTGGACGTTAACCTTATTTCTTTCTATATATATGTAGGCCTACACAATAATAGAACGAGGTTTTTAGCTGAGCATGTGTTTCAGTTTCAAATTAGAAACTTACGAATACAAGAGTTCAAAGTTAATTATGTAAAGCTATGATTAGATCCCTACGTAATGTGTATTATGCATGAATACTTGGTACCGTGTGTATATAAGCAGGTTACTGGCCTATCCCATAAATAAAGACTTACATAATAATCTATTATAACATTAATACCTAATCAATTATTAAAGTTGATAATCATCCTTATATAACGATATGACAAAGGTTACATATACCCTCTCTGTAACAGTTTGAATTATATGCCAAAGATTATGAATATTCTCTTTGTAACAATTTGAATTACATGCCACGGATTATTAAGATCTTTATGTACCAATATATGAATTATATTCCATAGTTTATATTCATGTATGACGTAGAAATTATATAGGGAAAAAATGTTTAATAAAAATGAGGAGGGGGCATGTAATAAAACTTCAATCAAACTATAAATAACTTAATACCAAAATAAATAAACACATGAGAGGTATGATTCGATAAGATTATGCAATCAAGAACCGAGTTATAATTAAAGAAAATAGGTATTATATTATAACTGAATTACGAAAAATTAATCAAAATACCCACAAACAATAAATAAATATTTTAAAAAAAATAAAAACTTAAACGTACCCTCATTAATATTTAACGACTTGAACATCTGACGAGTTTATATTGTTTTCCAATACACAATAAAATAAAAGTCCAACGCGGTATATTTAGAAACCACCCTAATAGTAATAGTACACTATTTACCATGGGAAGGGTAAATCCGTTCATTTGAATTCACACAGTTTCACTCATTCATTGATGATATCATCACCATAATAAACAACTCGATGTTCACGGGGAATATAAGTTAGCGATCCGCGGTACTACACAGAATATCATACGACAAGTTTAAAAATATCCACAAATATTGGGAGTTATCGGACTGATACCCACACCTCCGTCCATGGTCATTCACGGGTTAAAATTGAATATTAGTTTCCCTGACCAATTGGTATGAGTGGCCAGCGAGGTCATGAGCGAGCTGTTTCACAATTGTAAACAGAAATCGTAACTGTAGCCTCGGTTTTGCTCTCGTAAACAAACGTGTTACTAAATTGTTTTTAATTGAATAAAAATGTCTCACCTTTCGTGCGTGTATGACTAATTCCGTAAGTTGACTTCTATCCTGTTAGGCAAGATGCTGTAACGATGTGGTAACTCAACGTAATCCCCTCGCCTCTCGTTCTCTCTCTCCCTTTCTCGTGTAACTTCACGTTGACCCCAGTTGACGCCTGCTCGGCCAAGCTAATGCTATGCGGCTTCCCGTATCACGTAACTCCAGTTAGCTAACCAATCACTGACCGCCTTACATCCACTCTACCACGTCAAGCCTACACGGACCAGTGACATCACGGCCCTTAGGTAACCTATGATTGGCTGACTGGACGCTCGGCTCAAGGTTGCGTAAGGACATGGCAGTTACATTACGGGTCAAGGGGTGAGAGCCTCGTTTTGACCAACAAGCATGTGACCTTGTTGAGTTTATTTATATGTGTGGGTATCGACCAAGATAACACATGCTGTTTACGCCAAAATTGCGCAAGTTATTTTTATTGATTAAATTCAGAAATTAAAAATCGGTCAACATATTGGGGAGAAAATAAGTTCAATACAGTGCACTTTTATTAATCGATTTTTTGCTTTGTTTGTGTATATATTGACTATCTAGCACGAGATGAATAGAAGATAATGTCGATAACATGTATATATTATATATATATCTAATACTTGACAGTTGTTGGTCATCGGGCAAAGTTCATGGTGAAAAGCGTTGGCTGGTTTTTATCTATTATCGTCCACCACCCTATCGTGCACTTTTCTAACAGACATAAAAAGATTAAAAAATCTGGATGGTACTATCTGGTAATGGCATCAGTTAGCAAAACTCATTGCATGGTGAAATATGGCCGCGAGCGCTGTCGGAAATCACTGATCGTCTGCACAACTAATGATTAACATGTGTATATATGGGGTCAAATCGAGGTCGGTTAAGGCCACGAGAGGCTATTTTCAGTTGAAAAGACTCTTTTTTTGTATTTGCGTGTTTGATGTGAAATGAGATGCACGACTACTCTGTAATTCAATATCTTCCAATCTAAATTTCGATCCTTGAGTGAGTGAACAAAAAATAACAAGGCTTGAAAGATGTACAGTTGGGTGGATCGATATAAAAGAACGCTGCCCATCCATACACGTAGGCTAAACACATTACAGAACTGACCGCTTGGTCATTTATTATCGAGATATGCAGCTGTCACGGTTTGTAACCATACGTCGGTCGAAGATTACAACGCAGTAAGAAATAAAACCTGGGAAACATTGAAGTATAAATACTGAGATTTTGAATTTTACAAATATAATTATGTGAATATGTAATTGAATACGGTTTGACTGATCGTGCTTATGCTAAAGTCATCAATTTTATTTCTGTGGTTACGGCGAGCTGAAGCATTTTATTTGGATAGAGGGTTGGGGGTGTTTCTGGGGTAACGTCCACTTGTCACAAACTAGGCTCTTTCGGGACTAACATATGGTTTTATATTCATTTCAATAATTCGCAGTGGGAGGAATCCGGAGGACCCGAAGAAAACCCACGAGGTTGGACAGACGACCCTACTTCTTGTCACGTACAACCGGGTAATCGAAACCACGCTAGTTGACTCAATGACACGTTTTATGATAAAGCGCACACGTGCAAACTATTCGCACCCCCCCCCCCTTTTTTTGTTTGGACATCCATCAGCGTTTTTGTCAACTCATCGTCCATACATATCGAGGGTATTTTTGCGTGCACACTTAAATGTACACGCATGCGGACATTGATTTTCTTACCGTCCTAAGAACTGGGTACACTATTCTGGTTAAGCCCTCTAGTACATTATGCACATATATGGCGTAGGCTATGCCCGTCTTCATTTCCTCAGTTGGTGAAGAAATGTAGGCCTTTAAATTCATTTCATTTTTATGTAAAAATATGTTATGACATGGGTGTATATATCCTATAATTATTTATATCATACACGTGCATTCATTTTATCCTCCTAACACGTGCATTAAAATACGATCTATCTTACTCACACGTGCATTAATATACGATTTAACCACCTAACACGTGCATTAATTAATATCGTCAGTGAGATATTAGATAATAACGGATAATAATGAGATGAGTAGTGATTGTTAAATAACAATAAGGTTTATCACTGATTGCCCATTAACATCTAGTAAATATAGAAAATATAAGTTTTAAACATAAATAGGTGTGTTATTCACAGGTTTAATATGGAGGCGGGTATTCGATCCCTGCATTGGCCGAGAAAGTTCATCCAGATTCTCCGGTGTGGTTTCCCCTTGTCAGTAGGCTAATGCAGGACGGAGAGCCTGACAAGGGCAGCTGTCTAGTCGTTCGGTTGGGACGAAAAACCGAGGTTCCGTGTACATATTGGTTTGCACGTAAAAAAAACCCCAAAACCCTGGATGGTTGGAATTCGATATAAGAGTAGGAAGTAGTGCCGCTGTCCGGGCTAAATTTCCCTCATAGCACACTGTGTGGCATATGTTGTATCATACTATCCGTTTCACAACTAAAGGTGTGAGTTTTATTGTTGGTTTACCCTGACAGGCGCGGTCATAATGAACCGATTACTAACGTAAGTCGTCATTAACAGGAAGAACGGAAGAGTTACCTCCCTGCAATCGATTGAGGTAGCCATCGAAGGTCTTGTCAACCCCTTTCCTACAAACTACGAATAAATGGAATATTTCCTATAACGACAGGTTTAAATCATTCACTGGTCACGATATCAAATGAAACAGGGTTTCGTGTCCTGCTGTTCTGTGCCAACTGGGCTAATATGAGACGCGTATACGCCATACAGTGGGTATAACACATTCACTCGGGACGGAATGAAATGAAATTGGGTTTCATGTTCTACTTCTCTGCACCAACCGGGATAATAAGACGCACATACGCCATACAGTATACTAACGAGAGTAATTATGCCCGGACAGTGGCGTTTCCACCTTACTATTCGTCAAAACTACCAAACACGTTTTATAGCTGAGGCGCTGGAGAAATAAAACGGGAGAAAAATGCTAAAACCGATGAGAAAAACGAAAATGTACCTTAGTTAAGGGGGCCTTAAGGCAGACAAAAGGGCCCCTCTGGCCAAGGGAAAGGGCCTCGAGTCCGAGTCAATCGTTTTCTGTACTGAATGAGAATGTAGTCATTGCACTGGCATAAAATCATCAATCAAGACACCCCCCCCCCCCCGCGAAAGGGGGCCCTCAAAATAGTATAGCATACGTCATGATGAACCTTAAAACGCCCCTGCAAACTACCAGGCGTTATCACGTGCACCGCTAGTCCTTTATGTTTACACGGCATCCCGGGTTATCGTCCTATCCGAACGACTATATCCATATTCGCTGAGCCATCACGGGTCCCCAGTAAAATTAAGAACACAGCAAAATTTTGTCAGTCTTATCATATCCATAGATGCGTCATTTGTCTAACTAGATTCTGATAAAATGAATGGTAGATTATAATTTTGTTTCCGAAACGAAATATATGATTTTAATAATACCGTTATTAATTCGTTAATTTTATTTTCAGTTATCATTTATATACGATTTAAAGTCTACTAACCCAATATCATCCAAAGTCTTCGACATTGAAAACACGAATTATTGGTCAATTTAAATCAACATAGATGTTGTGACCTTACCGGGAAAAGATGGGCTTCTGATGGTATACGAATCGGGTACCATAATGCGTTTCAGCGCCATTTGTAACAAGGGACTCGAAGAACGAGGTTAAACGTATTCCACGAGTCGTGTCAAAAGGTGACGTCATATTCTTATCGGGAGAAAATGCGTATTTCGACGAACATAACTGATTAGAAATGAAATGGGGTTTAACGTCCTACACTTCTGCACCTAACCTGGGCTAATGGAAGACGGGCATACGCCATACAGTGTGCTATGAGGGAAATTTTTGCCCGGGCAGCGGCGCTACGACCTACTCTTATATCGAATTCCAACTGCTAAGGGATCTTTTACGTTTCATCTTATTTGCCTGAGTTCGTAAATTTGAGCGTTACTCTTTCAATGAAGTCGGGCAAATCGGATAGAAGAGGGGGACGTATTTTAAACAGCATGTTGTGTCTCTCATACTGGTTCTAGCGGGGTAACGAAGGTCTTATTTTCTAACTAAGTTGTTCATTTACATTGGTCAGGCGTTCACAGGGACTGACACGCGACCGTTTAGCAGTAAAAAGTTGCCCAGTAAAATTGACTGGGATTCAATATCACGATCCATGGACGTACAGGCGAGTGTAATTAGACTTACGTTCAGAGCTGGACTAGGTTAGGTTTAGCGAGCCAAGCCCTTACCCACTTCGCCCCCCTAAAATTCGAATAAGCCCCCCCCCCCGCAAATATTTCGCCAAAAATAGTGATTTCTTAAGAGTGTTCGTTCTTAGCCGGCCACATCCTCAGCCCCTCCGAAACATTCCGTAGCCCTCCCCCCAATTTTATGAGCTGGCTACGGGCCCGGCCACGTGATCCCCGATTAGAAATTAGAGTAAAAACAGAATTGATTGAATGTAAATCAGTTTATATACACTCATATCTGGGTCAATTTCTAGGTCCCAAATATTAGTGATTTAGCGGCTTTAATCAATACTTTTTTTTTAATATTTCCAATATGTAAATGTAAATATTGATTATATAACATTACTGAGTTTGCGTGTAACATATGTTGACGTTGTTTACGTATTGACGGAATCAATTGAGCAATTACTATCAGTAACATATGTAACTTATTAAATTTCCTGCTTAACGTGCAGAGAGAGGGGGTAGGGAAATTATCGTGCACGTATTTAGTTTATGTCGAGTGGACGTTAAACCTCACTACGCGCTTTGCCCCCCCCTCTCCCCCCTCCTCTCTCTCTCTCTCTCTCTCTCTCTCTCTCTCTCTCCGCATGAATGTAAAGTAAATGCCGGTCGCCAACAAAACATCGTGTTTTTGTTAAAGGAGCTAAATCGCTAACATTTGGGACCTAAAAATTGACACAAGTGGATCGCAACGCATATAATACTGTAATATGAATGTATATAAACTGATTTAATGGTTTCCGTTTTTACTCAGTTTCAAATCAGTTATGTTCAGCGAAATAAGCCAGCGGTCTTAATCGAACGCAAATTTCTAGTGTCTGGTTTTTCCAGTCTACATACGCCGTTTGATTTGGTGCAAAGTGTTTTAAAGCCTCGTCCATCGAGTCTCTTGTTAAAACGCATTATCGTGTACCAATGGTAAAATTTTTATTTTGTCTTAAATATTGGATATCAGAAGCCCATCTTTTTCCCGTAAGATCACAGCATCAATGTTGATTTTGGATGATATTGAGTTAGAGACTTAGCTACTTTAAAATAAATAAATAAAAAAGAGTTTGTGGGGTTTTATTTTCCCTGTGATCACATAGTTTCTGGTGAAATAACAAATGAATAGAATAAAAAAAAATAGACATGTTGTAATTTGTTTTTAATATTTTTGTGGTGACCTAAGGTCCTGTTTTGGTACCGGTCCGCACCCTTGTATTACCTCCTGGTGTACCTATTTACAAACTCGGGACCTCACCAAATCTAAATCCGCCAATGTTGACGTGCACACTGCTACTTACGTTTAAAGAACCGATTAAACAATACCGGTATATTTATCTACGTTGACAAACGGAAATTACATCCTGATTTTATAATAAATTGAATTTTACATAATAAAGCCTACACAATTGCACGATTCAATTCACAACAAAAACATTTTGATACAATTTCTATTATACATAATTCATAATTTGTGAAACGCACGGCATGCTCGTGACATGCTTACGTGCTTTTAAACAAAATGAATGCCACACAATTAGGCATAAAAGTTTACCTATCCCAGTGGGGAACAACGGATTTTTTTTATCTGCTCCGTTTTGTCTTGCAATTCGCGTTTGAACAGTTCTAAAAATAATTTTTAAAAAACAGCAAATCTCTCGAAATTCGGTATTTATTCATTCACATCGAATCGTCAACAATTGACTTGATGAACGGGATCGAAAAAACTATTTTCGAATTTGCCATGTCATGATAGGATGATTCATGAACACTATCGATTTGTCCTTCCGTTTAGGGTTTACGCCCTCTTGTTGTGAAGGCGAGTGCAGTGAGGTTTTGGGCGGAAAGCGAGGTGGAGTAGGAGTCATTTGAGGAAAACCTTTAGTGATTTTCTGTGTTATAGACCTCGGTAGAGCTTAACCCCCTTTAATGGAAAACCGTGTGAACACAAAAGAGGCTACAATTTTTTTTAACGGTATTTGTACCATTTTGTGTGACACATTGAGGTCGCGAGAGGACGATTTATGGTTATTTTTATTTTCTGCATTATCATCTCTTTCTTGAAAACATTGTGAACGTGATAGGGGATTTTTACTTTACCGATTTGATGTTAAACATCAGATGATGAAGCCTATTGGGGTTTTTTCAGTCGGTGGATAAGTCTTATTGATTTTCAAATTTTGTGTGACGCATTGGAAACAGAGCAAATGCAATCTGATTAAAATGCGGATCCTATTGTGTTTCGGGTTTTTTTTTTTTTGTAGTTTAGAATATCGTTTTACTTGTCTTCAGTGCAGTCGGATCCGGAGAGTTGTTATATAACAGGCGTTCTGGTTAATGTGAGGAATCAGCCAATCAAATGGCCTGGGGCTCGTTTCACGAAATTTTAACAAAGATAAAAATAAAAATTTTAGTAATTTGATTGGATAATATTAGATTGATTTTAGTGCTAAGCCAATCAAAATTGAGGTATCTACTAAAATTTGGATTTTATCTTTAGTTAAAATTTCGAGAAACAGGGCCCTCGTCTTATCCAATCTGGGGAATCACGCCGGCTATTAATCATTATGAATTCGGTTCCTAAGCTCCCATATCCCCCCTCCATCTGTTGATTTCGTCAAGGCCACGAGATATAAACAGGGTCAGCGCTAACTCTAATCCACAGCAATTCCTGTTCCATGACCTGTTCACATGTCTTGGTCTTGACGAAATCATCAGCGCCACCTGGGGAGTATGGCGGTATATTAGTCTAATTTCTTACTTCTGTTCATGTAATTTCTAACCTCCATTCATGTAACTTCTAACTTCCATTCATGTAATTTCTAATTTAAGACAATGTATAACCCAACTTCTTTATTTGTTCAGTGTAAATTTAAATTCTGTTTCAACTTGTTTCTATTATTTAAACGAAAAATGTCTTCTTAATAGATGCTTTACATGTTTAGCATCAACATCAACGAATTTAGAATTTATACATTTCTGCCTAGACTCTTATCATCCAAACAAATATTCTACGAATATTAGTCTGGATGGGTCCTCAAAATTTGACAGAAAGTCGGTCACTGTCTGGCTTATCCAGTCTTTTAAGTTACCACGTGCTGAATCTATCAAAACATCTCGCTTGTCAACAATGACACTCTCTAAAATTTTGTTTTAAAGTTTTTAATTGAAATGGTAATTTTCTCTCGTCATGAATCAAACGTATGGCTTCTCACAATCTCCTTAATCACGATTCATGCTGTTGTATCGTCTCTATTTTGTTTCTAATAATAGATGTGCCAAGTGGATTGTGGGATATATTTTATCCTCGCCTTATAGAATCTATCAAAATCGGCCCGGCTTCATAATATCTATCACTTACCGAGACTTTAGCCCAAGGGTTCCATTGCCCATGCGTAACCGGGAGTTTGGTTTTTTATGTGGTAGATTATCCAGTAATTTTCGTCAATAATTGAGAACCGACCCAGACCCTCCGCGCGTTGAAGACTAGGGGGGTCTGGGTGACCGAGACTAATTTCTGCCTAGCATCCATCATTATGAAGACGTTTGGTGTCGCCACTGCGTGCTCCACTGCGAGCTCAATTGGGTGATTAAGCACCTGATCGGGACCATTATTTGGTATAAACGACCCATTCTTCGTTTGGTTGAAGGTTGGAAGGCGCGCTGAGAGAGAGAGAGAGAGAGAGAGAGAGAGGTCACTTAGTATTAAACTCAGTATCTGTGTAGGCCTATCCATAACATTTATACCCTGTGTTAAAGCTCCAATAGCATTTTTTTAAGTTATATTTTTAAAATGTTTGAAAATAAAGCCCCAAAATAGATTGAACCTATAAACAGTCCTACCTTGTTAAAGAATAATCCTATTAATCCTATAATTCACTATTGCCAGTTGAGAAATTGGCAAAAATATCATTTTCAACTTCAAATTCAAACGTTTGAAGATGGCCGTCCATGGAGAGGAATGGGAAAACAAGGGAGGTAATTGAGTAACTATTTCTTCAATCACCCTGTGTCACCCTTTCTAATGCCCCAAAAATTTTGCCCATGACCGTATAATAGTGAGTTGACAACCTTTTGAGCAAAAGACATAGAAATAATTATGTTTTGACTTTCTTAGAAAATATGAAATTGGAACTTTAATATAGACCAACTGCATATAAATATTAATTATTGGCTCAACCGTTAAAAAAAATAAAATAAAATTCTCCAAATCACGTTTAGCTTATATTTGAAATAGAAAATGAAATGAATGAAAGAGGGTTTAACGCCCTGCTGTTCTGCTCCGAATCGTTTTTACGTGACATGGAGTAGGACCGCCTTTCCAACCTCGTGGGTTTTCTCCGGGCACTCCGGTTTCCTCCCACTGCTAAACACTCTTATGCGCAAGCGAATTATTGAAATACAATTGAACGGTTTTAATACCGAAATGGTGTCGAGTGGATGTTAAACCCCATGTTCCCATCTCTCACTCCCGATGTTATTTTCAATTTTAACACTCAGGCAAGCCACTCAATCTGACGAAGAGCGAGTCGTTTGTATCAATAGAATGGTCCCGATCAGGTGCTCAATCGCCAAACTGAGCACATCCTTTAAAAGTTGTAATTCGAATAAGAGTTAAATGTTTCTCATAGCACTATGTATGGCGCATGCCTGTCTTCATTAGTCCAGTCAGGAGCAGAACGTTAAAGCTCCAATAGCATTTTTTTAAGTTATATTTTTAAAATGTTTGAAAATAAAGCCCCAAAATAGATTGAACCTATAAACAGTCCTACCTTGTTAAAGAATAATCCTATTAATCCTATAATTCACTATTGCCAGTTGAGAAATTGGCAAAAATATCATTTTCAACTTCAAATTCAAACGTTTGAAGATGGCCGTCCATGGAGAGGAATGGGAAAACAAGGGAGGTAATTGAGTAACTATTTCCTCAATCACCCTGTGTCACCCTTTCTAATGCCCAAAAAATTTTTCCCATGACCGTATAATAGTGAGTTGACAACCTTTTGAGCAAAAGACATAGAAATAATTATGTTTTGACTTTCTTAGAAAATACGAAATTGGAACTTTAAACCTCATTTCATCTCTCTCTCTCTCTCTCTCTCTCAACATAGGGGGTTGGGATGGCCTAGTGGCTAGAGTGCCGCGCTTCGACCTCTAGCTGGCCGGTCACCTCTGGCTTGCGGCTGTGGTTTCGATCCCTGGTGTGAGCTTACGTGACATGGAGATAGAAATGGTGTTTAACGTCCGCTCGACACAAACTAGGTCATTTCGGGACTAGCATATGGTTTAATTGTTGTTCAAAAATTCGCTTGCGCGTAGGGGTCTTTAGCAGTGGGAGGGAACCAGAGGACCCGGGGAAAACCCACGAGGTTGGACAGGCGACCATACTCCTTGTCACGTACAACCGGGATTCGAAACCACGCCAGTTGACTCAATGCCAGGCTTTATGATACAGCAGGCACGTGCTTACCATTGGGGTATCCCCCCCCCCCCAAAAAAAAAAACAAAACAAACAAACTAAAGTCTCGTGTACACATTGACGTGCAAGTGAAATAACCCTCGGTCGTAGCACTGCTGTCCTACACAGTCTTTTTTTATTATCCCAGCCGGTGTAGAACAGTAGATGTTATACACCATTTCGTTATTATTATGGTTAAATTCACCTTCGTGTTCTAGAATACACATAGATTCATAAAAACGCTATGATACATTTCAGTGTCTAAAAGGACGACAGTGTTATACGAAACTACTCCGTATGAAAGCTGTTTGATACGGGGTGCCGTATCCGTGTGCCGTATCACGTATGAGAAATACCCACACATTATGACGTCACACGGAAAATCCATACCGATACGCGATACGTGCTAGGAATTTACGCTTGCCAACAATACGAACGTGACGTTATATAATACCGCAGAATAAATTGTTTGTAACAAGTTCAAACACAGATTTAATAATTCTATTTATTTACAAATATACATCTACATCATTCATTTAGACATAAATAGTCGATATATAATTACGTCATCTGTTGATCGGGACACAAACATATTTATATCTTTTGTTGATCCAGACGGAAATAGACGATACATTTACATCTGTTCATCCAGGTACGTCATTGAGACACATTTAGACGATACACGATTACATCTGTTCATCCAGGCACACACAGACGATACATTTATATCTTTTGTTTATCCATACACTAACTAAACTGATTAAAATAGAGGTCTATATTTCGTTTCGTTTGTTTTATACTTTCGATGGCCTACACTACATGAAGATCTGACCGCTTGTGCTGGAAGGATGTACGAGCGGCTATGACGTCAGACATTGATTTATCAGAGTTGGTATTTCTAGTGGTTTACACACAGTTCCATACAGAGAACGACAAGAACTCACCGTAACAGACAGTTTCATTGGCTAATCCCTCTAAACAAGTGGTTCTCAACCTTTTTTTTTGCCAACGACACACCTTGGGACACATGAAAAAATAATGGCACACCTGACTAATTGAAATTAAAACATAGCAAGTCATAGACGGTATACAATCGTAGAAACAGATTAGTGATAGACACACCGACTGATTCAAACTAAATAAAGAAAAAAGAAAAAAACACAGCTATGAACGTACCAGTAGACACCAGTTAATACTAAATTAGGGTGATGTGGTTTTTCACATTTTCTTAGTGTACCGTTCAAAATTTCGCAGCACACTTGGGAAGTTTTTGCGGCACACTGGTTGAGAACCACTGCTCTAACCATCCAAAACACGGGTTATGTAACTCTTCCAGATCCTTGTGTAGTAAAGTCAAGTAAAACGAAATTTTGAACAATAAAAAAACCGAAACGAAACAGGATCTGTGTTTAAATCAGACCGGACACTAACTATATAAATATAAAATTGTCTGTAGAGCGATGAACATCACTGGTCAGATATATCCCATGTTTTATAATCTATTTCTCTAGTCTGGTAACCGGTTCTCTCTCCAACCCAATAAAACGCTTTCAAATATAAAAATAATATACACATTATTAAAATGAAATAAAATGAGGTTTGAAGTCCTGGGGGGTTGGGATGGCCTAGTGGTCTAGAGTGAGGCGCTTACACCTCTAGCTGGCCGGTCACCTCTGGCTTGCGGCTGTGGTTTCCATCCCTGGGCCCTGTTTCACGATATTTTAACTAAAGATAAAATCCAAATTTTAGCAGATACTTCAATTTTGATTGGCTAAGAACTAAAATCAATCTAATATTCTCCAATCGAATAACTAAAATTCAGATCTTGTCTTGTGAAATAGGCCCCAGGTGTGAGCGTATGTGGCATGGAGATAGGGGCGCCCGGGCACTCCGGTTTCCTACCACTGCTATAGACCCCTACGCGCAAACGAATTATTGAAATAAAATTAAACCATATGTTAGTCCCGAAATGACCTAGTTTGTGTCGAGTGGACGTTAAACCCCATTTCTCTCTCTCTTTAAAGTCCTACTGGGCTAATGAAGGCGGGCATACGTCATACAGCGTGCTATGGGGGAAAATGTGCCCGGAAAGTACCGCTGCGGCCTACGTGCGTAAGTCTGTCTTCGGTAGCACGTTAAACCCTATTACATTATGTATCAGATAAACCACCCTTCTCCGTTTTAAAAAGCACATGTACGTAAGATTGACGTACGCGTAAATCACGATCGCCTTTATTTGAAGTCAATTGGGCCAATTACTATCAACTGGGTCCCGTGCAACAATAATCTACTCCGACAGTCTTGTCGGAAAGAACTGACTTATCAAGGAATGTTCTCAATAAATAATGGTCATCTCTGCACAAACTGGACAAATGTTTTTCGTACTTGAAGCACGTGAAAGAAGTTTTGTTTAAAATTCCAAAACTTACAAATTGGGAAATTACAGCGTTTAAACAGTCGACAAATCTTTTTTTTTCTTTATCTTGAAGAAATACATTAAGTAAGCGTTTCCGATAATCAGAAGATCAAATTGGCGTGGTCGTATGTGTACCATTCATTCTCCAAAGCAGTGTTGTCTTGCATGCGAGAATGTTTATTATTGGCACGTAACTTTACTATGCGGTACTCTTCGTGAAACAGGTTCCACATACGATAATCTGTGTACAGTTGATGATACCCATTAGACTAGAACCATTCTTAGACCTTGACTGCCAGGTTTAAGCATTGGTGAGTATTTCTTAGGATCTGAGTAACATAATAATATTCTATTCTAAGTTTTCTTACCATTTAAAACTGAGGGATATTTTTTGTACATCCTTTGCCTAAAATCTGTAACATATAAATATATCAATAAATAAAAAGTTATAGGAATACATAACAATAAGGGGAATAGGTAGGCTGGTGGAGGTGAGTACAATTTGCTATATCTTTCACTCAGGTTATTCACACGTCAGCAAGAAGATAGATACTAATAATGTTATAATTATAGGATGATATTCATCGTTTTCAATAGCTACTATGGGGTGGGGGCATCTGCTCGTATTTCAGTTTTGAACTGCCAGGGGATAATGCGAATGTGCTGGGTATATAGTATACTGTCATGGGATGTCCGTTTGTCGTCCAATGTTAACGACTAGACAAGCCCCTTAGACTACATGTATATAGACTGAATGTGTAGAAGGGCCCCCCCCCTCCCCGGTCCAATTGAGCCAGCACTCATGAGCGCCATAATAGACTATTCATCCAAAAGCACACCCATAATTATTGATAAAGATGAAAATAAAGATAGGTTGCCAGGCAACGAAACATACGCCCACAACAACTAAGTCGCTCGGGCAGTCAACAAGGGTTGTCGCATATTTTTTCTTTTATCCGTAAGGAGAACGTTTACAACGAGTATATGTAATAGCCCGTTAAGTAATTATCAGAAATTGTTAGAATTGTTTCGATTGTTTGTCTCATGGACTTCGTCCACAAGATATTTCAAAGTGGTCAAGGGCCAGAACTCTGGCAATAATCATCAGATGTCGCTGAAAATCAATAGGCTACTTTGTCACATGACCTTAAACACTGTGTATATACATGTATCTTAACTCAATCGGAGTAATCAAAGGTCATAACTCTGGCAGTAATTATCGGAAATCAATAGGTTACTTTGCCTCACGATCTGAAACACTGTACTGTGTATAAATTTAAACTTAATAGGGTATGAACTTTGGCCTCTAGAGCGTTCACAAGATTTTTTAAAGTGATCAAGGGCCATGACTCTGGCAGCAGTAATATTATCGGATATCGCTGAAAATCAATAGGCTTCTTCGTCTCATGACCTTAAACACTGGTATGAATATAAAATTCATCGGATATTATTAACTAAAGCCTCTAGAGCGTTCACAAGATTTTTCAAAGTGATAAAGGGGGATAACTTTGGCATAGGGTGACCACCTTTGCTTGATCATATTGCGGGACATTATTATCTTTTTAAAAATGATTGAGGCAGTATGCATAACAATGTTGATATATAGTTACTTCACTTTTCGACATACCAACAATAGAAAATCAAGCTATGAAATATTCACGTAAGCTTGGTTTGTATTCGTATGTCATATGATAGGCCTATATAATTACCATAATTTTTTTGGGATAATAATACATAGCAACAATATATTCAAGTCATATAATATTTATATCGTATGCCAGTATCATCTTGCATTTCAAAAAAGCAAACACAATTTCTTTTGTAGCTGTAAATAAATAAATTATTAATTTGCACGACAGAATCGTTTGAAAGGGTGCGTGTAAATATCATGACGTTGAATGAAAGTTACAATCAAATGGCTGCCGAATTATCATCCAGGTACATTAAAATAGCATTATGCAAGAGCAAAATCTGATTTTTACAGGTCTTTCTTTAAGCCTGAGATGTTATCTAAATAATCAATTAGACATTAATTAACATATTCAGACCATAATAAACTCTTTATGTCAAGACTAGCCTTCGATGTTGGCAGATTAAAATCGTATATGCCGCTTAATGGCGGTTGATAATTAAATCAGTCAAGTGGATAATCGAGACTATGCTGTTTATATTAATGATTTGAGTAATGATGACCGAGGCTATGAATATTTCAAAAGCTTTTTTCTCGGCTAATAGTGAATCAAGGATGTTATTCTGGTTAAAGATGCATTAATTAAGAGTTAAATGAGCCTATTGCAGATTTTTCTTTTGACCTCAATGTTATATAAATAATTTATGCAACATTTATTTATATACCAGGCCCATAATCAACTCTCTAGAACTTCGGATGGGTTTGATTTTCAACAGATTTATGATTTAACTTAAGAATGACAATCAACACTACACTGTTCTGTAAACGACTTCTCTCAGAATGAAGTAATTTTATTGACATTTTCAACATATTCCCTTTTCATTATCCATTTTTTAAACTATTATTGCCAGAACTGTAGGCTCTTTATCTAAACCTTACGTAAGGCATCTATTAACTTTCCCTGATTGATCACCATGTAATACAAGATACCTTTACACCATCATCTGTTATGCATCAATAGGTTATTTGAATTTTAATAATTCAGAGACAAGAAAGCGAATGTAATTGATACTCAATTAGATTAAGTGTACATGTATATAATACAGAGTAAAATAGAGAAACAAGCAATTCGATATATCCGTCATCCTCCAATATATATATATATTCGATATATCCGTCATAATATATATATATATTGGAGGATGATGGATATATCGAATTGCTTGTTTCTCTCTCTATATATATATATATATATATCATTAACATTACGTTATTAATATCTGAAGACGCCTATAGAGGGCAGACAGCTAGCTTATATAATTTAATGTATGTCAGAATGAAGTAAAGTGGAGAATTTTTTACCTGGGCGTATTTTTCTATTTTTTTTATATATTTATATACATACAATAGAAATGCATACCCTTCGGGCAAAGCAAATGCCCCAGCTATTGTTCTGGGTTTATGTTATTCACCATGTAACAAATACTAGTATTTATTTACTTACTTTTATTGTTCTTTAGTTAAGAGGTGTGTGTGGGGGGGGGGGGGGAATAGGATAACCTTGTGGTTTTTCTCGTGGTCGAGTGGCCTAAAATCCCATTTTTCTTTTTCTCTCTCCCTTCTCTCTCTCTCCCTCCACTGTTTTGAGTTTTAAATGACCCACTGACAATGATTGACTTTGGTTGTTTATTCCATAGAAAAGGTCTAGCGTAGGACAAAGCACGTTTTCCAAGTTGTAAGTTAATAGTTGGAGGTTTTAGAAGATGTATGTTTTTACAAAATTTATTCAATTATAAAATGTGGATTAATTATATTCATTTAATTTTATGTTCTTTGTGTGATGTCAGTCGTGATGTCGGTTGTGCTGGTGGTTGTAGTTGTAAGACAGGGGGTGGGGTGTCAATATTATATAAATTATATTCGTTAATTTCTGTCTTGGTTGTGTGCAATATTTTCCAATTCTTATGTTTATTAAACATATATAAATGTAAATGAAATAGGGGTTTAACGCCCGACTGGGCTCACGAAGAGGTGCATATTGTGTCCTATGAAGGAAATTGTGCCAGGGACCGGTGCTACGGTCTACTCTTATATTGAATTCCAACTGCCAAGTATTTTTTTTTACGTATCATCCGAATGAGTATATGTTATCCAAGGCCCTCTGTGTTGCAACAGTGGCAAGGGGAACCGCACCGGTGGATTTCCAGTATGGCGTACAGGGAAAGGTCATCTACAATTGCAAGTTGGTACCAAAAGACCTTCTAAAGGAATTTGTGGTGGATCTTTCAGTATTTTCACTAAACTAATACTCAAATAGACTATCGCAAGACTAGCTTCATGAGGCATATTACTGTAATAGAAATCGTCCATGTGAAGAATTGCCGGACATTTTGACTAATATTCGGGACGCGGGACATGGAAACATTTTTGCGGGACTGTCCCGCGAAGTGCGGGACGGGTGGTCACCCTACTTTGGCAGTAATTATCGGATATCGCTGAAAATCAATCGGCTTCTTCATCTCATGACCTTAAACACTGTGAAAAAAGTCAACCGGATATTAACTTTAGCCTTTAGAGCGTTCACAAGATTTTTCAAAGTGATCAAAAGGGTCATAACTCTGGTACATGTAGTTATTATCGGATATCACTGAAAATCAATAGGCGTCTTCGTCTCAGGATATTATAATTAATTTTAGCCTCTAGGACGTATAAAAACTTAAAGGCGTCCAAGTCTAATATGAGGAAGACACAAAAGTAAATAATAAATAAATGAGAGTTGTTGACCTTGCGATGAATTCATTTGACGCCAGAGCAAATAGGAACCTCCAAAAAACGCCAATTCAATAGCTATTCCCACTTTAACTCCAGTCACAAGAAAGCTCATCGCCCCTCGTGCTTTAGGCTGCTTCAACATCTTGAAAGTACAACAATTCTTAATACACGGGAGTTTGTTTTTCGTGATTAAAATTATACAACTTTATGTTGACATGTCGTCGTTCATGCGAAGGGAGGGAACTCTTATCAACAAAATGTTGTAAGCGACCTATTTAAAAATAGATACCAATATAAACTACGGAAAACGAACATTTAACAACATAAAGAGAACAATGTCATTTTGCGACTAACACACGTTTCGATTTTATTTGGAGGAAATAGAAGGACAACGTGAAAACCCACTTATAGGTTTAATGGCGATCCTTCTCCTTGTCACGTACGACCGGGGGAATCGAAATCACGTCCCTTGACTCAAAGACAGATTTTATGATTTCACGCACATGCGTTAAACCACTTCATCCCCCCCCCCCATCAACGATTAAGAGAAAGTTACAGTTTAAATATACGAATATGCATATTTATGTGGAGAAGTTTGTTTTGTTTTTATATTTTTGTTTTGAATATATATAAATTAAAAATGGAGAAACCGTTTATAGATCAACAATGCCCACAAATTCTAGAAACCATGTTATAATTACAAATATTTAGTTGGCCAAAATGTTTGAATATGCATCATTCGGGACCTAAATCTGCCTATTGCAGGTCTTTCTTTAGGCCTGAAATGTTATAAAAACTATTAATTAGACATTAATTAACCTATTCACAGGCCTACCATAATCAACTCTCGATGTTGATGCTAGCATTAGATTTTTGTTGGATTTTAGTTCGATTCACTGAAATATTTTCCTTCGTGATTTACCAATAAAAATGGATAACCGAGATTAATGGTTTTGTCTTACCGACTTTAGTAATAATGACCGAGGCTAAGCGGAAATTTCAATCGCTTAGTTCTAAGATAATAGTGGATCAATGTGTCTGAAATTTTTAGCAAATTACCGTTACACTATCTAGTTTTTAACTATTATAGTGAGAACTACCATCTCTTTATCTAATCTCCCATAATGTAACTTTAATATAAAATCAACTTTCATTGAATGATTACCTAAATTTTCGTATTAATTTTAAGATTCATTCATCAACATAAATAGTGTGCCAGTGTGATGTCATGTTGTTTAAAGTCTCAGGGATAATAAATGACATAAGATTTATTTCATTTCGTCCCAAGAAATAAATCGTAAGTAACTTATTGTATTCCATATAATATGTCATTTGAGTCATTTGTGTCCATTCTCATTCAGTTACTACATGCAACAGAAAACTTTCACCGAAAACATGAACTTCATTAAACCGTATCTTATCCATGTTAAAACCATGGACCTTAATAATAATATTTATTGTTTATAGACCGTTACACAAATGTCTCAAAAGTCTGTACATAAGTTAAAGAACCATATTAAACCATATTGAAAATCAGTTATGTGCTGGGCAAATTTAATATTCGTCTTTTAAAATATTACGGTACATATTTACTCGTATAGAGCTAAAGCACGTCGGTACACTGAAATGAAATAGGGTTTACCGGTCTAGCGTCCTACTTAAATTTTATTCCCCGACTGGGCTAATGAAGACGGAAATACGCCATACAGTGTGCTATGAGAACGATTTTGTCGGACAGTAATTGAATTTCAACTGTCAAAGGCCTCTTAACATGCACGTCAAAATGTACACGGGACCTCGGGTTATTTTGTTTGTTTTTTGGGGTTTTTTCCGTCCCATCGGATCGACTTGACGTTGTTTCCAGGCTCTCCGCCCTGCACAACGCTGAAAATCATAGTTGACTCTACCGCGGCAACCACCGGAATCGAACCACGGATTGGTCAGTCAGACCTTCATTATGACTAGACCATGTGGTTCCCCACTTCGGAGAAAAAGAGCCGCCCAAAAATGTTTTGTATTTCGTTTCTCGAAATAAACCTGGAATACCAACTTTTAACTACCGCCCCTTGTATCAATGAAAAATCGTCTCAGTCCAAACCGAACATACATAACACGTCATGGATTGTTTTTATCGGTAGAAATCGGTTTATTTTTGATGTAGCCATGATGAGCGGATACAGTTCTATTCCCGATTTGATCAGCAGCAGTGTTACATTAGACCTGGCAAATGGGGGTTCGTATTTTTGTGTCAGATCTTGGACGAATTCGTCGTCTTATTTATTTACATTTTTGACATATTGAAAATGATGGTCCTTATTCTTATTTATTACGGGAGAAGGAGAAGACGAAACCAAATATTTCTTCTAATTATATTCACGATGCCTCTAATTCCATGCTGTATTTTTCTAATGGGTGAGGAAAGATTTGTTTCTAAGTTGAATGAAGGAAGTCAATATTGTCAGTTTCTAATGTAAGGGAGATAAATCCAATAAACTTTCGGGTTCAGACTACTTATTATTCTGTTTCCAAAGGGCGACTCTGATGTAAGTAATGGTTGCAACTTGAGTCTGCTGAACTATCCATCATATGATTTGTATGGTATGGCGGGTCTCGCAAACAGGTGCAAAAATTCTTTCAACTGAAAGTCGCTGAGATTAACCTAGCTCAGTTCTTAACCGTCAATTATGTTTGATCTAACCCCCTTTTACATTCCATCACTTTTACTGCTGGTGCATGGGGAGAGTTAGGGGTGAGGGCTAGGGTCAGGTATGTAAGATTACAAGCTATAAATTCAGGGTTAGGGTGGTAAAAACAGCAATATAGATATCTGCCATCAATTCTTTGACAATTTCTGTCATAGTTTCCCATTTTCCCTATACAAGCAAAAGAAGTCACAACAACCATAGTGCCAAAATGCTGAAATTCAACATAATTTTAAACAAACCACTCATACATGGAAGAACTAATATTTTTGTCACTTTTCTACTTGTTATTTACTTTCTCTGGTGCCACAACAATGAAATATTGAGACATAAAAATGGGAGTCCCATCAAACATGAATGCCAAATAACCTAGGTCTGGTTTAATGAAGTATAAAACATTATATTTCAGATCAAAGTTTGCTAACCTCAAGAAAAACTTATACTTCTGTGAGTATTTTATTTTTTTATTATTAAACAATTCCGGTAAAAGCCTCAGTTCAAATTGTCAGGCTTGCACGGTTGGTACAAGCAAGGGTGAGAAAGATAGTGTGTCTTGTCATTCTCGACTCTGTTTACAAATTGTCTGGGTACTTAAAAACTATCATGATTTTCTAGTCCGGTTCCCAGGGTTGCAGCCTGTGAGAAAGGTATAGAAAGGGTGTCTAATCATTTGGATGGTAGGCCCTACATAAAAACAAAGAACACGTGTACTTATTGAGCAGAAAAAAAAAAAAAGGTTTCCTAGATTTATATTTCCACAGCAGTGTGGGCTGAGTGAAACTATCAACTGAAAGCAAGTTTATCTAGTTGTTTGGATGGGATTAAAAACTGAGGCTGGATATAAAAATTGGCAGTCTACAGTAAAGATCAACTGTCCAGGGAATTAATAGCATACGAAATATGCACCTTTATTTGATCTAAATCATCAAGGACGTATTTTTTGATTTTCAGGGAACAATTCACCCGTTCACTCCAGCTCGTTCTGTGTTACGTGTTTTACAGAGAGAAATCAGTTCTGTTTTACAAGTACCAGAGGTGAGTGATAACACTTTCTTTTTTTCTCTTGTGTATCTTTTAATGATGTTTTAATAATTACTGAATCTCATCGAGATTGAAAAATACACAACATGTTGAGACACACCCAGAAGTTTCAGGCAATCCAAGTGCTAAACCTAACGAAATGTACAAAACTTGTTCAAATCCCTGGTTGTACGTGGCAAGGAGTAGGGTCACCTGTCCAACCTTGTGTGTTTTCTCCGGGTGCTCTGGTTTCCTCCCACTGCTAAAGACCCCTACGCGCAACCGAATTATTGAAATAGAATTAAACCATATGTTAGTCCTGAAATGACCTAGTTTGTGTCAAGTGGACGTCAAACGCCATTTCTCTCTCTCTCACACAAAACTTGTTTTTAGTACATCAAATGCATAAATTGGCTGATGTTTGCAATGTGAGGATTCTGGAAACTATGGGGACAAGCAACTGAATTTTGTTTAATATTTTTCATTTTTCGCTTCATGGGAAATATAATAATTTAATAAAGGTATTGTTTTATGAATTTAACAAAATGACCAGACGTTGTTTAAAACCTTTAATATTTTCACAGCAAGAGGAATATGATAAGACATTTTATTTTATAGATTGTACAAATTTTTGATATCTAGAGTAAAATATATTTTATAGATTGTACAAATTGTTGATATTTAGAGTAAGATGTATTTTATTTTCAGGCGAAGAAGATTTGTTTATTTTTAATATTTAATATAATTAGTTCAATAATACTGTTACTATGGTGTCACACAACGAACAGTATGGGTGAGATATTTTAATTCAATAAAAGATCTTATTTAACTATGGGACTAAAGCATACTTACCTTTTGTTACTAAAGGGGCATGACTTCGATCCCACACGTGGTAAGGAGTTTGGTTCCCTATCCAACTGTGTTGGGACAATACCAACACATGCCCCTTCAGCCTTCGATCCCACACATGGTAAGGTGTTTGGTCCGCTACCCAACCAACTGTGTTGCCATTGTCCTGGGCTGCTGGTTTCTTCCCATTGCTAAAGACCCCTAAGCGAATTACTGAGATAAAATAGAACCATATGTTAGTCCCAAATGACCTATTTTGTGTCTATTAGGCATTAAACCCAATTTCTCTTTCTATCTCTGTATGATATTTTGTTCCCTGTGAAAGATTAAAGTCCCAGTGCACTATTTTAAGCAATAGGAATCACTCGAAAACTTCAATATTGTGAAGGATGAATCTCTATTAAAAACATCAGCACAAAAATGGTTCCATTGCATTCAGTATTTACAAAGATATATGGAATTTAAATTTTATAAACCTTTGCTGCTTCGCTATTTAATAAACCTGTCATCATTTTGTTATCCGCAAAAATCTATTCCAGTGGAATCCAAGCTGGAAAATTATCTTGATTTTGGTTTCTTAATTAAAATAATAAATCTGCAAACACATTTAGCATGGATTAAGCCTCGAGAAATTTGGCATTTTAACGAAAATTGCAAATGGTACATAATTACTTTAAGATTAGATAAAAATATACTGTTATATATTTCAGCTTTAACAGCTTATACGTATCTTACGATCTTCGACATATTCAGGTGAGATGAATACACATATACTCATCATTTACACTACGGACCAGGTATCATTCAGATTTGATGAAAAAAAGGAAAGAAACTGAGCTTATCATCTATAATCTAATACACATATTCAGTTAATAGATTCCTGTCCAGAAAGTGTTAAATACCATCAAGATTCATCAAATAACGCCCAGTTTGTGCTACCGTTTAGTTTGACATCAGTTGTCTAGTTTATGAAACTAAATGGTCATAAACTGGATGACTTATGTCCAAACTTAATGGTGTTTCTTAAACTAAATGGTAGCACAAACTGGGCGTTATTTGATGAATCTTGAGGGTATTTAAAACTTTCTGGACAGCAATCTATTAACTCAATATGTGTATTAGATTATAGATGGTAAGCTCAGTTTCTTTCCTTTTTTCATCAAATTTATTTTTATATTTCAGCATTCTAACATGTCTTCTTAGTATCTGGGTTCAAATACAGAAACCTACTCCAGCATTTTCATTTGGGCAAGTAATCAATTAATAATATATTTAACAAATTGAAACCTCTGATCATCATCTGTATTTATTCATAACAAAACACAACACAAGTTATATATGGATATAACTAGTACTACTTATATATTATTCAATAACGTTTCGTAACACATACAGGTCACGTTTTCAAGTTAATGATAAATATATATCTGTATTTATCAGAAACAATATCCATATGTTGTCGATGCTAGAATAGACTCCCATTGATTATTGAACATTTATTCAGGAATATGATATAATCTCCTGGCTTCAGTTGGATACAAATTATTTTAGCTAAACTGACAAACTCAAAATGAAATAAAATGGAGTTTAACGTCCTACTACTGTTCTGCTGTGTCAAGTCTAATGAAGACGGGCATACGCCATACAGCTTACTATGGTCTACTATATCAAATTCCAAACGCCAATGTGTACACTGGATGTCAGTTTTTCATCCGATCCATTATTCCTTGTCCCTTGTCAGGCCAATTATCCTGATGAACTTTCTAGACCAATGTAAGGATTGAGCACGGGACCGCTAGGTTAGCAAGCCTACGTCATATCCCCTGAAACATCATTGCTCCCGCTAAACTGACAAGTGACACTGACTAGTTTATATCGTCTTCAGGATGTTGTTACATCATATCTATGTAAATACTGATTGCAAATGATAATATTTTGGAGGGGTTTTGTGGGTTCGCAAGGGTCAAATTGTTATTTTTGTGAATATTTTTAGTTTGAAATGTTACCTGTTTTTGTTAATATTTTAGTTATGACAGAAGTGAAACGTTAGTTGTTTTAGTTATGATAGATTTTAAATGTTACCAGTTTTTATTAATATTTTAAGTTACGAGAGGTTTGAAGTATTAGCTGTATTTGCCAGTACCATGTTAGCACAACTGGGATCATTCTTTATTTTAAAAGAAAGGTGAGTCACTTGAATATTGAATTGGTTTTGTAACAAACCCTCACAAATATTGTGAAATCTTCAACGTGGCAAAATCTTCACGGACCAACTTCAAAATACAGGGATCAATTCAGATGTCTCCAAGTAGCCATTTATGGTCATTTTATTTTGTCCCAATTGTTAGGTCTAGTTTTTGCCGCGGCACAGAATTCTCAAGGCTTCATTGGTCTTGCCTGACCATCTATACGCAGTCCATCACAGTCATTATTTCCCTTTAAGGCAGCAGAAAGAAGACATCTGTTTTAACCTTTAAGATATGGTTTTCTACAAACATCTATGTTATATTTTTATACAATTGGATAATTTCTTCAAACGGCCAATGCCGTAGGACTCTCACATCAAATCGTTTCAGCAATTGCTGGTGGAACTATGTTGGGATTTGATCTGAAAATTATTGAATCAATTTTAAATCCAGTTCCATGGAGAAATGTGTATTCAAACAAATTGAAAGTTGTTTTACAGAGCACGGTGTTAAATCCCATGCTTATTCAAGAACAGCAAAATTTGTCATTTTTTTCGCGAACCAACAAATCAGTTATTTTTAAATTTGCGCTCTGTTGTTATCTGTGTGGTCATCATACTAAAATACATGAGATTGGTCGGTTTATCTTTGATGGAATTAATATTGTTGATTTATTTGACATGTCAAGATTAATTTCTTTTGTTTTGTCAGTGTGGAAGCTCTTTTACAACAGCCTGAAATTCACACGTGAGTATGCAAAGTCTTTTGTTTGTTCATATTAAAATTCAGATATTTGTCAAAATGACATTTATTTACATGTTTGACATCTCGACACCCGAATACACATTCGTCAACCTTGTCCAATTTTAAATGCTTATTTAAATCATGTGACTATTTCTTGCAATCTGATAAAAATACAGATACTTTCCATGGCCTACTCTACATGAATATCTGACCAGTTGTTGCGATGGATCAAGTCAGAGGTCATACGAGCTGCTTTTGACCCTGTGACATCAGACATTTGATTAACCAATCAGCATGGATGCTTCTTGTCTGTTCTAGTGGATTACCAACAGTTCCGCGCAGCTCAGACCTAAAGCGTAACAGACAGTTTTATTGTCTTATACCTCATACCATTCAGAACACGTCAATGATAACAACTCTTCCAGATCCTAGTGTAGTGAAGACAAGTTAAAATGAAATTTTAAACTATAAAAATCGAAACGAAATAGGATCTGTGTTTAAATCAGATTGGATTTCTTGTATATAAAGCCTAGTCCATACCGTTACAACTTGCCCAGACCCTACCCAACACAACGTCTTGTCTCAGATAATCAGTGCAGTGTGGTCAGTGCCACAACCACGATTCAATCGATTTCCGACGCGTCGTGGCCCGTCGGCCCGACCGAGCATGATCAATCGTAGTCGGGTGCAGTTGGATGCAGTCATAACCCATCGTGTTTGTGTGGACACACACACACGACACGATCAATTGTCTTACTGTTTAGCCAATCAGAGAGTAGTATTTAGTCAAGTGACTGTGCAGGTCATGTGCAGCACATTTCTTTTTACGAGCAGTCAAATTCTGCGTCATCTTGGCAAAATATAATGTCACTTTTATGCTTCCGGTTTACTTTTGGAATCACTCGCTAGAGAGAAGTGGCGTAACTCACGACGCATAATCTGTGAGAGTCGGGCCTGTGTGGACTGGTACCGTCGTAGACAAGTGAAGTAGAGATGTGACCCGATTTTTTTTTACAACTACCCAAGACGCGGAGTCCTGTCGGGTTGTGTGTAGTTGCAGCAGTATGGACCAGGCTTTAGTTGGTTTCCTGAAATAAATATATTTAATTTGGTTGTATTTTGATATTTTCTATTTTTAGTGGAAGATTATTAGTGGGTGGAGTGTTTGCGTGTAGCGTCCATCTTGTTGTAACGTTTGGTGTAAAGAACCGAGCCATGAATCATATAGTAGCCGCGTCTAGTTCGAGTTGGTTACAAGAACACATGGCTGACATGAGTGAAAGGTATTTATATTTTATCTCAAGGATTGGTGTGAGGCAGGTTGAAATAATGAGTGTGTGTTTTTGTTCTAATGAGGGGGGTTGGGGTAGCCTAGTTGTCTAGAGTGCCGCGTTTCGATCTCTAGCTGGCCGGTCACCTCTGGCTTGTGGCCGTGGTTTCGATCCCTGGTGGAAGCGTATGTGGCATGGAGATAGGGGCGCCTTCTCAACCATGTGGGTTTCCTCCGGGCACTCCGGTTTCCTCGCACTGCTAAAGACCCCTACGCGCAAGAGAATTATTGAAATAAAATTAATGACGTAGTTTGTGTCGAGTGGACGTTAAACCCCATCTCTCTCTCTCTCTCTCTCACAAAATAATGAGGTCCAGTGTACAATTTGTAACCCTGGAATGGGACATTGATGGCCGAATGGTTAGAACGTGTGTGTTATATCTTACTTAAGGTCTGTCATTGAGTCAGGGGTGATGGATGGCTGAATGGTTAGCTTGTGAGCGCTGTATCCTAAGGTCTGTGATTGAGTCAAGTGACAAGATTTCGAATCCTTTGTTGTACATGACGAGGTGTAGGGGTTTTGTCCAACCTCGTGGATTTCCTCTGGGTTTTCTGGTTTCCTCCCACTGCTAAAGACCAATGTGTGCAATCAACGTTTTGAAAAAATAATGATCTTTATGTTAGTCCCGAAATGTCCTAGTTTGTGTCAAGTGAACATAAAAACCCATTTTTCTCTCTGTAATCTGGTAATCTGGAGGTCATAGGTTCATTTACGGTATCGGTCAATAAAGTTGCCAAACTAATTAAAACACCGATCCTATTTCGTTTTGTTTTTTATAGTTCAAAATTTCATTTTACTTGTCTTTACTACACTAGGATCTGAAAGACTTGTTGTTTAACTCGTGTTCTGCCAATCAAATTGTCGGTCGAATCGAGGGATAGAAATCAAAACAAAGCAACAACGATTCTGATTGGTTAATCGAATGACTGAGGTTATAGGATAAAATGTCGTGTGCTTGACATCTGAACTGACTGAACGTGACCTCCCGCTATAACTTGTTAGATCTACATGTAGTGTAGCTCATCGAAATTATAAAAACCGAAACGAAATATAGATCTATATTTTCATTAGAATGCAAAGCTCCTCTGGATTTTCTGCTATGGTTTCCTTTGTCTGTAGTGCAGTATGACAGGGCAAGAACAGTGTCTAGTTGTTCAGATTGGACAAAAAACTGAGGCCTAATGTACGAGCAAAATTTCCATCATAGCACACTATATGGCATAAGATTGTCTAAGTGAGTAAGACATTGTCTCACTAGCTTGGAGGTCGAGTCTGCGATCCCTGCATTACCCGAGAAAGTTCATCCAGATTTTCCGGACTGGGGACCCCTTGTCAGTGATGCAGGATGGAGGGACTGACAAGGACAGCTGTCTAGTCGTTCAAATGGGAGGAAAAACCGAGTCCCATGTAAACATTGATGTGCACGTAAAAGATTCCTTGACCATTGGAATCCGATGTGAGAACAAGCTGTACTGCTGCTCTCCAGGAAAAATTTCCCACATTGCACAATGTATGGTCGTAAGCCTGTCTGCATTAACCCAGTCGGTTTATGACAATACCACTTTAAATCACTGATGATTTGTATATGTATGATATTAGTGTAAATAATACTAGATATATACAGCGTGACAATAGTAACAGTACCAGGAGTATAAGGTTACATATTTACATATAATTAATGGATTAATTAATGACATACAGAGATGATTTACATACATGTTTCATCCATGACAGCTAGTGACAGGAAGCTTGTAATATACTGACATTACACAGTTTCTTTTATTTTATGGGGGATTGGATGTCATAATGGCTTTTATTGAATCAAGTGGTGGGTTCGTTCGTTCGTTTCGAGGATGATATCGTGTAGACAAGTCGTGGGGTTTTAATTCCCCACTTAGACTTGACATCAGTAGAGTCGCATGTCCAAACTCATGGGTTTTCTCCTAGTTCTCCGGTTTCCTCCAACTGCTACGTATGCACCTAAAATTTTAAAAATAAAATTGAACCATATGTTAGTTGCGAAATGACCTAGTTTGTTTCCAGTGGATGTTAAATCCTCTCTCTCTCTCTTTCTCTTTCTCTGTTGATAAAGTATGTGACCATATCAGATGTCAAATTATTTAGATGATATTCCACGCATAAAATTAATTTGAATGCGAATGTATGACATATGTGATATTAAATTATAAACAAATTATTCAGACAATATTAAAGATATATTAAGAGAGATTCGATAAACAGCTGGCAGTTCTCACTATAATAGTTAAAATCTAGATAGTGTAAAAGGAATTTGCTGAAAATTTCAGTCAAAATGATCCACTAGCTTATAAACTGAGATTTTAGCCAGGTAATTTTAGGCTTAGTCTCGATCATCATTACTAAAGTTGGTACATACAAAACAAAGTCGAATTATCCATTTTTTTTATTCAATCATCACTGAGTGTTGAGCAGCATATTGGATTCCAATCTAGTAAATATGAGGAAAATAATGTGTGAGAAATTACTTATGATGCAATGTAACAACAGTATATCTCTTTTCCTAACATTTTAATCTTAAATAATAATATCAAGTGAAAAAATAACAATATTTTTATGAAAGTACGTTGACACATTACATCTTAATTTTGACCAGGATAACAGGGAAAATAAATGGGAAAACCCCATCCATAACGGGTGAAAATAAATGGGAAAAACCCATCCAAGTTGAATGTTAGCATTATATTCTTTAAAATATGATTAATTATATATTTCAGTTTATGTAGTGTTGTTCCGGGACTGAGAAAACTTTTATTACCAAGAATTAACCCGTTTGTTTTAATAGCCCTGACAGGGGGCGTGTCATTATTCGTCACCTATGTACTTATAGATACAAAGTAAGCGATTGTTTATACTTATTTATAAATTGTTACTCATCGGAGCATGTCATTAATTATTCAACCATGTTCAGAAACCTGACAAGAAGTCCTTTGGTTTCCTTCCACTGCTAAAGACCCCTACGTGCAAGGGAATTATTGAAATAAAATTAAATCATATGTTATTTTTGAAATGACCTACTTGTGTTGAGTGGACTTTAAGCTCCATTTCTCTCCCTCTCTGTGTGACCGATTTATTTTAAAATCATAAAACATGATGCTGTATATTTATTTGTTATTTTATTATTTAAGGTTATATTATTCTGCCGACACGTGGGCAGCTGTTGGAATAGCCATCATGATGTTTGGTACCATGGCTCCTATGAGCATCTATACAGCTAAGATACTCTTACAGGTAATGATTCGTCTATCATGTAAAAGTTTAATATTTGATTAGAAATCTGTTTTAGCTATTCTTTAAACATGTATTTATTCAGGCCTGAAAATAACACTTTTACATGTACCTGACAAAATGTCGGGCGCTATTGAAATAATACCTGACAAAATAGTGCAGGACATGTATTCATAATATCAATAAAAAAGACAAATCAGTGCCAGACAAAATGACAGGCATCAGAGGTCTTGTGTCAGACAAAGCCTGAATCAGTGCCGGACATTGTCTGTAACATGTACCTTATTTCCAGGCTTGGCGCTATGTAAGAGCTAAGCGTGCCTTTTGCAGGTCTTTCTTTTAGAGCCTTAAATGTTATTCAAACAACCAAGACCATAACCTGACTTAAATCGTATTCAAATTATTTATTAGAAATTTATTAACTTAACAAGACCGTAATCAACTCTTGATGCCTTGGGATGCTTAAGATATTTAGTAGATTCAAATACGTTTAGTTGTGGATGCTCATTACTGTAAAAATGGAATTCATTAAAAATGGAATTGAATATAATAGCAAGCCACAGCGTGCTGTCCCCGCAAAATTTCCTTCATAGCACATTGTATGAAGTATGCCCATCTTCATAAGCCTAGTCTGTGCGGACCAGTAGGACGTTAAACTAAACTCCATTTCATATAGTGGGTCAACTTTTTGTGTCCTGGCAACCTATCTTTTTTGTATGGATTTAGAAGTTGAATAAATGTTATTATATATATTTTGTAGACAACACCCTCTCATATACTGGGCCAACTTGATAAAGTACTACGAGAAGCCTCAACATTAGATGGTGTGTTAGAATTTCGTCAGGAACATTTCTGGACTTTGTCTTTTGGTACCTTGGTAAGTCTTATCCATGTTTTGCGTTGATCCAGATGCTATTTTACATCTTTCATGACTTTTCACGAATTGGTTTGTTCGTGTACATGACTAGTGAACCTGTATACTAGTGAACCCGCGGACTAGTTAACCTGCGAACTGTTGAGTATTCCCATTATTAGAATGTGTTGTTCAATCTGTTAGAAACACTTTTTGGAATCCAAAACCTTTGCTTGTAATAAAGGAAGAATGGTCAAACTTGGTGTAGATATTTATCAGGTGAATGTCTTGACTTAATGTGTGTGTGTGTGAAATAGCTTTATTGAACGTCTGCTTCCAGGGATGATATCACAGAATTAGTTTGATGGTAAACATTTTATACGCTGGTGAAGTAGTCTTAAGCAACTTCATTGGTTAACTTTATTGGTCGTAGCTTTCAAAACTATGAAACTGATTGAAACTTGGTGTATAAGGGTTAAGTTAGATAATTAGCATTCTCTGCTCAGGTTAAGCATTTTGATAAACAATTTGATTGATGAAAGTTTTGTTAAAAGAAAAATGGCAAGTAACAAATGAGTAATCCTTTAAAGATAACTGGACAGAGCAATGAACTATAACACATACTTATGGAAAAACAACTACTGATTTATTTAGGCGACGTTTCGAAGAGTATTCTCTCAATGTTATCAGACTATCTTTATAAAGTTTGGAAAATCGTCTTCTAAACGTCGCCTAAATAATACAGTTGCTGTTTTCCATCATACTCCTGCGCAGTGTTTCGTTTGATTAGAACTAATCCACTTCACACTGCTATCTTGAGTGAACATTGTTGTGCTAAATTATTATTGGTCAGTAGTGCCATTACCAACCAATGACCTACATTGTAACAAAAAATAACGGGGTTAACCAGACCTCAAAATATGTTACCGCAATGTATCTAGTGACAATCGCGACTTGTTTACGTCATAACCCGCGAAATTTATTATGCTCGATTATGTTTTCTTCGTGGGCCATTTTGAAAATTATGCCGAATGCGAGAAGAGAGGAGGGATTTGATTGGACAGTAGTGGGGGCCTGAGTACAGGAACGTTTTCGCGCATGCGCAGACGCCCCTAGCAACGGGTTTGCGCATGCGCATGTCACTTCCGGTCCTCCTTAGCAACGGTCACTTCCGGTGATGACGTCATCGATGACGTCACTTCCTTGATGACGTCACTTCCGGTGGTGACGTCACTTCCGGTAATGACGTCACTTCCGGTGATGACGTCATGAATGACGTCCTTAGCAACGATCTTTTCCGGTGATGACGTCATAGGTGACGTCATGGCGACGTGACGTTATAGGTTTTTCCGGGATTCCCTCTTCTTGTTTCTTGGGGATTTCTTGGGGATTTATTGGGGTTCTCTTGAGGTTCTCTTGAGGTTTTGTTGTGGGAACCCCCTACCCCGGTGCTCATTTACTCTCGGGGATTCCCTCCCTTTGCTCTAGGGATTCCCTTCCTTTGCTCTGAGGATTCCCTCCCTTTCTTTTTTCTTTTTTGGGCGACATTTTCTAGGGATTCCCTTCCTTTGCTCTGGGGTTGCCCTTTCTCGAGGGGTTCCCTCGCCCTTTCTCGAGGGGTTCCCTCGCCTAGTCTATATCCACATGTCATGCAACGTTGGGGAAATGAACCGTAGTTACTGCTAGGTGAAGTGTGATGTGATTTCTTATCACAAGTTCTTATACAGATTCTTATACCAATTATGATAAGATTTCTTTTAGAATCTTGAATTTTCCTGGTGGGAGCTCCCTGCTAGGATGCGATTCCCATAGTTATATTATAGATATATCATAGATATATTAAGCGGTGAGAAAGTGGTGACGGATGTAGTCTACGTGTAGGCATTTCATCCATCCTTATAAAAGCGTTTGTAAAAGCGTTTGTAAAAGTGTTTGTAAAAGTGTTTGTGAAAGGTTCTTATAAACGTTCTTATGAAAGGTTCTTATAAATGGTCTTATAAATGGTATTATAAATGGTCTTATAAAAGATATAAACAAAATAGAATATGAACGTTCTTTCTGAATGAGTTGGGTGGCCCTGAAAAGGGCCGTTTGGGTGGCCTTGAAAAAGGCCGTTTGTGGACTGCCTAGACGAGGCGTCGGCGGACATGCCTCATGATGGGCTCGTCGTCTTCATCGTCGTCGTCCTCGTACAGTTTACGTTTACGGGTTGGCGTTGGTGGTGGCGTGGCCGAATCGGGCTGGTACCAGCTCTTCAAGGTGTCCATATCGGTGAAGGGCTGGAAAATGGATGCTGGTGGTGGAGTGGTTGGCCTCACTGGTGTAGAGGAGACATTCGGTCTGAACGCCTCCTCATACAGCCAACTGTACACTTCCTGGTCCATTTCGCACAGGAATGGGTCTGAGACCAACCACTCCTCGTCCCCAAACATCCATTCTTCTTCTTCTTCGTAGCCATCATCAATATCATCCACATCAGCTTCATATCCGTTGTTTGTCTCGACTACCTCTTCTGTCACCACCACCTCTTCCATTGAACAGTCTTCGAGCACACAGTGAAATTCCATGATGAAATGACAAGAAAGCGCCATCCGCAGTCCTTTTATGCAAAATAATCGGATCGAGCCCCTTCAAGCGCGGACTTCATAGAGAGCACCTTTTTTTTTTAATAAAAGACTTAAATAAAAGAACATAAAAATGGAGTTGGGAAATCGGATCGAGAAATGGAGTTGGGGTATTCAAGCGCGGACTTCATAGAGAGCATTGAACCCGCCCTTCTTAAACAGATTTAACTTTTCGTTAAACAACAATTAAAATACACTTAATATACATTTAAAATGTATACTACACTATTAAAAATGAATGGGCGAAATAGGAATATAGGATTGGGAAACAGGATCGGCATATCCCACGACGTGAAAGTAAAGACGCCCAGATGCTTTGTTTTAGTATTCTAAAATTTCATTATCAAAATAGAACTATTATTAGAATTATTATTAGAATTATTATTAGAATTATTATTAGAATTATTATTAGAATATGTAAACATTCTTTCTGAATGATTTGGTGGCCCTGAAAAGGGCCGTTTGGGTGGCCCTGAAAAGGGCCGTTGGTTGGTTGACCGCCTAACCAAGACGGACGCGTTGAATAAACTCGGCGTCGTCGTCCCCGGTGCTTGGTGGTGATGGTGTCGGTGGAGTGGCCGGTGTATACCAGAATGGGTCACTTGTCACTAACCACTCATCGTCGTCGTCACTATCACTCACGACTATAATTTCCGGCTCAAGGGTGGTATCTGACACAGCTTCTGGTACAGTTTCTGTCAAAGTTTCTGGTACAGTGTCTGGTACAGTGTCTGGTACAGTGTCTGGAGCAGGTATGACGAGCACCTCTTCCAGCACCTCGAACCAGTCATCGCCGTCAAGCATGATGTAAGACCCCATGTTGAATGACAAGAAAGCGCCATCCGCAGTCCTTTTATGCAAAATAATCGGATCGAGCCCCTACAAGCGCGGACTGCATAGAGAGCACCTTTTTTTTTTTTAATAAAAGACTTAAATAGAAGAACACAAAAATGGAGTTGGGAAATCGGATCGAGAAATGGAGTTGGGGTATTCAAGCGCGGACTGCATAGAGAGCACCTTTCTTGACCTAAAGAAATTAATTAATAAATTTTAAAAATATTAAAAATTAATGTACTAGTATACTTAAAATGTCTCATGCTCCAAATCGGATCGCCAAGTGCCGCGACACTGTGATTTACTTATTATTTTGGTTTGCAATTAGAATATGAAAAAACTCTTTCTGAAGGATTTGGTGGCCCTGAAAAGGGCCGTTTGGGTGGCCCTGAAAAGGGCCGTTGTATGGTCGGTTTACCTTACAGCCGAGGGTAAAGACTGTAAGGCGGTGGGGGTGGTGGTAGGGGAAGTACCCCATCAGCCTGTAGCCGATAGAGGTCCAACAGCTCCTCTCTATGGGTATCCAGCTCCAAGGATTCCAAACGATAGAGCTCACGGCGGGTCTGCCGCAACAGTTTCTGGAGGTACCCTCTCTCCTCCAAAAACCGTTGACGTTCGGCCTGCCACGCCGCTTTCTCGGCCTCCCATGCCGACCTCTCTGCACATTGTTCAGAGAGGAGTTGCTGGAACTCCCCCTGCCACTGGCTTGCAAGACGCTTCTCCTTTTTCATAGAATTACCCATGATTGAAGTGTTGGGGTTCACACGCCTATTTGTACTTCTATCGCGGACCTGTGAGAGAGCCTTCGTTTTTTGGACAAAAAACATTTTGTAATTCTATGAAGAAGACAGGAAAGACAAAAAATCGCGCGGACTTCACTGTAAGCCTCATCAATCCTGTATATATAAAGCAGCCAGCGACTGTTGGCTATAGCATTCTACAATGGCGAACACACCAGGCTACACCCTACGTTTAGGACACCAGCGTCGTTCCAGACGATTTCACACGGAAAGTTTGTATGTCAACATTGATTTTCATCAGAATTGGGACCAGATTGCACCCGCGGACGTTCCAGAAGTTTTATATGATACTTTTGATAACATATTAAATGATCTGGGGAATTTGGTTGGCTGTCAACCCAACGATTTTGTACGATTTAGTGTATCGCACCCGGGACTCAAGACACCGGCGTGGATACCGTTTCAACCATGGCAAGATGTCAGACCACATCACATATTGGATCCGTTGGCCCGAATATTACAATCCAACGAAGAATTTAAAATGGATGAACGTCTGAGACTACATGTGTGTCACGTAGCGCCGCCTAATGGATCCGGCAGGGGACCGCTCAAAAAGAAGGACATGAGTTCATTTGAAGATTATTTGAAACGAAAGAGAGCCATTGTGGTGATTAAAAATCGGGACCAGCTCTGTTTTCAACGTGCTTTGGTGGTGGCCAAACACTATGCCAACAAGAATGACACCCCAGAATGGGAAGCAGAAAGAAGAAGAATAGTCAAACAGTGTGGACCCAGCAGCTGGCAGACACGAAAGACCCGTCGTTTGATTGAAGAGGTAGGAGGTGCCTACGAAGCCTGTCGTGGCCCCGAGACCTGGGAACAATATCAACGTGTACTAGGTCCCCAGGGCTACCAGATCAACGTTTATTCCCGACAACTTTTTGGAAAACTCATGTTCAAAGGCACCAAGTTCGTCGTAGGTGGCCAGCCTAAAGTATTGCATCTATACCATCACGCCGATCACTATGACGTCATCACGTCCATGCCTGCTTTTTTTGAACGAAACTATTTCTGCGAGGCCTGTCACAAAGGTTACGATCATCCTGATCGACACGAGTGTCATGCTATATGTCACAGGTGTCAACAGTCAGGACCCCCGTGTTTGGAAGACGCCACCCGTCGAGACTGTGACACATGCCATCGACGTTTTCCGAATCAGATGTGTTATGACCGACACTTACAACCTCGACAACCAGGAACACCAACGATCTGTCAACGATGGACGAAATGTTTACAGTGCGGCAAAGAATGGGATATTCTGAGAAGACACCGGACATTGGCCGAACACGTGTGTGGGGAATACGAGTGCTCTATCTGTAAGAAATGGCATCAGCGCGGAGACCGTTGGTGCTTTATTCAAAAACTCAAATCACCCATCGATCTGACCCAGCCGGACCGGCCACAACAGTTAGCAAAACTGCAAGGAAAAGACTTGACGCGTTTTGTATTTTATGATTTTGAGTGCAGCCAAGATACGGGAGAACATTTAGTCAACTTGTGTGTGCTGCAGTGCTGCTGTCATTTCTGCATGGCATCGTCTAACCCTTGTGATTACTGTGATCCTTTCTGGAATGGTCAACGCGAATGGATATTTCGTACGTTGGACGACGTGGGAAAATGGTTCATCCATTTATCGGCACACGGTACAGTTCCCGGAGGGAAGTCCAAACAAATTGGGAGTCTGTCCTACCACCGGTCAAACGTCCCATCCCGTTGACATGTATCTGGATCAAGTATTAGAGGACCACAACCACGACGACGTCGAGAAAGTATTGGGTAGTTTCACGGACGAACCACGACAAAAGGTACAAGAATGGGAAGCAGATCCCCAATGGGCAGTCGACGTGGAACACGCTCTGCGACAACACTGGGAAGTGATACCGGGGTTCAAGACGGCTTTGATCAGAAGAAAATATGAATAGAGAAGATACGTTGGTATTAAATGATATGTTGGACACGGTGTACCCTCTTACACACCTTTGGAAGGGGTATTATGAAAAGACTCAAGGCTATCGAATCATCACCTGGTACGAGGAAGATCGGATTATTTTTGATGTGTTGGATCTGTTGGTCAAGACGTATGGAGTACAAATGACACAAGAAGCAATGAATCACTGGTTCGCCCCCCGTTTACTACCGGACTATCACATGGCCATGACGTATTGTTTACGCTGCGTCGGGCATGCGCAACCAGCTCAACGCTCTGGATGTTGTCTATTATGACCAATATGACCAATATGACCAATGAGCGAATGCCACGTCATCCATCACGTGATTTAGGGGGATATAACACCGACAACAACACCAATACTTCATTCTGGAGACATCAACTCAAGTACTCGGACGTAGTATGGAAACCTCTGGCGATGGACAACAACAGTACGATCTTCAGCGAACTCCTCAACGAACAGAAACTCCACAACAACAACAGTCCAACAGCTGCTTTGGGTGTGGAAGCCATGAGCATTGGTACAGAGACTGTCCACGCAGAGCTACTCAACAAGCCACTCAAAGAGCCACTCAACGAGTTACTCAACGAGCTACTCAACGAGCAACGGAAACCAAACAGTCCAACAACTGTTTCGGGTGTGGAAGCAATGAGCATTGGTACAAAGACTGTCTACAGAGAGTCACTCAACGAGCCACTCAACGAGCCCCTCAAGGAGCAACAGTCCAACAGTCCAACAACTGTTTTGGATGTGGAAGCAATGGACATTGGTACAGAGACTGTCCACAAAGAACCACTCAACGAGCAGCCTCCACCTCGCAAACAGAAACTCAGAGAGATGTGCAGGGAGAAATATTTTACGGAAAAGAAAACCCGCACGGAGAAACACGAGAAATCCATCGACCAAAAGGTCGAGAAGATGCTATGGAAACGCAAGAAGGGCAAGGAGATGCTAGAGAAACGACAGAAACTCAAAGAAGCGAAATATTTAACGGAAAAAAAGCCCAAGGAGAAGCTCAAAGAGAAGCTCAAAGAGAAACGACAGAAGTCAACACCCAAGGAGAAGGTCAAGGAGAAATATTTAACGGAAAAGAAGCTCAACGAGAAGCGCAAGGAGAAGCTCAAGGAGAAGCCAAAAAAGTTAGTAAACGCTACGACACCTGTTATCGATGCAAACAAGTCGGACACTGGGCTCCCGCCTGTCCCCAACGCTACCAACCTTACCCGTCGACCCGTTACCAAAAAGAACAAAATAAAGAAAAAGAAGCTCAACATCGATGCCTCAACTGTGACGAATTTGGCCATGGATTGTTTGCCTGTGGACAGCCCCATGAAAGAATCGACGACTTCAACACCCTTACCAACAAACTGTGTCACACCGAACCACGTAACTGGTACTGGGGCGAAGAAGCCAGCGAACTCTATCGCCGGTTCAGACAAGACGAAGAAGATGTTAAACCATCCTATGTCCGAGCCCTGTACTACGACAGCAACTAGACTGGAACAGGATTTGAAACAAGATTTGGTTCATTGCCCAATTCAACTTGATGTGCCACCGTTTCGTATTACCTTGACGGCCGAAGAGGCTCAACGATTAGCCCACACACTCATCATTCCGGGTGGCTATCGTGGCATGACAGAACAGCCTCCACCACCACCACTGCCTTGGATGGACAAGGAATGGGCACCCCTGGTGTTGACACTACTAGATGCCCAAGACTGGGTCGACGACGACGTTCTACAACAAATGATCGGTTCCGTATATTGGGTACCCCGTGTGTTGACGCGATCTCCGTGGCTGTATGCGCATATGGTGCGCATGGAATACCCTTTGCCGTTGTGAACTGATTGGATAACATTTGTGAACTTTTTGGATAACATGTGTGAACTTTTTGGATAACATTAATTTGAGAACATTTTGGATAACATGTGTGAACACTTTGGATAACATTAATTTGAGAACGTTAATTTGTGAACACTTTGGATAACATGTGTGAACGAGAACACCGTTGTGATTGTAAATAAATTGTAAATAAATTGTAAATAAATTGTAAATATATTATATTGTTAATAAATGTTATTTTTGTTATTATACACATCTTGTCTGTTTAAATTTTGCCAGGGAAAGTATAAAAGGGGGACTGTCCAATAAAGGAAAAGTTATTTCACCATGGACGTGTCATTCAAACACCCCTTTACCATGTTAGTGAGTGGACCAACGGGTGTGGGGAAAACGGTCTTTGTGCAGAAATTTCTCCAAGCGTCGCTGTTTGATACTCCCCCTGATCGCATTGTCTGGGCTTATGGCGAATGGCAAGACAGTTACAAACAGTTTCCTTATACTTATACCCGTGGTTTGGGCAATTTGGACGAGGTGATGGAACAAGTCCCAGGACCCCAATGTTTAGTCGTGGATGATTTGATGGGAGAAGACACCGACACGTTAGAACGTTGGTTCACCAAGAAAAGTCATCATAGGAATGTGAGCGTGATTTACATTGTGCAAAATCTGTTTGATAAACAACAGAGGACCATCAGTTTAAATGCTCACTATGTGGTCCTCTTCAAAAATCCCCGCGATGCCTCGCAGATGGGTGTCTTGGCCCGACAAATGTATCCCGGACAAGGTCAATTTATGCAAGAAGCCTTTGCCGATGCCACCAGTACCCCTCGCAGCTATTTACTGATCGATCTAAAACCCGATACCCCTGATGAACTACGTCTTCGTACACGTATCTTACCAGAGGAAGAACCGTCTCATGTCTACGTGAAAAAGGTATAAAAAGGCCCCTGGGATGACCACCTTCATTTAATGTCAGCATGGCTCGTGTGAAGAACACCGTTCGTCGACATCCACCCCCAGGACTACCTCGTGCTAGATTTCCACCGCCCGCCTGGAAAGGACAAAATTCATTTGGTGCCACACCAACAGAGGCCGCAGGACCCAACCGACGCCGCAATGTGGGTACCAATGTGGGTTCCAATGTGGGTTCCAATGTGGGTTTTAATAGGGGTACCAATCTAGCTCCAGATTTACGTTTATCCCCCGTGGTCGTACGTGTGCCACGCCATCATCAGATTCCAGTCACAGACGATGACGCCCGCCGTCCCACGAAGCGCCGTCCTGCACCACGCCGCCCTCTACGTCTGGATGATGACGGTGTCGTCAGACGCCGTCCAGCGCCCCGCCAACCACCACGTCAGGAACTGAAAGGAATGCGGAGCTTTATTAACCGTTTGAAACGACTGTCCCCCGAAATGGCTTATGGACAGTTGGCCAAGAATACAGGGATGGCTCAAATTGGTTTGCTGAAATGGTTCAAGCTGGCTGCCGACCATTTGCTGAAAGGAAATATACGACCCTTGCACAAACAACACGAACGCTGGGTAGAGCGAAATCGAGAGAGATTGCAACAACTGACCCGAGATCGTTTATCTGTCAACGATAAATTGAACATGATCATGAAACCTGGTGGACAGGGATTTTTCGGAGGTATCCTGATTCGAATCTTGATTCGTTGGAAAGAACGTTTGCAAAAGGCCAGAGAAAAACAGAGACCCGTGAGACGGGTGCAACGCGGTGGATTTTTTAGTGACATTGCCGGTGTCAAGTCCAGACAAAAACGACGAAGACGACGCTAAATACCAAAAAGGCTATAAATACCAAAAGCCAATGCTTCTCTGCACAACACCATGAAATCCCGTGATCTCAACATTATCCGGTCGCTACGGGCCCTGCCCAAACCTTGGCAGAAACAAGTTCTGAGACATGCTCCTGATACGTTTATTCAGACTCTTTCCGAATGTTGCCGCCAAGTCTCCAGGCCACTACCCCCATCTTTAACTCTGTTGGCAAATCGTAAAACCCCGATGAGAACGAAACGACGAATCGTTCAACGCGGTGGTTTTTGGGGTGAAATTGTCAAATTCGTGCTTCCAGTTCTGAAAACCGTCGGTCAGGCGGTGGGTCGTGCGGTAGGTCTACCCATCTAGAGTAGTATCCAGAGTGGTATCCAGAGTAGTATCTAGAGTAGTATCCAGAGTAATATCCAGAGTAGTATCCAGACCCCTATAAAAGCTCTATAAAAAAGCTCTCCAGTATAAAAACCAAGACGTCACCATGCAGTCATTACCTCTCTTGAATGTGTTATTGAACGTGTCTCCAGCTTGGCGAAAACGTCTAATTCAACAAGCGCCCCGAGACGTGGTGAATTGTTTATCCGAGTGTATTGGTAATTTACTGCAAGGCACCATACCTCTGAGCCCCAGCGAAAAACAACGTTTACAACGTCTAAAACGTGTGTTGCGTTCTTTGGGAACCCCCAACACCTCGTGGTATCGACGAAGACGCTTATTGGATTCTTCAGCTCTTTGGAAAAACGTCTTCCCCTGTATTCAACGGCAGCTGGAACGACGACGATGAAATTTGCAAAGAAAATGAAATTGGTTCCGGTGGACGAACCCAGTGTCACGGTCATGAAACCGTACGAACCCGTGTGGGAACGGGACCCCATTCGCCGTATCATGGAAGAAGTGTCAACCGAGATGGATACCGTCTTAAAATCCCGTATGTCTGATGCCGATAAAATGCAAAAGTATGGGCAATTGTTTGAAAGATTTCAAACGATGCAAAAGAAACTCGAGACCCCCCAGCCATCGCAACTACCACCACCACCACCATCATCCCAAACACCCCAAACATCACCGCCACCAGCACCAACCCTGCCACCCCAACCACCGCAACAACCCGATATCTCGCAATCGATCCTAGAATCGGTTCCTATCAAGTATCGCCCTAAAGCCAAACTGTTGTTAAAACACATCAAAGAAAAAACACCTTTGGAATGGAACGACAATTATGAATTGGTACGTGATGGTCAAGTGATTAAAGGAACGAATGCCTACGATATCGTCAACGATTTAATGCGAAGCCGTAAAACCGTGTCGCCAGCTCCGGGGTGGAGCGATGTTGTGTCCACGTTAAAGAAGACACATGCTTCGCGAGAATGGGTGGGGAATGCAGACCGATGGAAGACACCCACTCGTAGACCACAGGTGAAAGGCCGAAACACGGCCCAATCACCTCCACAGGCCCCACAGGCCCCACAGGCCCCACAGACCTCACGTACACCCCTGGAGGTACGCTGGACAAGACCTCGAGAACGAAAAAGGAAACGTCTTCAAACTAGCCGAAGAGCCACACCCCGTTGGATCCCCTTCAGAGACTTGTAAAATTGTTATTATTAAAATATTAAAATATTAAAATGTTTATTATTAAAATGTTAAGATTGTTAATAAATGTTGTACAATCAATAAAATAAAATTAATAATATATTGAAAATAAAACTTTGGACATAGTATAAATACGGGTAAACTTTGCAAATAGTATAAATACTGTTAAGCAGTGCAAATACGTTTAAAATACGTTTAAAATGGACAAGAAGCTGGCTCGTGTGTACTACGACCCCAAACACCCTGCGGGTTTCGGGGGAGCGACCCGTTTACAGAAAGCTACCGGGGTTCCGTTGAAACGTGTCCGGGCCTGGTTACGTGGACAACGCACGTACACCTTGCATAAACCCATACGGAAACGTTTCTCTCGTTTATCCACCGTCGTGGCTGGTGTAGATCATCAGTGGCAGGCCGATTTATCCGATCTCTCGTCCTTGGCGTCCTTTAACGATGGGTACAAGTTCTTACTGTGTATTATTGACGTGTTCTCCAAATATGCCTGGGTAGTGCCACTCAAGAATAAAACGGGTCCCACGTTATTGAAGGCTTTACAGAGTGTTTTATCACAAAAACGTATTCCCCTGCGGCTGCAAACAGACAAAGGAACCGAATTTCTCAATCGACATGTTCAAGCTTTCCTGAAGAAGAAAAAGATTCATTTTTTCGTCACGCACAATGTCGAAACCAAAGCCAGTGTGGTAGAACGATTTCAGCGCACGCTCAAACAACGCATGTGGCGTTATTTTACGTATCGGAACACACAACGTTATATCGATGTACTGGCCGATCTAGTGAGGGGTTATAACGCGGCCCGACATCGTACTATTGGCATGGCACCCAAGGACATGACCCCAGACAAAGAATGGCAAATCACTTCCAAGAAAACCAATAGCAAATCACTTCCAACCCGATTGCCTCCACGTACGTCCGTTCGTTTGGCCTTGCCCAAACACGGGGCATTCGACAAAGGCTACTGGCCCAATTGGACCCTGGAAACGTTTCGTGTGGATCGACAGAGCGGTTCAACGTACAAATTATTGGATGGACGTGGCGAACCTATCGCAGGATCATTTTATCCCCAGGAATTACAAAGTGTGAGAACGGATCCGAACGAAGAATTTCCCATTGAACGGGTACTGGATCGTCGCCGCGGCGAAATGTTGGTCAAATGGTTGGGATACCCCGCCAGCTTCAATTCCTGGATACCCAAGAGTGCCGTTGTCTATAAATAGTCCCGATGTGTTCCAGGGAATGTCACAATGTCACAAGACGAAGCCACGTCAACGATTTCTACGTCCCTCTCCGAACATCGACGTCACTGGTCTTGTTTTGGCAGTCGCATCCCTCAAGCGGAAATTGTCTTTTTCTGTCAAGTGATTTTAGTGTACGTGGTGGCCGGTGTCGCTTTAGCTCAGTTAGCCACACGCCCAGACGGTCCCCAAACGACCCTGTGGACGGCCCTCTTGTCCAGTAGTATTGGTTATCTGCTTCCGGCGCCAGCTCTCAATCCCACCCCCAAAAATGACAAATCCCCGCCAGTTTTATCTCACATTGCCTAGTGACAGTTCCATGAAAGTGTATCCCGACAACACAATGTCCAGCTATCGTACGTTGCTGAATTCTCCCATCGAGTTGGACCACCGAGACTGGGAAGTGGGATTGGCCTCCGTGTCGTTTCCCACGACGTGGAACAATCTCCCAGAAGGAAGTAGTGAGGTTAGTCTCTGGATGGTGACGGTCCCAGTCTATAACCCAGACGCACACCGACCAGCCAACATACCAAAGAATGAAAAGTGGGTGATGTATGAAGAGGCTGCCAAGATGGAGATCAAAAAATACCCCATTCCCGGAGGAATGTACAATAGTGTCCAACACTTGTTGGCTGAGATAAATTCGCTTATACGAGCTCTGTTTAAAGATCACGTGACGCTCGAAACACTGCATGCCAAACCCCGACGAAAACACCCGGACAATCCCGAACTCACGGAACTCGAAAAAGAACACGAGAAGAATTATCAAGCCAAAATAAATGCCTACAGTGAAGCGATCAAAGAAGAACCGATCGTGTCCTTTGTGCTGGACGACGTCACGAAAAAAGTCAAGTTGCAGATCAATACGGAAGACGGCTTTAAATATCTCAAACTTATACCCTTTCTCCAATTGAAGTTGACGGGCCCCGTGGTATCCTCGTTGGGATGGATTCACGAGACCACAATTACGCCCCGATTGGACCATTTAACGTCTTTCAAACAGAGGGATGTCATCGTGGCCCCGGACACCTTTGACATCAATGTGGGACACACCATGTTTTATCTGTATGCGGATCTCTTGGAACCTCAACGGGTGGGGAATATGGTGGCGCCTTTATTGGATGTCTTTCCCAGTTCTCACGGTTATCATCGACCGACGGTCATCCATTATCAACCCTTCAAATACGACAGCATCACCACCATTGGCCTCTATATAAGAAACGGCCTGGGCCACAAAGTGTCATTCACCAAAGGAAAAGTCGTCGTCAAACTACATTTCCGACGAAAAGCGTAATATGCAGTTTTATCGTGGTGTGTTACGCCAAAAGGGCGCCAACATGAAGACCCGCACGCCCATCAATGTCTACCGGGGCGGTGTCTTGCGGCAAAAGGGCGCGGGACGTTTACAGGGGCTACTGAACATGGCGAAACCCTTTCTGCAAGCCGGAAAGAACGCCTTAAAAGCCAATTTCTTAAACAAAGAGACTTTTGGAGAATTGGGAAAAGCAGCCCTCGGCGTAGTGTCGGGAAAACAAAGTGTGGGCCAAAGTTTGAAGAATGTATTCCAGCGCACCATAAAACCGCGTCTCCGACAAACACTAGCCGATGTCATGTCCTCCAGATCACCCAAAACCCAACGCCGACCAACACACACCAGACCATCCAAACCCAAAACTTCTATAAAAAGGAAAAGAAAATCCCCTGGCGTCATTTCACGAGCCAAACGTCCTCGGCCAGACATCTTCGATCATGGCTTCAGCAATGCGTAACGATTCCTGTCCTTGTGCTCGAGATGAACTGCAAGAATTGTTCCAAGTGCCCGACACGCACACGGCCATTACCAGAGTGACCAAAATACGTAAATATTCCATCACACCCGATCTGAATCACGATGGACCGATTGAATTTCTGGTGAACAATGCCAGTATGGATTTCATCGATTTGGCCAATACGACCCTGTACCTGCGACTCAAAGTGGTGAAAGAGGATGGTACCAATCTACCAGCAGACGAAGCCGTGGGTCCCGTGAATAATTGGATGCACTCTTTGTTTAAAGATGTGAAATTGCGGCTGGGAAAAGATTCTGATACGCTGGTCACGTCTCCTCTACCTAATTACGCCTACCGAGCTTACCTAGAGAATTTACTGAGTTATGGAAAACAAGCCAAGACGAACCATTTAGACCGACAAGTCTTGTGGCACAAGGATACAGCCGGCGAATTTGATCAAGCCTCGCCCGTCAAAGTCAATGCAGATTCCCCCGAACCTACGAATGCCGGATTGGTGGAACGCTACAAACGCATCTCTGAAAGCCAGGTGGTGGAATTACAAGCGCGGTTGCATTTAGATATGTTTTTACAGGAGAGATACTTATTGGACGGGGTCGATCTACGTCTGAGTTTGGAAAAACAAGCCTCTAAATTTTTCCTGATGCATGCCGACAACAAAGGACCATACAAGATTGATTTCATCAAAGCTTATTTGGAAATTCCGTTCGTCACCCTTTCTCCCACCACGTACACGCGGATTACCAATCAACTCCAAACCACCAATGCCAAGTACCCCTTGAAACGTATGGTCGTCAAAGATGTGGTCGTACCCAGTAACCGCACCAGCCACGTCCTGGACAATCTGTTCATCAACGAAACCTTACCCGCGCGTCTATTTGTGGGGTTGGTCAGTAACCGAGCTTACGATGGACATAATACCAGGAACCCGTTCCGATTTCATCATCATAACCTCAAGCACATTCGCCTGACCATGAATGGAGAAGTCGTGGATGATTATGCCGATCTCAACTTTGCCGATAAATTGGCTATCACACCGTACATGGATTTAATGAATCGTGTGGGTGTTCTCAACACCCGAGAAGATTTGGATCTCAGTTTCCACGATTATATCAAGGGTTACACACTCTTTTGTTTTGATTTGACCAACGACCGAGGAGCTAACGGGGCCTATTCACACCCCAGAACCACCGGTAACCTGTCTCTAGAACTACGCTTCTCGGCAGCCCCCGCCAACGCTCTCAATCTTATGCTGTTTGCCGAATACGACAATGTCTTGGAAATCGATCGTAACCGACAAGTCATCCTGGATTGGTAGTCCTTTATCCACGTTACAATTAGAAGAGGCCCTGCGGTATCATTCTGACGTCTTTGGCGGTGTTTGGTCACGGAATCACCTGTACCGGTTGCAACCCCATACCTATCCTCTAGCCTACATCGTCAATACCGACGACGAACAGGACCCCGGCACCCACTGGACCGTGTTTATGTGTGAAGGACCTGGACACTTGTATTTCTTCGATTCTTACGGATGCCCACCCGAAACCTATGGACAAGCCTTTGCCGATTTCAGTCAACGTCACGGACCCACTACCCATCAACCCCAATGGTTACAGAGTTTAACAAGTTTTGTGTGTGGACATTATTGTTTATTTTTTATCTGCCACTCGAAACGGTGCCTGCAATTGTTTGGTACCGATACTCGGCAAAATGATGTGCTGGTGAATCAATGGGCTCAAAATCATTTTCCATCCTTAAATCGTTTGGGTGGACAAACGTGTTGTTCTTTTTCAAACATGTAAATACGTTATAAAATTGTTCTGCTGTTATTAAAAATATGAATAAAAATTGTTATTACAAATTGTTATTACATATGTGATTAAAAATGTGTTTAAAAATTAAAATGTATTGTTATTAAAATTGTTATTAACTCTGGGGAACCCCTCGAGAAAGGGCGAGGGAACCCCTCGAGAAAGGGCAACCCCAGAGCAAAGGAAGGGAATCCCTAGAAAATGTCGCCCAAAAAAGAAAAAAGAAAGGGAGGGAATCCTCAGAGCAAAGGAAGGGAATCCCTAGAGCAAAGGGAGGGAATCCCCGAGAGTAAATGAGCACCGGGGTAGGGGGTTCCCACAACAAAACCTCAAGAGAACCTCAAGAGAACCCCAATAAATCCCCAAGAAATCCCCAAGAAACAAGAAGAGGGAATCCCGGAAAAACCTATAACGTCACGTCGCCATGACGTCACCTATGACGTCATCACCGGAAAAGATCGTTGCTAAGGACGTCATTCATGACGTCATCACCGGAAGTGACGTCATTACCGGAAGTGACGTCACCACCGGAAGTGACGTCATCAAGGAAGTGACGTCACCACCGGAAGTGACGTCATCAAGGAAGTGACGTCATCGATGACGTCATCACCGGAAGTGACCGTTGCTAAGGAGGACCGGAAGTGACATGCGCATGCGCAAACCCGTTGCTAGGGGCGTCTGCGCATGCGCGAAAACGTTCCTGTACTCAGGCCCCCACTACTTGGACGTTAAAAAGAGAAACGCCCCGCCCAATTTCAAGAATATGACTTCTATCCAGCAATGGTAAGAGAGGGATTTCTCGCGCCATTGCTTCAGGAATATGGTTTTCCATAAGTGTGTGTTATAGTTTAATAAATGTGTGTCATCTATTTAGTTTTGGATTAATGCTGGAGGAAACATCAACCTGCCCCTCCACCCAGCTATTATCATATCCTTCAATTAATTGTTATTTATTTCTCTTCAGGCTGGTTCTGTACAAGTTCGTGTGAGGAGAGACGCAGACGAACAACTCGTGTTAGCTCATGTTTACAGTCGTCTTTCAAACTTAGTTTCCTTATTAACCATCCAAATATTCAAAGATGATTGGACGAGATCTACCGGATATAGTATGATGTCATCGGCCCCGTTTATACCCACAGCGACATCCCACGTGCAAGATCGTGCCAATTCTCCACCACTGCCACCATTTATTCCATATCAAGGTCAAGGTTTTCAAGCTCCAATGACGAGTGACGTTGATATTAATAGAATATTATCTAGTCAAGCTCCGTTCAGTCAAACTGGTAGAATAAACCTTAGCGCTTCTAACCAATATTCATATAAGGGAGGGGCAAGTTAATCTTAAAAGTGGAGAATGATCCCAAATAAATTGCAAAAAAAAAAAAACCTGATGCAGTTCGGTTCATTCATACTTATATTATATCATATTCGAATTCGACCGACGTCATGACAAGGCAAAGTTTTTGAGGAACTTTTTGAGAGTGATATCTTTAACCAGGCCTAGTGCGTTTCAGTGGTGGGACAATAAATATAATTTTTGTTTAGTAAAATCTTACAGTACAAAATGCTCATAGAGGCAAAATAATCAGAAAATAACAAATTTGACTAAATCGATAATTTTTTCAAAATGGTTGCTAAATATGGTAATAAAATGGCGTTGTTTCTATATATAACCAGTCACTAGAGAGGTTTCGCAACTTAACAGTTACACTTACATTTGCATTTAGATAAGCGAAAGTGTAACTATACATTATGACGTTTCGCTAAATTCACACTTACATTTACACTTAGTAGGCGGTGACACAAACTTGGTCCATGATTTTGAAAGGCCTCTGGTTGTTGAAGATGAGATTGGTAAAGCACGCACATGTTTTGTCCCAGCCTCTTCTTATTTTGTCTACAAGTGTGGTAAACGTACAGTTATGGAGGCTGCTATCCGTCAGCCACACTTATATGACGTGCGCTTCACGTCATACGTCACAAAAACTGATGACGTTTAACCGTCTAAATGTAAATGTAAGTGTAAATGTAAAGTTGCGAAACCTCTCTATTATCTCGTAACTATGTATGTTATATGGTTTCAATGTCTCTGGATTTAAATATGAATTTGAAAGTCCAATATCGTAGAAATTCAAAATGGCTGCCAAAATGGAATCCTAAATGGTGGGGTTTTTAATTAATCGTTATTTTTCTCTTGTAACATGTTTTGCACATGGTTTTAGATGTCATTTGGTTGAATTCTGATCTCAAAAAATTAATTTCGATTTCCAAAAAGGTTGCCAGAATAAAGTAAGAAATGGCTGATTTTTAATTAATTGTTTTTTTTCTTCGGTTGTATATGACTTGTAGGATGTCTTATTTAAGGTTTTTAAGATAACTGGGTTCAATTCTTGACTCCTAAATCTAACTTTGAATATCCAGCTGAAAAACATGTAAATTCATAATGCAATCAAAATAGAATTCACACTGGTGATTATAATCCATGTGGATATTGCTTTTTCAGGGTTTTTTTTTTTTAGAATTCCGAACATCTGTTTAGCCTACCTTTTTTAAGTGCAGTCTTCTTCATTTGATTGTCTTTGCACCATGATCAGCGGTGTTAAATGTTGATTTGATTTTGGGGTAAAAGCGTTTCTATTATCAAATTTGGCAGCCATAAGCCCATTATGTGAAAATACATTAATATCAATACCAGACTTAAGTTAAACAGCAAGATGGTGATAAAGAGCTAAGGGGTAATAGTTTAAAAATACATAAAAACATCCTTCACTATAAACGTTTATTTTTACCTCTCGACACTAGTCTAAAATATTTCAGATGACCTAAGCAAGGAAACCAAATAAACAGCTGATTGTTCTTGCTTTATAGTTTAAATATAAACGTGACGTCATCATTTGAAGTTGACGTAACGTGCCAATTGTAAATTATTTTTGGGAGATGCTGATTGTAGGCCGGTTGGGGAGGTTCGGGTATTTCCGGAGACCAAAATGGCCACTTTCTATAAATGAGAATTTGGGGGAATATTAGGCCTAACCCCTACCCTAACCCTTTTTAGAAAAATGAACATGGATCCAATAAATATTTTACCCCTCTTAAAAGGGTTAGGGTTCGGGTTAGTATTCCTCAAAAAAGTCATTTATATAAAGTGGCCATTTTGGACTCCGGAAATACCCGAACCTCCCCAACCGGCCTACAATCAGCATCTCCCATTATTTTTATACTGGATGAAATGTACCGTAGGTCTCGTGTGACGATTTCATTGAAATGCACATGCAGGATAGAGCTTGTATCTATAAGTTGTTTAATGTTCTTGAGCAAGACATTGCATAATACGAAACATCACTCAAAATTCTCTTAAAGATACTTTTCACATTGATTTTGGAGATAAAGAGCGATGTTATGTTGTTAATGGGGCGATTGCATGTCGTTAAGGGGGTGTAAATGTCTTTGTTAGGTCATTTTATTGTTGCATCATTCACTTTTAGCATTGTACAAATTCCAAGGATAAAAAGAGAATAAAATGTAAAATCACATTGTATGTTTACCACCAGTTTCTTGTGGGGGTGGGGGAATAAACTTCCTCCAGGATAACGGAGACCGCCATGCAGTGTGTTATGAGGGAAATGTCCCCCCGGACAATGAAACTACATGTACGACCTACAATTATGTTGAATTCCAACTGTCAAGGGTACATTTACGTACATGCCAATGTGTACTCGGGATCTCGGCTTTCGATCATCTTCCGAATGTCACCAAACTGCTCCGAAAAACCCTAAGGAACGTCAACTCAACACAAACTAGGTCATTTCGGGAAATCAACGACAGACCGTGTGATACAGCGCACACACGCTAACCATTCGTCCAACCCATGCATTGTTGTATGAAAAGCAACCCATGGATGATTTTTTCTACCTTAATGATGTATCATTCAAGAGCTAAATCATCCTAAAACAAATCGTTTGTTTGCCCTCAAATGTTAGGCTATATAAATCATTATATTTACCATACTCCTCGTAGTGTTCTGTTTGATTGCTCACTGCTGTAAATAGAGAAATTCTTGTTCTTTATTATTTATAGTCAACAGTCCCATTAACACCAATGGCTTACTGGGTAACAAAATCCGCCAATAACAAGGCAAGCCACCTCGTTATTCGTTATTCAACTTTATATTCGGGATTCCAATATGCAGCTAGCCATAACTAGAATGATGGATGACAAGTATCCTCTAGCAGTAGAAAACACAGCAAAACTGGCTTTAAACCAAAAAAAAGCCTCATTTTTATTCAAGCAGCAATAAAGACCTGATTGTTATTTGTTTTTCACCTAGTTATTCGGGATTCATATATAAGGTCTTCATGTATCTTTAATGAAGATATTTCAGAAATTAATTCTAAACGATCTTTAGACAACAATAGAATAATGGATTACAAAGTATCCCCTAGCAGTAGAAAACATATTAAATGACGTATCGTAGGTAAATAAACCAGATTGTTATTCAAACGGTGAATAACAAATAACAAACTGTTTGTCACCAAGATTACTGAATGAACCACCGCGGCTACTCACCAGCTCAGAGTTGAATCATCCCATTTTTTTCTTTTGTACGCAATAAAGTTTATTATTCGATTCCTATTGCTTTTCACCTTTTCATACAAATATCTATTGATGCGAAATTAATTAACCTCATTCTTGGCCTCAGGTGGTATCATGTTTTAGAAAGTAACTGTAGAGAAAATATTGATGGAATTTGTTGGCCACATGTGTTTCAATAGTGGGGTGGGGGTAAGGGTTGCAAGCACCCCAGACCGCCTTTTTCTTTTGGCATTTTATGAGGGATACAGGGGCAGATCCAGAGGGAGTGTTGGGGGTTCCCCTCCCCTGCTCAGCTACATAAAAAAATAATGCCTTGCATCAATGAAATTACATCACAAAATGATCCTACATCAGTATAAAAATGATTTCTCTGTTTAAAAAACTCAATTTGCAGGCGCGGATCCAGGATTTTTTTCAGGGGGGAAGGGGGTCTAGGTTTGATAATTGCTTAACTAATTGCGCTCAACCGATTAATTTGGTAAATTAGATTCAATTTGGTTCATTCTGACGTATTTCCGGAAGGTAAATTCAAAAATTACAGGTCTAAATCGCCAATAAAATCGCATAAAAAATTTTCAAGCCTGAGCAGGGGGGGGGGGGGGTCCGGACCCCCTGGACCCCCCCTCTGGATCCGCGCCTGATTTGTATGTATACCTATGTAATTTAGAGATGATGATAGCAGATTTCCGTAACAGAAACCAGGCAAACCCCCTCCTGCAAAAATTCCTGGATCCGCCCCTGGGATAACAATATTATTCTCTTAGTCAGCTTTTGACTTTGAGTTTTTTTTTCTACAAAATCAATAGAAAAGTCTCCCAAATCTTGATAATTCACTAGAATCGGCAATTATTTCGTCTGCCCTCACCCCCGTCTTGTCAAGTTTCATCAAAATTGGTTCAAAATTGTGACCTCTATAGAGTCCACAACCTTGATATAACATTTTGTACGTCAATTTTGGTCCGATTTTCACGCAATTTGAACTCAACCTTCATTACCATGTAACGGTGATGTAATCAAACGGTTTTTTAAATCGGATAATAATTTTGACCTCCAGAGGGACCACAAGTAAAAAGGGCGATTTTTCGGACACTCGGGGGCCATAATTCAGGAAGTTACGATCCGATGGGTGAAAATATAGAAAGGAACCAAGATCTTTGGGTTATAAACATACATGTCAAGTTTCATCAAAATCGGTTCAAAATTGTGACCTCTATATGGTACACAAGCTAAAAACATGATTTTTCGTAAAATCAGGGGCCATAATCCATGAAGTTTCGATCCGATACATGCCAATATCAAAAGCAGCCGAGATCTTATGGGGATAAACCTATATTTGAAGTTTCGTCAAAATCGGATAAGAATTGTGACCTGTAGAGAGTCCACAAACAAATTGTGGACGGACGTCCGGACGGACAGGGACGACGACATAATACGTCCACGTGAAAATGTGGGCGTATAAAAAAACCTTGAGTAAGGTGCACAGTATATTTCCTGTTCTAAAACACTTCGATCTGAATAAAACACTACAGATCCTATTTCCTTTCGTTTTTTAAAGTTTAAAATTTCGTTATACTTGTATTTACTCTGGAAGAGTTGTATTGTTGTCATTGACGTGTTCTGGATGAAGTTTTTTGCGTCAAGTGCACGGAACTATGGGTAACCCACTATAAACATCAACGCTGATTGGTTAATAAAATGTCTGACGTCAGGGAGTCAAAAGCCGCACGTATGACATCTGACGCGAATTTTCACTATAACTGGGCGGTTGGATGCCGAATGGCTAGCACGTGCTCGCTGTATCATAAAGCCTGTCATTGAGTCAACTGGCGTGGTTTCGAATCCCCAGTAGGGTCGCCTGTTCAACCTCGTGGGTTTTCTCTGAGTCTTCCGGTTTCCTCCCACTGCTAAACACCCCTACGCACAAGCGAATTATTGAAATAAAATTACACTGTTAGTCCTGAAATGACGTAGTTTGTTTCGAGTCAACGCTAAACCAGGGACGGATCCAGGAATTTTTGCAGGAGGGGTTTGTCAGGTTTATGTTACGGAAATCTGCCATCATCGTCTCTAAATTACATAGGCATACATACAAATTGAGCAAGGCATTATTTTTTTTTTTTTTTTTTTTTTTTTCCACGTAGCTGGGGGGTCACGGTGGCTAAGTGGATAAGGCGCTGGTTCGCTAGCCTGGAAGTCGGGTGTTCGATCCCTGCATTGACCGAGAAAGTTTATCTTGATTTTCCGGCGTGATTTCCCCTTGTCAGTTATGCAGAAGGAGGGCCTAGTCGTTTGGATGGGACGAAAAAAAACCGAGGTCCCGTGTACAAATTGGAGTGCACGTATTTCATTTCACGTAGCTTAACAGGGAGGGGGGGGGGCTCTTTGGATCCGACCCTGTAAACCCCCATCCTTAAACTAAATTTGAATAGCCCAAATATCATAAATTGGAAAAGGGCAATCAAAATAAAATCCATAATGGGGATTTTTTTTCCATTTGGATATTGCTTTTAAAATATATTTAATTTGGTTTCCATGGTTACCGAATTCTATTTTCGGTTCAAAATTAAATTTAAGAATTCCAAACGTATGTTTAGCGTTCCTTTTTTAAGTGCATTTTTCTTTATTTGGTTTGACTTTGCACCATCTTCGTCGGTGTTAAAGGTTGTTTTAATACATCTGATAGAAATGGTTATGTGATGCGTGGACTGAAAAGGAGTTTGGTAGTTTTAAAGGACAATATTGCTGCCAGTCATTATCACATATGTGATAAAACTGATTAAACACTGTCCAGATATAATATTAACACAGAGATCATCGTTACCATAGAGGAGTAATAAAGGATCCATGAATCGGAAGTGGGGAATGTAATACGGAAATTTGCAATACGCACACCCCGTACCCTTCTACACGACATAACAAAAAATTATTTATAAGCAAAAACAGAAACATTAATTTATAACTGTAAGATATTAACACCAATTGCCATTTCATACGACGTATATACACTGTTGAAATTATTGTGTATTTTAACCCTTTTTTAACTGGCAGAAATATTGCCATCCTTTTCTGCTCCATACAATGAAAGGGTCGGTGCATGACACAGTCCATGCACAATGCCTCACACAACTCAGAGAGAGAGAGAGAGAGAGAGATGGGGTTTAACGTCCACTCGACACAAACTAGGTCATTTCGGGACTAACATATGGTTTAATTTTATTTCAATAATTCGCTTGCGCGTAGGGGTCTTTAGCAGTGGGAGGAAACCGGAGTACCCGGAGGAAACCCACGAGGTTTGACACACAACTCAGTGTATGGTACCCGTCTGTCTTTATTAGCCATGTAGTTCGATATGTGGTCAGATGTGGAATAACCGATGTGACCATTATTTGACAGTAAATTTACAATTTTCTGTAAAAATAATATCTCAAACGGTATTTCTGTTAACATACAGCTCACGTGATGTAAACTGCCGTGTTAAACTTGATAAACAGACATCGTTATGGGTAACATTCACTAGGTTTATTAGCTGCAGCGTTCAATGAGGATTCACTGTTACCCAGCCTTTCAAAGACAGATGTAATCTTACATAATCCCTGTGTTCATGCGCATATACATCGTTTCAAATGAAAGTTAACAAATCTGCACTATAGATATATTATTATTATAACTGTAAATGTGTATAATAATTTTCACAGTGTATATTTACTGACAATTGCAGTAATCAAGTTATGCGGGAAATACTAGTATTCATAGAAAACGCGCATTTTCTACCTTTTCGGAACACTTTGAGGGGGTTAAAATTTAGCTGCCCTATAAAATTATCAAGATGGAAGTCAATTTTCGAATTTCGATTTCCTGCAATTTGGATCTTAAGGTTGAAACGGAACTATTTTCAAAGACACTGCATACCTCTCACTTAGTTCCTGCCGTTCTATGAATTGATGTTTACGGAACTGTAAAAAATCTAAGCTATCATGGCTGTCGTTCGCAAGCGTTAATAAAAAAGGTTTGTTTCTAAATTTTGGATAGATTATTATTATCCATTTCCAGGAAATTGTGATGCAGTATTTATATTTTCCATACAGACCAGAAACATTTAATACGAATGATGTTTATGATGGTGCTCCATACAAAAAGTCTGAAAGTCGGCCCTTGAACAAAATGGAGGATAATATGAGAATTGACCGTTTCATTTGTTTAAGGTCAAATCCTGATACTATTCTTGGGAATAAAACTGCTTAATTTTATTCTAAAATCTTTTAAAAAATCTACCTAAGGGCGAGCAACTGACGCAATATTTGTGTTACGTTTTTAAACAAGTTAACCCGTCTGTCTTCATATGGAAATAATGTGTAGGTGAAATTTACCCTTCGTTATCAAGAAAGGTCCATGAGTCATTCACCTCTAAACGAACGGGAATCGATTATCACGCCTCATCGATTTCAATAATGTGGGTAAAGTTCTTTCAAATAGACTGGATAGGAATCGGGATGTAGCCAATTGTAAAGGTTGCACGGTATTTCAACAAAGATATGGGATTTTACAGTTGGTTTACTTTCTGCGGTCATTTTCACGTGTCGTTTGAGTAATAATAACTTACGCTTTGTTGTGTTGCTATCTTTAATTACTTTTATCTTGTAAGTATTGAGTAAAAGGCTTAACTCCTAATATTGATGTCAGCTGTTTCGTACCCTACTCAGGCTATGCTGTTTCGTTCCTTTTCCTATGTTGTTCAAATCAATTGAAATAAATCGAAATAAAGGTGAATCGATTTGATTAAATCCAACGGCTGTGCTAAATTTATTTTAAAAAAATGGATTTGTACCACAAATTGATTAGTTTCTTTTCTGTGTTTGAAAGAAATTGAAATAAAGATGAAACATAATTAAACGATTTGATCAAATCCAACGGCCTTCCTAAATCTATAAAAATGGCTGCTGAAGGAGAATTAGCTAGTAGGCATTACTCCACCCTCTCCTAATATGGCATCTACTCTTGAACTGAGTAAATACACTATTGTCTATTGGTCAAAAGAGAGCTTTGATCACTAGCTTTATTGACTCCATGTTTGACACGGTTGGTAACGCCCCCTTTCAATTTTAACAAATCAAAATAGATTGTAATCTTCGAATAAGAGAGTAATAATTAAAAGACCCCTTAATAAAATGATTCAACTTCAATAACTTGCATCAGTTGTCATATCTCCTGCGTGAGTGTGGACGTTTTAATTGGTAATAATAAGTTCCAGCAGCAACTAGAGAGTCAAGATGCCACGACAAGCTAGATCTAAAGTCGGAATATTGGGTATACCATTTTCAAAAGGACAGGTGAAACATTAAAATTTACTTAAAGTTCTGCTTTTCAGTTTTAACCGGGTAAATGAAATAACATGGGATTTAAAGTTCTGCTTCGAACTGGGCTATGGGGAAATTTTGCCCAGACAGCGGCACTACGGCCGACTCTTATATCGAATTCCAACAGTCAAGGGATCTTTCAGGTGCATGCTACTGTGGACACGGGACCTCCGCGTTTCGTCCCATCCAAACGACGAGACAGCTGTCCGTGTCAGTCTCTCCTCCCTCCTACATCACTGACAATGGGGAACCTTGCCGGAAAATCTGGATAAACTTTCTCGGCCTATGCAAGGATCGAACACCCGACCTGCAAGCTAGCGAGTCAGCGTCTTACCCAGTTAACTGCCGTGGTCGCCAACCTGAATAAAGAAGACGGGTGTACGTACATGTCATGTAATGTCGTGTGAGGAGATTTTTGCCTGGGGAGTGCCGTTTTCGTCTATTCTTTGTTGAGTGCCAACTGTTAGGGGTTTCTTTACGTGCACGTACTCCGGCGTGGTTCCCTCCTTGTTAGTGATACAGGACGGAGTGCCGGACATTGACAGCTGTCTAGTCGTTCGAAGGGAAAATTTCGCTCATAGCACACTGTTTGGCGTATGCCCGTCTTCATTAGCTCAGTTTAGGAGCAGAACAGTTAAACCCCTATTTAATTTGGATCTTGGTTGTTTCATCTTGTCTGTGGTGCAAGACGGAGGGTGTAGTCTTGCGGATGGGACGATCAGTAGATCGATATCCTCCATTACCCTTCGCCACGCATTATATATACTTATTACAATATGACATTATTTCTAACGAGCTGCCTGTGAGCGAAAGGGTATATTAAAATGTTATTAAACCAGTGTTGAAAATAGTAAAATGGTTTAATTGACGTTTTCTACATGTGTACACTATTTTTGTTTATTTTCTTCAGCCAAAAGGTGGCGCCGAAATGGGACCAGAAATATTAAGACGAGCTGGTTTAGTCTCAAGAATAAAGCGCTTCGGTAAGTCAACAAAATTATTGCATTCGGATTGGTATTATTTCCCAGATCCTATAAATCCTACAAATGATTCCGAATTCCGGCCCGCATCCACAACACCCGGCCTAGAAAGTCTATTATACAATCCCATTCCAGACTCCAGTGATGGCGTGGAGGTCCGTTAAAGCCACATACAACATGATTATCATCTCTCCATGTCCAGTCCAATACCCCCCCCCCCCCCCCTCATATAATGTTCAGCAGAAAAAGGTTTTTTATACGAGTTGGACAAAAAAAATTTTTTTTTTCATTTTTTATTCGACGGGCCCTTCGGACGATCGTCCGACCGGCCCTTAACGATATTGAAAATGATATGGCAAATACTATATATTGCAAGTATCCACGGGTGGCGTGGTTTCGAATCTTCGCTTGTACGTGACAAAGAGTAGAATGACTTGTCCAATGTCGTGGGTTTTCTCGTGTACCTTCCATTTCCTCACACGACTAAAGACCCCTTCTGGCAAGTGAATACAATTGAAATAAATTGGATTATATGTTATAAAGTAATAGGTAATGTCGTCCCAACGTGTGTCCGATTAAAGGGGGTACGGGGCAATATGTCAAGAAAAACATTTTGTTCCCTTATCAAAGAAATGAAAATTAAAATATATTTGCAGTACAAAACTGGCAGTTATTTTGAGATTATTGTAATCTCTCTCTCACTCTCTCTCTGATCATGAAGATATTTTATTATTTTTAGATTATCAAGTAGTAGATCATGGAGATATTGAAATCGAGACTATACCTGGTGACAAACCGGACGGTAATGTTAAAAACCCAAGATCTGTTGGTAGGGCTAATAAAAAGGTAAATACTCATTTACACATTCTAATGTAAAATGTAAAAATACTTAAAATATAGATAATGTAAAGGCAATTTACTGAAAATTTCAGTCAAATGGATCCACTATAAACTTAGAACTAAGCGAATGAAAGTTCCGCTTAGCCTCGATCATTGCTCAAGTCGGCAAGACCAAACTAATAGTCTCAGTTATCCATTTAAATCGGTAAATCACGAAGGAAAATTTTTCAGCAAATCAAACTACAATTCAACAAAAATTTCATGCTAGCCTTGACATCGAGAGTTTATTATGGTCTGGATAAGTTAATTAAGTGTCTAATTAATAGTTTATAAAACATTTCAGGCCTAAAGAAAGACCTACAATAGGCAGATTTAGCTCTTGCATAATGTATGTTTAATACACCCGTCCTTATCAGCCAAGTTCAGAGCAGAATAGTAGGACGTTAAACTCATTGCATTTTATTCGTTCCACAGTCTTTTAGGGAGCTGCGGTGGATCCGTGGGTACGGGATTTTCCGGCGTGACCCCCTTTGTAAGTGATACAAACAAGACTGCCTGGCAAGGAAGTGTCTAGTTGTTCGGATGGGACGGAAAACCTAGCCCCCGTGTGCACATTAGAATAAACGTAAAATAACACTTTGGAGTTGGAATTCGATATAAGAGTAGGCCGTAGTGCCATCATTGACGTGATACAAACAAGACTGCCTGCCAGGCGAAAAACAGAACGTTTCGTTTCCTTCGGTATTCAACAGTGCGACCTTAAACTCCAGGGGGTTGGGATGGCCTAGTGGACTAGAGTGCCGCGCTTCGACCTCTAGCTGGCCGGTCACCTCTGGCTTGCGGGTGTGGTTTCGAGCCCTGGTGTGAGCGTATGTGGCATGGAGATAGGGGCGCCTTCTCAACCTCGTGGGTTTCCTCCGGGCACTCCGGTTTCCTCCCACTGCTAAAGACCCCTACGCGCAAGCGAATTATTGAAATAAAATCAAACCATATGTTAGTCGCGAAATGACCTAGTTTGTGTTGAGTGGACTTTAACCCCATTTCTCTCTCCTTAAACTCCATTTCATTTTCTTCACTATTCACGTACAATTACTTATTTTATTATTTTGTTCTTCAGATTTCCGATAAAGTAGCGTCTATAGTGAAGAGTAAAGAATTATGTTTGAATCTTGGAGGAGATCACAGTATAGCTATAGGTTCCATTCATGGTCACTGTCGGGCGGAACCTGGTTTAGTAGTCGTATGGGTGGATGCTCATGCCGATATAAACACACCCCTCAGTTCCCCGTCTGGTAATATGCACGGTATGCCCCTGTCATTACTCGTCAAGGAATTGGCTGATAGATTTTCACCCGTGGAAGGGTTTGACTGGTGTAAACCATGGTAAGGTCCAGCCACCTTTTTATCATTTTAAATAGGGAGCCACGGTAGCTCCTTTCGGAACTGTATGTGACGGACGAAGTCCCCCGGTGGTTTCTGTCCGGCCCCGTGAGGATGCAATGTTCTAAGGCTAGCTGTGGAACCTTACCTTTTATTTTTAGCGGTATCTGTAATCCTGATAGCAGTATAAAAACAATTTTAACTTGGCTTTGCAAAGCTGTAAATATTCTGTGGTCCATATACGATACTAACTAAAGGATTAAGCACACGACGGAGGGCCGGGCAAAGAACAGTGTCATGTCGTCAAGACGGGGCGAAAAACTTGCGAGTTGGAATTCGAAGTAAGAGTAGGCTGTAGCACACTGAGGGGCAGAAAAATAGGGTGTTGTACCATTTTATACCATTTTGTGTTTTTTGTTGTAGTATACGCCGTAGTGCTGCTGCCCGGGCAAAATTTCCTCCATAGCACACTGTATTGGGTTATGCCCGTTTTCATTAGGCCAGTTCGGAGTAGTACAGTAGGACATTAAACCTTATTTCATTGCATTTTGTAGCATACATGTTCGAGATATTGTATATATTGGACTACGAGACGTGGATGAAGGCGAAAGGTAAGTTAAATGATGAATCGTTTGAATGATAGGTGGGTTCGTCTGGAATACTGGGTAGGTTCCTTTAGAGAGAAAGGTGCATCACTCTCTTGAGGAACGTTCTTCTAGAAATATGTAGCTCCTACCGAAAAACGTGTTGTCGCAGTTCTTACTGGGGAATGTGTTGTTATAGCTCTCACTGGAGATCATGTTTTTGTGGGTTATTCTCAAAACCGAAGATGTCGTGTTATCGTGAGTTTTTCTAAAAATATAAGACATGGATCCTGCTGGAGAGCGTGGTACTGTGGGCTTTTATAGAAATATGAGATGTCGTAACTTCTACTGGAGAGCGTGGTATCGTGGATTCTTCCAGAAATATAATACATAGCTTTTACCGGAGAACGTGGTACTGTGGGCTCTTCCAGAAATATAAGACATAGCTTTTTCTGGAGAGCGTGGTATCGTGGGATTTTCTCCAAATAGGAGACATAGCTGCTACTGGAGAGCGTGGTACTGTGGGTTTTTCTAGAAATATGAGATGTCGTAACTTCTACTGGAGATATGGCTTCTACTGGAGGCCGCGTTGTCGTAAATCCTACTGAAAATGTATCTCCTACTGGGCATATGTCGTTGATATTTTATTTATTTTTATGTTTTGAAGTTACATCCATGACTGTCTTTGATAAACTGATTTGACGTATTTTCAGATGGATTATAGATCAATTTGGTATACCAGCTTATTCCATGCAAGAGATTGATAAAATGGGAATTAAAGAAGTCATGCATCAGGCTCTTAAAAATCTCGATCCAAAGTAAGTTTTACCAAAGATCAATCATAACATTGCAGGAGCGGATCCATTGATTTTCAACAGGCAGGGGTACAGACATTTAAGATCTCCATATTAAAGTGTCGTAGTGACAATTTGCCCGCGCTGAAGGCGCGAAGCCCATGGAACGGTGCAGAGGGCGCGGGCACCCCTACTCTCCTTCCTGGATCCGCGCCTGGGAATAAAGTGGGTTTTAACTTCCTGTTTCACTGTAACCATAACCCCACGAGGTTAAACTGACGACAATAGGCCTTGTCATGTACGACCGGGGAATCGAAACCACGCCAGTTGGCTCAGTGACAGGCCTTATGATACAGCGCGCACACGCTAACCATTCGTCCATCCATTCCCCGTCAACACGGGTATAACGATATATATACGATATTAAATGTTGTTGTTGTTTTTTGTTTTTCACAGTGGTACACGTCCAATTCACCTTAGTTTTGATGTTGATGGTCTGGACCCAACTATAACACCTTCTACAGGAACACCAGGTACCACTTTAAATACTTTAAAATGACCAGAGAAATGAAATGGGGGTTGTCTCCACCCCCTCCCCCCATCGGATTCCATCTGTCAATGCTTCTTTTACGTTCTTTATGTGTACATGGCACTTCACATTTTTTTCTACTCAAACGTCTAGACACTATCCTTAACGGCAGAGGCGGATTCAATGGGGGGCGCAAGCCCCCCCCCCCCCTAATTTTCGACAGTGCCCTTTTTACTGCTGAAAGTGCCTTTTCTCAGACCCATATATGTCCGTTCCGACCGAACGTTTACTTAGACGAAAATATCAGCCAAATAGCTCATGGAATAGCTACAGATGCAAGGAAATGACGGATAATTGTCTTCCCCACCACCCCCTCTCAGCGGCGTGCCCCGTCTCCGCGGTCAGTGCCCTCATTTTGCGGTGCCCCCCCTCCTTTTCAAAATTCCTAGATCCGCCCCTGTATATTATATATAAACAGTATCATTGCCCACATCCTGACCATCCTGTACAAGGCTAGATGCTCTGGACTACATTAAATAGTCATGTTTTGTTTTGTTTATATAGTTTTAGGAGGTCTGAATATACGTGAAGGTCAGTATATAATGGAGGAGTTGGCTAACACAGGTAAATATTATTATACACTATATATTCCGTTGCCAAGCGATAAGGCCACGCCATGTAGTCGTTGCCAGGCAATAAGGCCACGCCCTGTAGTCGTTGTCAGGGCATAAGGCCACGCCCTGTAGTCGTTATCAGGCGATAGCGCCACGCCCTGTAGTCGTAGCCAGGGCATAAAGCCACGCCAATTTTATTTTTTCTAATTTCGATTTGATAAAGCTATGCTTTGTGTCATGGATTTCGAGTTTGGGTACCTCCTTGAAGTTTCGCCTCCTCTCATACAAGTGGAAAAATATCAACTGGTTTGAATTTTTATCTCCATAGCTTCACAGATGTTTTTCTAGGTCATTTTTTTTAAATTCTGATTGCGTGGTTAATTAAAATACCGAAAGTAAATGATAACATTATTTTTGTGTTTGCAGGTCGGTTGTCAGCCATTGATATTGTCGAAGTCAATCCGTTACTAGGCAGCGAGAAAGATAATATGATAACAGCAGAAACAACCATATCCGTTATTGAGAAATGTTTTGGTTCCAAGAGAGGGGGATACTATCCGGCAAGCTACGTCTTTCCTTCACTGTAACTCACGTCGCCAAGCTATGTAACCAAATATGGATATAAGAATGTATGTGTGAATTATGTACCAAATAGCCTATATATATATTAATTGCTCGTGTTATATGTTCCAAATATAGAGATTAAAAAATATTAATTGCTCACGTTCCAAATATAGAGATCAAAAAATGTCAATTGCTCACGTGGACAAATTATGTTCCAAATATAGAGATCAAAAAATGTTAATTGCTCACGTGGACAAATATCCAAATATAGAGATCAAAAAATGTTAATTGCTCACGTGGACAAATATCCAAATATAGAGATACTCACGTGGAAAAGTTCTGTTCCCAATATAGATATATAACAATATTATATTAATTGCACAGATATATATTAATTGCTGTGCTCGGTAACTGCTATTATAATATTTAAACACACTTATTTAAACACAATATTAACACGATTTATACCGTGACGGATAAACTTTATAACTCTGGGATAACCGACTTAATAATTTTATATATTATATTTAATAGTATTGATCGCTGTGTCTCCTCAATGATTGATAACTGGGAACATATAAAACATAACAGCCCTGGGTTTAGCATACAGCAAAATAAACGATGCTTTATACTGATGGAGGGGGGGCATAAAGTTTTTACTGTCGGATATAGGATGCCATCATATCTTAGTTTATTTTAAATGTTATTAAATTATTCATTATATCACTAAATCTCCCGTAATCTGGAAAAACCTAGCATGTCAGTTTTTGGTTAAAAATGGGTTAGAACCCTATTTGGACTTAGTACACATGTATATAATAATAGTTTTTTTTCTCCTTCATCGAAAGGACTTCTAATTATCTTCATCTAAAAAGATAAAATATGAATGGTTATATATTCAGTAGCTTTCCAAAACAGTTTTCCTTTGTTTACTCAAAGCTACATTCAACGGTGTTACTGGGTTTTCCAGATTACGAGAGAAATGTATCGTCTATTCATTATTATGTAACACTAATTCCTGCATTTTAGTCTTTCGCCATGGTGGGTGCTATTTTTTATCATAAACCATAGTTCCTGCAATAAAGTCTTTTTTTCATCGATGCTATTTTCATAATCTGTTTTCTGTATTTATCCCTTTCATGGTAAAATTTTCCATTAATTCATCTTCCATGTGATCAGTTTACATGTTTACAATCATACTCCTCGCATTTGTTTTTTTTTACAGTTCCTGCATTTCTCATTATCACTGTGTATTATAATATGAATTGGATTATGGATAAACTTTTTAATATACTAATACTATATGAAAATAAAATGTACGAAAAAATCAAGATTGTTTATTCCTTCATTTGCCTAGTGTCATGTGATTCGGTGGGTGAAGGTGCTTGCTCACTATAACCAGTGTGTCACTGCGGTTTGATCGAAAGGAATGGGGTTTAACATGCTAAACTGTTCTGCTCCGAACTGGGCTAATGAAGACGGGCATACGCTATATACAGTGTCCTATGAAGGAAATTGCTTCCTGACAGCGGCACTATGGCCTAAACTCATATTGAATTCCAACTGTCGATGGATCTTTTACTTGCACGCCAATGTGTGCACCAGACCTCGGTTTTTCGTACCATCCGAACGACTAGACAGTAGTTGTCCTTGCCAGACACTCCGTCCTGCATCACTGCCAAGGGGGAACCACGCCGGGAAATCTGGATGAATTTCTCGGCCAATACAGGGATCGAATAGCCGACCTCCAGACTAGTAGCGAGCCAGCGTCTCGCCCACTTTGCCAAAATCTATGTTACAAAGCGCATTGTTCAAATATAAAATTACCGCTTATCACTGACCTTGCCTTGAATTTGGGGCATTTTTTTTTTTTCGATTGAAATCTGTTGATCAATACATAATATAGGCCATATAATATCTATTAATTGTCGGTCATTTTTTGTAATTGACAAAAATCGCTCTTGTCGGTACTTAGTGGGATCGCAACCAGGTTAAAGTGAATACGTGTGTCTGGTAATATTCTGTTTTTAAATTTGAATTTGTTCGTATGCGCCTGAGCAAAGAAAAGGTTCATACGGCCTGCAATCATAGAACTGTATTATATACGATCTATACTGCCACTGAATCAACTGACGTGGTTTCGAATCCCCGGTTGTACGTCAAATGAGTTCTCCGGTTTCCTCCCACTGACGTGTCATTTCGGTCCTGCGTCATTTCGGACTTACGTCATTTCGGACTTCAAAAATATGTCCTCGACGTTTCGGACTCGGTTAGATGACGTTTCGGACTCGGTTAGATGACGTTTCGGACTCGAGTATAACATAGAATTATATAAGACTGACGCCAATGTACTTTATAAACTATTTGATCTATCAACATAGCATAAAATGATGACATCGATTTATAACAACGGTCATATTTATTTGATAAAAAAATAGCTTTATTTATTTGATCAAATAATAGCTTCATATAAAACAATCATTTATTGTATAAAACATAAACATTCATACATTAACATAGCATTTATAGCAACGAGTATATTTATTTGATGCAATAATACCTTCAGTCGACTATTCATTTATTTTATTTATTTATTTTATCAGTTTTACATTTTTTTTTTTTTCAGTTTTCCAATTATTTTAATTGTTTTTTCATTGTGCGGGTGGACCGTATAAATGGCTGATTTTTGTTGTTATTATAGGCATCCCAAATCTCAAAAAGGTGGCCTCCTATTCTATACGCCGATACATACAGGCTTCGTTGATGTCGTCTTAGTGAGCCCTATGACATCATTGTGAGGTCGAGTGTTATCTTTTTGGCCTCTGGAAAAAGTTCGCAAACTTGTAAAAAGAATGGCACTGGACCCCTGGCGCTGACACGTGAATTGAGTCTGTGCCAGCCCTCCACGTCGTTGTTCGTCCGCACCGGCATCATGAAAACACACCAATCTTATATGGGGAAGAGGCGAGGTGTACAATCGATCGATTGTAATGGTTCTGGGCATCGTTCTTGAAAATGGGCAAACATGCCTGCAGGAAGGGGGGGAATCGTTACTCGTTTGTGTGGAGTCTGAAATGACGCGGGACGGAAATGACGTGCTACCTGTTAAGGACCCCTACTTCAGGCGAATTATTGAAATGAAATTAAACATATATGTTAGTCCCGAAATGACCTAGTTTGTGTCGAGTGGACGTTAAGCCCCATTGGCCCCTCCCTCCCTCTCTCTCTCTCTCTCTCTCAAAGGCGTTTTATAGCTGAGGCGCTGAAGGCGCCAGCCTCCTCGCGAAAAAAATCAAAGAAGTTGAATAAATAAAACGGGAGAAAAATACTAAAACCGATGAGAAAAATGAAATGTAGGCCTACCCTAGTTAGGGAGGGTCCTAAACGCAGACAAAAGGGCCCCTCGTCTGACAAAAGAGCCCCTCTGACAAAGGGAAAGGGTCCCCCGAGTCTGAGTCAATCGTTTTCTTTACACTGTTGTTACTGCCATTGCGCTGGTATGAAAATCATCAATCAAGACCCCGCCCCCCCCCCCCAACCCCCACCCCCACCCCCCACCGGACCACCGCGAAAGAGAGTCCTCAAAATAGTATAGCCTCCCGCCATGATAAACCTTAAAACGCCCCTGCTCTCTCTCTTCTCTCTCTCCCTTTCTCTCTCTCCCTTTCTCTCTCTCACTAATTGTAATTGGTAAATCATTGACTCATTGTCAATTATAAAAGTGTGACTGGAAAGGCAAGGCTATGCTAAAAATAAATTACACCGGATGTGATGGTATATGGCGCGAAATATTTCCCGCCACATGCGATCACAACAAAGTGAGGTAGATCAACATTATTGAAACCAGCACAAACTTTGCAAAATGGCAGGATTTGACGATGCTGGAGTTTTCTTCAGTGATAATTTTGGGTCCGAAGATCAACACGACGAAAGTCACATTAACAGACAACAAGTTAAAAAACGATTCAAGGACTTTATCCGACAGTTTCACGAGGGCAATTTCTCGTATAAATATCGGTATGTATTATAATGATGATGGCCTGAATAAAACAGCGAATTGCAGAATAAATTGAATTCATTTATTTAATTATAAAAATAACCTACCATAATTTATGATCCACCACACATATGTAGATGAAAGCACATCAATTAATAAAATCGTTATGTTAATTATAGATTTTGTATGTACGATGATTGTTATATTTGTAGATAGATCTAATAAATAAATGATATAATTATAATTTTGCACAGCAAGAAAAAATTAAAAAGAGAAAGGGTGATCAGCATGGTAATAGATCTATGCTATATACTTATATTTTATGCTAATATAGTAATAGATTAATATTCATATGATTTAAGAATGGACAATATATTTAAAAAATCAGCCAAAACGGTACATCATCATCATCAGTACCGGATCTAGGGCCCCCTACTTAGGGCACCCCCATAATTCTGGGTCGTAGAAATATTTTATCCCGGACCTGGGCTGCGAGTGGGCGAGGATTGGGGCCCTGGGCAGTAAGGGATATTGGGGACCCCGGGACTGGTAGGTCAACTTATTCTTCTATACGTCAGTGAAATCGCTGCCTTAATTGTCTCAGATGCACTGAAATTAACCCTTATTTAAAAAAAAAATCCTAGGGGAAAACACCCCAGGCACTCAATGGGGCGGAGTACATACTACTACTAGTACGATCCACAGACAGTATGAACAATTTGAACAAACAACAATGGGGTCCCCGCAAAGTTGTTATGTCCCGGGCCCCCCACACGGTTAATCCGCCTCTGTATATCCTCAAATAACATTGGGTCCTCTGCTTTCTTCCATAGAAATGGTTTTACTACTGATGGCTTCTGTGTAAGATTCACAACTACAAATATTGCAGATACTTTGCTACACTACCTTCAGTGGGTGAAAGTGAATTATTGAAATATGAATTTACCGAATATTAATATACAACTGGTGTGGTTACAATTCCCTGGTTATATGCGACAAGGACTAGGGTTGCATGTCTAACATTGTTGGTTTTCTCCTGGTTCTCCGGTTTCCTCCCACCGCTAAAGACCCCTACACATAAGCGAATTATTTAAATAAAATTGAACCATATGTTAGTCCCAAATGACATAGTTTGTGTCGAGTGGGCTTTAAACCCCATTTCTCTCCTCTCCCCTAAACTAATAGAATTAGAACCTTTTTATACGCCCACATTTTCATGTGGACATATATTGTCGTCGCCCCTGTCCGGACGTCCGTCCGTCCACAATTGTTTGTGAACAGTCTACAGGTCATAATTTTTATCCGATTTCAATGAAACTTAAAACATAGGTTTATCACCCTAAGATCTCGGTTCCTTTCGATATTGGCATGTATCGGACTGTAACTTCATGGGTTATGGCCCCTGATTGTACGAAACATCACGTTTTTATACGCCCACATTTTCATGTGGACGTATATTGTCGTCGCCCCTGTTCGTTCGTCCGTCTGTCCACAATTGTTTGTGAACAGTCTACAGGTCACAATTTTTATCCCATTTCAATGAAACTTAAAATATAGGTTTATCACCCTAAGATCTCGGTTCCTTTCGATATTGGCATGTATCGGACTGTAACTTCATGGGTTATGGCCCCTGATTGTACGAAAAATCACGTTTTTTAGCTTGTGAACAGTATAGAGGTCACAATTTTGAACCGATTTGGATGAAACTTGAAATGCATGTTTATAACCCAAAGATCTTGGTTCCTTTCGATATTTGTGCGAATTAAATCGTAACTTCCTGAATTATGGCCCCTGATTGTCCGAAAAATTGCCCTTTTTAGCTTGTGGTCCCTCTGGAGGTCAAAATTGTTATCCGATTTAAAAAACCGTTTGATTATATCACCGTTCCATGGTTATGAAGGTTGAGTTTGAATTTCGTGAAGATCGGACCAAAATTGACGGACAAAATGGCCGCCATTTGTACGCGAATAGTGTGAAAATATGTTATATCAAGGTTGTGAACAGTGTAGAGGTCACAATTTGGAACCAATTTGGATGAAACTTGAAATGCATGTTTAGAACCCAAAGATCTTGGTTCCTTTCGATATTTGCGCCAATCGGATCATAACTTCCTGAATTATGGCCCCTGATTGTCCAAAAAATCGCCCTTTTTAGCTTGTGGTCCATCTGGAGGTCAAAATTGTTATCCGATTTAAAAAACTGTTTGATTACATCATCGTTCCATGGTTATGAAGGTTGAGTTCGAATTTCGTGAAAATCGGACCAAAATTGACGGACAAAATGGCCGTCGTTTATATGCGAATAGTGTGAAAATATGTTATATCAAGGTTGTGGACCTTATAGAGGTCACAATTTTGATGAAACTTGACATGTATATTTATAACCCAAAGATCTTGGTTCCTTTCCATATTTGCGACCATCGGATCGTAACTTCCTGAATTATGTCCCCGGATTGTCCGAAAAATTGCTTGGTTCCTTTCGATATTTGCGCCCATGGGGTCATTACTTCCTGAATTATGTCCCCTGATTGTACGAAAAATCACCCTTTTTAGCTTGTGGTGCCTCTGGAGGTCACAATTATTATCTGATTTAAAAAAAAAACGTTTGATTATAAAAACCAAACAAATTCTAATGATTTTCTGATAATTCCTTAATATGCGACAACTCTTGTTGACTGCACGGACGATTTGGCTGCTGTGTGGGCGTATGTTTCGTTGCCTGGCAACCTATTTTTTATTCTACATTAATAAGTAACCTCCACCCCAAATCGTACATCACGGGCATCGTCATCAATGATGTGAATCATATTAGCTTGTGCAATTGAAAGAAATTGCTACTCTACGCTGCTGGTAAAGGAGAAAAGATGACAAGCGTTTCCTCGTAGAGATCTATAAATATTTTGTTTGTTTTTGTTTTTCAGAGATGAGTTGAAGAGACATTATAATGTTGGTCAGTATTGGTTGGATATCGAATTAGATGATGTCATCAGTTTTGATGAATCGTTAGCCGATAAACTAATTAAACAACCTACAGAGCATTTACCATTGGTACGTACAATATGATTGGCTGGTCAGGATTTCAACGCGAGCCTGTCAGCCAAGTTAATTATTACACTAGTAAAATAAACAGGTAACAGATAGATTAGTTAAGAGTTTAATAAAGAATTGGCCATTCTTGTTATAATAGTTCGAACATAGGTAATGTAAAATGAATAATTTGAAAATTTCATCCAAATTACTCTTTTGTGAGTGAAGATATTAGCCTTAGAAGGTTTGACAAGACATGTGCTATAATTTCAACCACCGTACTGGTTGTTAAAAGCTAAGTCTCGTTGGTCCATTTTTGAATTAATCCAAATATGGTTCAACCCGTTCTAATCTATTTCAAATTGGGCAAATCCTATGCATCGAAAGTAGGTTATGGCTTGATTCAGTTGATTAATGTTTGATCAATAATTTAAATAACATTTAAGGCTTAAAGAAAGACCTACAATTGGCAGATTTAGATCTTGCATAATGCATGTTGAAATCAAGGGTTGATGTGGCCTGGATAATGTCTAATTAATAATTGAGATAACAATTCAGGCCTAAAGAAAGACCTACAATTGGCAGATTTACCTCTTGCATAATGTATGTTTAATTAAATTGGTGATTAAAAATCTCTCCACATGATTGGAATCATCTAACCGCCAGTGAAATAAAAACACCTTTTACAATCAAATATTAAAGTTCTCAATTGAAAAATTTGACACACATTTGGAGTTCCTTCCCTTGCCCCCACCCTGGACTATATATGATATAGGCTATTATATATTTCTTACCTGTATTATTAGAACAGGGACTGGTCCTCGAGCGTTAAACATTTTGTTTTTTTCATTGAAAATGGTCTGCAGAGAGGGGTTCACTCGTCCGTCGCTATGAGAAATACTATAAATATGGGTGTTAATAAATCCTAATATAGATGTTGTTGGACTGATGAACCTGCGGTTAGCCTGTCTGCCAATTCATGTATGATAGACATGAAACTCAGCATTCTTATTCTTGGATAATTGCGTATTGTTTGATGGATGTCACAGTTGCTAGACGTCATGCGTGAATGGATATCTGTCTTGTTTATTATAGTTTGAAGATGCCGCGAAGGAAGTTGCTGATGAGATAACGCGACCTCGACCAGAAGGTGATGAGGATATGGAAGATATACAGATTATGTTACAGTCGAACGCTAATCCTTACTGTATCAGAGATTTAAAGGTATGGTCCTTACGCGGATTTAAAGATATGATATATATTTTAAAAATATGGTCAAATTTAGAGAATTGATGGTCATTTAAACCACATTGAATAGGTACTCACTGGTGCCAATTGGTCGTAGCTGTTGTCTGAATATCCTATATTCAATGAGAAACACCAAACTGTGCTCTAAAGTTGTATTACAAGAGGTGGTTTATATTTATTTATATCAGTTGTTTAACTAGTAGACATATACTGCCATCTGCACATCACCTGTCCAGATATCATGAATCCAAATAGGCCTAGGCCTGCATAAAAGTTAGATTGTATAATCAATAGCCTGAATCTATTTTGTAAATATACATTACAAGAACATATGAGATAGTACTGACGAACACGGCTGCCGACAACCAGTATCGCAGCGCAATTTTTGAATTTGCAAATCAAATTTGACAAAACTGAACTTTTTGATTAGCAGTGCTCCTGATCAACCATGAAAAATTACCGACAGCCTTGTCACCCAGCTGTAGGTTTAGTGTACTACCATAACAGAGTTGGATCTCATTAGACGTTGTCTGACTGTTACTGTTTGTTGCGTCGATGAAACCCACAAGGTGGACATAATGTTGAGGTCGGGTAATGCTATTACACGAGTAGAATCGGTTTAAACTGAAGATCTTCGACAGCTGATAATATTTTATTACTTTAATTGCAGTCGGATCAGATGTCGAAGTTGGTCAAAATACCAGGTATTGTCATAGCAGCGTCAAATGTCAAGGCCAAGGCCACCAAATTAACAATGCAGTGTCGTAGCTGTGGTAACACCATGAACAATGTATCTGTTAAACCTGGTCTCGAAGGATACGCTCTTCCAAGAAAATGTAACACGTAAGTTTTCTACGGTTTATAACATGAGTCGAGGGAGAGAGGAATGCGATTTATCTTCCACTTGACACAAACAAGGTCATTTCGGGACCATTGTGCATACAGGTCCTTAGTCGTGGGAGGAAACCGGATGACCCGACAAAAACACACAAGATTCGACAGGAAACCCTACTCCTTGTCACGCACACAAGGGAAATGAAAACCACACCAGTTGACTCAATGTTAGACCTTATGATCTAAATCACACACATGGTGGTCGAGAGGCAGAATATTGGTTGCTGGATTAGAATGTCCAGTGTTTCAATACTTTCATATTCCAGCGAAAGTTGAGACTCAGTTTGGATTTTGTAAGACTATTCTTATCTGGATGCGATGACGTCATGTTGGGGTGTACAGTCGTCGCTCTCCTAAAAAAGCTCTCCCAGTTTCGATGAGAAGAGTGATTTAGGAGTTAAGGAGAGTGATTAGTTTTCTGTATATGGAAAATGGTTCTTAAGATCAATAACTTGGTGCAAGGGGTCATTCCTGTTTACATAATTGATAATGTACATCGTCTGCTAAATAGTATCATTCGTTCGTAGTCGTACAGTCAAGTAAAACTTCAGCTATCGTCTATAACTACTTACGGTATTCCAATAGAAATACTTGTCGAAATTTCTGAATACATTTAGCTTGTATAATTATTTTTAGAAAACATACCACCCATTCAAAATATAATCATAAACGCTTGAAAATTCCATCAAAATATAATCTATTTCTTCCGAAATTATTCGCATTGGAAATTTTTACGTGCCATCTCTCGTAATTTCTCACGTCTCGCGAGAGTTCTACTTTTCATTTCAGTTAAATTAACCAATGGCGCATTGGCACCATCTATTTTTAGCAACATATTCATCGGAATTTTATTATCATGTGCGATCACATACTAATCGAATACACCAAATGATTTAATTTCACAATGAGAGAGATCGAGATCGAATACATGTCCATGATTTACAAATATGGAGAGCGATTTTCAATTTTAAGGCGAGGGAGAAAAACCTCCCCTCGACTGACATTCAGTTACGCGGCAGGTGCTCGCGAGCGATCGGGCTCCTCAAAAAACAATGACTGGGTGTAATCGTTGAACGGATAATCTACTTGTTTCTGACACCTGCATTAAATGTGGAATTTTAAGAAGATTAGCTTATTATTTTTAATTTACTTGATATTTAGAAATCAGTTCTTCATTGTTATTTCAGAGAGCAGGCTGGTAGACCAGCTTGTCCAGTAGATCCATTCTTCATCGTACCAGATAAATGTAAATGTGTTGATTTCCAAGTTTTGAAATTACAAGAAGCACCGGAAGCCGTACCTAACGGAGAGATGCCGAGACATATGCAGGTTTATGCTGACAGGTACTTTGAGTTTTATTTTAATTTGAAAAAAATATTCTCATGTGAAATTGAATTCTTTATTGTATGTGAAAAAAACAATTTCTGGAGAATTGAATATGGAAATATTGATAAATTCCAGACTCGATAGTTGAACCTGTTTAAAGGGACAATCCCGATAAGAACAGTCTCAAAAATTAAAGTCCGAGAGTTTATAAAATTTATGGACCAAAATATAGAGGCATGGTGTATTTACCTTGTCTCAAAATTTCAGCTCAAAATATTGAGTCGTTTGGATGTGAACGTCAACACTGCTTATCCGGACACGTAACCCTTTTAAGATTTCGGGTCAGTTTTTTCATTGGGTGACCTGATAATCGATTCCTGTTCCTTGAGAGGTCTATACAGTGAATGACCCATTTACTGAACTTGATAACAAAAGGTAAATTTCACCTACATATTATTTTTATAGAAAATAGTCTGGTTTTATTCAGATACTGTATGATACAACGGTCTCCATTTCCAGATGAAGACTGTCAGGTTTAAGTTATTTACAAGCGTATCACAAATATCGTGTTAGTTGGTCGACCTTAGGTAATGGGTTTTAAAGGATTTTAAGACAAAATTAAGCAGTTTTATTCCTCAGAAAGTTATCGGGATTGGTCCTTTAATGATAAATGAAATGAATAATTTAACCAGGGAATTAATAAGAATATTTAATTTCATTTTTCTTGATCATTAAAAATATCCTTTAAAACAAGATTAATTAAACATGTAATAATATTTGCCAATCCACTTACACCAGCTTTAGGCGTGTTTTGCACGAAACTATGGGTAATCCACTAGTAACATCAATGCTGATCAGATCTTCATGTGGTGTAGACCATCGAAAGTATAAAAATAATGAAATGAAATATAGATCTGTATTTTAATCTGATTGCTGCACGGATCTACGGGCTTGTTTTAAGGGAGTGCTCGCCCTCCCTCGTTTCCTAAAATGAAATAAATGGGTATGAATTATATTTTACAGATATTTATGTGATCGTATTGTACCAGGTAATCGAGTTATGGTCATGGGAATTTATTGTATTAAAAAAGGAGGAAAACCAACAAAGGTAACTTTTATGATTCGGTATTTATTTTATTTCCCGCAATTTTAATATTGAATTAAAGGTCAGATAAGAAGAGATACTGCTGCAGCGATTAAAAAAAGAATCGTGTGACCAGGTACAAAACAATTAGAAGAGACATACATTAAAGTAGAGATGCATTATTGGCATTTGTCACTAAAATTTCAGATTTCTTGCAGATTAATCAAGGTTAAATATATGCTCAAATTCAGTATCAAATTTCTTAAAGATTGATTATGGGAGATTGGATAAATAGCTGGCAGTTCTCGCTGTAACCATTAAAAAAATAGTTAAAGGAAATTTTTATTAATTCAGTCAAATATTTTTTCATGAATAAAAAAATACTTTGCTGGTCTTAAAATGTCCAACGTATTCAATGATCTATTTTATATTCTTCAGGGTGGTGTTAGAGACAAAGTAAACGTTGGTATTCGTCAGCCCTATTTCCGTATGGTTGGGGTCAAAGTTGATACAGAGGGAGCAGGTCGAAGTTCCAGTAGCTTGGTGACACCAGCTGAGGAGGAAGAACTGAGGCGTTTGGCTGGTCAACCAAATATCTATGAAACTTTGGCCAAGTCCATAGCTCCGTCAATTTTCGGCAGTCTCGATATTAAAAAGGCCATTGCTTGTCTTCTTATTGGTGGTTCAAGAAAAAGGTAATTTAATCCCAGAAGTCAATTTTGTTTCCATAGAAACACTAAAATTATTAAGCCTGGGAAATTCCCGATCGGCAAAAAGCACAACTACTTTTGAGGATATTTCATCTGTTTGTTGAATATACACTGTCTGCAAGAAATCAAAAATATCAAACATTGAGCAAAACTTTCCTCGTAGCACACTGCATTGCGTTTAACCTGTAATTTTCTGGTCATAAAAAAAAAGAAGAAATTTTGAGTTTGAATTTTGACACCACGCTGACCTAAATTGATACGTTACTGTGAGATATAAATGTATTATTTGAAATCATGTCATCCAATAGTGTGCTGGGGTGGCAGAATGGTTAGCACGCGTACACTGTATCATAAGGTCTGTCATTGTTTTGATTCCCCGGTTGTACATGACAAGGAGTAGGGTCGCATGTCTAACCTTGTCAGATTTCTCCAGGTCCCTCCTGCTGCTAAAGACTCCAACACACAAGGAAATTATTGAAATAAAATTGAACCATATGTTGGTCTCGAAATGACCTAGTTAGTGTAAAGTATAAACCTATTATTGTAGATTACCCGATGGTCTAACGAGAAGAGGAGATGTTAATTTATTAATGTTGGGTGATCCTGGAACAGCTAAATCACAGTTATTAAAATTTGTGGAAAGATGTTCTCCTATTGCTGTAAGTAGTAACCTGTTAATCTTAAGACATAGAAGTTGTTGAGAACTCAAATAGGCTTGTAAATATTAAACATAGATTAAGAGCTAAATCAGCCTATTAGGGGTCTTTCTTTAGGCCTTGAATGTTATATAAATTATTAATTATACCAAGACCATAATCTAATTCCGATGCCATCGTATGTGTTTGATTTTCACTGGATGTGAATTCGATCTGCTGCTCTGGATGTGAATTCGATCTGCTGCTTAACGCTCATTGATAAATATGTGGTGTATATATAAAGTGTATTGTATGTATATCTGGTATATTATAGGTATATATGTTGTGATATATAAACTATATTTGTATATTTATATAGGTATATACATCTGGTAAAGGTAGTAGTGCTGCTGGATTAACAGCGTCGGTTATGAGAGATCCAGCTTCAGTAAGTATTATAGTTACACTCCACCAATTTTCATTTTCTGGTCTATTTTTTATAGGAAGAAAAAGTATTTTTTTAAAGAAATAAACACCGATCTCTATCTGATTTCCGTTTTCCAAAGCTCTTTGCCACAAACTTTTATGTTTGAAGTTATAATTGACAGCCGCAAAAATGGCTTTTGTTTAGGCTAGCCTTAAAAGTACATCGGTTTCACAGTCCCTGGCCGATGAGCTTAAACCAACCCTGACTTAAATTATTTTATTGCTCTTTTCCCTGATTATTATATTTTATTTGTCCACATGAATTACATGACATGAGTTATTCCCCTTTATTATGACTATGCTAATTTTAGTAAATTTAAGAATTTTTACTGTCTGTTTGTTTGCATTACAAAAGAAATAGTGACGGATTCCATATTATTTTCTCTTTATGTCCCATGCTGCCAAAAATTAAATGTCATTTCAATTGAAGGGGGAATTGATAAATATGTAATTTATTTTTATTAGAAAAATTTTATAATGGAGGGTGGAGCTATGGTATTAGCCGATGGTGGTGTGGTTTGTATTGATGAGTTTGATAAGATGAGAGAGGATGACAGGGTAGCCATACACGAAGCCATGGAACAACAAACTATATCTATAGCTAAGGTAATTACTGTTACATTCGTTTCTTTCATTTCAGGGATATCTGATAATTACTGCTAGAGTTATGAGCCTTGATCTCTTTGAAATATCTTGATGACGCTCTAGAGACTAAAGTTAATAACCGATTGACTTTAAATTTTTACTCACCACTTAAGGTCATTTTGCATAATTTCTACTGGAGTTATTGCACTTGCTGGATTATTACTCGTAATCAGATTTTCATGTGTTGTAAATGTTCTCATTACTGAGAAAAGAAAAAATATGCTTATTTACTGCTTGGACAATTTACCTCTGTGGGCGTATGTTTTGTTGCCTGGAAACCTATTTTATATAGAAATTATGATATATTAAAGATTGATATGAAAATGTTTGTATAATTATAGGCAGGAATTACAACTACGTTAAATTCACGATGTTCGGTACTAGCGGCTGCTAACTCTGTGTTTGGTCGATGGGACGATACAAAGGGAGCAGAGAATATCGACTTTATGCCAACTATTTTATCGCGTTTCGATATGATATTTGTTGTTAAAGATGAACACGATGAAGGCAGAGATATGGTAAGTTGGGGAGGAATAATCGTATAAATATTGGCCATTGTAGGCCCGTTTACAGTACACAGCTAGTCTGAAGGTCAGGTGTTCGATCACATCATTGGCTAAGAAGGTTCATCGATATTTCCAGTGTGGTTCCCCCGTGTCAGTGATGCAGGGCGGAGGAGGGTCTGACAAGGACAACAAATTCTTATATTAGCCTTCAATTGTATGTCAAAATAAACCAAGAAATTTCAGTTTTAACCATAAAATTAATAAAATCCCATTAGAGAAATCGTTATTTGGGAGGTCTTTCTTTAGCAGAACAGTATGTCTAGGCATTCATGGGGTTAGTAGACATTGATGATAATTTGACTGAAAAATACAAACCGTATTTTATTAGCTGAAGGGTTAAAGAAGTCGGATGATTCGTCACAGTGGTCAATATAACGGAGATGTTTTGCTACATATAATAATACAATGAGATGATTTGTAACATAATATATATTGTATCGAATACAGTACACTATTCACAGTAGGTTAACTTAAATAAGATCCAATGTTTAGCTGTGTGGGGCAACTGACCATATTTATAATTGTGTATTTCAGGTTTTAGCGAAACATGTAATGAATGTTCATCTGAATTCTCTACAAACAACAGACGAACCACAAGAAGGAGAAGTTGATCTCAACACGCTGAAAAAATTTATAGCTTACTGTAGAACGTGAGTAATGTTCATTGAAAATAAAAAAACTATTGCGATGTAGTGTATATATAATTAACAGTGGGGTACAGGATAATGGTTTAAAGTGTGCATGTTGGATCATATATGGTCTGTCATCCAGTTTCAACCTTGTTTATGGCCTTTCTATGATTTGATGAGAATTTGAATCTCTTAAGACAGTATCGGACAACTATAGTTTTGATGGGTTTCTTTATACAAAGTTAAGTATAGAAAATTGTTGGTAATTTAATATGTAACTTTATCCGTCAATATTAACAGAATAACACTGATGAAGATATCTTTATAAATGGTAATATTTCTATTTATATGAACAGTAAATGTGGCCCACGTCTGTCACCAGACGCAGCGGAGAAATTAAAGAATCGTTACGTATTGATGAGAAACAGTGCTGGTGACTACGAACGAGAAACAGGCAAGAAAGTCAGCATCCCGATCACGGTCAGGTTGGTGAAATTTGATTGACTATTTCATTTCCAATTTTGTACTAATACTAATTCGAAATTTTGAGTATTCTGCTAAACGAACATCTCATGGCATAATCCTTCAGTGTCATTGTTGGTTAGATGTGTGTGTGGGCACTACATCTTGATTTCTCGGTTCTCCAATATTCCGGGGGTTGGGATGGCCTAGTGGTCTAGAGTGCCGCGCTTCGACCTCCTGGCCGGTCACCTCTGGCTTGCGGCTGTGGTTTCGAGCCCCGGTGTGAGCGTATGTGGCATGGAGATAGGGGCGCCTTCTCAACCTCGTGGGTTTCCTCCGGGCACTCCGGTTTCTTCCCACTGCTAAAGACCACTACGCGCAAGCGAATTATTGAAATAAAATTAAAACCATGTGTTAGTCCCGAAATGACCTAGTTTGTGTTGAGTGGACATTAAACCCCATTTCTCTCTCTCTCTCCAATATTCCAATGTGTGGTGCCATTCTGTCGCAAACAGTTATCAATTTGAGTATCGTACATATTTAATTAGCCGATAGCAACCTATCAAAAATAGATATTATCCACTTATTGCACATTTAATTTTCAAATTGTAGAATTTCTGTATAATTTTATTTTACCAGACAATTGGAGGCTATTATAAGAATATCTGAATCATTAGCCAAGATGAGGTTAGCTCCCTTTGCTACAGATGCTGATGTGGATGAGGCCTTGAGACTATTTCAGGTTTCTACGTTAGATGCTGCTACATCAGGAAATTTGGCAGGTTTGTAATAAATCAGTTTATTCCATGTCTGTTGTTCCGAGAGAGTTGGTTTAACATGCTAAAGGGGGGGTTGGATGGCTGAATCGTTAGCTTGTGTGTCTTGTATCATAAGTTCTGACAATGTGTTTTCTCCAGTTTTATTTAAAAATTTGCAGATTGTAGAATTCATTAGCTAATTTATTACTGATATCGAGAAGTCACATGATTGTTTATTAAAGACATGGTTGCGGCCATGGACTGGTGAATCAGGAGAAGGATTCGAATGGTGTGTCAACCCATTTAGCCAAATGAATTCAGCAATCCCCATTTGTGTTGTTTGTTGCTTGTATGAAAATGAAATGAAGTTTACGTCTGATTGTTCTGCTCCAAGTAGGCTAATGAAGATGAGGCAAATGCCATACAGTGTCCTGTAGGGAAACTTTTGACTGGACAACAGCACAATGGCATCAAATTCCAACTGCCAGGGGATCTTTACATACAAATCAATTTGTACACAGGACCTCATTGGGTTTTTTTCATTCCATTTGAACAACTAGACAGCTTTCCTTGTCGGGGCCCTCCGTCCTGCATCACTGACAAGGGGAAACCATATTAGAAGGTTGTAATGAATTTTTTCTGCCAGTGCAGGGATCGAACATGCAATGCCCAGACAAGTGAGGCAGAGTTATATACACTGAGCCACACTAAAACCCTTGTACCACCCAATGTAATATTTATATATTTCCAGGAGCTGAAGGATTTACAACGGAAGAAGATCAGGAATTATTGAGTAGAATAGAGAAACAGATTAAACGTCGGTTTGTTATCGGATCACAAGTATCAGAACATGCTATTATACAAGATTTCGTCAGACAGGTAAGCTACAAAATAACAGTTTTATACTTGGTCCGATTTTAGACTTTAAAATGAATGTTCGATCAAGTTACAATTTATGTCTAATGTGGCCATCCTACAGCAGTTTCTAATATTGCCTGTTATCCAAATAGTTGCAGTTTGGTTAATTATGTTAATGACATGGTCAAACTGGTTGCCAGTTTAGAGCTTATGTTGACCTTCTGTTTTGAAATTATGAAAGCAGCGACTCCTGTGAAGTATAAGTGCTCCAGTCCATCCCAGATCTTTTTTGTTCTGGTCCCCAATGACTATAACCACACAATATTTATTAAATCTGAAGCGTTCCCAGAAGAAAGAATCTAGAAGCGTGATGAGAGAAATTTGAAACGGTTAACCTCCGCTACTGGTATATTTCCTTCAATGTGGTTTAAGTCTTGTCATTTACATTGTGCTTGTCATTTACATTGGGGGATTAAAGGTTACATCGTAAGGTCAGTCATTGTGGGTTTTCTCTGGGTCCTCCGGTGCCCTCCCACTGCTAAAGACCCCTACATGCATAGGAATTATTGAAATAAAACTAAACCATATGTTAGTCCCAAAATTACCTAGTTTGTGTTGTGACTCTAAAGTTTCAAGCTACCCCCATAGCAGATAGTCTCTCAGCTTCCATTTAGTTATATCAAAAAGATGCCTATGTAAAGATTTTAGCTGTATCTTATATATAATGTCAGTACTGAATGGAGGATGTTGACAATATATTCAATTCATTATATCTTTATTTGTTGAAAACTTTATTTACAGAAATATCTAGAACGTGCTATTCATAAAGTGCTACAACTGATGTTACGAAGAGGTGAAATTCAACATCGTATGCAGAGAAAGATGTTATATCGAATTAAATAAACTACAGCTATATCATCTCTAGAAATCATGGGGGAAAAAAACCCCAATGTTCGTCTATTGTCAACTAATAAGCAAAATATTAATACTAAATTATTCAAAATCTTGGTTTTGATTCCCTGGTTGTACCTGACAAAAAGTAGGGTCTTGTGAGAAGGTCCTCGGGTTTCCTCGCAATTCTGAAAAGACCCCTAAGCGCAAGCAAATTATTGGAATAAGATGGAACCTTTTCTGCAACTTGTTGTAAAATGTTATTTGTTATAAACGACAATCCTAATAGAAGTATTTAGTGAACTAGTTGCTTCATCAGTTGACAAGAGTGCTAACTGAATCAGCCATTCTATATAACATTTCCACATCTTTTCAATAGTTGAACCTGTGTAATCATGTATTATGACTCTGGTCAATTAATTGTTCAAATTTCTGGTAATAATGTTGGACTGTATTATATACGCTATAGACTTTATAAATTAAAAATTCTGTTGTCAAAAATAAATTTGTAGATCTACTGGACTATTATCATAATTGTACATTTGTAAATAAAGTATTTTGTACATTTTCTCGGGATAAATGGTTTTGTCATGTCATTATAAACAGTATATAAAGTAAGGCTGCTGTCTGGTCGGAATTCGCTCATAGCAGCTGTGTGGTGTATTCCCTGCTTTATTAACTGGACTTGTTTGGAAAGGAAAGGCATTGAACCTGATTTCTTTGCTAAAGGTAGACTTGGTGTTAGTCAAATACAGGTTATTATTCTGGCTAGAGTTGGGTTAGTTTATGATTTCCATCACAAGTAGAGAGAAATACATGTAATAATATTGTGGTAAGTTTTTGCTACAATTGGGCTAATCAGCCATACAGTAGACTTTGTCAACTGAAATTGCTCAGCAGTCCAGGGTTATTGATGGTCCATGCCAAGGGGTACATGGGATATTGGTTTCTGGTCTCCATCATGAAATACCATATACATTGAGATTTTATTTTATTGCCAGGGTTATCATGTGACCATTACATCATAAGATATGTCATGAGTGTGACAAGGAGTAGCCCCCCCCCCCCCGTTCAATCCTGTGAATTTTCTTCAGGTTTCCCAATGCAAAAGACCCCTAGACACAAGTGAATTCTTAATCTCTGAATTCTCTTTGACTATAACTATCCCCCATCCCCTCGATAAAGGCCTGCGTATAATTCCCCCATCCCCTTTCTACAGACCACTGTATTAGTGACCCACATTCCCCTTGATAAGAGACCACTGTATTATTGGCCCACATCCCCTTGATAGAGACCAGCATTATTGAAATAGAGGACAATGTTAACTTTATATTATAATTTTATTAAACATATACAGTAAATGTTAGACTAAATTAAAAAAAAATAACATAAAATATTAACAACTGATTTTAAAAACATCGAAAAATAATTAAAACAGCCGGAAACAACTTATATTCTACTACATTCGACAAAAATGTTAAACTAAAATAATTTAATAAAATAGAATTTGTAATAATTACTGAACAGACTAAGACTTCTTGATAATCAATATCAGAAAAATTAAATATAAAATGATTCATTGATTACTGAACTTTCCTAGTTAAAGGTTCAACACCACTCTTGTTGTAACTGAATAATATGTCCCAATCTTTATTCTGCTCAACAAATTGTATTATTTACAATATTCTAATTTCATTGATGATACAAATTTCATCTTAACACATCTAATTTAAAAAAATTGGAAAAAATTCAACTAAATGATTTGAAAAGCCTAACGGAACCCTTTTCAAATGTGACTTGGATTTTAAAATATTTTCGAACCCTCTGGACAAGTAAACTGTGATGTAATGGATAATTTACACTTAGAACACTTAAAACATCTAGTACTTAGAAAAAGGCTGTTATTTATTTTCTGGAGCTCTCACGCCAACTAGAGTGTTATTGTCCCTTTAAGAAACTGTTCATTCAATGAAATACAGTGAATATTCGCTTGGCCGCTACAATCACTGATAAGCATGACATCGACGAGGCTTAATGAGTACGGCATATTAACTTTTTTACTCCGACAAATTAAATTCTCAAACATTTTTTTGAGGTAAAATAAAAATAAATAAAGACGTTTGAAGTATTTGTAGTTAGAAAATATTTCCTATTTTGTGTAAATGGGTATTAAAATGAGTAAAATGCACAGCCGGTTGAAGAAAATGCGGGGCCAAAATTCGGAAGGGACGAAGTTACAGGATATGAATACATTTCTGGATATGAATAACTTTAACTAGGCCTATATTCAATAATTCATTCATATTTAAGGCCAACTATGCTTTACTTCACAATAAATAATTGATTTATACCCGAAAAAAGTCACACCTGACAGTCCTGCTGCCAAATTACGTGAATTGTTTTTTAAGTTGGTGAGAGTCGGGGCCCTGTTTTTGAGAGATAGAATGTAATTTATAATTAAAGGGAAGAGAATATTCCTCGAAACGTCGCCCAAATAAATCAATAATTGTTCGTCCATAATGATGTGTTTACTGTTATAGTTTAATGTTCTTTCAAGTTACTAAATGCCTCTCTAGAAGATTGAGACTTTTGTTTCTCTTTCAAGAGATGGAAACGACATGAAATGAAATGGGGTTTAACGTCCTACAGTTCTGCTCTTAAACTGGGCTAATGAAGATGGCCAAGAGACGTAAAGCAACATATCTTGGTAAACCCGACACATGTAACACAATGTTTGAGTCGTTCATACCCAAAATCAAATTGTTTGTTGTTTGTTTCTCGGGCTCACTCGAAGACAACCGCCAACACAAATAAGTCACAAATAACACAGCAATAGCTCACTAAATATTTACAGCATCCGTAAAAGTAGCAATTAAAATGTTCTATAGCAATGTGTGAACGATCCTTGACGAGTTAAAATGTTTTTCGATTCCAAATTTTGTCGGTATTTTCGCCTGAATGTCAGCCACGGTTCTCCATCATATTCCTCTGTGATTCCGTCCTCTGTTCCCCGATCGAGGAGATTTCGAAGACGACTGACAAAGTTGCTCCACTGCGATTTCTCTTCTTCACTCACGACTTCACGCAATAATGGCGAACTTGTGGACAATAGACGTTTAGCAGAGCCAACAATGGCCAACGAGTTTTCCACGGGGAGTTCTAAAATACGAGTTGACTTCCTGAGAAGTTCGGAGATTTTGGTTTCATCAATCTTCAGAAGAGCTGCAAAGAGACCATGACGTACTTGATCCTCCTCGTTCGTCAAGGAACCTTCGAAAAACATAGTGTCCATTTTAGCAAGCAAAGCGACACCTCGTCCACGAATGGTTTTAGCGGCAGTGTCTCTTTCGCTTAAGATCCGTGGTATATTTTCTTCCATGTATGGACCATGCATGCCGGTGTTATGATCCATGAACCTCAGGACTTGAGCTCCGCCTATCCCAATACCATCAACACCAGCAAAGACTGCGTGTTTGATCTCATCAAATTTAAATCCTGCAGACATGTAAGTCACCAAACCTCTTAAATGAGCCTCATGGACGATGGTCAAAGCTTCTTCAAACGTCAGCTGGTACATAATACATTTAGACGGATAGGTGTCGCTTGCTCCATCCCAAGTCACTTTATCAAATCCACCAATACACGTAATCTCAATGGCTCGACGGGCAATATCCATTCTTTCTGTTAGGACAACTGGGGTCTCCTTTTCAAAATCATCAGTAATAGTTTGGTTGAGGTTCCATGCCGCGGACATAAATTGCGAGAATCTGTTTCTGTGGACATGGCAGCGTAGAGCTCGCATGTAACGAACCGCTTCCGATGTGGTCAATCCTTCCATAGCAACCTTGCATTCTGCACCACCTCTGGCGAATGCTGCCGAAGCCGTAGCGGATGTCATATGGACGACCTTTAAGAAATCTTCGTCAAAGCTCCCGGAATCTTTCATCCTTCTTCCGACAAAATAAGTATTTGGCGCAGCCGATCCAACATGGAGTCTGACACGAGAGAAATCATAAAGCGACGGAACTCGATAAGATTCGATATGTTCCCGAGAAAGATTACCAGGTCGTTCTAGATGTTCAACATGGACGATAGCTCCCAACATCCATTCGTTAAACCGAGTGGTTCCCAGAACATGTCCATCTCCAGGATCAGTCAAAGACATATAAGTCTGCGTATGGGGCCGGAACCCGGGAGACCCAAGAGGTCGATGTCCTTTAAGTGTAACCTGTTTGCCGATAGCCATATTATGATACGCCAGATGAATCGCCAAATACTCTATGGGAGTCGGTTGTCGTCGTTCATCTCGGAGAGCCTGAAGCATCATGCTAATGGTGTTTAGGAAATCATTTGTGAACTTTTGATCATCCCAAGTTAGCTTCATTTTATTGATTTTGTCCTCGACGGTGAAGGTGATGTATCCAATTCCTTCTTCAGGCATCGTTCCAACGAATATCTCATTCTCTACTTTCCATTCCCGGATAATTCCTCGTCCGACTCGACAAATACGGAATGTTGCATCCAGTAGCTGACGAACGGTCAACCCATGCAGGATATTTTGACTCAGTGCAAGAAAAATGTCCATCTTTGATGAATCGTCTTTGAAGACGACCTGTAGTCGTTTCCGTAACTGTCGTTGGACGGAGTCGTCGTCGGTGGCTGTGGTCATGGCGAGTTCATCACTGGATTGAAATTTTTCTGTCTTACAGTCCAGTTTGATTCTGATGTTATACAGATTGTTGATGACGTCTTGTAGTAAGGTCAGGGATACTTGTCGAAGAGTCCCAACACCCATGCACATATCACCTGTTTCAGTCTGAAATAATAAAACGTATTGATTATAATATAATCTCTTATCATCTATGTCACAGAGCAATATTAGATATAGAATGGACTAGGATTTAACGTCTCTTCAACACAAATACTTCGCTCATTTTGAGACTAACATATGGTCCTTTTCACTTCACTTCAATAGATGCGCGTGTAGAGAGAGAGGCAGGGAGAGAGAGAGAGGGGAGGAGGGGGTACGAGTAGACGCCGTTCCTTACTAGACCATCCGTAACTTTGTAGAATATCACCGAAATCGAACTGGTACCACCTGGTTAGTGAGTCACTTATTCTGTGGGCCAATTTGAATATTTCTAGGATTTTGTCTTGTAATGCGAAAGTTTTTGAATGGATTCATCAGATGGTACTGCATGTATTTATTGCCAATTCCAAACACTACACATAAGCCCGGTCGATGCAGAAAAATGGGGCGTAAACAACATTCCTTTTTCGATACAAAATGAATTGCAATGGGGTTTAACGTCTTACTATTTTGCTCCGAACTGGGTTAATGACGCCGGGCATACGCCATACAGTGTGCTATGACGCTACGAGGGAAAGTTTGCCCTGGCAGAGTCACTGCGGCCTACTCTTATATCGAATTCCAACTGTCAAGGGATCTTTTACGTGCACGCCAATGTGTATACGGCACCTTGGTATTTCGACCAATCTTCCGTCCCATTTCGATATAAGGACTGGTGTAACAATACACACAATCGGGTTCTAAACCGTCTTGACCAACAAAATATTGAGGCCCTCAGGAAGAATAGGAATACTAACCCTATTGTGGAACATTATATAGAATTATATCAATATTATTTACCTTCTCTCCTGTTGCTGTGGTTACAGATGACACTATTGATGGAGGGGCTATTTTAACGCTGTTTTCTTGATCTGCGATTAAATTAAAGAAGTCGTTATTAAAATCAACTTTTACAAAATATCAACAACCTATAAGTCAACACTGTGAAGTAATAACTGGTTATATAGGCTAATAGTTATTTACAGTTTAACCAGACAACATCGTGGTTCAATGTATCTGAATCAGCTCTCGAGTTCTACACTGTAGAGCTCTCTGGGAGTATCAAAAAATTATGTTAGATTCACGTCGCCATGTTGTCTTATAAATTTGTATGAAAAAAACATTAAATAAAAAATAATTATTCAATAGACCTACCTGAAGTTAGCACGGACCATTCTCGCTCTTCCTAAGATACAAGAAAGAAAAAAAAACATTATTATAACTGTTATATTATGCATGTATTATCTGAAGGAGCTAAATCGCTAATACTTCAGACCTAGAAATTGACCCAAATGGGTCGCAACGCATATAATAAAGTGACATTATTGTAAATGAACTGATTTACATTTAATGTTTTCATTTTGACTCTAATATCAAATCAGTTATGTCCAGCGAAATACGTCATGAGTCTCAACCCAATAGAAATTTCTAGTGTCTGGTTATTCCAGACTATTGCGCATGCTCTCTAGATAAGTTATGCTATCGCCGTTGTGGAATTTGTGTAGCCTTTTTCATCTGGTCACTTGTTACAAAGGACCCTGGAACACATCGTGGTACACGATTCGTGTACCAATGGTAAAATGTTTATTTTGCGTTAAATATTGGATATCAGAAACATACCTTTCCAAGGTAAGATAACAACATCAATGTTGATTTGAATTGACAAATAATTGGTGTTTTCAACGTGTAAGACTTTGGATAATATTGAGTTAGAGACTTAGCTCCTTTAAGAGTAAATGTTGTCCTATATAAACCATTAATTCAATCTGATTCAAATACAGATCTATATATTTCATATCAGGGGTCAAACGAGCGACTTTTGACCTATGACATCAGATTGCTATTAATTAGACATTTATTAACATAAGATCATAATCAACTCTCGATGCCATTAAATTTGAATCTGATCTAACATTCAACGGGGGGGGGGGCGTGCGCGCGCTGTATCATACTGCCTGTCATTGAGTTAACTGGCGTGGATTCAAATCCCCTGTTGTACGTGGCATGGAGTAGGGTCGCCTGTCCAACCTCGTGGGTTTTCTCTGTGTCCTCCGGTTTCCTCCCACTGCTAAAGACACCTACGCGCAAGCGAATTATTAAAATAAAATTAAACCATATGTTAGTCCCGAAATGTCCTAGTTTGTGTCGTGTGGACGTTAAACCTCATTTCTCTCTCTCTCTCCCTCGCCATTCAACGGCCGTTGTTGATTAACCGTAATAAGTTGATAATCGAGACTTTGTTGATTATCGTAACAACGGTAATATTGACAATCGAGGCTAAAGTTTTATCAAAATAACCATTTCTCGGCTCAGAGTGTAGTAATCTAACAATTATATACATATGCGAAGCGGCCACTGTGGACTCGGCAGAAAGTAGGAAGTTCGATGTGGACACAGTACGGATGGCCAACCGCTAGTTCGGTGTAAAAGGGATCAAACATGATCGCCATGGACTCCAGAAATTCCGGAACCAGATCAAACGGCTTATAATTAGCATCTCCAAACGGTTAATTTCTCGAGCCAATATTACATTTAGACACCCACCCGCTACAATAAAATGAATATTTAAACATAAATAAATCAGAAAGTTACAAACCTTTTTTTTCTTGACGAGAAAATACCATCCAATGAACATGGCTAGACCAGAACAAAACACCACTGCTATAATACCCAGAACGAGCGACGCCAACACCAAATTCTCCTGAACAATCATTTCAAAAATTCCCAATGTTCAACACCCAAAAAAAATTAATAATAATTCTGATTTGATCAAACTTCAAGGTTAAAATCACAAATGGAAAACTCCTTTGTCTTTAATTCGAATTCGATTATTTATAATAAACAGATTGAAATGCTCGTTTGGAGGCGGCGTCTTGCTTTTATATTGCTCAGAAAAGGGTACCACGGCATTATTAACAATACACGTCAGGAAGTAGTACCCGAACCTATATTAGAACGGGTACTTATATTGCGCGTCAGAAAGTAGTACCGGCGCCCCTTTACTAAGAATTATTACTAACATTGTATACACTGTCATCAACGCGTGACGAAACCATACACTTCCTGGTCGTATTGAGCCATCTTACTATACAAGTTAATGGAGTAGCACGTGTTCAAGTCGTATTCAATAATGACATGTTCCTGTTCTTTAAGACAAGGTTTGCACGATTCAGCTATTCTCCGATTTCACGGGGATTTTGGTCATACGGTGAATTCGGTCTGATGTACAGGGTCGTCATAAACAAACCGGGTTCCGTGGGATTGTTCCCGGCGATGAAAAATAAACAGATGTCTGTAAAGAATAGTAGGCGAGGGCGGGGCTGCTAGTAGATATGATAAATTTATACAATATTTTATTGTGACTATTGTATAATTAATTTGTATTTATATTGGAATGCCGGTGGGGAGGAAAACGTCCGTACGATCCTTCACGTACACAAGCATTTTGTACGTTAGGCCTCAGTTTTGTAGCCTTCTACCCTTTCACACGGTTTCGAATGTTTTATTTAAAGCTATATATTATGTAAGGAATAAATCTGTCTGTTCCTGGTTTTGTCTTTAGCTTCAAATGTTAAATAGATTATTAATTACAGGGACGGATCCAGGGTGGGGGGCTCAGCTACATAAAAAAAAATAATGCCTTACATCAATGAAATTACATCACAAAGTGATCCTACATCAGTATAAAAATGATTTCTCGGTTTAAAAAGCTCAATTTGTATGTATGCCTATGTAATTTAGACACGATGATGGCAGATTTCTGTAACAGAAACCTGGCAAACCCCCTCCTGCAAAAATTCCTGGATCCAACCCTGAATTAGACATTTATTCACGCGACAAGCTTATAACCAACTCTCTAGATTATTTGGTGTTTGTGATATTGAATGGACTAGAACGTTTTCTCGCCATTTAATATTTTAATTCTAATAAGTATAATATAGACTTTGTTCAATATCGCGACAATCGAGGCTATACTTTCAAAAGTTCAAGCACTCATACCTTCGCTCAGAATGAATTAATTTGGCAGAAACTCACTCTAGGTCGTAGCGCCGCTGTCCGGGCAAATTTTCCTCAGCATACTGTAAGGCGTATGCCCATCTCCATTAACCCAGTTGGAGCAGAGCCGTCGGATGTTAAACCCAAATTTCATTTCACTGGCACCAGGTAGCGTCACCAATTAGTACAGTTCATTGCACCGTAAAGATAGACAGACTCCCGGCTATTCCATCCCAATGCCCCACGCATGCCCCACGTAAATGCCGACTCACACTTTAGACAAAACGACGCTAGGTCCACAACTGGAGAAAGGTGGGCGGTGGGTTAAACATAATAGAGCAAGGGCCGAGAATGATGCCGGTTGTTTAAGACCAGTAATTCTGGAACTGCCAAGGTGCCCCCAGGGCAAGATAACAACATCAACATTGATTGCAATTAGCCAATATCAGGGGCGGATTGGGGCCGGGAACCGGACGGGGGGGGGGGGGGGCTCCGGGGGCTCTCCCTCTGGCAATTTTTTAAATGAATCCCAAAAAATATGCGATTTGGTGGCATATCTGATTATAATCTTTAGATGAATTTGACAAAAAAAAATATGCGATTTGGTGGCATATCTGATTATAATCTTTAGATGAATTTGACAAAATTCAATTTTTGTCCGACCGGCCCTTCGGGCGATCGCCCGATTGCCCAATCCGCCCCTGGCCAATATAGATCCCTTATTCGTGTTTTAATTTCGGATATTTTTGAAAGTATTCAGTTAGAAGGTATTTGTACCCTCGAAATATGTCAAGGCGCTGATGAAAAAAAACTGAATAATTTACTATTCTCGGTGACAACCCGGATGTTTGATCACGTGTTTGTGTGAACCAAATCTGGTCTATATCCTAAATAAAATTGAGCTATAAACACGGACAGGAAAATATAGACTTTAAATCCCACCTTGCCACGTGATGTCACAATACTACCATTGTGTATCCATTTCGTTAATCCGTTTGTTGCCTAACCACGTGGATTACCCCCGGATATTAATGTGTTTGTTCCCGCTTCAAACCATTCTGAATAAAACACGTTACATTTCATCTCGTTTTTATAGTTCAAACTTTCGGTTTACTTGCCTTCACTGCACTAGGTAAGATCTATTTATTAAGGCCATCTCCAGATTTGCAAACAGGGCTAACGGTAACCCTGCTTACATCCTCGCGACCTTCAGAAAATCTGGGGGTGGACTTAATATTTAGATCCAGTCCTACACGAGGCTTCAGGTTAGGTCTAAATATTAAAGTCACCTTTAGATTTTGTTAAGAGAGAGAGAGAGAGAGAGAAATGGCGTTTAACGTCCACTCGACACAAACTAGGTCATTTCGGGACTAACATATGGTTTAATTTTATTTCAACCCTAACCCTAGTGGCAGGAAACCGGAGTACCCAGAGACAGCGTGCGCACGCTAACCATTCGGCCACCCAACCACCCCAGATTTTGTTAAAGTTTCGAGATGTGAACAGGGCTAACCCCAACCCAGATCCAATCACGTGCCTTTACCCTATTTACATCTCGCGGCCTTGGACTTAATATTGTGAAACAGCCCTTCGGATAGGCCATTGCGAGGGTAAAAATGAAGCAAAATATAGATCTGTTTTTTAATCAGTTTGAAATCATGAAACGCCAAATTCCCGAGTAAACATTAGTGTGCACGTAAAAGAACCCTGAAACTCGGAAATGGGTATAAGAATAAACCATTGTGCCACTGCCAGGGCAAAATTTTCTTCATTGTATGGCGAATTGTCGAATGCCTGTCTCTATTAGCCAAATCGGGGCAGAGCAGTAGGAAGTTCAACATCATTTCATTTTATTTCAAATATCTGCTGCAATAAACCCGGGATATCCCTGGGTTAAACATCGGCTGAATATATTTATTTTAGTTAGAAACTAGAGAAGACATTGTTGTTGACAAACGTATTAGAGATTTACCGTTATTTTGATTGTCTCTTTTTAACGAGGGTTAACCAAAGCTTAGTATATTTTTACACATAGTATATGTTTTATTGACATAGATAGTATTCACGCCTAGATTCTATGACGTGTGGGAATGTTAGATCAAAACCTGATTCAAATATTGAGTAGCTAATTTAAAGGGCGATTCCGTCATCACACAATATTGTTTTCATATTTCGTCGTTAAAAACTAGATAATGTGAAGGGAATTTTTTGAAAATTTCAATCAAACTGATCCAATCTGAACCGAGATTTTAGTGATTGAATTTTTGGCTTAGCCTCGATCATCGTTACTAAAGTCGGTACGATAAAAAAAATAGTCTCTATTATTCATTTGGAAATTGAGCAGCAAATCGGATCCTTATCCAGTAAATATCACAGCTTAGCGTTGGCACCGAGAGTTGATTATGGTCTGGATAAGCTAATTAATATCTAATTAATAATTTAGATAATATTTCAGGCCTAAAGAAAGATCTGTAATGAGCAGCGATTGCTCTTACAGTAATTTTATTGGGAAATAAAAAGAGATCCTGATAACATTGAATGTGAAATAACCAGACACAATTAAATAGATATTGTTGTGAAGGTCCTCAGTGTCGGTGATTAATGAACAGGTTGAACCTCCCTTTAACAATCCGTCACCTCAAAGAATGATTCTTCCCGACACACATTACGTATTATTTCAGCTACACTTTTTTAGGAACAGGCTTTTCAATAACCCGGATTAAACTTTTAAAAAACATTTATAAAAAAGGATGTTTCAGTGACAAAAGTATACAGTTGTTTAGTTTGAATGATATACACAGTTTACCTGTGATAGAAAACATCGCCTTGTACCTCATATTTCACGGGACAGGTTACATACAAGATGGAGCCTACTATCATGGCAACTATGGAATATTTGGCGGGAATGTTAATCGTCTTTCACGTCACGGTATCTTCCGGTCAGTCAATGGGGGTAAGTTCCAACTATACATGTTTATTTTTATAATCAATATTTCGTGACTAATTATGGTTCATTTGTATTTTAATAATTTGCTTTAAAACGGAAAGAAAACGGGAAAGCAACGGAATGTATTGCGCGTGTTTTTCCGTTTAATTATGCTGTAAGGTTTCACCTTTATTTCAATGGGAATTAGTCTCGGTCACCCAGAACCCCCTAGTCTTCAACGCACGGAGGGTCTGGGTCGGTTCTCAATTTTTGACGAAAATTACTGGATAATCTACCACATAAAAAACCAAACATTTGGTTACGCATGGGCAATGGAACCTTTTGGCTAAAGTATCCAATGAAAGTATCGGTAAGTGCTAGATCTTATGAAGCCGGGCCGATTTTGCTAGATTCTATAAAGCGTGGTTGAATTATATCCCACAATTCACTTGGCACATCTATTATTAGAAACAAAATAGAGACGATGAAGAATTAAGAAGATTGTGAGAAGCCATACGTCTGATTCATGACGAGAGAAAATTACCATTTCAATTGAAACCTTTACAAACAAAATTTTAAAGAGTGTCATCGTTGACAAGCGAGCTGTTTTGATAGATTCAGTACGTGGTAACTTAAAAGACTGGATAATCCAGACAATGACCTATTTTCCGTCAAATTTTGAGGACCCATCCAGACTAATATTCGTAGAATATTTGTATGGATGATAAGAGACTAAATGGGAATTGGTTTATTATATGTTAAGACATGCGCAGTACAGTTTAATGATCGGTTTAATAGGAAATTAAGGGAGTTATAGCCCAGCAACTTTTTGTGGTTAAATTATGACAAAACTTGTTCAAAGAAAGGCCTTAGAGAACGATTCACTACTGTGGCTGGAGCACAAACAAATATGTTGACGAAACATTTAAATCTCCATTCCATTCACTGCTGGATGAAAACAAATTAATTGAAAATAAGAAACGACTGATATTGTGGTTGTATGTAAATTGTATTATATCGAACTACGTGTGCTGACGAGATCTGATAGAAGCCTTTTTAAATAACAAGTAATGACGAGTCATTGAAGCAATGAAATAATTACACAGTAAAAAAAAAATATAACAATAAGATCTTGAAAATCTGATTAAAATACGTATCTATATTTCGTTCATCTTTTTTAAGTTTCCGATGGCTTCGACTACATGAAGATCTAACCTCCTGTTGTGAAAGTTCGCGTCAAGGGTCATACGAGCGGTTTTTTGACCTATGACGTCAGAATGTGATTAACCAATCAACGTTGATGTTTCTAGTGGGGTACCCACAATTCCGCGCGCAACACGCTAAGAATTCACCGTAACAGACCGTTTCATTGGCTAATCCCTCGCATCAATCTGATCCTAGTGTAGTAAAGACAAGTAAAACGAAACTTTGAACTATAAAAAACGAAACGAAATGAAATGTGAGTTTTAATCACGGTGTCTAAATATGTAATAATAGGAAGGCTTGGTGACTTATTGACAGGCGCGGATACATAGGCGGAGTACGGACGGTTTGCCCCCCCCACCCGCCACACACACACACACACACACACCCACACACCGTTCCAACTGCCCAGGCAACGGGACCAGAAATAGTCGGAGATGGCATCCACAACAATCCATTCTTATTCATTTTTTTAAATGATACTCTTGAGTATGGAGATGTGATACATAGGCGGATACATAGGCGAGGTACTGGTGGTTGAGCCTCCCCACCCCTCCACCTGCTCAGGTCCCGGGACCAGAAATAGCATCCAAAGCGATCCTTGTTGTTCAATTTTTGTGAGTGGAACACTTGACTATGTAAAATTTCTATTGTTTAAGGTTGATATGAAGAACGATGTAGCTCTATATAATGGAACTATTGTCTTGGTATCTCTAGTAATCTCTATCATTGCTTGTGTTGGTGTTCTCTCACTGATAACATTCCTCTTCTGTTACCTACGCAATAAAAGGGTGAGTACAGTTTGGTGGTCTGGTGACAAAATACAGAAAGTATATAAGTATCATACGCTGGATAATATTTACGTTCATTGCATTTTGGACTATGGACCCCCCCCCCCCAACCCCCAAAACAGGTCATCAGGTCCCTATCTATAGTTATTCTGGATACTGCTGAAAGAGCATGCAGTGGCCATTCGATCTCAACAGCAGCCAGCAATTATTACTGGAAAACACGCTCGCCTGCAATCCTCCTTTCGTCATGTTGACTAATTTCAAACATCGGAATTAGAACCATAAACAAGAACGTCTTGGGTTCAACTAGTAAAGTTTCCGCGAGATCTTCCAGTCTGGTTTCCTTTTAATAATGGTGCAAGACAGAAGCCCTGGCCAAAAATTCATCGATTAGTTCAAATTGGACGAACAACTGAAGCTAAACCATGTGATTGTTGGCGACTTTTGAATTCGACGAAGAGTAGGCGGACACGCAGGTTCCGGACAGACCTATTCTCACAGCATACACTGCATTATACATGTTGTCTTTCATAGCCCAGTTGGTGTATTAACGTAGGGCATGACAAAGTATTTCATTTCCATTCTTGTAAGAATTGATTTAACTTTTTTTCATTGCAGAAGCGGCCCCTGAAAAAACTCTCTTCCAAGCTAAATTATCTGGCATCGTTAAAGGAACAGCATTCAAACAATTTTACAGAACTGCTGGATCAAGATACACAACTGTCAATGGTTCCGGTTAGTGACTTTCGTTGTTGTTTTGGTTCTAAAGACACCGGGACAAACATATAGTACATTTTTTATTCTAATAAGTCGTTTGCGTGTAGGGGCCTTTAACGGAGAAAACCCACACTATGGGGGATCTTCTACTCCTTGTCGTCACGTTCAAGTGTCGGATCGAAACCACATCACGTGACCTAATGTGAGGATTTAAAGTCCATGAACTTGACCATTCGGTCGCCCATCACCCCCTATACGTTCTAAAAGAAACGTCTAGGGTGTGATTTGTAGTATAGTACTCGTGCACATGGCAGTATATTTTAGTCGTTGTATAAATACCTTGTGTCACGTTTTGAATGTGAATTTGCGAACCAGACGACCCAGTTCCTCCATAGGATTTTCATAACCATATGAAACCATCCATTCATGTGTATAGAAGAGCAATACCAATCCCACATTTGATTGAAGTCGTGTATTCTCTTTAAAATACCTGTCTAGTCGTTCGGAGATGACGCTGGTGTGGGCCTACACATAAAAAGGCCCTAGACAGCTGGATGTCGATTAATTTCCCGGCAAAATTGCCCCTCATAGCACACTGTATGGCGTATTCCCGTCTTCATTAGCCCGGTCGGATTAGAAATAATAGAACGTTAAACTCAATTCTCTCTGCAATATTTCCTTAATTTGTTTTCCAGCTTGAACCTGTCAACATTTGTGTCGGTGTTGGAACATTACGTCAGGTATCTTTAACTTTACTGCAGGACTCGATTATTAACCTGTATAACATCCGGGTCAAACTAGATAGCCGGAAGGAGACGTTTCGTTCAGATGATGAGCTCGCCATGACAACAGCTTCTGACAACGAGGCCGTCCAGCGTCAGTTACGTAAACGACTTCAGTTCATCTTCAAAGACGATTCAACCAAAATTGAAACCTTCTCATCAATTGGTGACGACATTCTTACAGGGAGCACGGTTCGTCAGCTACTGGATGCAACATTCCGTATTTGTCGAGTCGGACGAGGAATTATCCGGGAATGGAAAGTAGAGAATGAGATATTCGTTGGAACGATGCCTGAAGAAGGAACTGGGTACATCAACTTCACCGTCGAGGACAACGTCAATAAAATGAAGCTAACTTGGGATGATCACAAGTTCTCCGAGGATTTCCTGAACACCATTAGCATGATGCTTCAGGCTCTCCGAGATGAACGACGACAACCAACTCCCATTGAATATTTGGCGATTCATCTGGCGTATCATTGTATGGCAAGTGGTAAACAGGTTACCCTAGAAGGACATCGCTCATTAGGATCTCCCGGGTTCCGGCCCCATACGCAGACTTATATGTCTTTGACTGATCCTGGAGATGGACATGTTCTGGGAACCACTCGGTTTAACGAGTGGATGTTGGGAGCTATCGTTCATGTTGAACATTTAGAACGACCTGGTAATCTTTCTCAGGAACATATCGAATCTTATCGGCTTCCATCGCTTTATGATTTCTCTCGTGTCAGACTTCATGTTGGATCGGCTGCGCCAAATACTTATTTTGTCGGAAGAAGGATGAAAGATTCCGGAAGCTTTGACGAAGATTTCTTAAAATTGGTTCATATGACATCCGCTACGGCTTCTGCTGCTTTTTATCAAGGTGCCGCTGAATGTAAGGTAGCAATGGAAGGATTGACCACATCACAAGCTGTTCGTTACATGAGGGCACTGCGTGCGCAAGTTCATCGGAATCGCTTTTCACAATTCTTGTCTGCCGCGTGGAACATTAATCAAGTAGTCGTGGACGATTTTGAGGACGATAATCCAACACAGCTCACCGACAGAATGGACATAGCAATTCGAGCGATTGATATTACCTGTTTGGGCGGATTTGAAAAGATTACGTGGGATGGAGCAAGTGACACTTATCCACCGAAATGCATCATGGACCAGCTGACCTTTCAAGAAGCTTTGTTCCTGGTTCACGAAGCGCACTCAAATGGGTTACTGACCTACTTCTCGGCCGGCTTCAAACTACAACAGATAAAGCAAGCTGTCCTGACGGGTGTTGACGGGATAGGCATAGGTGGCGCCCAAGTTCTAAGATTTATGGATTACCAGACGGGCATGCATGGTCCATATATGGAAGAAAATATTCCCGGAATTCTTGAAGAAAGGGACATGGCTTCGCAGACGATTCGTGGTCGGGGTGTTTATCTGTTGTCTCGTCTTGACACCATGTATTTCGAAGGTTCCATCTCCAGCACCGAGAACGGCATGAGGGGCAAACTATTTAACTCCGTTCTTCAACAAGACGAGGCGGACATTGAATGTGTTCTGGGTAAATTAGGCTACATTATGAACATACCCTGTGAGTATAGCTTCCCGTTGTTCGGTTCGGCGAGGCGGATAGCGTTAAGTAAGAATCCGTTATTAAAAGAAGTGGCTGAGTCGTCTTACGAATGGGCGTTGTTTGTGTCGAGGTTAAAGGTATTGATCAGTAAAAACGACGAGAATGGTATACAGGAGGAATATAATGGCGAACCATGGCGAACTTTCAGGAAGAAATATCGCGATAACGTGAATGGTGATATACGCTTTAAAAGACAAACTTCCCAGACAATTCAATATAAAACACAGCTATAATTAATTGTAATGCATATTTTATAAACGGGTAGGTCGATACTAACCCAGTACTAAAGCAATACTAACCCAATATTAACCCATACTCACCCAATATTAACCCAATACTCACCCTAACCCTAACCCTAACCCAAATATTAACTCAACACTAACCTAATACCACCCAACACTTACTCATTACTAACCCAACCCAATACTTACCCAATACTACCCAATTCTACCCAATACTCACCCAATATTAACCCAATATTAACTCAATACAGGTGCGGATCCAGGATTTTCAGAAAGGGGGGGGGGACGTGCTGCACCCACTTGGATGTGCGAAGCCCGGTCCGTGATTTTTTAGAGGACAAATATGCCCACAGGACTAATTTCATACTAGTACTGCAAATTACGATTTCCAGAATTAACTTTTTTTGTTCTCCTTTCCTTGTTCGACACCACAAAAAATAGAGGGGGCTTGCGCCGGTGGCGTCCCCTCTGGATCCGCGCCTGCAATACAAACCTAATACCTTTCAATACCAACCACTGCTAACCCAATAGCAACTCACTACTATAAAATATCACCCTGTACCCTCCAAAATCACCCAAAACCCAATATTAAACAATATCACCCATTACTAACCTACCACTACCCCAAAAATATCCAAACCCACCCTGTTCCACCGAATACCGCAAAATACTAACTGAATACCATCTAATAGCAACAAAAAAAAACCAAATTATGTACATATCTTAGGAAACATGAGAGAAAAATGATGTTTAACGTCTCCTGAACACAAATATAACATTTCAGGACTAACAGCATGTAATGAAATTTTATTTCAATAATTTGCTTGTACGTAGGGGTCTTTTGCAGTGAAGGGGGGGGGGGGGGGGCGAAGGACCCAGAGAAAACCCACGAGGTTGGACAGGCTACCCTATACTCACGTACAACCGGTGCTTAAGAAATAGTAAATATTTTCAATGTATATATTATTTTTAAAAAAAACTGTGTAGGTGCTATATTTTATGTATATGTTTTAAACAGCAACACATTTGTCGTACAGACTGTGTTCTAAATCAGTAATTGTTCTTCCATAAGTATGTGTTATAGTTTATAGTTTTCTAAATATAATGGGGAGTTGGGATGGCCTAGTGGTCTAGAGTGCCGCGCTTCGACCTCTAGCTGGCCGGTCACCTCTGGCTTGCGGCTGTTGTTTCGAGCCCTGGTGTGAGTGTATGTGGCATGGAGATAGGGACGCCTTCTCAACCTCGTGGGTTTCCTCCGGGCACTCCGGTTTCCTCCCACTGCAAGCGAATTATTGAAATAAAATTAAACCATATGTTAGTCCCGCAATGACCTAGTTTGTGTTGAGTGGACATTAAACCCCATTTCTCTCTCTCTCTCTCTCTCTCTCTCCCTCTCTAAATATAACTATTCTCATATCTATGTCTCGACCGCTTCTCTTCACGAGGATGGATTCATGAATCATAACTGGACTCGGATAGTTATAATAAGAATGTGCTCATATCCAAGAATTCGGAAAACCCGTTATTTGAATTTTTCTCGTTAAATAGATAAGCATGGTAAACCCGTAATTTACGAATTGCAATTATTATTATAACGATCATGTGATGTGTAATGACGTAATGATTTTAATTTTGAATGCTAAATGTTTAATTTTATTAAAGCGTTTGTGCATAATCAAGTTTTTTTCTACATGAAACGGATAAATAAAGTTGCTTTATTGTAAATTTATCCAAAATTACTGAACGTTCATAAATCTGGAAGAACTGAAAGTTTTTATTTTCACTTTATTTATTCCACGCAGATAAATGGGCGAGGATATAGAGGAGATGCTCCTGGGCTTGTCGTATGACACAGGTTTCTTGACTCACCGTAAGACACAGATTTTTCGACTTGCCGTAGGACACAAGATTCTCGGCTCGCCGTAAAACACATAATTCCCGACTCGCCATAGGACACATGTTTCTATACTCATCGTAGAAACTTAGGAAATTTAGGAACCATGCAGACCTCACTATAGGAGGATTGGAAAGTGTCTGGTGGCTCGAATAGAAAAAACTAAACTTACCGAATGGATTAATGAACACGGACAGACGCCATACAGTGTGCAATGAGGGACATTTTGCCCAGTCTGTTATTTTACGTGTGCTCGGAAAGTGGCACTACGGCCTACTCTTATATCGAAGTCGATTCGATCATTTTACGTGCACGACTATATTTTGTGCATGGGCCGTCGTTTTTTTTGTACCCTCCAGACAACTATAACCCCGTTTACATTACAAATTTTAAGCGTGCCAGGTACCGTTCCTGGTACGGCACGGTTAATTTTGTTGTAGGCCATCCCAACCCGCTCCACAGGCAGTGCGACAAGGATACACCACCACTAACAAGGGGGGACCTAGATGCCGGAAAACCCCGATGACCTTTCTCTGTCAACATGGATCAAACACGGATCTCCAAGTCAGTTATCTGAGTCACCGTTGGTACTCGCAGACTCGGGGATTAGGGATCCCGGATATTACTATGGGAAACGTCGATATGGAAAGTTTTCCTACTCCTTCGAATAGAACAAATTATAAACATATTCTACCCCAGTTCACATTTAAGCGAAACCAGGCTGAAATTTTCAGAAAACTAGGATGGGACCAGGGTTTCCTTGTTAGTCTGCGCTGTACTCACTGAGGGAGGGGGAGTGCGTTTCCTATTGTCTCGATCATATTGGCTTTATAGACTTGGTTATCACACAGTATTTGTATATTTTAACCGTTTAATCATATTTAATTAACAACACGTGATATATATAACAATATGATAAGATAGTACGTCATAATAACAAATTATACACTAAAAACAGTAGAAATTTAATGCTGTTATACAATTAGTATAACCTGGACAACCCCGTCTACTACACGTAGGCTGGATTATCCTGGCTATAATAAAGTAAGGCCATAGACGAAATATTTTATACAGAAAACATGAAGAAAAGAAATAAATAATATAATACATTTCATTCATTGTTTGGACTTAATGCTGTTAATTTCTTATAAATCGGGACTCAAATGAAAGGCATTATCACAGTTAATAAGCACATAATACATACGTCACGGCACGCGCCATTTACGCACAGACGTGGGTATATTTGATATACCATATTATAATATACATACCTCGCGTGTCCTGTATATAAACACTTGGGAATATATAAATTATTTCATTATAGTACAATCATTTCATTGTTGCGAAATAAATGTTGTTTTAAGAATTTATTTCCTATATAAAAGCGACAGAATGGGTGTCTGTTTATTTTTCATTGCCAGGGAATTTAAACCCGTTTAATACATTGTATTTCCAAGAACAAGTTCAACATAATGATGTCAAGTTCCTAAAAACGTTACTAAAATGAAATCTTCCATCACAGTTATTAATAACAAGAGTACGTCATGGGAATCATTTCACATGACGTGTGTCATAATACAGTATGATTATTTCATTGTCGGGGAATTAATGCTCTTTAATCAACTGTATTTTACATGTGAAAAACATGCCGGGATTCTGAAATAATAGTTGAACTTATAGAAAAAAATTAACTTATAGAATCTTGGCTGGCTAAAAATTACCTCTTCATAATTAAACAATACAATTATACAAAGTGGCTAGTCCAGCTAAATTAGGCACATTTTAGAATGGAACCATTGGCAGTACAATTTCACTTTACTACTTTGTATTTGGGCGGTAAAAATTTTAAATATTTGTTCTTTGGAAACAATTAGCTCGATGGGAGCAGAACATATATTAAAAATATTTAACATTATATTTCAGCCAGATAAAGCCTAATTTTAAAAAAAACCCTAAAAATTAAATTGCTTTGGTCTTACACTCCCTTACAATAAAATAGTATAATAAGATGTTTGTAACCCATCGGACATGTTGCCCTTTAAACAGATTCCAATATACATAGAACAAAATATACACACTGTTAATTTATAAATTGGGACAATAATTCAATACTGATGACTAATACTGAACATCTGACCATAGAAAATTAAAATATACAATTACTTAAAGATCGTTGTTAATCAAATACATGGACTGGTAAATACTAACAGCATATCACAATTAGATCAAACATATTGTATAGTAAGTTATTAACTGATGGGACAATAGGACAATCACATAGTTATAAATAGGTTGTTCAGTACAATAAGTTATTAATCAACAAAGAGGTTATTCTGATTGTGATATCTTATAAGATAAGTCATTATGTAACTGATGGCCAAATAGGTTATTCAAATTATAATATTTAATAAAGTAAGTTAACAAATGGGTGAATACATGTTGGTTGTTTGAATTGTAATATTCAATACAATAATAAGTAATTAACTAGATGGGACTTTCAGTTATTCAAATTCTAATATTCATCACATTATACACAATAATCAAAGTCTCGAGAGCCAGGCTACACTGGTTTTAAAAGTCAAATAAACTTTAACAGATAGCAATTGATATTACACTAGACTTCATACACATTGAACATATTATATTCTCTACTTTGTAATAGAGGGACTATATTTAGTTCAATGTTGTAGCATGCAGTACACATGTAGTAAATGATGTAATATATAATTTAAACCAAGATTGTATATGGGACTGCATAATTATATATCACAAAATACTAAACCTTTGGTCTTCATATATGAAGGGGAATAACTCTCTTTATCATTCACAGAGAATTCAGACATCCTCAATAAAATAATTTTGGCAGGATCATAAATAGATTAGAAATCATTAATAAGTACACTTAAAAAACTATTCATTTTAAATTAAAGACATTAGATTTCAATAAATATCCTTGAATTAATTACAACATAATTACCAGTTAGGTACAATTATCATCACATCACCATAGAGTTCTAATTTTCCACAACACTTGGACGGTTTGCACAAAAAAAAAAATGTTCACCATTTACAGTTTAAACTTAAACTTTATTGTTTTATTTCACCTTGATCAACATGTAGGGAAAATTGCTTTTTCGCTTTCTGTGGTTTACGAAAAAGCCTGAAAATTGTTTTGATAGTTTTTTTTTAATATATCACAAGATGGTTCATATTTCAATGGGTTTTGGAATTGGTTTACGAATATGTCTCATTGATGAGCCTGGTTCAGCTGGTTTAAACGGAGCATGAGAACCGTAAGGTCGGGGAATGGGAAGATCAGCATCATCATCGGGGATGTAAGCATTAGGACGTGGATCAGCCGTTGTGTACAGACCTCCAGCAATTTTATATTGTTCTCCTTCTTCTTCCATCATCAATCGTTCTTCTTTGTCCAGCGATCTTCGTTCCTGATCTCGTAAGAATCTCAACCATTCGTTTTCGATCTCATCGGACGGTGGCTCTCCTTTTTCCATTCTGATATAACACTGTTCTAATTCCACTTCATTCTCTTTCAAATGTTGCTGGAGTCTCATCGAGTTGGCTTGATTCATCGACAACTCGGAAACCAGCGCCATCATTTTTCTAGTCGTGTCTTTAATGCGACTTTGGACAGAGTTTACATTTTTCGCTAAAGATAATGTGTCTTCTTTTCCGCTCTCCGCTTTTCCTTTAATTCTATTGACTATCCTGTTTGTTTGATCGTAAATCAGCGACTTTTCTAACAACTGCTCTTCGGCTTCCGCTAGTCGTAATTCTAGTTCTTCAATCTTGGCTTGCATCTCTGGAGGAGACGGATCGTTCCCGTCAATATACCGAACACGTTTATCGTTATTTGGATTCTCAAGGTTCTTCTCCAGGGACATCAGCTGATCCTGAACCTTCTGTAATTCAATCTGTAGATTAACAAGCTCCTGACCCAGAGTTCGTTTTTCTGGCACGGTCTTGGACATCAATCCCACACCACGTTTCTCTTCCGTTATTTTCATTTTCAAGAACCGGATCTCCTCTTCACGAGCTTTCAACTCCACTTCACCGTTTCTAATCATCTGATCCTGGATGTTCACCTTTTCATAAAAGATGCAGACTTCTTCGTCCCGTTCGATTAACTTCAACCCTCGTTCGTTACGATTCTGCACAGCCACTTCGTAACGTTTTCGTAACCTGACCATCTGTTCCTCGGCCTGATTAATCATCAAGTTCAGTTTCATAATGTCCATTTTCTGTTGATCTTTTGTGTCGCGCATATCTTCATGAATGCGTTGCTGCTTAGCGTACTCATTCCTCTGACTATCTCTCTCAACGATGCTGGCCATGTGTTTTAATTTACTCTTCTGTAACATACGATCCTTCTCCATAACGCTCGTCCGCAAAATTTCAATTTCATTTTGTAGAATTTTTATCTTTTCTTTCATTTCTGCTGCCTTCTGGGTACTGGTCTGAATAAGATTAACGCATTTATTTCTCTCGTTTTTAATCACATCGTAAGATTTGGCAAAATCTTTCAGTTTTTGTTGCATTTCTTGATATTTTTTCTGATGGTCCTGAATCTGTAACTGTTTTGTTTTTAAATCTTCAAAGGCACGGTGATATCGCGTTTCTGCTCTCATGAAATCGCGAGCCTTCTGTTCTCTTTCGTCTGCTTTGATGGCAGCCAGACGCGTCAACTCCACCACTTCAATCCTCAAATCACTCTGTTCGTACAAGAGATTCTGCTCTTCCTGGGCACTGGCTTCCAACTTCACATGTTCAACAGCTGTCAGTGATTTCTCTTGAGCAAGGGCACGCTTGTTTTGTTCAACTTCTTTCTGTAACTCTTTCTTCTTCTTCAGGTTCGTCCCGTCATCTTTAGGCATGGTGTCTGCTTGGGATTTCAACTTATCGTAAATCATTTTGGTGTGATTTAACGTCTCTTCAGAAACCTTCAGTTGATTTTCAGCTTTCTTTAAATTTTTCAAATCCCTATCCTTTTCTCGCAATCTTCTGGCGTGAATATCGTGTTGGTTTTTCTTCTCCAACTGAATATGCCGAAGGTTCATTTCAACCGATGCCTTATCCCCCATTAAAACTGCCTCCCTCTCCTTCGACAAACTACATTCTCTATTGCTCGAGTCCAACTCCTGTTCTTTGTTGTGAAATAAGGCTTGATTACGATCGAGCTCCTTGTCAATCTCTAGTTTTTCATTTGTCAACTCTTTCCTTTTATTTTCTAACATTTCTTTCGCTTCCTTCAGGTTGTTAAATTCTTCCTCGTATTCGGCCCCTTTTTTCCCAACCTCATTTTTCTGACGCGACAACTTATCTGATTCTTTCATGATGGATCCTGGGATAGTTTGAATCTGAACAAGTTCCCCCTTTAATTTCTCCATCTCATCATTCAGTTTTTCATATTCTTTCTTTTCTGAGACCATTTGACGATTCGCTGTATCCAAATCTTCACGTAAGTTTTTGGATTCATTTTGACGCTGGGCGATTTCTTTTTTCATGTCATCGCAAGCTGTTTGTAGTTCTTTTATTTTTTTCTCAACTTCTCCTTGTTTTGGCAGGCGATTATATTCCCTTTCGACGAGTTTCTTTTCTTCTTGTAGGCATTCTATTTTATATTCCAATTGATATTGTCTTTCTTCTGTTTGGGCCAACTCGTTTGTGTATTTTAAATATTGTTCACGTAATTTTGTAACTTCGGTGTTCTCACTTTCGGGAAAGTTATCTCCCTTTTCTAATTCTATTCGATTTTGTTCCAGGATTGCATTATATTCTTTGGCATCTTGTAATAGGTTCGATTCGTTGGTTCTGGCTACTTTTAATAAATCGTGAAGTTCTGTGTATTTAGATTTCAACCATGCAACTTTGGTACCAGTCAGCTTTCCCTGTTGGAATAATTCATCTAAACGCTGAAATGCAGGACTAGAGGAAACCTCTACCTGATTTTCTTCAGCCCTAACTACCAGCGGTGCGACTGCAGAAATAGGAGCTTCATATTCCTCTGGATTGATAGCCAACTCATCTATCTCTCCTTCATCACCGCTCGACATACTGGTATTTTAAATGGTGCCGTTGGTGGCTGACTGTATCTGAAAGTAAACAAATATTTTATAAAAATGAAACGGGTTTACTCCACCAATGAGAGAGAGAAATGGGGTTTAACATCCACTTGACACAAACTAAATCATTTCGGGACTAAGATGTGGTTCAATTTTATTTCAAAAATTTGATTGCAGTTTGAGGTCATTAGCATCAGCAGTGGGAGGGACCCGGAGAAAACCCATGAGTTTGCACAGGCAACCCTACAGTCTTTGTGCAACTAGGGAATCGAAAACAAGCCAGCTGACTCAATGACAGGCCTAACGATAACAGCAAGTATGCACCACCCATTCCACCAGTTAACCAAAGATGGGGAGGTAACACCGATTCCTTAATCTTTTCTTGAATTGAAAGTGATTAAGTGAAACACCTTTATTCATTTATCATTACAATTCAAATTTAATGTTTAGCCCACAACCCCACGCCATAAATAAACACAATCTCAAATTACAATTTCAATCAGTCAGTATGGAATACGGTACCGTAATATAATAACAAAAAAAAAACAAAAAAAAAACCAATTTATTCAAGTGGCAATGAATGACGAACTGTTCTGATCTTTTGATTTTGTGACTGACTTTTTAACAATCATAACATTCTGGTTGCAGAACGGCAGTCCTTCTTGTTTTAAAAATCAAAACCTACAAAAAGTCATGGTATTAAAATACGGAATAAATAGTTTCTTAGCTGATAAAATAAATGTTACACAAACCTGTTTAGAAAAGGTAAATAAATAAATTTTAACGAAAAGGTGTTTCCACCATGTTTATGGTTACTACCAAACTTTTACTGCTGCCCTCTAACGGAGAGGAGATAACTCTAAACATAATCACGATTAACCCGTTTGCTAAAAGCGCGGCCAGCATATCCACGCGATGTGAAAGAATTTTTTAGAGCGTGTCGGCTATAAATAACCGATGCACTGAAGCAACTAGGCCTATCGAATGTTGACTCGAGTATGAATTAATAATTTGAAAACTTTGCTAAGTATACGAGGAGACTGAACACCAAATGGGTAAGATGAAATTCACTTGATATTTAATTATTATATCTTTTTAAACTTTAGGACCATTATTAAATTAATATAATTATTTCCTGGTGAACAGCGAGGGTTAATCGAGTATGTTGTTATTATTATTTGTTGATATGCACCCGTGGATCAATGTCTACGCAACGTATTCAAAGGGATCTCCATAAATATAGAGCCAGAGTGTTGTTGAAAAGTGCAGGTTATAAAGACAGCGACAGTATATAGCTTTAATTGATTAACCGAAGTTTTGATAATACCAACGATACAGGATATATAATTAAAATATGTATCCTATATACAGATAAATCCATATTATTAATTTTATCAATAGAGTGGCTAAGTGAGCATGGCGCTGGCTGTACACTGAGAGGTTAGAACGTACTCGGTTTTCCAATAGTTCGGGATGGAAATTCTGATAAGAGAAATGCGCGTATTCGTCCGGATAGGACGAGAAATCGCCGTTCACGTAAAAGAATCCTTGGTAGTTGGAATTTGAAGAAGATTAGTCGAAAAAGCTGTTGTCCGAGTACGTAACCAATGAAACGAAACTGACCATATGTTAGTCGAGAATCAAACCCCAGGGGCTTACCCCCGGTCCTCTAGTTTCCTATCTTGTACAGTTAACGACCCGTGCGTACAAGCGAATTATTTAAATAAAATTGAACCGTATGTTATTCCCGAAATGTTGGTATTTGTGCCAAGTGAACGTTAAACCCCATTTCTCTCTCCCTCAATAATAAAATCTTTATAAAATTCCGCTTAATATCCGATGTTCAGCACGTGAAGCGGATAGGCCGTGTAATATTACTAGTCACGTAACGTCATTGGTACGGATTATAAAATGCACATACCTTGAATATTTCAGAATTACTAAACCTGAATATAAAACCTAAATATCAAACCATGTCAAAGTTCATGGGGTAAATATGGGAGGGGGAGGCAGCGAACAATCTGTCTCAAAGTAAGTGCAGTCACTGCAGTCGGTCTGACAATTATGCATCGGCAACTAAATGAATTAATGAGGTAAACAAACACTGCCAGCATAAGTCTGGTATATTCACCACCACAACAACATATCGAAGATATAGGTCCATGTAAATGATGTAATTATTGTCACTTTCATAAGTTGTCACAGATTCACAGTAGCCTACTTTGTACGTTCTGTATTACATGAATTCATATACGCAGTACTCAGTTTTAGTCACGTTTTAAGTGTTTTCTGACAACCAGAATTCTGCAAAATCCAGGAAATGGCATTTCAGGGATTTTAGGTTCAAAAATTTCTCAGGAGTATGCTCCCACTTGAGTACATTGTATTTGTTCATTAGATCTGTTTAAAATACCAGTAGTCTGTTGCATAGTTAGCACAGTATAGGTAAAATTATTACACCCTCAAGGGTCTAACATTGCAGTAGTCTGTTGTATAGTTAGCACAATATAGAGTTATACTTATTACATGAAATGAAAGGTGGATAAGCGCCCTTTTTTTCAACATCACTCGGGCTCATGAATACGGGCTTATCAATAAAGCTTTTTTAAAAAATGTCTTGCATTAACCAACTTTACTTTATAAACAACTCGTTCTATATAATATATATACCAATGGATGTTCCTATCCGTGCTGCTCTATTTCAATTATTAAATAAACAGGTGCCAGAGTTTGAAACTGGGTAATCTTATCACTCTCCCTGTATTCACTGGTCAAATACTCGTATTACTTTAGTTAATGTATTTCATATCAATTTTAAATGAGTAAATTGTAGTTTAAAGCCAAGTGTCAGACTGCAATGCGGGTGTGTGTGTGTGTGAAATATCTTTATTTAACCACCCGTTAAACTATAATGGAATAAAATGGCGTTGAAAAGTCCTACGTGTATGCTCAAACTGGACTAATGAAGACGGACACACGCTATACATTGTACTACGAGTGACATTTTAGCGAATCAGGGGATCTTTAACGTGCACGCCAACATTTAAACGGGTTGTCCAGGTACCAATCGAAAGACCAGACTGGAATATACAGAAACATCTGTTAGACGAACTGCGGGATCGAACCTAAGACGTCCTGGCTATTGAACCAGTGAAATACCCATTCGGTCACTGTGATTCAAAATGACTCAGCTATGTGGGTTTTTTTTTTCAAAATTAATGCGAAAACGTTCTAGTTCTGGTTACCCAAGAAGCGTATAAATTCGAGCCTTGGGAGCTCAGCAATCTGTTTTTAATTATAAGCCTATTTTAAAATATCTCACGAAGTCATTAATAGCTAAATTTGATACAGTAACATCCTGATGATCTCGGCTCGCACTGTAACAAACTTATAAAATACATGACTAATTATTAATCCTATATAAGACACAGGGGGTAAATAATAAACTTTACACACATCTTCCATATCGCTCAAAAAATACTGACAGCTGTGTACTTCTCCGCGGTTAGCGTGTCTCTTATGTCCAGAATACTTCCTCCTCCCTCACAGCGTCAGAAAATAACTTATCTATATACTTAATATATACAGCGGTCTATTTCAACCACGCCACAAGCGACACATGACGTAAATCACAATGTCGTCATATATAGAAGAACAATAAGATAGGGTCTAGGGTAATTTAATGGATTTAGAAAATATTTGAATACAGAAGACGTGTATTTAAAGTAAAGGCCTTCTCATATTATCACGATCACGTCGTTTTTATTCGCTGTGAAATGTAAATCGCATTTAAAGAAGAAAATACCAAAAACATTTTCCCTATTTTTCGGTTTTGGCGCTTTTCGATTGATAAAAGACACCGATGCCTTTGTATACCAAATGACTAGAGAATTGTTTAGTTGCAGCGACCCGCGACGATTAATTATTTATCGCATCACAGCCCTCGTTTCTATCTTTATGTGCGATTTGAATTGAGCTAAACATCATTTCAAAGTTGTCGAGGGGGTTCAATGACTCGCTGACCTTTGGAGTTCCCAGCAATCCCGGTGTTGGTGGGGAAAGTTCCTTAGAAATAGTCCAGCGTAGTTTTCCCTTGTTAATAATGGTGCAGAATGCGGGGCCCGGCAAGGACAATGTCTCAGCCGTTCGAATGGAACGGAAAATCTAGGTCCCTAATACACTTGGACGTGCACGTAAACTAACCTTTGACAATTGGAATACATGAAATGGGGTTTGACGTCCTATTTTTCTGCTCCGACCTGGGCTAATGAAGACGGGCATACGCACCACGGCCTGCTCTGATATCGAATTCCAAATGTCAAGATATATTTTTGTGCACGCCAATGTGTACACGAGGCCTCGGTTCTTCGTACCCTCTGCCCTGCATCATTGACAACGGGGAACCACGCCGGAAAATCACGATGAACCTGTCGGCCAATGCAGGGATCAAATACCCCACCTCCAAGCCAACGAGTCATTGTTTTATCGACTTAGTCACCGAGATCCCCAGTTAGAATACGAAATGAGACTAGACCGTACTCCGTGGCGCAACCACACCCTCAGATATGGATCAGTAAAGCAGGGCGTGAAACCCAATTTCATTAAAACTAAACATTTTTGGAACTCAGAAACATGATATTCAAGAAAGGGTCTAGAGACCCCACAACTTTCCTTAAAGAAGGCAAGTCTTTAGCTCAATATTATCATCCACAAAATTGTAGGAAATGAAACGGGGTTTAACGTCTTACTTTGTTGCCCTGACAACGCGTTTCTCCATACCCGTCTTCGAATTACAGCAGTCAAGGGTTCATTTACGTACACGCAATATAATACACTGGATCTGGGTTTGTCGTGCGATCCGATCGACTATACACTTTTCCACTCGAGACTGTTAAAGGGAAACCACGCTGTAAATAATGAAAGAGAACATAATTAATTATACTCCACCTTTTTAACATAAACTGTTCTTTCAGTCAAAAAGATATCTCTTATAATTGAGGTCACAGGTCAATATAATTGTCTATATAACTAATACCAAACAAAGTTCCTCTAAATATATTACTGTTATCGACGTTAGAATTAATAAATCCGACCGACTGCTGTATTACAACTAATACCAAATAAACTTTCAGGATTTCAAATGTCTCAATAAATATCACGTGTTCTCTACGTCAGAAATGATAAAACACGACTGTTTCAAAGACCAACATATCTATAAAAAAAAATTCCAACAATTACAGAAAATCAGTTTTTATTTAATCGAAGGCCATTATTTTAATAGATTCTGTAAATTATTGATTTGTAATGAAAATATGTAATCAAAGTTTGTTTGAGTTGTAGTAAGTATTAATGCTAAACGGAACTTATTGGTAATATACTAAACATTAACAGGCAATGGCAGGAAATGAAATACTGTTTTAATTTGAACAAAAGAAGAAAATTTATTTGAATTTAATTGAACTATTTCTGGAAACAATTAGTAAACGTACTACACGTATGTGTTCAATATGTCTGATTTAATTGAAACTGACATGATTTTAGTCCTAAGAGACCAGGGCCCTGTTTCACGAAATTTTAACTTAAGATAAAATCCAATTTTAGTAGATACTTCAATTTTGATTGGCTAAGCACTAAAATCAATCTAATATTATCCAATCAAACTGCTAAAATTGGGATCTTATCTTAGTTAAAATTTCGTGAAATAGGCCCCAGTATACGGTGCGATTGTTTTGTCGTACTGGCATAGGAGAAATGCAAAGAATGCGCCTACTCTCGCATCGAATTCCATCTGTCAACGGCTCTTTAACGTGCACATCGTTATGTTCTAATGACTTCGGATTTGAGTCGAGATCGTCTTTATTAGTCGAGTCGGAGCAGAACAGTAGGTAGGACGTTAAACCCTATTTCATTTCATTTCGGTTTTGACTTTCATCCTAATGACTAGCTGGCGTCAGGACCTCCGCCCTGCGTCCCTAACATCGGAAAGTCAGGAGGAACTATCTCGGCCAATTACGTGACTGAACCCGAGACCTTGTAACCCTAACTCTCTTACTCGACAAGCCACCCCACAGCTCATTATACAGGGATAGAATATGCTGCGGTTTGCTTTGTCTTGTTTTGCATGATTTTGGCTTTTGTCCATATTTCCGATTTTTTTAAGATATAAAGTCACTTGAGGGCGCGGGAGTTCCTGTTTCGATCTCAGTGCCTCCGTTCCATCCAAACTATAAGACGCAATTTCCTTGTCAGAATGTCCGCCCTTCACCACTCTCAGACCGTCCACCCTGCACCACTGTCAGACCGCCCGCCCTGCACCACTGTCAGACCGCCCGCCCTACACCACTTTCAATAGGAATCAGACTAGAAAATCGCCCCTGACAAACTTTTGTAAACTTAAATCAACTTAAAGATACATTATGTAAGATTACATAAAGAGATGGCAGTTCTCACTACGATAGTTAAAAACTAGCTAATGTAAAGGGTATCGAACTACAATCCAACAAAAATCTCATGCTAGCTTCAACATCGAGAGTTGATTATGGTCTGAATAAGTTAATTAATGCCTAATTAATAGTTTTTATAACATTTCAGGCCTAAAAAGACCTACAATAGGCAGATTTAGCTCTTGCATAATGCATGTTTAAATTGTTGTGATGTGAAATCCAGAGACTAACACGTATAATATAATATTAAAAGTTTTAAAACTTGATATTTTTTATAGACGTGGAACAAGAAGAGCCGACATGTACAACGAGTATTGCTGCACCACCTCTCACTGTTGGTGCTTTCAATATTCAAATATTCGGGATAAGAAAAATGCGACAGAAAAGTGTAACTGAAATATTGATGAAGGTAATCCAATACCTTTATTTTTATTTAACTAAAATGCCATTTAGATATTTTGGATTTTTACCATTTTTCGGGTTTTTGTTTATGTCGAGAACTACTGAATGATTCGGAATACCGAGTCTCACCGAGAAAAACGTATGCCATATTACACATGTTCCGACCAGATTACGAAGACGCAATGTGCCATGATGATATTTCAACTGCCAGGGATTCTTTTACTGTAATGACTAATTATTATATCCCATGCATAAACCTATTTTACTTTGTATTAACACATATATGTTGATATTACAATGTTATCTTCTGTATTTAGATATCAGTGATGCAGGGTGGAGGGCCTGACAAGGACAGCCGTCTAGTCGTTCGAATGGAACGAAAAAAACCGAGGTCCATGTACACATTGGCGTGCACGTAATAGTTCCCTTGACAGTTTGAATTCGAGCTAAGAGTAGGCCGCAGTCTCGCTGTCCGGGCAAAATCTCCCCCTTAGCACACTGTATGTATGCTCGTTTCCATTAGCCCAGTTCGGAGTAGAACAGTAGGACGTTCAACCCCATTTTATTTCATTTCTATATTTGATATACAATATTATCTTCTATATTTGATATTACAATATTATCTTCTATATTTGATATTACAATATTATCTTCTATATTTGATATAGATCATAACGAGGTATGATATATTGGTGATACAAGAAATACGAGATCGTCATCAGACATCATTGGATAAACTTCTCAATAATCTCAACACGTAAGATGTTTATTTATAAATCTCCATAAGATAAACATTATGGACTTGATCAAGAAAATAAAAGTATAATTTAATTTGGAATAGTATATTGGTCTCATCGTGTCATCTCCTTTCTACGAGATCTTGAACGAAACTTTGTCGGGATGATTGTTCGATCCCTATCAACGCCGGATTAACCAAGGTGGGGGCCCTGGGGCCTGGAACATTTGGCATTTCAGGCACTTGTGTCGAGACCATTTAGAAGTACCTCCCCAGAACAAAAATAAAATTCTGCCACAAAATTAGCGCATTCTGGCGTTATTTCAGTGGACCAATCCATGCGAGTGTCTGTTCGGTGAACAATCGTACAACTTCGCTACAACGTACCTCGAATCACCAGCACCAAAAATAAAAAAATAACATCAACAGATTCTGTGTTCAAAACTGGAATATTAATGGGTTCAAACTTACCTTGATTCCACCTCCTTAGCAAAACACGTTGTAACCAAAATATTGCCGCTGTAGAGGATTTTGGTACGTTTACTCGATTGACGTTTCCCGGTAAATAAACAAAAAAGAAACACGGATACCAGACGAAAATGTGACGCGGCATCACCGGATTACACAGAATTCTCGGATGTCGATCGCCACACACCATGGATTGAGGAGGCCCCAGGGACTTCCAATGGGGGGCCTTCGGAGCATCGGAGGGGCCCCGAATGTCACCGGCCGTTGGAGTCCTCGGTCCGACGATGCTTGAGGCGCGCAACTGGGATTTTTGTGGCAAGCCCCCTAATGTGGGTGTATGGCCTTGGGCCTGGGCCCCATGGTGCCCCGTAGTTAATCCGGCGTTGATCCCTATGTTGACCGAGAAGTTCATCATGAGGAATTTCCGGCGCGGTTCATCTTTGTCAGTTGTGCATGACGGGGGGACTGACAAGGGACATCATGTAGTTGTTCCGATTTGATGAAAAACCGTTGTTCCGTGAACACATTAGCATGCACGTAAAAGAATCCACGATATTAGACTAGAACATAGCCCCGCTGTCCAGACCGATTTCTCCTATGTATACTGTATGACGTATGTCCATCTTCATTAGCAGAACTGTAGGAAGTTAAACCCCATTCTATTTCATTTCATTTCATTTTATTATAAATATGTTCTATTTCCAGTGTAGATCCTTACAACCCTTATAAATATGAAGTGAGTGAAAGATTGGGTAGAAAAGGTTGTAAAGAACAATACGCTTTCTTATATAGGTAGGTTTAACTACATGTATTTATCTTCTACAGGTAGGTCACACCCTTATATTATAGGTAAGGCTGCGTTTCCGCCAAATTTCACGTGTCACGTATCACGTGTCATGTGTCATGCATGACACGTGATACGTGACATTAGGGGTTTCCACTGGATTTCACATCGAACATGTCATTCGTCCTGTGTTCGCCATGGGTGACGGTTCAGACTCATCTGACGAGGAAATTCTTGCTCTATGTCTGTTGTACCGGCGAGCTAGGATAGGAAGAGAAACTGCATCAGGCGCTCAATATGGTGCAAGGACCATTACTTATTGCGTCCAGAAAGGGGTCCCACAGAAGTGGGGTCTTCTTCACAAGGCATATCAAGTTGTGCTTATAGTCATTCATGTTTAGGACAAGCCTAAATAACTAATTTTAGACGATCAAAACACAGGTTCGTTTTACATTCGATACGATCACGTGGAGTTACCAAAAGGGAAAGTAAAAGCCGTGGAAAACCCAGGGGAAAACCCAGATCGGACAGACTTGACACATGACACGGGTAAAAAGAATGAACATGTTCATTCTTCAAAAACGTGTCATTTCACGCGTGAAAAGTGAAACGTGAAAAGTGACATTGATGGAAACGGTTCCTACCAAAATCATATGTTTCTATTTCTTGTCACGTGACACGTGACCGGACACGTGAAACTTGGTGGAAACGCAGCCTTAAAAACACTCTCTCTCTCTCTCTCTCTCCTCTCTCTCTCCCTCTCTCTCTCTCACATGAAACTTGGTGGAAACGCAGCCTTAAACACACACACACACTCTCTCTCTCTCTCTCTCTCTCTCTCTCTCTCAGTTTATATTTATAGATATATAAAACTTTGTTTACCTATTGTTTATATTTCTATCTTGTTTATATTTTAAGATGTAGGAAACTACGTATAACTGATGTTTATCAGTATGATGATGGTGTCGACGATGGCACGGATGTATTTGCTCGAGAACCGTTTGCTGTTAGATTTGAGTGTCCGACGACAGGTACGGTAGTTCTTTTATGACAGGAGTTTGTAATCCATGTAAAGTTCGCAAAAAAGGACACCAGGTGCTTTACAAAGAGTAATCATACCCTGATCGTACACACGATCCACTAGAGTGAGCGATATTTGTATATTTGATAGCTCTGCGAATTCCTCAAATAGTTAACACGTGCACGTTGCATGATTAAGTCAACTGGCGTAGTTTTGATTCCATCTTGTACGTGACAAGGAGTAGGGTCGCCTGTCCAACATAGCGTGGTTTCTCCGGATCCCAAGGTTTCCCCAACTGCTAAAGACCCCTAGGTGCAAGTGAATTATTGAACCATATGTTTGTCACGAAATGATCTAGTTTTTGCCTATTTCTCTCTCCTCAAGTACGAAGTGGTATCAAGGTGTTCTAAAAAGAATTGGCACACGTAAATTCCTGGAATGTCGTCCTGGCAAATATATTGGACCTCCGCTTTCGCTTTGCAATCGAGTACTTGAATTAAATAAATTTCCATGGCTTGACTAACCTGTATTTTACGGATGAAATGGTTTGACAGAAATGTACAAATGTTCTTGTAAAAATACTTATTATTTTGTTTTACAGAAATAAAAGATTTTGCTATAATTGCTATCCATACGTCGCCTAAAAATGCCGTGAAAGAGATCCGGGCATTACACACAGTGTATGAGAAAACCAAACATCACTGGGATCTGGAGGTAATAAAACTATTTAATTATTATCTTTCAATTCACAACAAACACATACACATAGAAAAAAAACAACTTCTTATTTATTTTGGCCGACGTTTCGAAGAGAATTCTCTCAACGTTATCAAGATACATAAGTATGTATTATAGTTTATTGCTCTATACAATTATCAACTACCTCTTAAAGATTATCGCCTTTCAATGATATCGACACCCTGGTATTAAAACTATTTAACTAATATCGTTCAGTGATATCTATATCATGCTATCATTGAAAAGAAAATTAATTTGGCGAGAATTTAGAATTTGTCTTTAAATTTCTGTTTTCTTTAGTCTGATCTAATGCAGGTATCTAAAGAAACCTTTGATTTAATTTAAACCAAATATTATTCACGAGATTCCGCAACAAGTGATCAGCAGGAAGGCTGATTTGGCGAAGATGATAAGACCTCACGGGATAAAAACTGATTTACGAATACTATTCGATTGCAAATATTGGAATACCTTTGTAAGCACTCAATTTTGAATTATATTTTTAGGATATTATTATAGCCGGTGATTTTAATGCTGATGGTGATTACGTCAGGAAAGGCGATTGGGAGAAGATAACTCTAAGAAGTGATCGCCGTTTTTCTTGGTTGATAAACGATGACGTCGATACAACAGTTGGCAGTACAGACTGTGCCTATGACAGGTGGGGTAATATATATATATATTGAGAGAGAAATGGGGTTTAACGTCCTACTGTTCTGTACCAACCGGGCTAATGAACACAGGCATACACCATACTGTGTGCTATGTCGGAAAATGTAGTCTGGACACCGTCGTATACGACCTGGGCTTTTCGATTTCGCCCCACCCGCTCACCCGAATAACTAAACAGCTGTTCCGAGGCACTGTCAAAGGGCATTCGGACGGGAATGGTGTAACACCTTAGTTCATAAGGCTTCATAGGGCCTGTCATTGAGTCAACAAGCGATGTTGTACCGAAAACCTTGTGTTTTTTCTCTGGGTGAAACCGTTTCCTCCCATTGTTAGGGTTAACTCCCATTTCTCGCTCTGTATATACACGCAAGCTGCAATTCTTTGGTATAGAGTAGCTTACCCAGAAATATTTAATTCCGCTATTTTTTCCAGTGACGTCATATTTCTGGGTGAGCAACACCCCTGCGTGTAGTATTTCAATATTTTGTGACATGAGTGACTAATTTTGAATATTTCATGTTTCAGATTTGTTGTTGCCGGGAAACATTTGTCCCAAGCCGTGGTTCCTGGAAGTGCTAAAACTTTTGCCTTTGATGCGGAATATAACTTGACGAGAGACGAGGTAACTATAATAAAATAATTTGATCTTTGAATGGAATTTAACGATTGAACATTTTATAGCTCAACACAGTTCTATGGATAACTATTATTATATTGTTATATACACACGTTTTGACAAGATTTCACTGGTAAGAAGATGGCTCGTTAGCCTGGAAGGACGGAGGGCCTGACAAGAACAGCTGTCTAGTTTTTCGGACTGGACAATAAACTGAGGTCCCGTGCACACATTGGCGTGCACGTGAAAGATCCCTTGGCAATTCGAAATCGATATAAGAATAGGCCATAATGTTATATAAATTCTTAGACATTAATTAACTTATCCAGACCATAATCAACCGTCGATGCTATCGTTAGCCTACGATATTTAGTGGATTTGAATACGTTTTACGATTGGTGATTGAGCGTCAATAGTTCGTCCGCTCTTGCTAACACCCGTGGACACTAATTTATTTTATTTTTATATTCCAGGCAGAAGATATCTCTGACCATTATCCTATAGAACTGAAGATTGCAGGATTAGGTAAGATTCGAGCTACTAGTCTCTTATCATCCAAACAAATATTCTACGAATATTAGTCTGGATGGGTCCTCAAAATTTGACAGAAAGTCGGTCACTGTCTGGATTATCCAGTCTTTTAAGTTACCACGTGCTGAATCTATCAAAACATCTCGCTTGTCAACAATGACACTCTCTAAAATTTTATTTTAAAGTTTTTAATTGAAATGGTAATTTTCTCTCGTCATGAATCAAACGTATGGCTTCTCACAATCTCCTTAATCACGATTCATGCTGTTGTATCGTCTCTATTTTGTTTCTAATAATAGATGTGCCAAGTGAATTGTGGGATATATTTTATCCCCGCCTTATAGAATCTATCAAAATCGGCCCGGCTTCATAATATCTATCACTTACCGAGACTTTAGCCAAAGGGTTCCATTGCCCATGCGTAACCGGGAGTTTGGTTTTTTATGTGGTAGATTATCCAGTAATTTTCGTCAATAATTGAGAACCGACCCAGACCCTCCGTGCGTTGAAGACTAGGGGGGTCTGGGTGACCGAGACTATCGAGCTACATACTTCTTCTTATTGTTAGGCAACCTTATCTGTGATTGATTCTCTTAACCAGGTCTAGTAGAAATAGAAACGGATAACTTAGGCAATGAAATGATTCCTTTAACCAGACCTAGCAAAAATAGAAACGGCTAACTTAGGCAATGAAATGTTTTCTTTAACCAGGCTTGCAAAAATGGAAACGGCTAATTCCCCTTCCATATTATCATCACATGATTGCCATATGATGTTGAACTATTTGTGGTTATAATGTTTGTACGAAAGACGGGTAGGGACATTCCAACTTCAGAGTTCCGACTTCGAACTTCTAAGTTCCAACTTCCATGTTCAATGTTTCATTCTCCATTTTATCAGTAGCCACGTGTGTGTAAGATTGTGATAATAGCTTAAATAAAGCAAGTTTTTATCAATATTTATAGTTTATAAATACAGTTAGTACAGATAGTACAGATACCTAATACTAATTGAATTATTTTTTAAGTCGGAGGGGTGGCCGAATGGTTAGCGTGTGCGCGCTGTACCATTAGGTCTGTTATTGATTCAACTGCCTTGGTTTAGATTCCCCGGTCGTACGTGACAGTTTGCAGGCTCGCCTATCCAGTCCCCTGGTTATCTACGGGTCCTCCGGTTTCATCTCACAGCGAAAGACCCCTACGTGCAAGCGAATTATGTTTGCGATCATGGCATGGGTTTATTATTCAAGTCAATGAGGAGATATATAATTTATTGAGTTATCTCCCTTACTCCGAAATCTCGTTGGTGTTGTCAGAGATAGATAGATAGAAATGGGGTTTAACGTCCACTCGACACAAACTAGGTCGTTTCGGGACTAACACATGGTTCAATTTTATTTCATTTTTTCGCTTGCGCGTCGGTATCTGTAGCTGTGGTAAGAAAACCAAGTTGGGGGGGGGGGAACCCAGGAGGTTGCACAGGCGACCCTATTCCGTGTCACGTACAAACGAGGAATGGAAACCACGTCACTTGACTCAATGACAGACCTTATGAACTTGAACGCTCAGATCATCTCCCTTAACTGTTACAATTTCTTTCAAGAGCCACGGCGACTCAGCGAGTAAGACACTGGGCACGCTTACCGGAAGGTTACGTGTTCGATCCAGGGCAGAGGGCCTGGCAAGGGGCCACGTATATTCAATCAGTTGGACCGAAAAGCTCCCTTGGCAGTTGGAATTCGTTAAAAGTGTAGGCCGTAGTGTACAGTTGGCGTGCCGTAAAAGATCCTTTGGTAGTTGCATTTCGAGGTAAGAGTAGGGCGTGACGTTGTTTTACTAGCAAACTATCCCTCATAGCACACTGTATGGCGTAAACCAGCCGAATCAGGACAGTAGGGTTAAAGCTCATTTTCATTTCTTTTTCCATTTCTTTCAGCTGATAATAAAACCCAGCGTTACATCAAGAGTGAAATGTCGATCACCATCAACCAGAAGCAGGAAATACCTCGTATATCATCAATACGCTACATCTACAGAGCCTCCAAAAACAAAAGAGCGGGATTTCAGACAACTATTCTTCGTGAAGGTTACAGAATGTCTCAAGTTGTTGCTAAGCGATATAGGGTCACGGACGTTGTGAAGTGTATAAAACATTTTAGCCGATCGTTTCCGGATGTGATCAAACCAGAGACAATATCAGTCATAACGGCGTATATGAATTCAGCAGCGTTGACGCAACCGCCGTACGTTTACGGTCTGGTAACACATGTCTGTCGTAAAAGGTATTTTGATGTAACGGTCACGTGTCAGTTGAAAGCACCGTTATTATGTGACGTAACTATTGCAAGGGCAATAAGCTAGAAGGATTTGTAGCCGACAAGTTAATCCATTAATTAGGGCCTATGTATTACGGATACGTTATGCAAGCGATAAATACCCAGTATACTTTATAAAAACCAAATTTTATTAACATCAATATTCTTTTTTATGGTTTGTTTCATTTTACAAAATAAATATTTAAAACAAGGCAGACCTGGTTTTCTAATGATTTCATGGCTACAAGACTCCTTACAAGTCAAAAATCGCTCAATTCTCTTCAGTATTTACAAAGATATGACGAATTGAAAATTTCATAATCTATGCGACTGTTTATGTAACAAGCTCATCGCCATCTTTATTTGCCAAGGACCAAATTGATGAGTCTGTTTTTAATCCGGACGACGTAAAGCCTGAATTTTATCTAGCGTTTGTATTTTGAGTAACCTCCCTTGCATCGCTGGTTGGAATATTCCAACAAATGGATCCATCACAATCGACGTGAAACAACAAGGACAGACTTTTTAAGAAGTAATACACCCATTCCCCCAACACACCTATCACCCAAATATTGTTACCAAACACGATTCTGTTCCTAGGTCAAAGTTCATTTATAGGATTACCATTATTGAGAGCTGTGGGGGAAAATAAGCAATTTTCAGCAATTAGTGAGACAAAATGAACTAAAATGAGGTTTAACGTCCTACTTTTCTGCAAAAATCGGGTAGAGGAGTTCACTAGTCCGCGGGTGCACTTGTCCGCCGATATAAGAAATACTATAAATACGGGTATCAATAAACCTAACCCTACGCCAACCCCAGCCGTAATAATATTATTATTATTGAAACATTTATAAAGCGCATAGCTTCCACTGTAAAGTGCCCATATGCGCTGTACTTAATTAAAAGATACATTAATAGAACAAGACATATAAACAAAACAGTCACAGTAAAAAGATTTAGACAAATAGGCAGGGATGTAAAATAACTACCAATATAAAATGATACGATAAAACATAAAGAATACATTTACGTAAAACATATGTTAAAAGAAATAGATATCGGTGGACTAATGAACCCTATGGCTAGTGAACCTGTACTGGTGAACCCACGGACTAGTGAGCATTCACCAAATCAAGTTACGGAACGAAGATGGGTACGCGAATAAAATGTGATGTGGGGGGGGGGAGACTTTTGACAGCGATATTTCCACTTACACTTCGTGTTTCGTTGAATACTAACTATAGCGTGTTACTGGAAGCCTTACCTCGTTTTTTTCCCATCCGATCGACGTTCTTCATTCGCCCTCCCACATGTCTAACACCCTCGTCAGTCAGTGTAAGATCGACAATGGACATCGGAAGTTTCCGGCGTAGTTTTCTCTTGTCAGTGGTGTAAGACGAACGGCCTGACAAGGACAACTGTCTAGTCGGTCGGACGGGACAAATAAATGAAATGGGTTTAACGTCCTACTCTTTTGCACCTAACCTGGGCTAATGGAAGACGGGCATACAGTGTGCTATGAGGGAAATTTCGCTCGGGCAGCGGCGCTCTACGGCCTACTCTTATATCGAATTCCAACTGCCAAGGGATCTTTTATCTTTTACGTGCACTCCAATGTGTACACGGGACCTCAGTTTTTCGTCCCATCCGAAAGGCTAGGCAGCTGTCCTTGTCAGGCCCTCCTTCTGCATCACTGACAAGGGGAAATCAGGCCGGAAAATCGAGATGAACTTTCTCGGCCAATGCAGGGATTGAACACCCGACCTCGAACCAGCGCCTTATCCACTAAGCCACCGTGAACCCCGGGGACAAATAAACGAGGTCCCTTGTTCATATTGGCGTATACGTAAAAGTTCCTTTGGCAGTTGTAATGCGATATAACAGTAGGCCGTACTGCCGCTGTCCGGGCCAAATGTCCCTCATAGCACACTGTATGGCTTATGTCTGTCTTCATTAGCCCAGGTTAGGAGCAGAATAGTAGGACGTTAAACCCCATGCTTGGTACATAGGATATATGCGCATTGACTGCCTGCTGGGTTCCCGCTATATATTTTTAATTTTTAGAAAAATAAATAAAAGTGTTCAAAGTATATCTGGATAAAAAATATTTCTTATTTAATCTTAAAAATGCACTGGCCATCCAGCCAAAGATCGGCGCCTGGTGATGTGACGCCATATGCTTTATAAGAGAGAGAGGAGGGAGAGAGAGAGAGAGAGAGAGAGAGAGAGAGAGAAATGGGGTTTAACGTCCACTCGACACAAACTATGTCATTTCGGGACTAACATATGGTTTGATTTTATTTCAAAAATTCGCTTGTGCCTATGGGTCCTTTAGCAGTGGGAGGAAACCGAAGGTCCCGAAGAAAATCCACGAGGTTGGCAAGGCGACTCTACTGTTTGTCACGTACAACCTGAGATTCGAAACCACGCCAGTTGACTCAATGACAGGCTTCACCCCCGCCCCGATATGCTTTATAAAGAGCAGTTATCGTGCACTTTCGTGATATCACCGTATATAAGTTTGAATCATCCCTGAACAGATAACTAGCATTCTCAAACAGTAATTCAAGATCGATGAGCATCTAAACGTTCACCTACTGCCAATGAATAATCGAGAAATGTCGAGAACTTGTTTGACTTTTAGACTATAATAAAATTTACTTAATGCGTCTCTTACCCGTCCCCGTTCTCGTTTCTTCCTTTTTAAAAGAGAAAATATATTTTTTATTGTTACATATCCTGTGGAGATATTGATTCTAGAGATCTCCAATGAATACCGGAGATCGATACCTTTTAACATTCTCGGACATCTAGATGGATTATCAAATTATAGCTTTATGGCAGGAAATTTGATTCGACCCAAATCCTTTGTGACACTTACAATGCAGTTCGTTTATGAGGTTCGGCATTCAACAACTTGATGCGGGTATTGAATGTAGATATTTTGATGATTGCACACTTTATCATAGTCAGGATGCGATTTAAATATGAATCCCGGGGACTACAGGGTGAATTCGCCACAAAATATAGTTGTGACACTACGGTTAATTGGGAACTAACCGTGACTTCACGTTGTGTACAATTGACCCTGGAACACTGTTTATGTTTTTATATCTTTATAACTCCCACAATACAACGATTATATACAGGAACGTAAACACGCGACTATGACATTAAATATAAGCTAAATATAAGTTCTCTATCCCGTAGCTTGTGTTCGCTGGCGAGAGTCAATCCTATCCGGATGATGTCTGAAGAGAGTGATAGTACTCTACTTTCAGCAATTGGTGGTGGTAGAACGTGTCTGTGAGTTAGTCTAAGAAACTTCTATCTTTCAAAATACCTACTCAACCTATTTCTTGTTTTTACCAATTTGTGTAGCCAATTCAATAGATTAAACAGAGCACATTTCCTAGAACTAAAATAAACCCTACAGTAATAATAATAATAATAATAATAATGTATATTTGTAAAGCGCCAATTCATCCACAAATAAGAGTAGACCAGGGGCGTATCCAGAGAGGGGGGGTTGAAGAGTCCAAACCCCACCCTGCTCAGCTACATAACAATTAATGCCTTGCATCAATGAAATTCAATTACAATATGGTCCTACATCATTATAAAAATGATTTCTCTCTTTAAAAAAGCTCAATTTGTATGTGTGTTTATGCAATTTAGAGTTGATGATGGCACATTTCCTTAACTGGAACCTGGCAAACCCCCGCCTGCAAAAATTCCTGGATCCGTTCCTGGCGCCAATGGTAGAACCACTGTCCGCTTAAAATTTTTGTCCCTCATAGCACAGAGCATGGTATATGCCAATCGTTATTAGCCATGCGAAGCAGAAATAACGACGTTAAACCCAATTCCATTCCATTTCAGCCCGGATCCAACAGGATCTTAAACCCCAATTCATTTCATTAGAAAACGCGGATTATCTTGTCTGTGATCGTTCCGACTTTATGAACAATCACGAACATTGAATATAAGTTGGCGGACAGACAAACTTTTATTACTGCTACAGGTTATAGATTCTAAGCTTCCGTCGAATAAATGGTTTAAGAAATTGTTTATAACCGAGTTCCTAATATCAAATCAATCCACGTGTGTTTCTCTTAAAAAGCCAAGATTCTTACAGGTCAGACGTCTTGTAGAATTACAGATAACAATTCAATTAAAAAATTGTTCTTTATGAAATGTCGATTCTTAGAGATCAGACGCGGTCGTTTGTGTGCGTGTCGGCCTTAACGTTCACTTAAATCTATGGTGATATCGCAGACAAGACAAATATTCCTAGCCCACTCGGCAAATCTCAACAGATTCCGTAAACTACATCTAGTCTCGGCTGTATGACAGTAAGTGATATGTACCTACGCCCATACATTTGCGGTGCGGCTACCGATTTACTTTAACAGGAAAACTTGACGCTATTACACAAATTGGGAACATATTCGGCTAGCGACCTATTCGACCGATCGAGCTGCAACCTGTTCCTTGGAAACCTAATTAGAATAAAGACAACCGTCGCCTTACCTCATCTATTCATCAACCAATAAAATCCAACGTTATGTCTATCAAATGAAAGTAGAATATAATTTTTTTATCCATTCCTTTAGCACAGAATAGAAGTGTAATTTCGTCATTATCTTACAGCTCGATCGGTCGAATAGGTTGCTAGCCAAATAGGTCGCCAAATTGTGTTCGATATGGGCGCAGCCACGTTTCATCCGGGACCTTTAAAGTAGTTCCAATATGGCGTAATTCGTCATACAGCCGAGGTTAGATGTAGGTGCCGTAGGTTACGGAATATTTCGAGGTTTGCCGAGTGCCTCCTAGCCCTCCACGTATTTGTCTGGATGGTAGAGACTAAGCACAATACTGATCTATAAGACAAGCGAAATGAAACTTTGAAACATAAAATAAAAACGAAACGAAATAGACCCTGTGCTTAAATCAGATTATGGACAGTTACTTCGTGGCCGATAATATGGAGTTCGATAACGAACGTTGTAGGACATTTTTAAGGTAATATATCCACAGACAGTACGGGGCTGGGGTTCAACCAAACACTATTTATTTTATTTTGTTCATAACTCGGTAAATTATATTGATAATAGAAGTTGCTGCGCGAGACTGATCCCAAACACGCAGGAGTCCAGGATGAGCGCCACTACTTCAAAGATGCCCCTGACCACTCCCTAGATACGCCATAGCCTTTGTTTTGACTCGGTTTACGTTATAACTGTATACAATTTGTCCGTGACTACTTTAAATACGTCAGAAGTTTTGTTTTGACGCGGGTTACAAGACGTTATAACCTTGGGCAGGTTGAACGTGTTTAGAGGTGCGACTTTGATGTGTTCTAACGTTCTAGCACCAGACATCAACATTAAAACAGTGTTAGGGTTATTATGTTAACACATCGACTCGTTATACTGGATGGTTTATATCATAGACCAGACTAACTAGTCGTTAGATTTGATAGATTTATATACAAACTGTTCAACACTGCTTAACATCCTACACACAAAACAGACAAACTTTTAACACACTTTATATAAATTATTCAAGGATCACCTTCTCTTGCCAATAGACTTTATATAAATTATTATTCAGTCTCCCTTGTCAATAGACTCAAATTAACTTATGGTAACACTGTATTTCGTTTTTTTTTTATACTTTCGATGGCATACATTGCATGAAAATCTAACAAGTTCTACTCGAGAGTCATGTCAGGGTCATACGAGCGGTTGTTGACCCTATGACGTCAGACAATGATTAATCAATCAGCGTTGACGATTCTACTAGTTTTCCCACAGTTCCGTGGAAAGCTCATCAGGAACTCGCCGTAACATACCGTTTCATTGGCTAATTACAACCAAAACGCGGGTTTTATAACAACTCTTCCAGATCCTAGTGTAGTAAAGACAAGTAAAACAAAATTTTAATCTATAAAAAAACGAAACGAAATAGGATCTGTGTTTTAATCAGTTTGTAGATGTACAAGTTTGACAAGCCACATACGGCGATCATTTCTGAACAAAACCGACGTCATAAGTTGACAGGTCAAATCGCATTTCTGAACAAAACGGACATAATAAGTTGACAGGTCACATACTGTGCGCATTACTGAACAAAACAGACGTCTTCTGAAAGGCGCATTACACTAAACGAAACAGACGTTATAAGCGAAGAATGCTCTTGACCTTGCTTTCGTTCAAATAACCTGCCATTTGTGGGTCTAAACATGCACAACAACCGTTGATTGACAGGGTTGTATTTAAACATAAAGCAAGCACGCTCGATGTTGTGCGTGTGTGCATGGTAGAGTCGAGAAATAAACACTGCGAAGCGGTCACTCATCCGGAATTGTTTCAAAATGTGTTTTCTCTGTCCCGGAAATTCTTTCATGGAAATGGTCCCATTATATTTACAATAAACTATTAGACAAACATTTTTTGCTGTAGAAAACGCGCATGGAAATGGTCCCATAACATCTTAATTAGGTCCGTGTTCCATGTGTTTCCGCCGGTGGAAAAATCGGTCTAATCGAAATGAAGGCCGTTTCCATGTAACTGGTGAAACGCGTACGGTAAAACCGCCTACAATTGTTGATGTAAACGGGCTTCAGACCAACTTTTTAATTGCGCACCGAAACGCGTATCCGCAAATCGAGCTACATTATTTATCCGAGAATCGTACGTACTTGACTAGGTCGTATCAATGTTCACAGTTCGATTAGTATTAAATTATCCGATTATTTCTTCTTACAATGTTATCAATCGATCGCGTTACTTAGGAATGGATGACACACATCTTAAATAATGGTTTTGAGGAGATCGCCCGTCATGGCGTATTACGCCCAAGTGTTCTTAGTATGTTTCTATGGTATTTAATAATTGAATTAGAAATACCCCGGATGAAATATAATTACTGTTTCTTACCGAGATTCTTTAGAATTGGTGAAGCAAAGACGGGAGAAACCAAGTCGAAACATCACACTGTAATTAATGATAATTACCGGATAACGATGAGAAATTCTAGTAGAAACATCACCCAGTCAAAAACTGTTACAGCCATACCTCGGTTAGCTGTAGTCTGTACCACGCTTTTTATTTTAATGCCACGTCTGAGACCATTCATTAATTTATTAGGGTTCTTTTCATGTTTTAGACCAAGCATTAAGTTATTGTTTTCTTCATGTCTGTGTGATTGTGGTTGTTATAAATAAACCATCATTTTTTTACTTGTATTCAATGGAATTGTCTTCTGAGTGCGACGTAGTGACTCATTGTCGTGACGTTAACTTATATTTCAAAATTAGATGTAAAGGGCCGTATCTATTCCCTACAACATTGGTTTTCATTAATCGTATAGGTCATTCGCGGATAAGGGTGGCATTCGTGGTAATAGGAGGCATTCGTGGATATGGGTAGCATTCGTGGTAACAGGAGGCATTCGTGGATATGGGTAGCATTCGTGGTGATGGGAGGCATTCGTGGATGTGGCATTCGTAGTAATAGGAGGCATTCGTGGATATGGGAGGCATTCGTGGATATGGGTGGCATTTGTGGATATGAGTGGCATTCGCGGGTATGTGTGGCATTCGTGGTAATGAGAGGCATTTGCGGGTATGTGTGGCATTCGTGGTAATGGGAGGCATTCGTGGATATGGGTAGCATTCGTGGTAATGGGAGGCATTCGCGGGTATGTGTGGCATTCGTGGTAAAGGAAGGCATTCGTGGATATGGGTAGCATTCGTGGTAATGGGAGGCATTCGTGAATATGGGTGGCATTCGTGGTAATGGGAAGCATTCGTGGATATGGGTGGCATTTGCGGGTATGGGTGGTATTCGTGGGTATGGGTGGCATCCGTGGGTATGGGTGGTATTCGCGGGTATGGGTGGTATTCGCAGGTATGGGTGGTATTCGTGGGTATGGGTGGCATCCGTGGGTATGGGTGGTATTCGCGGGTATGGTTGGTATTCGCAGGTATGGGTGGTATTCGCGGGTATGGCAGTATTCATGGGTATGGGTATTATTCGGGGTGTTGGGGGAGGTATTCTCGGGTATGGGTGGTATTCGTGGGTATTGGTGGTATTCGTGGCATTCGTGGGTATGGATGGCATTCGCGGGTTTGGGTGGTATTCGTGGAAATGGGTAGGTAAGTGTGAGTGGCACAGATTTTTTCAAGTTTATACAGCATTTGCTATAATCTGATTTAAATACACATCTATATGTCGTTTCGTTTCTTATGTTTAAGATGACCTATGCTACACGAATATCGGACCGTCAGGGGTCATGCGAGCGGGTTTGGCCCTATGTGTCTAGAACGAGTTTCTTAGTTTTATCTCATAATGAAAATGGCGCAGATTCTTTACGATTTATAAACGATTTGTTTAATATAAAAATAAAGTATTTATACCCGAACATGTAAACTATTATAAACAACGACTACACATTCTCTTACGTAATAAACCGTTATTTAAAATATCTCCTACCTACTGTATAAATATAAAGAGGTAAACATCACATCAACATTCTTCAAGTCTCGACATGCCAGAATACAAGTGGTTCACGGGGTCAATTGGTTCATTACTCTGCCGCTCAATCAAATACAATCGGCGCTGAACATTAGGACGTTCAATCCCATTTGATTTCACATAATACTAGAAATAATAAAAGAAACAGTAGGTCTAGCGAAGACGTACAGAGACCATCCTGATTGTGCAGTTGAGGTTCCCTGTACAAATGGAAAGTGTACTGTGAAGTCGAGACGTCAAATTCTATGAAAGTTGCCGCTAATGTGCCACTGGGCACTACTGCTGTCTTTCTTTATTCCGTGCCTTGTGTTACACAGCCCTTCATACGAACTCTAATGTGAAACGAAGCTGATTGAGCCAAATTTTAATTCCCACAACGAGAATTTTTTAAACATACATTATGCAAGAGCTAAATCTGCCTATTGTAGGTTTTTCTTAGCTCTGAAATGTATCCAGACCATAATCAATTCTCGATGTCAACGCTAGACTGCAATATTTATTTGATTATGATCCGATTTGTCGCATAATTTTCCTTCACGATTTAATCATGAAATGGATAATTGAGACTATGTTTTTATTGTACCGACTTCAGCAAAGATGATCGAGGCTAGGCCGAAAATTCAATCGCTGAAATCTCGGTTCAGAGTGGATCAATTTTCATCAAATTTCATTTCCATTATCTGGTTTGTAACTATCATGGTCTGAAGTGTCAGCTATTTATCTAATCTCCCATAACGTATCGATAATGAAATGTAGAACCGCATTATAAAATAGTATACTAATTTTCAATATGGTGGCCATTCACGGCTGAGATCTATTATCACTGTAGAAAGATCTGTGTGCACAGAATGAGAGTAGTACTAGTTGTCTTAGTATAGTATGGTCTATAAATAGAACTAAAAGTCTACAGACTCCATTAATAATCTAGACCAACAAAAACACTTAATTTACTGAAGACTCAAAACCAACAACAATTTAAAGATAGTGGATTATATTTGTGTCATAAATACCAGCTGCTGGATTTTAGACAATCAAACTGATTGTAGAAAAAATAAATCTGGATTATTTTTGGTATATTTAGAGGTTGTAAGGTGGTCATAAAGAATATAGTCTGTCGCGACATTAGATATAACTTTTATTACACCCTTGTTTCCATATGTGACGACATGAACCTGGCTATACTTTTAATACACAGACAAGTAGATCGTAAATTAAATGTCGAACATCTCTCGATCACAGTAGTTATTACACAGTCGCGCTCGTAAAATAAAACTGGAATTTTATTGTGTTTTGTTAAGACGGACACAATTAAAAATCGTATTAATGTCTGTAAACACTTCTAACATGGCTGGCCTTGGATTGGAGTGTGAAGTCAAGAGAGAGGGGGGGGGGGGTCAGAGAGAGCGAGAGAGGTCATTCTGGGACTGACATATGGTTTTATTTCAATAATTCGCTTGCGCGTATGGGTCATTAGCATTGTTCAAAACCGGAGGACCCACAGAAAAACCACGAGGTTGGACAGGCGGCGCTACTCTTTGTCACGTACAACCGAGGAATAGAAATCACGTCAGCTGGCTCTGAGAGTCGTTATATATGTCTGATCTCGGGTATGTATGTATCTCATTTGGTTCTTCAGCACATGAAAACATAGCAACCATTTACATGTATCTGGAATAGAAACATTTTAATTCTCTTAAAGTTCCAATAGCATTTTTTTAAGTTATATTTTTAAAATTTATTAAAATAAAGCCCCAAAATAGATTGAACCTATAAACAGTCCTACCTTGTTAAAGAATAATCCTATTAATCCTATAATTCACTATTGCCAGTTGAGAAATTGGCAAAAATATCATTTTCAACTTCAAATTCAAACGTTTGAAGATGGCCGTCCATAGAGAAGAATGGAAAAACAAGGGAGGTAATTGAGTAACTATTTCCTCAATCAACCAGTGTCACCCTTTATAATGCCCAAAAAATTTTGTCCATGATCGTATAATAGTGAGTTGACAACCTTTTGAGCAAAAAACATAGAAATAATTATATTTTGACTTTCTTAGAAAAAGTGAAATTGGAACTTTAAATTAACAGTGTTCTCTCATCTTCTCCCTCTTTCGTTCGGCCATTTTTATTTTGGTGTAGAATACGGGGAAAGAAAATTTGATTTGTGACAAGGAAGGCCCCGGTGTATATTTATGATTTTGAGACGGAATGGTGGCGGGGGTAGGAGATTGGTCACGTTAAATTTAAATGAAATGGGGTTTAACGTCCAAGTGTTTCTACTTCGACTTGGCTAATGAAGACGGGCGTACAGTGTGCTATGAAGTAAAGTTAGCTCACCTTTTACGTGTACGCCACTGTGTACATCGGGCCGCAGTTTTTCGTCCCATCCGAATGACTAATGTTGACATAAAGGGCGGATATTTACTATAATACTTCAAATTTGTGTGTTTCAAACTTTTCAAACAAGTGGCTCCGCCAGTATATGATATAAAAAATCCCAAATCGAACAAAAATTAGGGGAAAGGTGAAGTCAACAGATCCTTGCTCGAGCTGTCATATACCCCGCAGTTCAAAGTTCAGCCCTGGGACCCCTCTAGTTTCGCTGCCAATCTTTATACCCCACAGTTCACAGTTCAGCCCTGGGACTGTTCTAGTGTAGCCACTAACATCGAACAGACGAGGGATAAATAAACGACAAATATGTACATGCATACTACAAAGTGAAACAATGTACCTAAATAGGCTTGGCAGGCCGATACCAAGGGCATTTCTTACACGCGTACCATAGTCTCAAACATCCGTCACCATCATCGACTTTGCTCAGTTGTGATTAATACACACTTGTATCTCCCTTTATTTCCCGTGGTGGGGCATAATTGTGTGGGAGAAGGGGGCTTATAAATAGACTAGTCTGGGGCTCCTCGTCATCTAAAATGGGCACGGCATAACCATTTAACAAAACTGAGAATAAATCTATTGGCAATACCAACAAAAGTTCTAGGATAAACGACACTGGTATCAGGAATTACCAGAAAGTTCCAGGCTTCATTCTGAATTATTGGTTTGGAAAAGGCGATTTAAAACGGTAATTACCGTAAACTTTAATTAAATTCACCATTAAAGTCCATGTTCATAACTGAAGCAAACCGAAATAGATTTTGCGATATTTGTCTTTGAATAATAAATGAATGAAATCGTTTTTTTTTTATTGATTTTCTCCTGATATTTAATATTATTTATGATGTTTGCTTACTAAGTTGAACTTAGGCGGATTAATCTTGGAAAACTAGAAATATGTATTATGCTGATTCTGATTTACCGTTCGCGATTTTCATCTCTCGATCCATGTTGTGATTAAAGGGACACGGCTACGTCCTAGATTGGTGTAAAAGCAATTTCGATTTGACCCTACCCCTTGTCACGTACAACGGGGGAATCGAAACCACACCAGTTGACTCAATGGCAGACCTTATGATACAGCAGGCAGGTACTAACCATTCCCCCCCCTTTTAGTAAGGGTGAAAAATGCTGAGGGGTAAAGTGTCTATCTTTAAAATATATAACCTAGTGCTGAGGGCTAAAATGTGAAGGATGTTTATAAGTGTATTGTTTTAGACCTGTAAGTGTTTATAGAGTTATATGTGTTAGTGTTTATAGAGTTTTATGTTTTATTAGAATCGTTATTCCTAGACAACTTAATGGCCGTCGTTTATTTACTTTAATACATTTACAATATAAATATTTTATCTTAAACTTTGAAACTAATGGGACTGAGGTTTATGAAAACACAAAACAAACAAACAGGATTTTAACAACAACGGAACATAAAGATCGAAAAACTTCAATAATGTGAAATGTTTTTACCCTGAGGCTTGATCTTTGTGAGTAGCCAAGTGAATAAATGTTCTATTGTCTTTGTGTCAGAGACGAGGTCTGTATCAGAAACTGGTCGCCTGACGGCTCTCATCTTGTTGATCGTTTTCTCAGGGCCGCCGACACTCTGCGAAAAAAGCCCGGATCTCGTTCGACTTTATCATCTGAACGACAAGGTGGGGCTATTAAACCAGTTTACCACCGACCCCACCCTTAGGGGTAAAGTGTCTATCTTTAAAATATATAACCTAGTGCTGAGGGCTAAAATGTGAAGGATGTTTATAAGTGTATTGTTTTAGACCTGTAAGTGTTTATAGAGTTATATGTGTTAGTGTTTATAGAGTTTTATGTTTTATTAGAATCGTTATTCCTAGACAACTTAATGGCCGTCGTTTATTTACTTTAATACATTTACAATATAAATATTTTATCTTAAACTTTGAAACTAATGGGACTGAGGTTTATGAAAACACAAAACAAACAAACAGGATTTTAACAACAACGGAACATAAAGATCGAAAAACTTCAATAATGTGAAATGTTTTTACCCTGAGGCTTGATCTTTGTGAGTAGCCAAGTGAATAAATGTTCTATTGTCTTTGTGTCAGAGACGAGGTCTGTATCAGAAACTGGTCGCCTGACGGCTCTCATCTTGTTGATCGTTTTCTCAGGGCCGCCGACACTCTGCGAAAAAAGCCCGGATCTCGTTCGACTTTATCATCTGAACGACAAGGTGGGGCTATTAAACCAGTTTACCACCGACCCCACCCTTATCTGTCATAAACCACCTCTTAAAGCCGTCTTATCTTGGTCGTTTGAACGGTGTTACATAATGACATATGTCATAGAACCGTCATGCCATATTAAAATACGTGAAAGTGATTGTAACATCAACATATTGCTATCAACATCCGGCTGGAGATCTTGGTAGCATTCCTTATGTCATTGTGTAACTTTAACTTGTTGTTGGGATGTCTTATCTAACGTTCTTTGTCTACTAAACTATTATGAATGTTAAACCTGATATGATGCATGATACATTAGTCAGATGCCTAATAAGGTTCCTTTGTTTGGAGGGGGATATAAACCCAGAATGGAAACAGCATAGTCAGACAGGTCCGATAAGTACTCCGCGGAGGCCATGGGCGCCTTGGCACGAGCCGAGACGGGACGAGAGAGAATGTCCGAGAGTTGGCATAGTGTGCCAAGCTAGGACATGGCTCCATCGATACAAAGTTAGTCCTGGGGTCGTTTTACATTACGATGTTTGTATCTAATATGTAAGAAGTAGAATAAAAGTATTATTTGAAGTTATACCGGTGTTGTCACCCTAAGAAGTTGATTTAAAGAACCAATTCTGTCACAACGGGTAGGCAGGCTTAGACACACACAGGAATGAGTGGGCATTAGTTTCTCGCCCCAGTCGAAGGACTAGACTTGTGTCACTGGTCTGCACAACAGGCACCACCCTTGGCAACAATCCCGGTGATTCTTCTGGGACCAGGCCAGGATTCGAACCTGTGGCACCCTAGTCTAGAACAAAACCGTGTCTTAAAACATACCACTATATTACGCCTGTCGCGGCTTTCCAGACAATTGGTATAACTCTCAGTTTATGAGTTGAAATGATTCATCGCAAAGGTTGCCATAGTGACAATTAAACAATATGGAGTGTTTACCATAACAACCAACAAACCGTGGCTAGATACTTTCTTTGTTTAAAAAGAAAACATATTTAAGCTTGTTTTGTGACTAATATGTTTTGCTAATAAAGAACGAACTCTCACATTTAGCACGTACTTGGATGTTTATTATTGTTTTGTACTTCAAGATAATATAATGGAACTATGATGATATTATACAGCTAATGCCTGAACAAGGCAAATAAATATCTTAATGTCATCGCAAAATATTGAAAATTGATAGCATAATACTTAATGATACATTGTGTAAGAAATAAGTCGGCCTATTAAAAGTCTTTCTGCCGGCCTCAAATTTGACATTTTTATCATCATGACAAGCCTAAAATCAAGTCTCAAGATCATCGAATAGCTGTGACTAAAACCGTATTGGTAGTGATTTGAAATGGATTGAAACACGAATGTCATTTTAAAGTTACAATTTCATATTTTTCAAATATTTTAAAATAAAGCCTTGAAATAGATTGTATCCATAAACTATGTTAAAATAAAGCCTTAAAATAGATGGTATCTTTAAACAGTCCTACCACGTTAAAGAATAATCCTATTAATACTATAATTCGCTATTGCCAGTTAAGAAATTGGGAAATCTATCCTTCAATGGAGGGGTGGGGGAGGATAGAAAAATAAGGGAGGTAACTGTGTTATTATTTCCCATATGAATTATTTTTTAAGTAAGTCGTCGGTACATTAGCCACGAGGTCACGGGTTCGATCCCAGTGTTGACCGAAAACACCTGGTTAGTGAACAAGTACATGACTCACCGAGTCACCACGTTCCGTTGACAGTTAAATGCATGATGGTAGAGTCCAATAATAACAGTCAGATATACTCGTAAGAACCAGCACCTGTCGGGCCCACATGTAAACGGTTGCCCAGCCGTTGGATCGTGTGAAAAAAGTGGTCAATCCGCGTACACCTTGGCGTGCCAGTTGGCATTCGACCAAGAGTTCAATTATATTCATCTCCCTGACGTCCTCATCTCGGTATTTGTGTGTTGCTTTATATCTATTTTGGTACAGAAGGGGACGAACCACAACAAACCCAATCTTATAAATCAATAATCAGTTAAATTTAGTTTTAATGAAAGAAAGCGACCTATAAAATCTTACATTGATGCCATTCTTGCATGGTTTAAATCAACGGGCCTACAGTATCTTATAGTGATGTCATCCATGGTTTAAATCAACATCAATTACGGTCTAGTAAACTATAACAGTCATCAAGTGAATCCTAGAGAGAGAGAGAAATGGGGTTTAACGTCCACTCGACACAAACTAGGTCATTTTGGGACTAACATGTGGTTTCATTTTATTTCAATAATTCGCTTGCGCGTAGGGGTCTTTAGCATTGGGAGGATGAATCCAAGAGATCTTTTGTCTGAAAATTGAGACCCGCGGTGGATCATTGGATATGGCGCTGACTGGTTGGCCAGGAGGCCGAGAAGGTGTCTCGCGATTGATTGGTCTGGATTCCCTTTGTCTTAAACCGAAACCCGCTGTGGTCCATTGAGTAAAGTGGCGATTCTCTAACCAGAAGGTCACAGGTTCGATCCCGGTGTCGATCGCGAAGATGCTTTGGGATCTGTCATTGGTGCATGGTGGGATCTGGCAGAGAAAAGAGTCCAGTTGCTCGGATGGTATGACAAACCGAGGTTATTCAGGTTTCGTGAGTCATTTGGATACACATTGCGCCACCCGTCGATCCCGTAACGTACAACGGATTTTGATTAAATGCAAATATATTTTGGAGACAAGTCAGGGTCCTAACCCTAACCCAACCGGGAATAGTAATACAACTTTATTTTACGGAATTAGTTTATTATATGATTCCATACAGATTACAGTCGCCATGTTAAGGTCATTGTATTTGTTACAATAACAGAGGGGATGTTATAATCCCCAAGTCTTGAGACAAAGTCACCTTCAATTAACTCATCTTTATTCAATACGTTTCATGTCGACTTGGCTTTCAATTTCATTTTCAAAATAGCAACTTTATTTTTCTGTGTGTGCAATGACCTTTTGATTAAGCCATTGGTTCACGGTCTCCATCAATTCAGTGGTTATTTAAGTGACGAGTTTAGGATATCGATTAGATGAAAGGTTATAGTTCAGTGATAGATGATACTGTCAGCTCCAACATGTCATTCCACAAGCAGATCTTTAGTTCTTCTAGACATATCGTGTGTAGTTCCAATCGGATGAAAATACAAATCTATATTTCCTTTCGTTTCTTGTATGCGTTTGATGGCCTACACTACATGATAATCTGGCCAGCTGTAGTGAACGGCCGCGCCAGGGGTCTACAAGCGCCTTTGATCATATGACGTCAACAACAGTTGACCTTTCTAATTGTTTACCCACAGTTCCGTGCATCGCGTGATTGGTTAATCCCCCATTTCAACCAGAACGTGGATTATATAACAACTCTTTCAGATCCTAGTGTTGTGAAGGCACGTAAAACGAAATTTTGAATAAAAAAAACCGAAACGAAAAAGGATCTGTGTTATAATAAGACTGATGTTGTTCCATACATATGTTGTCTATTTACCCCAAGTGATATATCCGACATTATAATTCCCAAAATCGACGATTTAAATCTTAAACTCAAAACTTTACATTTTGAGAAGTAATTATTTTGCTTCCATTTTCATATTTAACGAAATTGAAAGAGATTATTTAGTCTTGTAAAGATTTAAAACGGATTTAAATGTCATAACATTTTTTCAAAATGGCGCCACTCAGGGATCTGTTCTCACAGTATATAGGTCTCTGTGTGCAGAATGAGTTAGTCTGATCTGAGATGCCAAGATTTCATACGGCGCATCCAGCATTTGTATTGCGTCTTAAATATTTGAGACAAAAACGTCTATATTGATTGAAATTCGCCAATATCGGGAGAGGGGTTTAAAAAAAACTTTGTCTGTTCCCCAATCCCCTCAGTTTCTGAATAAATATTGTTTATAAAAAATAAATTGACTAATATTAAATTTAATTCGTGTGTTTAATGTCGACGATTTGGGATAACACTGAGCCAGACTTATACGGCCTTTAACAATTTGAGGCTAGCTCCTTTAAACATCTAAAGATCCCATTCTGATAGAATGATCAACGAGTGTTTCATTCGGTACATTCGGGTTATTTATGGCGACAGAATTGTTGTGATTTCAGTCTAGAAATGAACAGAAAGCGCAAAACGTTGAATCACGTCTGGAGGAAAATAACAGTTTTTCAATTATAAAGGATTATATTTGAATTATCTTCCTATAATGTCTCGTATTTTCATAACTAACTCGGTCAGACGAACAATCAATTACCGATATTCTGACGGAAATCTATTTTCGATTTGAATATTCTCTGGTCGGAGGAAACTGGCGAAAACATTTCTAATCGATTGGTTAACAACGTGTTAAAACCGCCATTCAGTCGCATTAACTGTGTTCAGTTTTCTTTCCGTCTCAGATCTAATTTTTTTTTCTTTCAATAAACGATTAACAAGTCGGCCATTATTCCAGACATTCCCTGAACATCGTCTATTTCCGGTGGTGACTACTTGATCACAGTCGATTAGCATTCGGGCCACTGCGTGAGTTGCCTCAAGCATAGAAACACTTCCAGCTGAAATGAAAGCAAATGAAGTGAAATGGAGTTTAACGTCCTACTGTTCTGCTCCTCAGCCGGGCTAATAAAGACGGGCGTACAACATACATTGTGCCAACTATTATATCGAATTCCAACTGTCAAGGGATCGTTTACGTGCACGCCAATGTGTACACGTGCATGCCAGTGTATCACGCCATTTCCAACCGAGTAATGCTGATTGTTATAATTGAGGTGGCACCCACCCATTATATTTCCTCATCAACCAATGATTGATCTATGGATGATTTAAATTACGTTGGTTAGAACTTATAGCCGTGGGAGGAAACCGGAGGATCCGGAGAAAACTCACTTAAATTGGACTGGGCACCCAACTCCGTGGAATGAAAACCACACCAGTCGACTCAATGACAGACCTTACGATGCAGCGCGCACGTGCTAACCATTCGACCCCGTTGGTGGAAAGATTGGATGTTGTCTAGAGTAGGAGGTTTGTATGAGTGGTGGATATTTTATCCTTTTTACTGTCATTAAGAAATATACCAATACTATCATCGTTTCGACCAGTCTTATTAAAACTGTATCCAGATGATCTCTAAGATGCTGTTTCAGCGACATCGTGATCCTTCAACCTTGTACTTTATCTTGACTAATAATCACAAAGATACATATTCAACAGGGCTTTTAGGGTCAACTTGCTGCCACTATGACACGGATTGATAATGTTACGTTATTCGTCACACGGGAAACGAAGGAAGTCAAGTTTACCATGCCAGTTAGGACGATTGACGTAAAATGTACGGTGTGTTTGTGCAAAATTAACCACCCTTGCCTATTGTTTATTGTTTATTGAAGTCCATTTTTTATTGTGCAAATTTTGAATTCGTAGCGAAATACAATCTAGTGGAGATTGCATGCCTATAAAAAGGTGTCACTGCCCTTGTTGTCTACGATATCACCTTAGGTGGAAGGGGACGTTAAACCCCACGAACGAACGAACAAACTGTACGATCCGCGTTAACAAGATTTCTGCCCTTGTCCTCACTGTAAAAACAAACTGTAAGATCCGCGTAAACAAGATTTCTGACTGAGTGTCCCTAATCGGATTGCAACTGTTCATTTCAAATTGATTACAGTAGTTCAATTCAACTATTCAGCCGTTGACAGGGTATTTCTATGGATAAATGACCGAACACAATTTGAAATGTTGTAGACAAGGAAACATTTTGTAACATCCAGAACAAATCTTTAATTGAAATAAGAAGATAAGCAATTGCAAGATATATGCTGTAATGATGACTGTTCGATCGCCCAGACGCTAATCTCTGTTTAATTGATTTAACGTCGTCTATTGGTGCACTGGATAATCAAATCTTGATGGAATTGAGTGTACGTCTATGTCGGTTAAACGAATCGGTCTTTGAGTTGTGATTAACTTGAGCAAGACGGAACGACGTGTACAAACAGTTTCTATTAACAACACGTTCACTACAATATAAATATCCCGAATCCAAAATAGATTTTCTTTTTGTGTAATCTGGAATTGATTAAATCTAGATAGAAGTTGACGCAAGGATGTTTTGAAAACACGAGATTGCACGAGTTAATTCTCATTTAATCCGCTTTCAATGAAAAACGAATAATTTCATCTCGAGTTGATTCTCAGCTTACAAAACGACCCACGTCTTGAAATAGTCCTTTATATGTTTTTATTTAGCCGGCGTAGAATCAGTGTTTATTTATACGAGTACGGAGTTTTATTAATATTCGCTATCCTCCACCATCAGTCAAGGTGATAAGGGTTATTTCAATTCGTGCCTTCACGTGAAATGAAAGAATGAATTCATCTGGCTTCATAATCACCTAAGGTTAATAGAATTTGAAGATTTCATTTCCGTGAACTAGAAATCATTCAGATGATTACAGTAAAGCAAAATGGCTGACAATTTCTTAATACTTTCTTGTCTGTATTTTTGAAAGAGCTTTATATGTGCTTCTCCTCCAAATATCAACCTAACCGATGGTTTCAAATCCTCGGCTGTACGTGACAAGGCGTAGGGTCGCATATCATACCTCGTGGGTTTTCTCCCGGTCCTCCGATTTTCTCTCACTGCTAAAGACTCCTACGCGCAAGCGAATTATTGGGAAAAAAATTGAAACGTATGTTTGTCCCTAAATGACCTAGTTTGTTTCCAGTGAACGTTTACCCAATTTCTCAGCCTCTCTTATATAATATTATCATATGAAATGAAATGAATTCCAGCTGCCAAGGGCCCTTTTATATGCACAGCAATATGTACCCCGAGACCTTTGTTTTTCGTGCCATTCTAACGACTATGCGTTGTCAGACTCTCACTACTCCCAGGTGAGAACTACGCGGAGAAGTACCGATAAACTTTCTCAGCAAACACCCACATTATCTAGCTTAGGAAAGAAAATGAATAAAATGAAGTCGATTTTATTCACAAAGTTTACCGATAGGATTGGAAATGTCATTAAAACCCTGAAGAACGCGTCTTTACAAAAAATTATTCTATTTTCAGATAAACCATCTTATCAGATATTGCTTGCTGTGCTGTTTTTTGTGTCTAAATTTAACTTTGTATCTCCATTTAAACCATTTCTATGGATTTCATAAAATAATCTTGTTAATCTGGTCTTGTTGTCAGTAATACATATAATCAACTGAGAGATAGAGGGAGAGAGAGAGGGGTGGGGTGGGGGAGAGAGTCTGATTAAAATTATGTAACCAACTGAGAGAGAGAGAGAGAGATGTAATACCGACCAAGAGAATGAACTAAAGCTTACACTGAATGAACTATTATAACGTCTGGATATACAAGACAAGATAAACCCCTTTGTACTGGTTAACCCTGCTTAGGAATAAAGCTTTTACTCTTGTAATTATTAATTCAACGTGAAATAATTGAATTATTTATTTATATTTTTGAATACTAGTAAATAAAGGAATGTAAAACACCTGTGAAGAAAGGAAGATTTATCAAGATAATTAAAACTGTTTAAAGACAAAAGATTGAAACAGTAAATATACAAAATATACAATAGGTTAAACAGTTGATATACAACAGGTTAAAATATATTATGTCACGTGTAAGTTCATGTATCGATCATAGTCGAACATTGAGTTGTTCTTGTTCTATTTTTGGACCAGAAACGCTTGTTTTTGTTCTTCTTGTTCTCTTTTGTTACCCTGCTCCCCCTGGTCGTCTTGTTCCCCCTGTTCTCCGTTGTTACCATGGTTCTGTTTGGTCTCCTTTGTTACCCTGCCCCCCCCCCCCTGTTCGTCTTGTTCTCCCTACTCCCCCTTGATCTCCGTTGTTACCATGGTTCTCATTGTTCTCCTTGGTCTCCTTTGTTGCCCTGGTTTTCCTTGTTCGTCTTGTTCTCCTTGTATCCCTTGTTCTCCTTTTTCCCCTTGGTCTCATTGTTCTTGTCGTTCCCCTTGTTCTCGTCGTTTCCCTTGTTCGCCTGGTTTTGTGCCCCTTGTTCCCTGCGTTATTCCTGTTCTTCTTCTTTTCCTTCATCTTTTTCTTAGTGTTCTCTTTCTTCTGAAACTTGACGTGATGGATATGTTATCATCCATTGACGGACATTGATTTTGATGTGACGTCATGTTCCCGTTCCATAATACGCCTGTATCTGTTTACCTTATAATCGACTAAGTTGGGAAAATCTACAATTTGAGAATGAAAATAGACAAAATCAAGTAAATGTTGCCTATAAAAAGATGTTGAGTTTAATTATTGTCAAGTCTAAAAGAGATGTTTATGTAAATAGTTTGAGGCTTTTATCATCCTTTACCTTTCATCTTCTAGACGCCAAATATCTTTTAAGATTAAAGTCAATACATCCTGTTCACATGAAAGTAATTCGCTGTCTTTGGTTCTTCTATATTCAAACGTATAATTATGATACCATCTTCAGATCGACTTTCACTGATGCAAAATGTTTACAGCACAATAAATGTCGTTTTCCTTTCCACAATGACGCCACGGTGGTGGGGTGGCCTACAGTTCTAGAGCGCCGCGCTTCGATCTCTAGCAGACCTTGTCACCTCTGACTTGCCTCTATAGTTTCGTTCACTGATGTGAGCGTATGTGACTTGGTGATAGTGGTGCCTTCTCAACCTCGTGAGTTTACCCCGGGTACCCCGGTTCCCTCCCACAGAAAAGACCCCTGCACGTGCGTTAAGAAATAAGATTTGTCTGCGGTATCACCTTTCGGTGGAAGCGGATGTTAAAAAACTAAGAACACGAAGAACAACAAGGAAGCCACCGTGGCTAAGTGAGTATGCGTAAGACGTTGGCTCGCTAACCTGCAGGTCTCATGTTCAGTCCATGCGTTGGCTGAGACAGTTCACTCGTCAGAGAGAGAGAGAAATGGGGTTTAACGTCCACTCAACACAAACTAGGTCATTTCGGGACTAACATATGGTTTTAATTTTATTTCAATAATTCGCTTGCGCGTAGAGGTCTTTAGCAGTGGGAGCAAACCGGAGTTCCCGGAGGAAACCCACGAGGTTGAGAAGGCGCCCACTTGTCAGTGGTGTAGGATTGAGGGCTTGGTAAAGGACCATGTATGGTCCTTCAGATGGTATGAAAAACCGAGGTCCAGTGAACACACTGACGTACACGTCAAAGCTCGGTTGTAATTGGATATAAGAGTAGGCCGTAGCACAGCTGTCTTGGCAAAATTCCCTCTCATTTTGTCCAATTCCCAAAATGTTCTTTTCTGATTTTTATTTCAATCCAAATGATAACAACGAACCCACCGTGCCATTAACTAAAAGGTCTATATAAAATTCAGTGTTTAATTTATTGTTGACAAGTTCACCATCCGATATCACAACACTTCACACAAACCATCATCAATCCCATCTCTTTTCTCAACAATTATCCAACATCTCGACACAGAATCTTTCCTAGTAGACAAATTTGACATCAATTCACTCAATAGCCGTCATTGAAGACGCATTCAGTCCGAAAATTATATCCGTATTTGCCTTAACTATACTTAAATTTTCATTTATTTCAAGTATCGATGTCTGTCTGTAGAGTATTGGTTTAGATAATTCATGTTGACGATTATTTGATCAGCTGATCGAATAGAAATCAAGTATTGAATGGTTTATTGTCCTTGGTGTGATGCTGAGAACGTCTCGTATATTTATACAACCAGCCCTTAACCAACCCGCTAGATTATCGGATTGACGAGATTTGAGTGGATTGCAGTGTGTGTCCGCTTCCACCGAAGTGATATCGCAGACAATAACAGGGCGAACGCTAATTAACAACTGAATGAGTGGATGGGAACAATCGCAATATTTAAATTAGTTTCTCTGAGGGAGGGTCCACTTCTCAGAATGTTGTTACGGTCCATTTATCATACATATTGATATCTAAGCAACATTTTAATCATTTTCTGTCAACTACTTTATCCGATGTTTAAATGCAGAGTCTTTTGTAAATGTTCCCCAAATCGTCTCACCATTTGATCGAAGAGGAAAGAGGGGGTGTTGACGCCCACTCGACACAAAGCAGGTCATTTCGGGACTAACACATGATATCTAAGCGTATGGAATACATTGAATGATTTCTATAAAGCATCAAATTGTTTCTTGATTGATTGATCGATGCATCTAATTGTGAGATGGACTCTGCTGCAATACGACCACCAGATGGCCACCACACCAACCAATCTGGTCAAGCTATTAATGGTACTTTAACAAATTAATACCAAAAACCTTTCATATAATCTTCACTACCGATAATCGAAAATATAACGGAATTATTGTTCATGAAACACATCAGAATCTTCCTGAAGAGAGAAATGGCATTTAATGCCCACCTAAAAACAATTTTGTCTTTTCAGGATTAACAGGACGGTATTCCACGTATCAGTGACGTAGAGTAGGGAGGTTTCCTCTTATCGGTGATGTAAGACGGAGGGATTTACCCTTATCAGTGATGTTGGACGGAAGGATTTCCCCTTATCAGTGATGTTGAACGGAGGGATTTCCCCTTATCAGTGATGCAGGACGGGGTGATTTCCCATTATCAGTGATGTTGGACGGAGGGATTTCCCCTTATCAGTGATGCAGGACGGGGTGATTTCCCATTATCAGTGATGTAGGACGGGGCGATTTCCCTTATCAGTGATGTAGGACGGGGCAATTTCCCCTTATCAGTGATGTTGGACGGAGGGATTTCCCCTTATCAGTGATGTTGGACGGAGGGATTTTCCATTATCAGTGATGTTGGACGGAGGGATTTTCCATTATCAGTGATGTTGGACGGAGGGATTTTCCATTATCAGTGATGTTGGACGGAGGGATTTTCCATTATCAGTGATAGTGATATAGGATTGTGTAATGAAAGGGGTCTAGTTGTGCTGATACAACGAAATACCATTGACCGCCAAAGATCCTTCGAAATAAGAGTAGGTCTTGGCTCCAATATCCGGTCAAAATTTATCTCGTTGGACGGCCAGCGGCAGCGCCAAGGGGGGAGGCATTTGCACCACCAAAAATCTGGCCTGCCCTCTGTTTGCCCCCCCCCCCCCCCAATAATTTTCGAAAATAAAAAAAATGTGATCAGGCCAGCTCTATTTATCTCAACGACCGTTGTCTGAAATGCTACCTGTTGCATTCCCGGCAGTCAATTTACAAAGTATAGCGGCGAAAATATTCATTCACTTTGAGTCACTCTTACACCACCCGCTCAACACTTTCTTCTCTGGCCGGATAAACTAGTGATTTGGCGACAGGCGGTATCTGTTAAGCTCTATATTTATCTCGACGATCAATGCCTGAAATACTGCCAGACTGCATTTCGGGCAGTCTACTTTTCAAATTATTGGGGACTCCATAGAGTTTTATTTGACACTTTCCTCTCAGGCAGCATTTCCAACTCTCTATTTGTCAAAATTTTCTTGGGGAGTCGCCAAAACCCCCACAAGCAAGGACTCGCTACTTTGACGCTCACAAAGATTCTTCGTTGAGGTTCGCAAGTCCGTTCGTTTGCCATTTTGGTCTCTGATCGTATAAACTGGTGATCAGGCGACGGACGGTATGTGGTCAGATTTATTTATTTCGACGATCGGTCGACAGACAGCATTTCCGACAGTCGATTTTTCAAAATTTTCTTGGGGAGGTCCCCCATACCCTCCATAAGTACACTCTAAATTGGCGCTCGTGAGTTGGATTCGTCGAGGTTCGCAAGTCCGTTCGTTTGACACTTTACCTCAACGATCCGTGCCTGAAATACTGCCAGGCAGCATTTGCGGCTGCCTGTATTTCAACATTTTCCGTGGGAGCCCCCATCCCAACCCCTAGTTGAAACTCGTGCCTTTGCCCCCTTAACCTTGGACTTTGCCCTAGCTTTGCCCCTCCAACCACCGACGGCTGACACCGCCACTGTGGACGACTTGGTCATATAACAAGGTGGTTGCTGAAAAGTAAACATTAAGATTTCATCTCGGTTTATTTCTCTCTACTTAAAATACGTTTCATTTAAAGTCTAATTTCAAACCTCAAAATAAACCACCATAGGTTCATTTATTGTCCAACGTTTATTTGAGATTTCATTTGCTTTCTAAATTAACGGGTTTATATTGTGTTAGAGCCGAGTTGATCTTCAGACCGTACTATTAACTTTATTGAACCACAGAGAAATCGAGAATAATTATTTTGAGAAAACTCGTCAATATTTGATTAGCTGAGTTGCAGCATTGAGAATATTTTTCTAGAATTCCTTCCGACATTTTTACTCTTGTGACCGCGATTAACTCTACTGACCCACATAAACCCCTCTCGTCGTGACTCTCCATTTTTCTCCTCTTTGATCAAATTATCGCCATCGATTCCTCCATCATATGTTATTTCATCTAACATTAATTTTATCAATGCCCACGAAAATATAACAAATATTTTCTACTAAGCCAAGTGAAACTGTTTGATAAGCGTGCTCTATCCTCTCTTCTAATGTTTGTTTTACTCGTGTTGGAAATCAACGCGGACCTGTGAGAAAGCATAAAAGTGGATTTCTTCAATGGCATTTGTCTACAGTAAAAATGGAATCGTATCTAAAGATAAGAATGAAATTACGTCTTCCAGGAACTATTAAAGTCTGTTTTTGAAGTCAAAGACCAGGCTAGAGCTAATTAGTTAGGAATGGATAAATCAGGAATCTTTTTTTCTGTGGAACAACACATTAATATTATTGGTAGGGATTATATAAAATGGGGTTCAACTTCCTAGTTATCTGTGTACGGCGAAGGGCCTTCAGGGTACAAACTCTGGTCCTACGGATGGGACCAAAAAACGAGGTCTGGTGTTCACATGAATATTAGGAACATGCTTCCAAACTTTGCCAGGAAAGATTTTTCTCATTGCTTTCGATGCAGTTAAAAACCATTTATATTGATGACACGGTAGTTGTAGCGACCGTAAGCTAAGGATTTGCTAAATAATTTAAACAATTCATTCCCATCCTCACAATCTCGTCTATTCTGGCAATTCTACACCCAATGAAAGGAATAATATTTTAAATCAAACATTAAAACAAATCGAGATAAACTAGCTATGAAAGAATATAGAGAGCATCTGTTGAGGATAAGGTAGATAGAATTAAACAATCAGCCACATTGTTCTACTTCCGTTTCCTGTTTCATTTCATTCATCTTTTATTGATAGATGTTCTATTTATAGCAAGAGAACAGAAGCACGTGAATCACTACGTAAACATCACTAATAATATACAATAAGTTATTTACATATTTCTTTATATAAGGTTCCATTGTCAGACATTCTCAACTAATCCAACATACGTAAGAATTATTCTTAAAGCTTTTTCTTTACAAAGACAAACAAAAGGAAGAAACGCGTTTCTGTTGTACAAAACACTGAAATGTAAAATAATTTTGAATTAATAAATGTGTCATTGTATCCACAATAACATATGTAAGAATAATTCTTAAAGGGTTTTTTTTTCTACAAAGACAACCCCTGAAGAACAACAAAAGGAAGAAACGAGTTTTTGTTGTACACAACAATCAAATGGAAATAGATTTATATTAAGGAATATGTGATTGTTTTCACAATCAAGGTAATATTTGTCTCCAAGGGAAATGATTGAAAAACATGAAAAGGAAGAAAATGTTTTTGTCGTATGAGACATTCAAATAGAATTAATTGATAACGACAAAAATATCTCATTAAATTCAATAATAATATTCCATCCAAAGAATAGTGTTTTATACAAGAAGTACTAGTAATAAAAGTACTATTGTATTTATAAGAAAATTCTAATATTAAAAAATAAGAGAGAAATTGTAATTCCTTTCGATCCATGCATTGTCCAAGAAAGTAAATCGGGATTCTCCGAAGTGGTTTCCACTTGTCAGTGATGCAGAACGGAGGACCAGAAAAGGACAGCTGTCTAGTCCTGCGGATGGAACAAAAACCGAGGTACCGTGTATACATTTACATTTACGTAAAAGATCCCTTGGCAGTTGGAATTCGATATAAGAGTAGGCCGCTGCGCCGCTTTTTGGGCAAAATTTCCCTCATAGCACACGGCGTATGTCCGTCTTCATTAGCCCAGGTTAGGAGCAGAACAGTGGGGCGTTAAACCCCATTTCATTTCAAATATAATTTTTTTGCATTTGCTGGGTTTTTTTTAGCCTAAAACATTATTTTGCGAGTCAGTTGTTACCTTTGCTATACGAAAAGGGAAATATGTCTTTCTGGAACACCGATATCACTTCCTGTTATAGCTATACGTGTAACGCCCGCTGGACACAAACTATGTATTTTCGATACTGATTTCAATAATTGCCTGGTGGGTGGAGGATATTTAGCAGTAGTGGTGAACTGGAGTCACAGAGCCACTGGTGGAATTCTAATATCATCTATATATGAATAGTTTGAAGTCCCAACATTATCTGAAAATATTATTTATTTATGAGACATGGAGTTGGTTTGCGTTCAAAAGTTGTTTTTTTTCATTATTCATTTGTGTTATCACTGTTATGAAAGTTCAAAGATTGAAAGTTAGTCTTATATGTCTCATTGAATGTACTGTGATGTTGGATTGGGTGGTGGAATGTAGTGTGGGGGGGGGCGTTCAGGTCAGCCACCATAGGTATATTGGCTTATTGGACCACATTGAAGTTGCTGTATTCACAAACTGAAATTGACGGAAAAAGCGTTTGATGCTTTCAATTTTTTCACAATTTGGGGTGGGGATTCATACATGGTACACTCTCCTCCTCCGCACTGAACCATGAAAATTTTTTCGGGCACTCATCCGGATAAATCATTCAATATAAAGGGTGCCAAAGCCACTTGTTATTATTCATGACGACTCAGACATTCGAGACTACATTTTTTCATTATTACTACAAAGCCGGTAGCCGAAGTGCTGACATGTCAATTTTACAAACCACCCGAATAATAAACTTTTTTAAAATAAAAACAAAACACATGAATTACAACATTGTAAGATAAATATCAATTGTAAACTTATAGAAATAATTAGGTTTTTAAAATTAATTTCTTAAAATAGCTTTAGATTAGTTATTGCGTAACTTTAAAGCAAGGCTGTGGCTGTTCTAGAAACCATACTAAACTTTAGATTGTCTGTCGACATTTAGCTCTGCTTAAAAATAAACACTAAGCTAGTTGACTGACATTTTAATGGACAATGATGATGTCTGTCATTATCACAAATGTGACAGAAGACAGAACTGGCTAAATACGTTCCAAATATAATTTTAACACAGATTGCTATGATAGATCCGCAATGAAGATTTAAAAAAACCGGAAGTGATAGTCGTTGAGATGGTACACGTTAGCGAGTATGTACCAGAACATTTGGAATTCGAAAAAAGAATAGGTCTCAGCACCATTGGTTCTAGCACATTGTGTGGCGTGTGTCCGTATTAATGACCCTAGTCGACACAGAAGAATATGACGTTAAATCCAATTCCATTAGATACTCAAGCACTAGTCCTTATATAGTAGTAAGTGCAGGAGGGTTGCACCACACACAATCTTACACAAAAACAAATATACGGACAAGACATCATACTCAAAAACCACAAACATAAACAAATCAAAGAGAGTGAATGGATCCGGGGGCTAGCCGTAAGCGTCCACTGCGCTGTACAGTCCCGGGCCTGTGGTGACACAGACTTCACTCATATTTGAAAACAACTGGGAATGCAACCCAGAGAAATAATTATATAGTGTCAGCATGAGTCATGATCTATTATATGTTGCAAGAATTACGAATGCAAGCATATTGTTGTATAAATTTCGCTACACAAGTAACCACATAGTTAAATGTATCAGAAGTAGGCCTAGTTCAAAACCAAATCAACAAAAGGATTGAAGTATATAAATGCATCTAGGACAAACATTGCAATCGACACAGAAACAAAACACAACTGAATACAAAGAAGCAAAGGAAAAGACTATCTAGGGAGACAGCCGTCTGCTGACTGAGTGGTGTGACGTGAATCTGCCGTAATAGTTGTTATGACGTCGTGGTTTAGAAGGTGCAATTTCCCGATAAAAGGGCGATAATCTAGATAAAATTACGTTAAAATATAAAAACTATTAGTTTTAAAGACCATGCAATTGTACAAACCATAGTATAATTATTATATAATGTCCCACGTAAGAAATGCAAAACAGGAATGCTAAAGAAATCGTAAGTTATTAGTGTATTCATAAAGGCCTAAAAATAAGGGCAATAATCCAGATAGGACTAGACATCTAGAAGCAATTTATATAGAATCATTATCCAATATGTAGTCAGTAATATCATTATAAGAAATGTAAAACTTATTATGTTGAAGAAATGGAAGTTTTGAAATTTCTTTCAAAATGCGTAATTGTGTACCACCTTTGGCCGTGCACTTAAAATTAAGACGTGGTTATTTATAATTCAACATGGGTACAGACGACATGATTGTTGTTGGTTGGTAAGTGGTGTAGGTAATCCAATTATTACATTCAAATGACTTCCACCATACCGAATAACAATGGCGACAGAGGAACGGGATTAGACGAATGTAGTAAATTTCTAGAATGGTGAAGGGAGAGGGAGAGGGGAGCGAAATGGGGCTTAAACGTCCACTCGGCACAGACTAACATACGGTGCAATTTTAGTTCAATAATTCGCTTGCGTAGGGGTCTTTACCAGTGAGAGGAAACCGGAGGACCCGGAGAAAACTCGCGAGGTTAGACAGGCGACCCTACTCCTTGTCACGTACAAAAAATAAGAGAGAAATTGTAATTCCTTTCGATCCATGCATTGTCCAAGAAAGTAAATCGGGATTCTCCGAAGTGGTTTCCACTTGTCAGTGATGCAGAACGGAGGACCAGAAAAGGACAGCTGTCTAGTCCTGCGGATGGAACAAAAACCGAGGTACCGTGTATACATTTACATTTACGTAAAAGATCCCTTGGCAGTTGGAATTCGATATAAGAGTAGGCCGCTGCGCCGCTTTTTGGGCAAAATTTCCCTCATAGCACACGGCGTATGTCCGTCTTCATTAGCCCAGGTTAGGAGCAGAACAGTGGGGCGTTAAACCCCATTTCATTTCAAATATAATTTTTTTGCATTTGCTGGGTTTTTTTTAGCCTAAAACATTATTTTGCGAGTCAGTTGTTACCTTTGCTATACGAAAAGGGAAATATGTCTTTCTGGAACACCGATATCACTTCCTGTTATAGCTATACGTGTAACGCCCGCTGGACACAAACTATGTATTTTCGATACTGATTTCAATAATTGCCTGGTGGGTGGAGGATATTTAGCAGTAGTGGTGAACTGGAGTCACAGAGCCACTGGTGGAATTCTAATATCATCTATATATGAATAGTTTGAAGTCCCAACATTATCTGAAAATATTATTTATTTATGAGACATGGAGTTGGTTTGCGTTCAAAAGTTGTTTTTTTTCATTATTCATTTGTGTTATCACTGTTATGAAAGTTCAAAGATTGAAAGTTAGTCTTATATGTCTCATTGAATGTACTGTGATGTTGGATTGGGTGGTGGAATGTAGTGGGGGGGGGGGCGTTCAGGTCAGCCACCATAGGTATATTGGCTTATTGGACCACATTGAAGTTGCTGTATTCACAAACTGAAATTGACGGAAAAAGCGTTTGATGCTTTCAATTTTTTCACAATTTGGGGTGGGGATTCATACATGGTACACTCTCCTCCTCCGCACTGAACCATGAAAATTTTTTCGGGCACTCATCCGGATAAATCATTCAATATAAAGGGTGCCAAAGCCACTTGTTATTATTCATGACGACTCAGACATTCGAGACTACATTTTTTCATTATTACTACAAAGCCGGTAGCCGAAGTGCTGACATGTCAATTTTACAAACCACCCGAATAATAAACTTTTTTAAAATAAAAACAAAACACATGAATTACAACATTGTAAGATAAATATCAATTGTAAACTTATAGAAATAATTAGGTTTTTAAAATTAATTTCTTAAAATAGCTTTAGATTAGTTATTGCGTAACTTTAAAGCAAGGCTGTGGCTGTTCTAGAAACCATACTAAACTTTAGATTGTCTGTCGACATTTAGCTCTGCTTAAAAATAAACACTAAGCTATTTGACTGACATTTTAATGGACAATGATGATGTCTGTCATTATCACAAATGTGACAGAAGACAGAACTGGCTAAATACGTTCCAAATATAATTTTAACACAGATTGCTATGATAGATCCGCAATGAAGATTTAAAAAAACCGGAAGTGATAGTCGTTGAGATGGTACACGTTAGCGAGTATGTACCAGAACATTTGGAATTCGAAAAAAGAATAGGTCTCAGCACCATTGGTTCTAGCACATTGTGTGGCGTGTGTCCGTATTAATGACCCTAGTCGACACAGAAGAATAGGACGTTAAATCCAATTCCATTAGATACTCAAGCACTAGTCCTTATATGGTGACACACGTTGATGTCATCGACCTGGTGACGTCACGTGGTTATTTATAATTCAACATGGGTACAGACGACATGATTGTTGTTGGTTGGTAAGTGGTGTAGGTAATCCAATTATTACATTCAAATGACTTCCACCATACCGAATAACAATGGCGACAGAGGAACGGGATTAGACGAATGTAGTAAATTTCTAGAATGGTGAAGGGAGAGGGAGAGGGGAGCGAAATGGGGCTTAAACGTCCACTCGGCACAGACTAACATACGGTGCAATTTTAGTTCAATAATTCGCTTGCGTAGGGGTCTTTACCAGTGAGAGGAAACCGGAGGACCCGGAGAAAACTCGCGAGGTTAGACAGGCGACCCTACTCCTTGTCACGTACAAAAAATAAGAGAGAAATTGTAATTCCTTTCGATCCATGCATTGTCCAAGAAAGTAAATCGGGATTCTCCGAAGTGGTTTCCACTTGTCAGTGATGCAGAACGGAGGACCAGAAAAGGACAGCTGTCTAGTCCTGCGGATGGAACAAAAACCGAGGTACCGTGTATACATTTACATTTACGTAAAAGATCCCTTGGCAGTTGGAATTCGATATAAGAGTAGGCCGCTGCGCCGCTTTTTGGGCAAAATTTCCCTCATAGCACACGGCGTATGTCCGTCTTCATTAGCCCAGGTTAGGAGCAGAACAGTGGGGCGTTAAACCCCATTTCATTTCAAATATAATTTTTTTGCATTTGCTGGGGTTTTTTTAGCCTAAAACATTATTTTGCGAGTCAGTTGTTACCTTTGCTATACGAAAAGGGAAATATGTCTTTCTGGAACACCGATATCACTTCCTGTTATAGCTATACGTGTAACGCCCGCTGGACACAAACTATGTATTTTCGATACTGATTTCAATAATTGCCTGGTGGGTGGAGGATATTTAGCAGTAGTGGTGAACTGGAGTCACAGAGCCACTGGTGGAATTCTAATATCATCTATATATGAATAGTTTGAAGTCCCAACATTATCTGAAAATATTATTTATTTATGAGACATGGAGTTGGTTTGCGTTCAAAAGTTGTTTTTTTTCATTATTCATTTGTGTTATCACTGTTATGAAAGTTCAAAGATTGAAAGTTAGTCTTATATGTCTCATTGAATGTACTGTGATGTTGGATTGGGTGGTGGAATGTAGTGTGGGGGGGGGGGGCGTTCAGGTCAGCCACCATAGGTATATTGGCTTATTGGACCACATTGAAGTTGCTGTATTCACAAACTGAAATTGACGGAAAAAGCGTTTGATGCTTTCAATTTTTTCACAATTTGGGGTGGGGATTCATACATGGTACACTCTCCTCCTCCGCACTGAACCATGAAAATTTTTTCGGGCACTCATCCGGATAAATCATTCAATATAAAGGGTGCCAAAGCCACTTGTTATTATTCATGACGACTCAGACATTCGAGACTACATTTTTTCATTATTACTACAAAGCCGGTAGCCGAAGTGCTGACATGTCAATTTTACAAACCACCCGAATAATAAACTTTTTTAAAATAAAAACAAAACACATGAATTACAACATTGTAAGATAAATATCAATTGTAAACTTATAGAAATAATTAGGTTTTTAAAATTAATTTCTTAAAATAGCTTTAGATTAGTTATTGCGTAACTTTAAAGCAAGGCTGTGGCTGTTCTAGAAACCATACTAAACTTTAGATTGTCTGTCGACATTTAGCTCTGCTTAAAAATAAACACTAAGCTAGTTGACTGACATTTTAATGGACAATGATGATGTCTGTCATTATCACAAATGTGACAGAAGACAGAACTGGCTAAATACGTTCCAAATATAATTTTAACACAGATTGCTATGATAGATCCGCAATGAAGATTTAAAAAAACCGGAAGTGATAGTCGTTGAGATGGTACACGTTAGCGAGTATGTACCAGAACATTTGGAATTCGAAAAAAGAATAGGTCTCAGCACCATTGGTTCTAGCACATTGTGTGGCGTGTGTCCGTATTAATGACCCTAGTCGACACAGAAGAATAGGACGTTAAATCCAATTCCATTAGATACTCAAGCACTAGTCCTTATATGGTGACACACGTTGATGTCATCGACCTGGTGACGTCACGTGGTTATTTATAATTCAACATGGGTACAGACGACATGATTGTTGTTGGTTGGTAAGTGGTGTAGGTAATCCAATTATTACATTCAAATGACTTCCACCATACCGAATAACAATGGCGACAGAGGAACGGGATTAGACGAATGTAGTAAATTTCTAGAATGGTGAAGGGAGAGGGAGAGGGGAGCGAAATGGGGCTTAAACGTCCACTCGGCACAGACTAACATACGGTGCAATTTTAGTTCAATAATTCGCTTGCGTAGGGGTCTTTACCAGTGAGAGGAAACCGGAGGACCCGGAGAAAACTCGCGAGGTTAGACAGGCGACCCTACTCCTTGTCACGTACAACCAGGGAGTCGAAGTCAAATGACGTAGTTTATGATACGGCCCCCATGTGTTAACCATTCGGGCACCCTCTACCCCTGCCATGACGAAGACTATCATTACTTTTGGCTATATTTAAGTCTAATGTTAGTTTGAATAGGGAAGCACCAATGGACCATTTAATAGGGCGGTAGCTAGCTAACATGGGGTCCGCGGTTCAATCACGGTATCTGCAGAGAATGTTTCCCCTGGGATTATACAGCGTGGCTCCCCAACCCTTTTCACTGGTGTCTAGTCGCTCGGACAGAACGATAAACCCGAGGTCCTATGTACCATGCAAAAAAGTAGGGCGTTAAACCACATTTTTTTTATTTCCTTTCTGTAAGAATTAGTCCACGTGTGGTCTAAACAACACACTGAAGACAAGTGTGAAGATCACTTAAATCTCTGCTGAATTTGCTGATATTTAGCGGGAATTTGTTTACATGAGTTTGACCTATTGACCTTACAACATCATTAGAACATTGTTTATGTTCCATTGTTTATATATGATCTACCTGTGTTGTGAGTTTAATCTACACTTGTTTTACCTGTAACAGGTGAGAAACATATAATATCACCGGTGATTCATTATCCATGTTTTCTATTTACATAATATTATAACCATAATTATCTCCCCTTTGTATAAACAACACGCAGACTTATCTCCCTTAGTGTAAACAATGATAACGTAATGAAAGGTATATTTTGTATGACAGTTGATTTGTTATTTTATGGCCAAGATAAAAGAAGATTATTTATTTTTCTATATTTTATATATAAAGATACATTATTTAAGAGCTAAATCTTCCTGCACCAGGTCTTTCTTTTGTCTTCAATTTATTCACATTATACAAAGCGCATCGGATGGTCGTGATATTGAATGATTTAAAAAAAAAAAACAATCGCCATTAAATTTAATAATTTAGCGTAAAAATTTGAAACCGACATTTTGTTTGATAGCATAACTTTGCGCAGAATAAACGAAATGATATGAAATGGGGTTTAACGTCCTACGCTGTGCCTGTGTCAGAGCAAAGGGGGGGGGGGGGGGGGCAGGAAGTGTTCTCGGGGGTGCTGTCAATTGGCGTACAATGTATATCCATTGTTTTTATGGTCGACAATTTTTTCACAGGGGGGGGGGGGGGGCTTTTAACGTCATAATGTGCTCAGAATAAATTAATTTGACTGAAATTTTCAATATATTCATTTTTTATTGTAAGCCTTTTTTAAATATTAAAGCCAAGACGATCATCTCTTATCTAAATCTTTTATAATGTATCTTTAATTGTATTCTGTCCAAAACTACTGCACTTTATCGACGAGCACGGCGATCGAACATTTTACCGATCAACCATTTTTGTTTCTTTTTAAATACTCACAAGTTACAAGACGTCTGTATTTGCCGAGCAAGTAACTGAAAGTATACAGAGTTCCAAATCTATTCCAGTTTATAATTTTTGACATGTTTTAAAATGCAACAATCTGACAGACAGTGGCAGATTTATGACTCGCATCTTAAAGCGGTAATTTCATATTTTCAAGTTATATTTTTAAAGTGTATTAAAATAAAGCCTTAAAATAGATTGTATCTATAAACAGTCCTACCGTGTTAAAGAATAATCCTATTAATCATATAATTCACTGTTGTCAGTTGAGAAATTGGCAAGAATGTCATTTTCAAATTCAAACGTTTGAAAATAGCTATTCCATTTGGGGAATAGAAAAACAAGGGAGGTAAATGTTTTATTATTTTAAATGTCAATGATTTTTAAGTGTGGGAAATAATGCCCATGGTCGTATAATAGTTCACTTTCTTAGAAAATATGAAATTCTCGCTTTAAAGTTGTTGTTATCTCTTATAACTATACAAACGATTGTTCATGTCAATAATCTTCATCTTTCATACCCCAAAAAATATAATTTGATAAGTTTATTTTAAGAACTATATTACAAGTTAGATAAAACTAATGAAATTCAATACAACGACCTCAGATTGTTTTATCATTTTAACATCGTTAAACAACCTGTAGTTTATAAATATAGATCTCCTAGCAGAAAACGCCAGGCGAGATTACAGGTTTAAATGTTCAGTCAATCAGCACTAGGTTATTTTGGGACTAACACTGAGTCTTTATACTGGTTGCAAGGCGATATTTCAGGGAAAACAGGTTCAAATCTCCAGTCAACAAACACTCGGTTATGTTGGAACTAGCACACTAACATTGAGATTATTTACTGGTTTATGGGAAAGGGGTTTAATATCCTATTTTACTGTTCAGTCTATCTGTTAAGCGGTATTAAATTGCATGCCAATTTGAACTCGAGATTTCGGTCTTTTTTGTACAAACCACGGCACCTTACCAGACCACCAGAGGGAGAGAGTTTAACATCACAATCTAGGTCATTTCGGGACTAATCTTAGAAAACCCATGACCCTACTCCTTGTCACGTACAACCGAGGAATCGAAACCACGCCAGTTGACTCAATGACAGACCTGATGATACAGCGTGCACGCCATTATATACCACTCCGGTTTTTAATATAAAGTAATATTAAGAGATAATTGCCGAATATAGAACAATTTGAGATCTGTGTAATGAAGTCAGTAATCTTGCTGATGATTGTTAATTACGTAAGCGATACCGCCATCTTAAGTACAATGCGGTTGTTTTGTAATGCATGGCCATAAGATATCATAATCAAGTCGCCAGAGAACATAATTACGAATAATCAGACTGTGTTTTTACGAGAAAAACAAACCAAATAACCCCATAAATACAACACCATGTAATACCCCTTGATTGCTAGTTATTTATTTATCGTTTATGATGTAAGCGACACGATCTATCTGAGATTTTTGTAATTTTCATCAAGCAATAAGATCCCTGGAGATTATACATTTTGTTTTTGGAAATTAGAAATAATTCGCCATGGAAGTAGATATGACGAAATCGATTAATGGTGTAAGTCCGTGTAATCATGGATGCTTGTATTTTCTGTGTTTGTGAGTAATGCGTAGTTTCGTATTAACTGTTATGGAGGGTGAAATAATAAGTACATATAACTGATAAGTTGTTTATTTATAAGAATGCCAAAACAATTCTTACTCGATCTATTATGGTTTATGTGAGTGTAGATATGTTATTTTCTTGGCAGATTTGGCACGATTTTACCGAGAGTCGTGGTGGCTCAGTGGATAGAGGACTTGGAAAGGTACAAGGTATAGTCGTTCGGATAGTGCGAAACCACGTGGTACCGTGTACCCAAATGACCTAGTTTGTGTCGAGTATGTGTTAACCCTCTCTCTCTCTCTCTCTCTCGCTCTCTCCCCTCCCTCTCTCGCTCTCTCTCTCTCCCCTCTCTCCCTCTCGTTCTCTCCCCTCTCTCTCTCTCCCCTCTCTCTCTCGCTCTCTCTCCCTCTCTCTCTCTCTCGTTCTCTCCCCCCTCTCTCTCTCCCTCTCTCGCTCTCTCTCTCTCGCTCTCTCTCTCTCTCCCTCTCCCTGATCTAATGGGTTTATACGTGACAAGGATGAGGATCGCCTGCGGGTTTTCCTACTGCTGAAGACCCTTTGCACAGGTGAATTATTGAAATAAAATTGCCCAGTTGTACGTGACAAGGAGTAGAGTTGCCTGTCCAACCTCGTGGATTTTCTCCGGGTCCTCCGGTTTCCTCCCACTGCTAAAGACCCCCATCTCATCCCTCCTCTCTCTCTCTCTCTCTCTCTCTCTCTCTGTCTAATGGTTTTTAAAATGTTAAATTGTATTATCTTTGATTATTTATCTTGATATATCAACTGATGGCGTTCATTGTTTACATTACACAGAGCATCTCAAATTATCCTGAATTTGGCACAGAGAACTTCTATCAATAAACCTGTCATTCTTGAGAAAATAAACATTTTCAAAATAAGATGTATTTACATTGTTAGATGATAGAACGGAATGGGTGGGTGGGTGGAAAAAGGGTAAATATTTCTTTTAAAAGGCTATCAATTTTAAAAGATATCCCATTTTAAATTTCAAAGGGCTAAACACAATCAATCTTCGACGGAAACTTTCTACAAATGAAGGTATTTAAACAGGTACCTACCTATTGCGATATGTACTGGATTAGGATCAAGTTTGCTGCTCAACTTTCATTCAAGATTAAATCATGAACTGGATTATCGAGACCATTTTATTTCAATAACTCGCTTGCGCGTCGCGTAGGGGTCTTTAGCAGTGGGAGGAAACCGGAGTGCCCGGAAGAAACCCACGAGGTTGAGAAGGCGCCCCTATCTCCTTGCCACATACGCTCACACCGGGAATCGAAACCACAGCCGCAAGGCAGGGGTGACCGGCCAGCTAGAGGTCGAAGCACGGCACTCTAGACCACTAGGCCATCCCAACCCCACTGTAAAGGACTGATATAGAACATTGAAAATGCATTATGTAAACTAAATCTGCCTATTACATGTCTTTCATTGGCTTTAAATGCTATATGATATAAACTAATAATCTAGCCTCCACGACATTGATTAGTCGAGATATAAAATAAAAATGAAACAATCTGCGCTGTTTCTTCCGTCATCTATTTTCGAACTATTAGAGAGAGAGAAAGAAAGAGAGAGAGAGAGGGGGAGAGGGAAAGAGAGAGAGATGGGGTGGAGAGGGAAAGAGAGCCCGCGAGGTTTGACTAGCGACCCTAACCCTTGCCACGTACATTCGAAATCGATTGTGATACAACGCGCGTGCTAACCAATCGACCATCTACCCCCACCCCTACCAGCTCTTGAATCTTAATCTTACACACTGTACCTTTAACGTATATTGAAAGAACGGTTTATATCTAGAATATCTATATATATAAGTTTATGAATAGATAAGATTGCTCAATACTCGTCTGTCACCTTGATGGGTCAGATTGTTCATACCATAACACCCACTGCAGATTAGCTTCTACATTCCTTCTTTAAACACACTTCTGTATTATTTATGATTGATCTCCGTCAAGGTCGCCATAAAAGCGTGGTCGAAACGCCAAATAATATGCTTTGGTCTCCGTGATCACAAATTATCGCCGAGTTACGGCGTTTGTTTTAAGCATCTTCAAAACAGACGCCAAGGTTCTAGACAGTAGTGAGAACGGGTTTTTTGTCAGATTTTCTAGCGTTGCATTCTCATTTGCCGGCGACCTTGTGTATTTTATGGTCGCCGTACGGTCGCAGCAGCGCAGTAAGGACGCCACTCCGGTCTGACGGGGTATCATCGGCCAACAATTACTACGGTACAAAGTAATTACCTTTAAATTTTGATTATCCCATAAATATTTTCAAAGAATTAATGTAGACAATTTGAATGAAATTTGCATTTTGTCAGAATTTAAAATCACAACCATACACTCTTTATGTGTTAGCTTCAGACAATTAAAACTATCAGCCATACAATCTGTATACGATGGCTGTTTAACTTCCTTTACAGACGTAATTTCCATGTAAACCTCGATAACTTAGCTGATAATTGTTACCTTAATGACAGTCGGAGAATACCATCCATGGTCTTGATTAATCATCCAAGATGTAGCTGTAGCCTCGATTATCAGATTACCAATAAAACAGTTTAATGGGAATTGTTTTTTGTCCACATGTCTTTTAAAGGGTGATTTGAATCGCCATGTTGCTTATTTTAGACTCGATCAATAAGATCTTAATTACATGTATTGATTGGGCTACATGCATTTCATACTAAACTTAGGCTATCTGTCCAGGCCCGGCTCCAGAGTTTTGTCGAGGGAGGGGCCATACATTGGAGCAAAGGGTAATAATCAGGTTTGGTGTTGTCCCCAGTGGATATAATGCGAAAATCATGTTTATATCATCTATTAAAGAGCAGATGTGTGAACTACAACATTAACAAAGCAAACGAAAAGGAAAAATAAATAATGTCACACTGGGGCTGATGGGGCGGGGGGGGGGGCACGGACCCCTGGGCCTGCCCCTGGATCTGCGACTGTCTGTCTCCAGTTAGCTCTGCATGAGAACAGGCACGAAGCTAGTTGACCGACATTTTAATTCTTAAACCGACGATTTCAGTCTAAATCTGTAACATGTGATCAAAGGATCTAATGATAAGGGTACCCGCGGATTTGACTTCTTTATTTTAACAATACAAGAACAAACATTAAAAGTTATATGTACACAGGTATTCACATTATATTGTACTCATTATGATCATCGTCCTAATTCACATCTACCTCTGTTGCCACATGCCGTTCTGTCTTGTACTGTGGTCCCCGTGGCTGCATGGCTACTCCCGTAATCTGGAAAACCTAGTAACACTGTTGAATGTAGATTTGAGAAAACAAAGGAAAACTGTTTTGTTTCAGAAATAAGCTACTGAATATAAAACCTTGTTTTTTTTTGTTTTTTTTTGCCTTTTTAGATGAAGATAATCAAAAGCCTTTTCAGTGAAGGAGAAAAAAAACTATTATTATATACATGGGTCTAACTCATTTTTCACCTAAATTTGACTTGCTAATATCATCTGATAATACTGGTGTGTTGTCTTACTAACTAACTTATTAGATGTGCCATACGCCTGCAAAACACAACAAAACACTAGGTATATTTCAAGAATTTTGAAAAGTATTATATTCTGCTTTCAGTTCAGTAAAATTGAAAACGTTTAATTAATCTTTTGGTGAATAACAGATGTGAACCGCATTTAAAAAAAACCCAGAATAGTTATTGTTTGATATGGCGGACGTTTAGGTCAGAGATCTATACTTTTGGAATAGAGTAGATAGTTATAGTTATCAGAATGCATGTATAGATCACTGCCCGAGAACGAGATTTGTGATTCGATCTAGAAATTTAAATTAAAATACTGGTTGATAACAGTGAGAGTCTTCTCATTGAAACATTGTCGTTAATAAACCTAGTGAATGTTATCAATAAAGATGTCTGTTATTATAATATATCGCTTTCACTAAATGCCTTTTAAAGATATAATACTAGAATGACATTGAGTACGCATGTCTAGACTTAGATAGGATATTGTCTCCTTGGGGAGGATAACTCTCATTGATTAAAACCATGTCCAATTGTTAGTTCATTTAAAGGAACTTTGCCGGGCACATATTTAGTTAGAATTATATAAGTTTTAGATAAAGAGCTGACCGTTCTTGTTATAATGGTTTGAAAATTGACATTGAAAAATAAATATATTGATAATTTCAGTCAAATTACTTTATTTTGAGCAAAGTTGTGGGTGTTTAAAGTTTTGACAACATAGCCTCGATTGTCAAATACCATTGCTACAAATCTCCATTTTAACGTTAAATTATTAGATGGCGTTGTTGGTTTATTCCATTCAATATCTCGGTCATCTGGAGGGTTGATTCGAGGCTTGTTATGTTAATAACAATGTTTATAACATTTTAAACCTTGATCACAACCTGTCGTACGTGCTACTACAGGCAGTCTACGGGGAGGGATGGGGGTAGTAACCCCACCACTTGCGTGTGTTCGGCAGGGTAGATGGTTATACAAAATGTTCATTAGGTTTCTTGTGGAATTTTGCAGCGTAGTCCCCCCCCTTTTCTGTGTTACAGAAATTACTATATTCTTACGTGTACGTTGTTTCTAATTTACAGCAACCTCTCACGGGGTTACGATGTTTCATTTACAAAAACATCCCCTTTATACGGAAGTCACCGACCTCTTTCGTTTGATTTCTTTGATATTATTTTACATACAAAACATGCGATAAACGAAATTATAGACGAATAAGTTACTGGGTAATTTCCTATTTAATGTGATGCGTTAGATCGTTTATATTCATTGAGTTCTGGTGGAGAGGTCTGTTCTATTCATTACAGTTGATGTTCACGTCTTCTGGTAGTTCGTCTTGTAATTTTACAGACTCCATCAATATCTTCATGTATACCACACTCCATTAATTAATAGCGCCTGTCTCTTTATCGATAATTGTTTGTCTACCTTCGAGTTTTTAATTCTTTTTGAAGATTCGTGCAGATGTGTTGCGATGCTGATCGCCCGCGGCTGGACATTAGTAGGTTGATGACTCTTTAAAATAATCTTCACATTCGGACAGTTATATAATGTTGTAATACGTATCTAGAGTTTTACCACCCTCAGCCGTACACCCTCATAAGTGGCTTTTCGTGGCCAAATGGTTAGCGCGTGCACGTTGTATCATAAGGTCTGTCATTGAGTCAACTGGTGTGGTTTCGATTCCCCGGTTGTACGTGACAAATAGTAGGGTCGCCTGTCCAACCTCTACCTCTCTCTCTCTCTCTCCCTCTCTGTCTCTCTGTCTCTCTCAATTTCTTAGTTTTCTTGACCAGCCGGGTATACGGGAAGGATATATTGCCTACTCTTTTTCGAATTTCAAATGCCAAAAGGTTCTGTTATGTGCGCGTAGACATGGGGGCTCTGGTGGTGTTTCGCTTATGATATCTCTAAAATTGATTGCTTGTCGCACGCTTCCGGTCGATTGAGCTTCGTGGCATCTGAACATATTACCCTGAAAATCAATGAGAATACCACCCCGTCCCCGCCCCAAAAAACAAAAATAAAATGGGCTCTGCTTGGGTTTCGCCTAATAAACATATTTCTGAAACATGTCGGACAGTTGGTTCCCACTTTTGTTCTGCACTTTAGACTAATTTTCCTGCCGTGTTGAAGATATTGGTGGATATTGATGGTTGTTAATGGACAATATAATTAAATATTGGGATGGTTAGACAATATCTCACGCTAACATTAATTATTAACCATTAATTCTTCTTTTAGCTTAACTCCTGTTAAAAATCATTATTTCAAAGTCAAAGTCATTACAAAGTCGTGGGCTTTTTTTTCTCTCTCGTTCTAACTTCTCATGTTTAACTGTCTTCTTGTGAGTTAAACTTTATTGGTGCATATTGTGGGGAGAAAGATATGTTTTACATGGAGTTTTATAGCACGTCAGCTCCAATTGGCCTATATAACGTAAAGTATATACGTTTTACATGAGGAAAACTATATACATAAATAAAAACAATATCATAGTCAATAACAAATAAATATCACAGTAAATATCGAATAAAAACAAATATCGCAGTAAAAATAACAAAAACAAATATTCCAAACTATATGTGCATGTATATATAATCGAAATATGAAACAGAAAATCAGATATGTTCAATAAAATTTTCTATAAAAAAATTGTCTCTTTATAAAGTCTAACAATTTTACAATAAGTTAGGCAAATGTATTCTGTAATGACTGGCAGTGGTAATATTTTGATGTTGCGTTATTAAAATACAGGCACCAAATCAGAATATGATTAACTGGCACAGCAACGGGACAGTGTTAACATTCTGGTTGAGGCTCAAGTTGTATGACCTGTGATGATGTTTAGGTCTGCAAGATCCCAAGAACGTTGCCGATTGCCACAAATGAAGAGATTAAATCGGTGGTTCTCAACCACCTTGAAACACATGAACAAATAGCGGCACACCCGGCTAAAGATATGTGAAAAATATCTGAATTTTGCAAAATAAAAACATGGCACGTCAAAGATGGCATATAGCTGTAGACATAGACTAGTCATAACAGAATTGACTCAAACTAAATAAAGAAAAACACGGCTATGAATTTATTTATCAGTAGACACCAGTGAATACTCAATTGGGATGACGTGGTTTTTCGCATGTGACTTCAAAATATCTCAGCACACTAGAAAGATCTCGCGGCAAATTGGTTGAGAATCGCGGGATTAATGCAAGATATACAATCATTATATAGCAATAAACATTGTGATACGGGAAGTTCCAAAGCTATTTATAATACTCTTTAGTTAATTTACCAGTATGTTTGAGGATTTTATATAAACCGCAGATTGCCTCGTTCGGCATTTCTGTCCAAACGAGGTAAAACAAATGCCTCGTTGTCTGGAGTTCCAAAACGAGGTTTTTTAAATTACCCTGTTTTTGGAACGAGGTATTTTGTTCAGAACGAGGCTTGGTAAAAATGCCTCGTTTACTAAACGTGGTTTTTTTCAAGATAGTTATTAGCAGTATTTCCTATCAGCGAATTTGTAAAAATTAAAATTTATGTTATTTAATACGAAAATAAAACCAGTCCAAACTATGATATTATAATCAGAGAAATAGACAAGACAAGAATTACACGCCATAGATGTAGGTGTAAAGCAACATCAGCTACCTTGATTGATTTATTGGCCCAATTAGTTATAGGCGTTAAGAAACAACTGTGGTGTTGTGACAATTTATTGGGGCCAATAAATCAATCAGGGTAGCTATGTGTCTGCAATAGTTTTACACCTAACTGATATCGCAGACAACAAATTAGTGTTTATCTGGTCTAAATACTACAAATAATCCATTCTTATTAATCAAAAAAGCATATAATTTCATTTCTTATTTCCAATACGCCAGTTTATTATTTATATTTATTGTAAAAAAATAACTTGACTATAGGTGTTAAGAAACAACTGTGCTTTATTTCCCATTTAATTGACAATTGGTATAAGCCAACAAATTCATCGCTGCGCGTTTATTTAATTTTGCTCCAATAATATTTTGTGCAATGTTATGGGGTTTCAACAGAAACAATCAATGCTATAGTCAAGTTATTTTTATACAATAAATATAAATAATAAACTGGCGTATTGGAAATAAGAAATGAAATAACTTGACTATAGGTGTTAAGAAACAACTGTACTTTATTTCCCATTTAATTGACAATTGGTATAAGCCAACAAATTCATCGCTGTGCGTTTATGAAATTTTGCTCCAATAATATTTTGTGCAATGTTATGGGGTTTCAACAGAAACAGTCAATGCTATAGTCAAGTTATTTTTATACAATAAATATAAATAATAAACTGGCGTATTGGAAATAAGAAATGAAATAACTTGACTATAGGTGTTAAGAAACAACTGTACTTTATTTCCCATTTAATTGACAATTGGTATAAGCCAACAAATTCGTCGCTGCGCGTTTATGTAACTTTGCTCCAATAATATTTTGTGCAATGTTATGGGGTTTCAACAGAAACAGTCAATGCTATAGTCAAGTTATTTTTTTTACAATAAATATAAATAATAAACTGGCGTATTGGAAATAAGGAATGAAATTATATGCTTTTTTGATTGATAAGAATGGATTATTTGTTGTATTTAGACCAGATAAACACTAATTTGTTGTCTGCGATATCAGTTAGGTGTGGGTGTAAAACTATTGCAGACACATAGCTACCTTGATTAATTTATTGGCCCCAATAAATTGTCACAACACCACAGTTGTTTCTTAACACCTATAACTGATTGGGCCAATAAATCAATCAAGGTAGCTGATGTTGCTTTACACCTACATCTATGGCGTGTATTCTTGTCTTGTCGATTTCTCTGAATATAATATCATAGTTTGGACTGGTTTTATTTTCGTATTAAATTACATAATTTTTAATTTTCTACAAATTCGCTGATAGGAAATACTGCTAATAACTATCTTGAAAAAAACACGTTTAGTAAACGAGGCATTTTTACCAAGCCTCGTTCTGAACAAAATACCGCGTTCCAAAAACAGGGCAATTTAAAAAACCTCGTTTTGGAACTCCAGACAACGAGGCATTTGTTTTACCTCGTTTGGACAGAAATGCCGAACGAGGCAATCTGCGGTTTATAGTGTATGATCGAAATTAAAATAAATCTTTCTTAGAATAGAATAAATAAAATTATTTGAAACTAATGAGCGGATTATATGGTTTAGGGTTAATTACCTAATATATTATAGTAAATAAAATCATTTGAAACTAAGGACGATTAGGTAAATATTTTAGTTAATTTATTAGCTTGTGGTATAGTTACGGGGGGAATTTACCATGGAAACCATATATATGATATAAATTGTATCGTCTCAATTTAAAATAGAATATGTGATTTAAATAATAACCTAAAGCCAGTTAAATCAAAGTCTCATCCTGGGAATCAGTACAATCTAATTACAATATTCATCTTGAGGTTTTATATCAAAAACTGGGGGAAAATATTTCATAGATTTCCCAGTTTTTGAGATAAACACCACATGAGATCAATCCAATACACTTTAATAACAAGTTTTAGTGTTCTAAAAAGAGCAAGCGTATCCTGCCTTGTACACAGCCCCAGTAACTATTTTCTTACTGCTGATATTCTCGTCACAAGCTAGGTCATTTCGGGACTAACATATGGTTCAATCAGATTTCAATAATTCGCTTGCGCGTAGGGGTCTTTCGCGGTGGGGTGAGGGGGCTAGAGAAAACCCACGAGGTTGGACAGGCGACCTTTCTCCTTGTCACGTACAGCCGGGGAATCGCAACCATCCCAGTTGACTCAATGGCAGGACCTTATGATACAACGCGCACACGCTAAGCATTCGGCCATCCAACCCCTTTTTCGTTAACAAGGACCACCGTACACAAGGGCATGTGGACTGTGGAACTCCATTTGGGGTGTTTCAATCCTAGTTGTTCGGATGGAACGAAAACCGTCCACACACTAGGGTGAACATAAATAAACTTGTTGGTTTAAATGGCGATGAAAGGTTAGTAAAAACGGAGTTTCCCCACACCCAACACCCACGCCTTTTTATGTTCTAAGTATTACTCACGTGTCGTGAATTTCTATCGCATGTTTAATTATCGGCAATATTTCATTTAGAATCGAGACCACTCGAAACAAAAAAGCCTAATATAAAAATGAAATTAAGTGTAAAAATTTCGAATGGAATATTTTACTTGATATTTAAGTTAGTTATGTATGGAAGCGCTTGTTGCTAATGATGTGTAAAATAACCTACTCTTGGCGTTTCTGGTCACTGAGTTTTATAATAGCATATCAGCACAATAGATGGATTAATGGGACATAACGCTCAAATAATCAGTACAGTAGATAGGTTAATGGGACACGGCGCTCAAATAATCAGTACAATAAATGGGTTAATGGGACACGACACTCAAATAATCAGTACAGTAGATGGGTTAATGGGACACGACGCTCAAATAATCAGTACAGTACATGGGTTAATGGGACACGACGCTCAAATAATCAGTACAATACTGGATTAATGGGACACGACGCTCAAATAGACAGTACCTCAGATGGGTTAATGGGACACGACGCTCAAATAATCGGTACAATACATGGATTAATGGGACACGACGCTCAAATAGACAGTACAGTAGATGGGTTAATTGGACACGAGGCTCAAATAATCAGTACAATACATGGGTAAATGGGACACGACGCTCAAATAGACAGTACAGCAGATGGGTTAATGGGGCATGACGCTCAAATAAATGTAACGTGTATGGCTGTTTTAGGGGTGCTTTCGCAACCCCGTGCCCCTCCACGACATAAGACAGAAGGGGGGGGGGGGGGGGTAACGTCCACTCAACACAAACTAAGGATCTTTAGTAATGGCAGGAAACCGGAGGACCCGGAGAAAACCCACAGGCGATCCTACACCTTGACATGCTCAACACGTGGTCAGCACATATGTAGCGAGTGCGAGATTCTCCACACAATTTGTGCTGTCCAGCATTCCAATCTCAAGGGAAGACCAAATCTGTTTGGGATATTACAAGTGCGAGCGTACAGTGACCAGAAATCGAACATGGCATCATCGGAGCCTATTTGGAATTATGACGGCAATATTTGGCCGGACTATGGTGCTATGGCTTTCTCTTACTTCGAATTCCAACTGTGAAGGGTTCTTTTAATGTGTACACCGGACCTCGGTTTTTCGTCTCTGTCGAACGACTGCACAACTGTCTTTGCCTGCACCATTGACATCAACAAGGGGAAACAGAACCAGAAATAAACCAAGGAACTTTGTCGACCAATACATGGAGCGACCCAACGTCTCCAGGCCAGCGAGTCAGCGTGTTTACACACTGAGCCATCGTGGCTCCTCGACGTCTTATAATAAACTAATGTTAATATACCACTAATGGCTGATTTGTTAAAAGTTTTCCTAGGGGCGTGCTGACCTTCTCTGTTATCAGATAAAAAAAAACCAGCAATCTTTTAGAATTGTCTATCCTGATGTACGGATGAACGAGAGCTCTGACTTATTGTAAATACAGAGGTCTGTATATTGTTTACTCTTATCTACGTACGAGCGTGATGGACCAACGGTGATCTACCGATTGGTTCTGAATGGACTGGAAGTAGCGTGAAGAAGCAGACGAATGAAAATTGATTGGTTGAAATCGATGAGTGAGCGCGGGAAGAATGGTACTCAATCTCGCGCGCGTTATTACCGCGTGTTACACCTGTATTTAGCCGTCTGCTGTTTAAGAAGATAGTTGTGTGTGTGTGACGGAAAGCCAAACGTCAATAATATTATATATATATATACATGTCACATAAGAATTTAAGATTTAATTCGATCGTTACTCATCAATAACCGTCATTTATTGTTTCCATTGGATGACAAAAGCACGAGACGAGCAGACGACAGAGTTATCAGCAACGGACTTGGAACAGAATCAAAGTATATAAAAGTTTTAGCGTCACAAGAAACAGATGAATTTATAAATAAAGTAAGGGATCAAAGAGAATTCACCGCAGTCTGACGAACTCGATGTCTTTTATACCATTTGCCTTGATTAAGAAGTTAAATTAGCCATTCATTGAAGAGACCAAGGTTGTTATAGCGACGAGGACGACAGGAGAAGTGGGTCAGGTCCGAGTGTCTTTAATTACATGTAAAGAAATACTTGGCTTTGATTAATTTACTTGTTGGAGTAAAGTGTTTTATTGTTGTGATGTTATTAAGCATGGCGATGGTGTTTTTCTTGGAGTATAATAATCCAGCTGTATTATATGATCACTGATTCGACCAGTGTCGCTTTAACTCGACCACCTTTAGATCATGATAGTTTATCATTTACCCGCGTAATCACAAAATATTTCAAAAATCTTGGAATCGGTGGAACTGTGCGAGCCTCGGGAAGAGGAGCTCGTGCAGGAAGCTATGACAACGGCAGAAGATGATGGCATAGAAATTCTCTCTTGTCACATTGAACACGAGGAATTGGTGGTCGTGGAACCAGCGACCACGGTTAATATTTCTCTTACCAAGTCCAAACTCGAAGATGACCCGGCCACGAGACATAGGAAGCGCGTGGCACGTGCCGTGGCCATTGTGTCATTTATGTTATTGTTGTTTAGTGTCGTGTTAATAGGAGTTTCTCTCAATATGTCAAAAAACATCGACGAATTAGGTGAGTGAATTATTTACTAAAATTCAAAAAAATAAACTCAAGATTTTGTTTCAGTTTTAAAATCAAATCATTGACTTTAAATTCCAAATTTCGTTTCAGTACTGTTATCCTTGATAAATTTTGAATTTAATTTCCAGGTGTGTTGCGTTTCGTTTACATCATAACATGACGTCCAAAAAACTTATAAATTTACTTAAACACAGATGCATTGCATCAAATCAAACTGATGTCTGCAAATTCACTTAAGACAACATACTACCTGTTGCCATAAAAAAAAATCCACACAAGTTAAAAGCTGTCTAGACGTTCTAGGTGGAGTCGGGAAAATAATCTTAATGAATTGCTGATAAGTTTAGAATCATTCTATTAATGCGGTCTTCCATCCACACAGTTGACTTTCTACACAGAACATCGCGACACGCAATCACTACACCATAACAAAATGTCATCAGATACGAAACCTTGTCTGCGGAGCTCAAAACATACTTTCATCAATGGAACACGATAAACTTCTCACGTACACTCAACTCGATGTTAAAATTAGTTTTACTTATTGAAACCACGTTTTAAAAAAGATATGCCATCACTTTACATTGATACTTAGATACGAAAATGTGGTTACTGAATGGTAATACAATTTTATTACACGATGTAATCACCACAAGTATTTGAATTGTACACGCAAGATACGAAACTGTGATTACAGTAGCAATTTCAGTACAAGATATAATCACCAAAAACGGTAGATCTAGTTGAGATGTCTTGAATCTGGGTCCATTAATTAAGAGAAAAATTAAGATAAGATATCTTAAACCGATGTCCATGGAATAGAAAGGAAAGGGACTGAGAAGTCTTAAATCTGTGCCCATGAAATAAGAAAAAAATATTAAGTTGTCTTAAATCGTCTCTGAGCCTATATGAAATAACAAGACTATAAGGAGATACGAAACAATGTTGGTAAAACTGACACAACTTGGTTCTATGATAATAATAACTACAAGCTTAATAGTTCTAACATAATCAACACAGGAATGGTATTTTTATATTTCAAGAGATACATTTAAATGTGGAACTATTCTTAGATATAAACATACGATAGTATTCAAAAATTTAAAAACGAAAACTGCAGTTACCGAATGAAGTTTAATACGAATGTATTCAAGAATTTAAAGACAAAAACTAATTGCACTACCTTTACAGTCATCGTATAGAGTTTAATAAGAATTTGATACAAGGTGATAGTTTTGATCTGGGTAAACCGAAACTTCAAACAAATTGATCCGAAGAGATGTATTTAAAATGAGGAATGAATGCTGGATATGTTGTTCAGAGTGAATTTGATACACGATTGAGATTGCTAGACTTGCAGTATAAAGGCATTTGATGCAAAAATGGCTCTCAGATGTGCAGTTTCAAGTGGCATTGATATATGAATGAAATAAGATAAAACCAAGAACGAACAATGCAGACCATTAGTCAGAATTTGAAGTCCTAAAAATCGTTAGACGCAAAATAGTGTAATCAGCAAATGGACTGTTCACCGTGTACAAAATACACGACAAACAGTGGTATCAGGTGTGTGCCTGGGAATTATTCCTATAAATGTGCAGTTTAATGGAATTTTGATTCCAGAATAGTTTATATCTGGACAGATCGAAACTTCAAACAAAGCCAATCAGTATTAATTTGTAGAAATATCGATTATTATTGCTTTGTGATTAAAATCATCACCTACTATTCGATAAATAAATTAAATTCTTCCGTTTCCATCTCATCGATTACAAATAGATATAATTGTTTTCGATTTCTAAAGATAAGTCCACGCTGAACGAAATATGACAATAGTTAACTTATATACGTCGGAATGTTGAATATTACACATATATCAGTAAATATTCCTAAAGCTAAGTCCATGTTCCACTAACTATGACAGCAATTAAGATTTAGATAAAAGAGCTGGATGTTCTCGCTATATAGTTAGAATCAAAAAAAAAAGAACTAGTTGTTCTTGTCTTAATAGTCCAGAATATATAATGAAAAATGAATATTGAAAAATTTATTCAAATGATTTTATTCTTCGTGAGATTATTACTATTTGAAGACGTGACGTAGATTGTGGATTGACAATCGATGTCAAGTCTCGATTATCCACTCTATCATTCAATTTTAAAATCTCGCCGGTGATCTGGTCCATTTCAATCTTGAACACCCGATTATCTAAGGGGTAGATTAGGGGCTTGAAATGATAATTTACATAACATTGGAGGCCAAAATAAAGACCTACAATAGGTACATTTAGTCCCTAGACGGTGCATCTTTAAGTAATATACAGAAAATATCCAGTAAGAAAATATTCCTACTCCGTATTTTACACGTACAGAAAATTTACTAGTGCACCAAAAAACACAAGATTACTTTATTTTAGATCGGTTGTTGAATGAAACAACTGGATCTATCATAAAATTGTTGGGGGTTTTGTAGCCATTTCGGATATTTAAAATACGTAATCATTGTAGTTTATTTCGGGTAACAAAAAACAAATAAAACCAAATCCAAACAATTCACGGAAATCGATCAAAACAACGCAGTTTGACTTAATAATAAACGGTTACATGTGGTGTAATCTCCATTCAGATTATGTTTTATTTCTTCTTGTATTCGGCTTGAAATTCAATACAATTCTATCCGGGATCTTTTAAAATGGAAGCTTATTCTTATCACTTTATTGAGTCTTTTTTTTAAATATATCAGATAAAATGCAATGGAGTTTTATGGTACGTCAGCTCTAACAGGGCTATATTGCGCCAATGTTGATAATCATTTTGCTACAATCCCATTCTAATAAGTGCCTCCCAAAAGCTTCCAGCTTCGAATAAAGGACAATTGTATTCGACGTCCAAAATTATAGACGGGAAAAAAATCATTTCTATATTTATAATTTTTTTTTTATTAATCATATTACTGAATACGCGGTACAATCTCTATTGACATTCAACTCTAGAAATCCTTTCTAGATGTACGAGTAGAGGCTCGTTGTTGTTCCAGTACTCCGTTTTATAACAAATCTCCCTGAAGAAAACGACTTGGATACAAATACACAGAGATATATTTTTGTAATTACTTATAACAACATTATGCAATTGTCATGGAGATTTATCTTTTATATTTGAACGATTTTATATTTGCATCTACATCGGATTTTATCGCATCATACAGTTCATTCTAGTGCATGACAATCGCACTGCTCGGAACATTATTCTTTTAAATATGAACAATACTAGCGCTAGCATTGATTGGGTTTCACGTTCACATTCACATTGGATGATATCGCGTCGTATAGTAGTTTATCCAACCACATGCCAATGACACTGTTCGGGGCATTAATCTTATATATGAACGATACTACCGCTAGAATTGATTGGGTTTTACGTTCGCTACCATATTAGATGTTATTGCATCGTATATATTCCAGTAAATGACAATGGCACTGTTCCGGGCATATATTTTATATATGAACGATACTACCACTGGCATTGATTGGGATTTACGATCGCAGTCACATCGGATGATAAAGGCACTGTTCGGGCTGGCATTGATTGGGTTTTACGTCCGCCACCATATTAGATAATATCGCAACGAAACAAACATAGAATCAGGTAGAACTAAAGTTAATAGTATTTACACCTGTTGTTATTGAAGGTGTATAGGTACATATATTATACAGGTAGAACTTCATTCAACAGGTGTTTGAACCGTGTACACATAGATTTTATTAGTTCCAACATTTCATTTAATGGCACTAATAAAATAATGTGAATAATTTATAAAACCAATTATATCCAATATTGAAAGTAGCAAAATTATTATCAATTTATATAAAAAAAAACAACCTTGTACTGTCTTTGTCAAAGTAACAATAGTGTGAATAATTTATTTAAACCAGCCACGTCCATTCTTTACATGTAATTGAAACATACAACAGTATACAGAATTATGGAATCTTTTAATTCTCCACATTTCTCGAATACAATGTAATAAATTCTCATTTTTTTTTTTTTTTTTAGATTAGTTGGCCATCTAAATAACATTAATTTACTATAACAGTTGTTATACGTTATTAGAGATATCATTCAAAAATATTGTAAACTCTTAGAATTTTGTTAGTCCCGAAATGACCTAGTTTGTGTTGAGTGGACGTTAAACACCATTTCTCTCTCTCTTAGAATTTTGGTTTCGAATCCCTGGTTTTACGTGACAAGGAGTAGGGTCGCTTGTCCAACCTCGTGGGTTTTCTCCGGGTCCTCCGGTTTCCTCCCAATGCTAAAGACCCCTACGCGCAAGCGAATAATCGAAATAAAATTAAACCATATGATAGTCCCGAAATGATCTAGTTTGTGTCGAGAGGACGTTAAACCCCATCTCTCTCTCTCTCTTATACAATGCTAGGACTAAGCAATATGTATGTATAGACATTTGCATCGTTTTCGTAACATTACTGTAACAAAGTGCTGTCATTGTTTTGACCTTTGATTGTTTGTATGTTTTGGATTTGGTTTATTTTCAGACCTCTTCATTTAAACCAGACGTCATGGGTAAACATCGTCTATATTCGGTTAGGCGGTTTCAGCGGGGGAGGAGGTGGGTGGATCCTCTAAACCACGACCAAAATTCATTGTTCTCTGTACCAAAATCTTTAATTTAATTTAAAAAATGTTTTTCATTGTGCGTGGTCATAATATAAACGCCCCATACACAAAAGAAAATCGAGGTCCTGTGTACACATTCCGGTGCACTTAAAAGAACCGTTGGAAGATGAAATTCGATGGGGATTATGCGCTGCTCGGTCAAAATTCCCCTCACAGCATGACCCGATTGGTGCGGAAAAGTAGGGCGGTAAAACACATTAAATTTCATTTCTCATATGCATTGTAATAACAGGTTATAATAGATAATGCAAAATGAATATCTTAAAAATTTCATTTGAATTATTTTATTCTGAACCAAGTTCTCATAGTTCGGAGTTTTGATATCGGCGTGGCATAGATTTTTATACGCCCACATTTTCATGTGGACGTATATTGTCGTCGCCCCTGTTCGTCCGTCCGTCCTGACGTCCGTCCACAATTGTTTGTGAACAGTCTACAGGTCACAATTTTTATCCGATTTCAATGAAACTTAAAATATAGGTTTATCACCCTACGATCTCGGTTCTTTTCGATATTGGCATATATCGGACTGTAACTTCATGGGTTATGGCCCCTGATTGTACGAAAAATCACGTTTTTTAGCTTGTGAACAGTGTAGAGGTCACAATTTTGAACCGATGTGGATGAAACCCGAAATGCATGTTTATATCCCAAAGATCTTGGTTCCTTTCGATATTTGCGCCAATCGGATCTTAACTTCCTGAATTATGGCCCCTGATTGTCCGAAAAATCGCCCTTTTTAGCTTGTGGTCCCTCTGGAGGTCGAAATTGTTATCCGATTTAAAACAAACTTTTGATTATATCACCGTTCCATGGTTATGAAGGTTGAGTTCGAATTTCGTGAACATCGGACCAAAATTGATGGACAAAATGGCCACCGTTTGTACGCGAATAGTGTGAAAATATGTTATATCAAGGTTGTGGACCTTATAGAGGTCACAATTGTAAACCGATTTTGATGAAACTTGACATGTATGTTTATAACCCAAAGATCTTGGTTCCGTTTGATATTTGCGCCCATCGGATCGTAACTTCCTGAATTATGACCCCTGATTGTCCGCAAAATCACCCTTTTTAGCTTGTGGTCCCTCTGGAGGTCAAAATTGTTATCCGATTTAAAAAAAAACGTTTGATTATATCACCGTTGCATGGTTATGAAGGTTGAGTTCGAATTTCGTGAAAATCGGACCAAAATTGACGGACCCAATGGCCGCCGTTTGTACGCGAATAGTGTGAACATATGTTATATAAAGGTTGTGGACCTTATAGAGGTCACAATTTTGAACCGATTTTGATGAAACTTGACATGTATGTTTATAACCCAAAGATCTTGGTTCCTTTCGATATTTGCGCCCATCGGATCATAACTTCCTGAATTATGTCCCCGGATTGTCCGAAAAATCGCTTTTGTTAGATTTTGGTCCCTCTAGAGGTCAAACGTTTGACTATATCACCGTTACATGGTAATGAAGAGAGAGTTTGAATTTCGTGAAAATCGGACCAAAATTGACGGACAAAATGGCCGCCGTTTGTACACGAATAGTGTGAAAATATGTTATATCAAGGTTGTGGACCCTATAGAGGTCACAATTTTGAATCGATTTTGATGAAACTTGACATGTATGTTTATAACCCAAAGATGTTGGTTCCTATCGATATTTGCGCCCATCGGATCATTACTTCCTGAATTATGTCCCCTGATTGTACGAAAAATCACCCTTTTTAGCTTGTGGTCCCGCTGGAGGTCACAATTATTATCTGATTTAAAAAAATGTTTGATTATATCACAGTTACACCGTAGTTATGGGTGAGTTTGAATTATGATTTTCTGATGATTACTTAAAATGCAACAACTCTTGTTGACTGCCCGGACGATTTGGCTGCTGTGTGGGCGTATGTTTCGTTGCCTGGCAACCTATTTTTTATTATCGTAACATTGGTGCTTGTTTTCGATATTTTTAGCATCACTGCTCCGTTTTTAATTTAAATCGTTTAATGACCGCAGCGTTCTAATCTACTTAATATCGGAGCCATCTGATGACGTAGAGAGTTGATTATGGTCCTTGCATGTTAATAAATATAAGATCAAAAGACAAAAATAAGAATAGATTTAGGTCTTGTCATGTTAATAATGTCTAAATAATAATTGATATAACATTTCCCAAATAAAGATCTGCAATACACAAATTTATCTCTAACGATGCGTGCGAGGGTATGTGGCATGGAGATAGGGGGCGCCTTCTCAACCTCGTGGGTTTCCTCCGGGCACTCCGGTCCGCCCTTACTGCTAAAGACCCCTACGCGCAAGCGAATTATTGAAATAAAAATTGAAACAATACGTTAGTCCCAAAAGGACCTAGTTTGTCTCGATTGGATGTTAAACCCCATCTCTTTCTTTCTCTCTCTCCCTCTCCCTCTCTCTTTCTCTCTCTCTCTCTCTCTCTCTTTCTCTCTCTCCCTCTCCCTCTCTCTTTCTCTCTCTCTCTCTCTCTCTCTTTCTCTCTCTCCCTCTCTCTCTCTCATATAACGCACCTTTAATGCCCAAAGTAAAAGGCTTGCAATAGACAGTTTTAGCTCTAAAATAATGCTTCTTTGAGTCTTATATTTAGCTGGATTGTATTTTGTTGAGACTGCAGCGTATCAACCAGCACCAGATAAAATGACATAATACATCTTTAAGTCCTGGATTGTATCTTCTTGAGACTGCAGTATATCAACCAACCACAGATAAAATGACATAATAAAACTTGCGCTTTTTACGTCTCATCTCTGGCCATCGTAATCCGTCTATAAAAGGAAATGTTGAGCCACTTTCTGCAGTTAACGAGTATCTTATCTATGGCGGGGGAAAGCGGCAAAAACCTAATGCTATGTAGAAATGTCTAATTCAAAACACACATGTAACATAATGCCATACCAAATACCTAAAACGCCTAATGCAAAAAACAAAATACAAGAAACCTCTAATACAAAATACCTCATACGTCTATTGCAAAAGACAAAATACAAGAAACCTCTAATACAAAATACATATAACCTCTTATGCACAATTGATTTTACAATCTGAAACATCTACCATAAGCATTAGATGACATGTCTCTCATGAATTACTTACGTTTCTCCACTGAATTATCTTTATTTAGGTCAATGTCAAGGTCACCGAACACAACTTGGCGACCTATTCGGCTAGCGAGCTATTCGACCGATCCAGCTGGCAACCTGTTCGTTGGCAACCTATTAAGACAACAGTCGCCCAAACTCATCTATTTTTAACAACCAATAAAATCCAACGTTACGTCTATCAAATGAAAGTAGAACAATATATTATTTTTATCAATTCCTTTAGCTCAGAATAGAGATGTAATTTCGCATTATCGTACAAAATTCTAGACATCCAACTAAATATATTCCGAAAGGTAATTAAATAGGCTTTCTAAGTATTATCAGTAAAAATTGGCACATTCATATTAAAGGGGTGCACTCTCTTCCTAAACATGACCAATTTTTTAAAAATTTTAAAGAGAAAAACTGTTAATATCCCGTGTCAAAATTCGGACCATCGTAAAAAATTCTCATGATCCAACTAAATATATTCTAAAAGGTAATTGAATAAGCTTTCCAAATATTATTAGTAAAAGTTGGCACAATCATATTAAAGGGGTGCGCTCTCAACCTGAACATAGCCAATTTTTCAATATTTTAAAGTGAAAGAACGGTAATATTTCGAGTCGAAATTCGGACCATCGTACAAAATTCTTAGCAACCAGCTATATATATTCTGAAAGGTAATTGAATAAGCTTTCTAAATATTATTAGTAAAAGTTGGCACAGTCATATGAAAGGGGCGCACTCTCAACCTGAACATAGCCTATTTTTCAATATTTTAAAATGAAAGAACGGCAATATTCCGAGTCGAAATTCGGACCATCGTACAAAATTCTGAGCATCGAAGCTATATATTTTCTGAATGGTAATTCAATAAGCTTTCTAAATATTATTAGTAAAAGTAGGCACAATCATATTAAAGGGGCGCGCTCTCAACCTGAACATCGCCACTTTTTTAATATTTTAAAGTGAAAGAACGGTAATATTCCGAGTCAAAATTCGGACCATCGTACAAAATATATATGGCTGGATGCTCAGAATTTTCGGACTTCGAAAAAAATTCCGGTCTATCTTTACATATAGAATATTGAAAAATTGGCTATGTTCAGGTTGAGAGCGCACCCCTTTAATATGATTGTGCCAACTTTTACTAATAATATTTGGAAAGCTTATTCAAATACCTTTTCCGAATTTATATAGCTGGATGCTCAGAATTTTGTACGATGGTCCGAATTTTGACTCGGAATATTACCGTTCTTTCACTTTAAAATATTAAAAAATTGGCGACGTTTGGGTTGAGAGTGCACCCCTTTAATATGATTATGCCAACTTTTACCAGTAATATCTGGAAAGCTTATTCAAATACCTTTTCCGAATATATTTAGTTGGATCATCAGAATTTTGTACGATGGTCGGAATTTTGACACGGGATGTTTAAAAAATTGGTCATGTTTAGGAAGAGAGTGCACCCCTTTAATATGAAAATGCCAATTTTTACTGATAATACTTAGAAAGCCTATTTAATTACCTTTCGGAATATATTTAGTTGGATGTCTAGAATTTTGTACGATAATGCGAAATTACATCTCTATTCTGAGCTAAAGGAATTGATAAAAATAATATATTATTCTACTTTCATTTGATAGACGTAACGTTGGATTTTATTGGTTGTTAACAAGCCAACAGTGAGGCTGATGTCCCCCGCCGAAATCCCAAAATAAATAGATGACACATATCAATTAATCGCACATTTATTTTTTTCAAACGTATCAAGCAATCAAACTGTACACGAAGTGTCATCCAAAAGTGTTTTATAAAGAAAAATGCTAAAACCGATGAGAAAAATGAAAATGTACCCTAGTTAGGGGGACCCTAAAGGCAGACAAAAGGGCCCCCACGCTTGACAAAAGGGCCCCTCTGGCCAAGGGAAAAGGCCCTCGTGTCTGAGTCAATCGTTTCTATACACTGTTACTGTCGAATCCATTACTGAATGAAAATGCAGTCATTGTATTGGCATAAAAATCATCAATCAAGATGAACCTAAGTTATCTTGTCCCAAAGTGTCAACCAATCAAATTGCTTATCTCTGCCTACCCTAAGCAGAAAATGCTCATCTTCGAACTCCATCAAGGCATTGACCTAACAAGCATACACACCAATTTTGAACATTTTAACTCAATTAGAAGGAGAGTTATTGTGTTCCAAAGTCTCGGTAAATCAAATTGCTTATCGCTCTGCTTACCCTGAGCAGAAAATGCTCATTATCGATCTTAGTCAAGGCATTACTGTGATAAAACTATACACCAAGTTTCATCACTCTCACTTTATTAGAACTAAAGTCATCGTGTCCCAAAGCATCAACCAATCAAATTGCTTATCTCTGCTTACCCTAAGCGGAAAATGCTCATCTTAGAACTCCATCAAGGCATTGACGTAATTAGCATATACACCAAGTTTGAACATTTTAACTCAATTAGAAGGAGAGTTATTGTGTTCCAAAGTCTCGACCAATCAAATTTGCGTATCGCTCTGCTTACCCTGAGCAGAAAATGCTCATTATCGAACTTAGTCAAGGTATTACTGTAATGAAACTATACACCAAGTTTCATCACTCTCACTTAATTAGAACTAAAGTTATCCTGTCCCAAAGCATCAACCAATCAAATTGCTTATCTCGGCTTACCCTAAGCGGAAAATGCTCATCTTCGAACTCCATCAAGGCATTGACCTAATAAGCATATACACCAAGTTTGAACATTTTAACTCAATTAGAAGGAGCGTTATTGTGTTCCAAAGTCTCGAACAATCAAATTTGCGTATCGCTCTGCTTACCCTGAGCAGAAAATGCTCATTATCGAACTTAGTCAAGGTATTACTGTAATGAAACTATACACCAAGTTTCATCACTCTCACTTAATTAGAACTAAAGTTATCGTGTCCCAAAGCATCAACCAATCAAATTGCTTATCTCTGCTTACCCTAAGCGGAAAATGCTCATCTTCGAACTCCATCAAGGCATTGACCTAATAAACACATACACCAAGTTTGAACATTCTAGCTCAATTAGGGAGAGAGTTATTGTGTCCCAAAAAGTGTGACGGACAGACAGACGGACAGACAGACGGACAGACAGACGGACAGACAGACAGACGGACGAACCCATTTTAATAGTCCCCCAACTTTCTTTGAAAGGCGGGGGACAAAAATAGATGAGTTTGGGCGACTGTTGTCTTAATTCTGAATAGGTTGTCAACGAACAGGTTGCCAGCTGGATCGGTCGAATAGCTCGCTAGCCGAATAGGTCGCCAAGTTGTGTTCGGTGACCTTGACATTGACCTAAATAAAGATAATTCAGTGGAGAAACGTAAGTAATGCATGAGAGATATGTCATCTAATGCTTATGGTAGATGTTTCAGATTGTAAAATCAATTGTGCATAAGAGGTTATATGTATTTTGTATTAGAGGTTTCTTGCATTTTGTCTTTTGCAATAGACGTATGAGGTATTTTGTATTAGAGGTTTCTTGTATTTTGTTTTTTGCATTAGACGTTTTAGGTATTTGGTATGGCATTATGTTACATGTGTGTTTTGAATTAGACATTTCTACATAGCATTAGGTTTTTGCCGCTTTCCCCCGCCATACTTATCGTCTGGCTTGTCAACGTATCATGGTTCTTACAGCTTTTAAACATAGCTTCATGTCAATCAGATACTTTAGAAAATACCTCGTTTCATTAGTTCTAATGCTCATTGCAACACGAGCAATACTAGCCAGATAGGTCAACAAACTAAATATTGCGCAACATCTTCCACAGTTCTATATATTTAAAGTTTGTTAGGCATTTTTAAATCCCATGTGACCCACATTATTGCGAAGAGGGTCTCTAAACGGAACGTCGGTCCAAAAAGGCTGTAATCCTGTTCAGTATTTACAACGATACGATATGATCAATTGAAAATGTCGGCATTCGGCACCAACTCCAAATTGTTAAAACAGTTTTTGATCAAATCAGATGTAAATCAAAATGGCCATAATTCACAAAATTTTGGTCAAAATATATCTCGAGATACTAATTAAATAACAAGTACCTAGTTGATCGATTTAATTTTTTTTTTATGGTTGTTATGACCAAACTATGGTCGTGATGACTAAATGTTATGCCCGTTTTGACCAAAAAGGGATGGTCTAGTTTGAGGCCGTTCCGTCTATAACTGTAATAAGTCTCAGTGAACGTTAAAGATGAGTTTCTTTTAATTTGATTGTTAATATTTGAATTTGGGTTCATAAAGACAAAGTATTTAAGAGCTAAATCTGTTTGATATAGTTAATTACCATGGCAACACCATAATTAACTCTCGATGCCCACAGATGTTTCAGATTTCCAACGGATTTAAACACGATTTGAGGTTAATGATTTAATCGAGCCCTTTTTTTATTATTGTAACAATTCAGATTCCGCTAGTCTCGAGACAGCGCTAACGTCGTTCGGAATGAAATAATATGACTGGAATTTTCAATGGTAGAATGACAATTCAGTCGAGACAGCGCTAACGTCGTTCGGAATGAAAGAATTGGACTGGAATCTTAAAGACATTTCCTTTACATTATGTATTTTCGAACTATTATAGCGATAAATGTCATCTCTTTATCTAATCTTACATAAAGCATCTATAAATAAATGTTAAACCATCAATTTAAGTACAATTTGACATTTTCCGATTAGTGCAAATAGGGCATGGTGATATAAATAATTTCTTCTATGATTCAAACGACTTTGGCACAATAATTAGACATCAAAAATATATTAATAAATGTCCTACTCTTAACACATTAAGGGATAGTGGATGGCCAGGTGCATCATAAAGTCTGTCATTTAGTCAACTGGCATGACTTCTATTTCCCAGTTGTACGTGACAAGGAGTGGGGTCGCCTGTCCAAACTCATGGGTTTTCTCTGGGTCCTCCGGTTTCCTTCCACTGCTAAAGACCCCTACGTGCAATCGAATTTATTGTCAAAAGGTTGTCAACTCACAATTATACGATCATGGGCAATATTTCACAGGCATAAAAATCCCTGACACAGAAAAAGAACAGTTTGAGAAAGTTAATATTTTTGTTTTATTCGGTGCGCTAGTTCTTAACTAAAGTTAATACCCGATTACAGGTGAGGGTATTTTATAGAACATCTTTAGATTTTATAATTGTTACACCTGTACGTACTCGGGTGAACCATTTATTATGAAAACAAAAACAACGGTTTCTATTGGTCTATCAAAATAATAATCGGCAAATAATTGGCGTTGGTACAAGTGTGTTTCAGTGATTCATCGAACATTTATCAGAGGCGTGAACAGAAATTTGCTTACAGTCGGTGGTGGTGGTGGGGGGACGCTCTCATATATAACGCCCATTTAACAATTTTATTTCAATAATTTGCAAGGGTGTAGGGTTTTTAGCCGTGGTAGAATACCAGAGAACCAGTAGAAAACCCACGAGGTTGGATAGGAGGCCTTACTCCTCGTCACGTGACGGCACCACGTCACATGACTCAATGACAGGCCTTATGATGCAACGTTAACCAATCACCCTATATAAAATTGGAATATGCTGACATTGAATGGATTCATAATCACTTGACTATATATTTACATGTTTGTTGGTATTATTTTGGTCTGTGAGTGAGGTGGATCTTGAACCCAGTACTACCCCCCCCGCCCCCGCCCCCTTCCCCGTGAGCTCAAGATAGGCCCTCAACATTGGTTACCCCACTGGGATCTTGAACACAGCCCCCCCTTTCCCCTGTGCCCTTAGGTTACCCCACTGCACAAATGGATTCTAATGACACGAGGGTTATTCTGGTGCACCGAAGGCGCATCAGAATAACTCAGGAACAAAACACTTATCCGTCAAAGAGTCGACGCCATAACGACTATTGAAACAACATGGATTGATCCTGTTTTTAAAGAAGGGATGTATTGAAAGGTACTTATTAACTTAACACTCTTCAGATCTTACAAGGTCGTCTGTAGGTGACCTGGGGTCATCTTGGTGTACTAAAACCATTAAAGGCTTTACCGTTTATAAACTAAGATTACCCATAATCCTCTCTTGATTATAAACCATGGTAAGCCAATGATCCCCTCCTGATTAGGGTAAGAGTAATGGCGGCCATGTTTTTCCGCGGTATAACCGGTGTATTTTGAACAGCGTTTCCGTTATTTCAGGTGGAATATAATAACAGACTATTAGATGTAATGGGTTGTGTATGTTGCGTTTAAGACACTGATTACAGAACCCAGGAAACAATAATATACTAATCTGCTTATATATGATGGATACATTTAATTTGTGATATTTCAATAATCTCTTGTTACAAAAAATGTACTAGTTTTGGTAGAATAGGTCGCTTTTGCATCGGTACGAAAACAAATATGAAAACGTCATCGATTCGTGTGTACTTATGACGTCAACCCGTAATGAGTGTTCGGCCAGTGAAAAACGTTACGTAAATGAAAATGTTTCTTGTCGCTTATTTCGAATTTGCCACAATTTTTTTAGGCATTGTGTATGTATTGTTGATTGTGTAGAGTTTGTAGAATGTGCTCAAATGCAATATTTTGCTTGATTTGTTGTACATCTGTCACAAAAATCGATTGAAAACTTTGACTGGACAGAGGATTTCTTTGAGTGGAGATTAACGCGATTATCGTACGTCGGATTGCGAAACCGCGTGTTAGAGGATACGAAAACGTAAACGAGCATATATTTTGGTCAGCGTTTTCGTACCGATGCGAAAGGTCCCTATTGTATAGATATTTCTCGAAAAAGAATTAGGGTTTGACGTATAGTACAATAATTCGCTCCCGTATCGGAGGAACCCCATACTCCGCCTAGTGTTTCGTTTGATTAGACCTAAGCCCACTCAAACACTGCTGTAATGAAAGCAAATTATGACTGGTCAATAACCCGATTAACAACCAATGCCTAACTACCTAACAATATAATTCGGGTTTAAACAGAGCTCAAAATATGTTTACATGACGTTACGTTATGAAATTTATCTCGCCCAACTACACAGTGCGTAGCAGACTATTGTAGAAAAACTAATTTTGTGACAAACGAAGCTATCAAAACAGCTTTAATGTAAACAATTCTACTTGGAGACGAACAATACTCTCGCTGTTTTAATACCTTAAATCAATGTCTAAAGTTTTAGGAAAGACCCCAGATTAAACGAAACACTGCCAGGTTGCAGTATTTGATTGACGAGGAAGACTAGACACACTCCCTCAAGACAAAAGCTCAAGTATCAGAAGTCAACCCAGCAATGGCCAGAGAGGGTTTCTGGGACCATTGCTACAGAAATATGAAGGAACCCACGAGGTTAAATGCTTTCGGAGTCAGATGAAGTAACCTGAGATACCCGCACTAATTTCTACGTAACCAACCTCGAAAAGCTACAATTTCATATTTTTAAGTTATATTTTTAAAATGTATTAAAATAAAACGCTAAAATAGATGGTATCTATAAACAGTCCTACCTTGTTAAAGAATAACCTTATTAATCCTATAATTCTCAACTGCCAGTTGAGAAATTGGTAAAAATATCATTTTCAACTTCAAATTCAAACTTTTGAAGATAGCTATTCCATGGGGGAAATAGAAAAACATAGTAATTGTGTTATTATTTCCGGCAATAATGATTTTCATGCCTGTGAAATAATGCCCATGATCGTATAATAGTGAGTTGACAACCTTTTGAACAAAAGACAGAAAAAAATTATGTTTTTACTATCTTAGAAAATATGAAATTCTTACTTTTAATTATTATAATCTTCACCATAACATTTCAGAAAATAAACATTCAGATCCTATTCAACGCCAAACAGTCAACAATAATCGCCATGCAGAACGAGCAACAAAAGGAAGGGAAAGGCTGTAAATAACTTTGCTCTATATTCGTGTGTAGGAATTAATTGCGTCCTTGGTCCATGTAAAACTGCGTGTTTGAACAACGTTAACTGTCCCCTGTGTATTTTTATAAAACTATTGCAGTTATTTAATTTAGTAATTTAGCCTGTTACTATCTTTAATTACATCAAGTGGATTTCTGTGTTTTACTCGTTTTATGTTTAAAATTGATTAGATCGAGATGAGGCATGGAATTTGCAGATAACTCGGCCGATGTTTTCCTATTTACAAATGGACCGTAACATGTGGTTGGTGTTTAACGTCTGCTTCCACATAAGTGATATCGCAGTCCCCCCGTAGTATGTGATTACTGTCACGTAAAATAAAATCCAATGGGGTTTAGTTAATGATGACGTGTTATGATGGGAATTTTGCCAGGGAAGCGATGTTTTACCAAATCGTCATCGAATTCTATTTGTAAATAGGTCTGTCATTGCGTAAAGTGGTTTGGGTTAGATTCACCGCTTGTGCGTTTCAAGGAGTTGGGTCGTTGTCCAGTCTAGCGGGTTTTCTTTGGGTTCTCCGATTTCTGCCACAAACTAATTATTGAAATAAAATTCAACCATTTTGTTAGTAACGAAATGACCTAGTTTGTGTCGAGTGACCGTTAAACCCCATCTCTCTCTCTCTTTCTCTCTCTCTCTCTTTCTCTCTCTCCCTCTCACTGAGGCAGTGTAAAGTACACCAGCAACAGAGAGTATATTATCATTGTAACTTGTGAATAATTTATAAGTTAGTGTTGGCTTCAAAGACACGCGCTTGTTGTGTTTGTTTCTTTCAGAATCAAACAGTTCTATTGATGTGGCGTATTGTACTCGTTCAAGGCCCGAGCTCTTTGTAAATCTTACAATGAAACATTTTCAATCTCATCAATCTCATTAATATAGTTTTACAAAATAAATGAAATAGGGTTTAGCGTCCTAACAGTTAGGTCAAGGCGAAGGTAACGAAAAATGAGAGAGGGAGAGATAGAGGGTGGGAGAGGGAGACTCCACTGGGCACACTTGGGCACAGAGAGAGACAGACACGGGGGAGGGGGGGAAGAGATAGAGAGAGATGGGGCCACTTGACACAAATTAAGTTATTTCGGGATTAGCAATGGTTCACACACTCTGCGTGCGCTTTAGATCATACGGTCTGTGATTAAGTCAACGAATTAGGTTTCAATTCCCCCACCTCTTACTACAATTCTTATTGCACCTCACACTGCACCAACAGGGATAATGCAGGCGGACTACTAGATTAACAAACGTAGATAAATCTAATCGGAAATCTATATACATGTATTCCAGGCTAAGTTAATTTCTTGATTAGTTACGTTGAAATCTTTAAACTGGGAAACATCGCAAGGTCGTATATTACAAAATATGTCGTAGCAAGGAAAGGCGTCTAGTGGTCCGGATCAGACCAAATACCGATCTCCTGAGCATACCAATACGGTACGAGTAGGCCGTGGCGTATCTGTTTCCCTTGGAGCACACGTCGTTCTAAATAAGAGAAGGCCGTGACGCCTCTGCTCGGCTAACATTTCTCTCATAGCGTTATATTATTTACCCAACAGGTGCCCTTAATAGCACGATATCGAATTGGTTATGGATGCTGGCTAATCCCGACTTAATATATATTATTGATAGATAGCGGTTAGACGATATAGGAAATGAGACCTGGGATAACAACGCTAAAATATTGATGCGTGCCAGCTTAGACCGAGCTCTTGAATGAAGTTAATCCGCACTTGATATCAGCGTTAAATCTTATATGATTTGTGTTTGATGACTGTAATGGTTTATTGACTGTTGAAAGTAACATGGAGCATTTGTGAGACCCAAGGGGATGAAAGACAATAAGCTATCATTATCATCATTGATTTCATACTGTAACTTGATACCTGCCAAGAGGACAACTTGATCGACTAATCTAAGCTTGATTGTAAACTTAAACCGAGAAGCGGATTGTGATGCCTGTAGTGAGTTATTCGGTAGGTTCCCACTTATCAATCAAATTTCCCGCCATTTGGACCCTCCAGCCCAACGCCCTAGCCCGTATCTCGGAAAAGATCCCTCATACACCTACGTCGATCCAGATTCCGCCATGTACGACAACCCCCGCCCCTTGAGACACCGGACTAACACTTATTATTTAAAGTACATGTGACGGGTTGGTTTCTTCAAACTTACTATAAACAACACATAACCTGGTATACAATACATTACTTTGCATTTGCATGACATTGTGTTGCGTCGCGTTCGGTCGCATAGCATATACAGTTTTAAACATTGTTCAGTTGTACTATTTTTGACTTTTTAATAACATGCTTTCTGCTCTCAATGGGCGCAGTGGAGTCGGGGATTATGCATCTGTAGAATAGGATGAAAATATTGTATTTGTGATTGAGAACCTACATGCTGAGGAATGTTCAAATTCCATTATAATTAAAGTTTGCAAATCATTCGTCTTTTTAACGTACCTAAATGACTTTAAAACCTGTGTAGATAAGCAGCTATTAATCACAGACATGTTTTAAACCACTGGAAGTGACTATTGAAGGAGAGATATTTGATATTGATTCAACCATATTGATAAGATCGGACATCTTTTTAACTACCATCACAGAATCAATAGATAATTGTTACAATTATAATCTAGATGATTTCTATAAATATTGACTGACTAGTTTCTATATTTAACTAAATTAATCGTCTTGATTTTCTTGTTATTGCAAACTAAGTACAGGCTATTAACTTTACAATGTGTGTCATTATTCTATGGACGGAGATGTCCGAACTCAAAGATTCAAGGCGTAATTATTCTGTGGAATAAAATGAAATGAAATGGGGTTTAATGTCCTACTTGTCTGCTCCTAACTGAAGACAGGCATACGCCATACAGTGTGCTATGAGGGAAATATTGTCCGGACAGCGGCACTACGGCCTGGTCGTATATCGAATTGTCAATGGATCTTTTCCTCCCATCCCAGCCACTAGTCACAAGAGAGAATCACTGTGAAACGAACGTCATATAAAACAAAACATATTTTGGTTCTCAGATACGCAGCCACGGTGGTCCCTTAATATTTGCAAATACGGTTTGATTAGGCCAAAATATAAACAATCCACAAAAGCGGCGAACCGTATTTAGCGACCCTGTCGGACATTGAATTGTAATGTTTTCATCATTTTCATTCATTTGTTTGTGTTTTAAGGAATAGATCTGTGATCGTGAATACATCATTCTCACGTTCTATCATCGTGATCTGTTACATTCAAACCTGCAAGATGAAAGTACATCTATCAAACGATATACACAATCATTCACGTACATGTGTATAAAATGCACGGTTTATAATACCTCGCAGTTTATTTATATAAAAAGCTGTGTGAAATAGCGTGTATATATTAAACATCCTTTTAAATATTTAAACTCGTTTATCATCGGTCGTTATTCGTGTTAAATTGATGTTGTCATTCCCAGCGGATATATTTATAAAGCTTTCTGTAGTCTAGTTTTTAAAGAGTCAGCAGATTTAAAGCCTTCTGTGGTCTATTTTAAAGAGTCAGTAGATTTAAAGCCTTCCGTGATGTATTTTTAAAGCTTTCTGTGGTCTATTTTATTTTTAAAGAGTCAGCAGATTTAAAGAAACTGATATCTGTTGATTCAGCTGAATTATTTTCTCTCCAGTTGTTGTTGTTGTTTATAGGGTTTAACCTCCGCTTTTACTGAGTGTTATATGATTTTCTCCACCACCTTTTTTTTAATGAGTCGGCAGATTTTCGGGGGGGGGCGAATTGTTAGCACGTGCGTGGTGTATACGGCCTGTCATTGAGTCAACTGGCGTGGTTTCATATCCCCGGATGTACGTGACAAGGAATAGGGTCACCTTCCAACCTCGTCGGTTTTCTCCGGGTCCTCCGATCTCTTCCCACTGCTATAGACCACTACGAGCAAGCGAATTATTGAAATAAATTAAACCATATGTTAGTCCCGAAATGACCTAGTTTGGTCGGGTGAACGTCAAACCTCTCTCTCGCTCGCGTTCTTTCAGCTGCTTCCACCAATAAAACCATGTCTGGGGCTAATATTCAGCTTGACCAACAAGGTTTCAATATGGTGAAATGAAAATAACATGGAGCTTTAACGCCGCACTGCTCTGCTTCTAACTGGGCTAATGACGACGGAGTTTAACAAGATCAAAATGACAATAAACGGCTGTAACTTAACATTTCAATTCAAATTTGATATTAATGAAATTTGGAGGCTGCTTGTAACTTAACATTTCAATACAAATTTGACATTAATGAAGTTTGGAGGCAGCTTGCGTGGGGGTGTGACTTTAACATCTTTATGTAGGCTAATAAGTCAACTGTAGATCTATACCAATATTGCGACATCTTTCTTCAATTATTCTAACCGTATAAAATGTTATAAAGCTGACATTTTTATCTGGTTAGTTTTTGTTAAACCAATAATACAGCACGTGGTTTGTATCGATGGCATTCGTCACCAACTCAAATGTTCTTCACTAGTTTTGACAAGGTATTTTTCTATTGTCAAGTATCATTGTCACGATAATAAAACAAAAGTCTCGATTATCCATTTTTAAATTTAATTATTAAAGTGTGACCATTCCCCTGATCCGCTAAGAACCACAACCATCCGATGATGATCTAGAGAGACAGATTATTAGGTTGTCATATACGTCTAATACATAAATTTGGAAGCAAAATAAAGATCTGAAATAGGTAGCTGTATACTACTGGACTAATATTTAATTTAATTAGTTGAACAGTTTTAAAGGTTGGTTGTAACTGGGGCTTGTGTGTCAATCTTGCCAATTCAACAACATTCAAATCGGAAAATATATCGGTGTTGGCCTAGCAAGAACCCCATTGAGTGCGGTGTTTGCTCCCTATCCATGGCGATCCCTGTTAACCGCGAAGGACCCTAGAGAGTATACGGGGACTGGTGCGCTAACCAGAATACCCTGATTGTCAATCGAGAAAGAAGTACCAAGAGATTTTAAAGCGTGGTCTTGCCTTGTCATGGATTATTTCTGATTGGATTAATGGGGCCATGATGGCTAAGTGGGTAAGACGCTGCCTCGGGTGTTCGATCCACGCATTGGCCGAAAAAGTTCATCCCGACTTTCCGGTAGGGTTACCTCTTGTCAATGATGCAGGACGGAGGGTCTGACAATGGCAACTGTCTAGTCATCAGATTCAACGCACAACCGGGGTCCCGTGTACACATTGGCGTGCCAATCTGTTTCCCAGAGAATTACTTACGAATTATCTCTGTGACAGACGACTGTCCACAACAGGTGCGTTGACTGCACGCGCCGTTAGTCATTGGCTCAACGGCTCGTGCAATGTTTACTTAACACCTAACTGCTTCGGGCAAAATGATGCATTTTACTCATTTTAATACCCATTTACACTAAATAGGAAATATTTTTAACTTCAAATACTTCAAACGTCTTTATTTATTTTTCTTTTACCTCAAAAAAATGTTTGAGAATTTAATTTGTCGGAGTAAAAAAGTTAATATGCCGTACTCATTAAGCCTCGTCGATGTCATGCTTATCAGTGATTGTAGCGGCCAAGCGAATATTCACTGCGGGATCAGTTTGTTGGCGTGCATGTAAAATATCGATATAAGAGTGTCGTAGCGCCGCTCCCCGGTCAAAATGTCTCTCATAGCACACTGCATGGCGCATGCCCATCTACATAAACCCAGTTCGCAACCGAGGAGTAGAACGATAAACCCCATTCATAATTCCCTTTTCCTTTTTCCACCGACACAAATATTCTCATCAACTCATTCTGACAGATATTCTACTTCGTTCCAATGTGGTGTTCCACTGTTTTAACCTTTTCATTCCGTTTTCTCCTGGGACCCTGTTTTACATTAATATTTCTTTTTTAAATAAATGAAAGCAACTCGATGACAACGTAACGGAAATGGATCTTTTGATATTGAAGTAGCGAATAGTGGAAGCACGCGATACATCTCTTTTTCACTTGAAACCATCGCGTGGAATTACTGGGATAAATTTGTTGTCATTTCTTGCTGTACATGCTTTTTTATATTATTCCATCTTCTGGAAATTAGCCGAACTAATTAGATGCAATTAATGAAAATATGTTTCTGATTGATTTTTACATTCCTGTGTGTGTTTTCTAGAAATATAAGAACTCCGTAACAAAATCAATTGTGAAAACACGGAAAATATGATTATTACCGCCATTAGAGAAATCAGACAGCAGACTAAATGATAATGTAACAATAGCTAGCATCGCCTATTTTCCAGACAAACGACTCTTTTAAAAACATTCCTTCCATTAGGAGCGACAGGCATCACGCACGGCAGATTCCCTGATTTTACAAGACAATTTTTTCTACTTAACTAATTAGTTCAGTCAGGTTCATTTAAACGAAGTTTGATTTTACTTTTAGTCACGTCTCAATGTGGCTTGAAAAATATTTGGTTTCATAACCAATTAATTATAGAAGCTTTGGGTGGGTTAATGGGAAAGCATCAGAAAAAATAAGGAAAACTTGAAGCACAAGAACAAATTCCAATGCTATCCGGCATAGGTTAGGAAGCTTAATTCGGCTTGCTTGATAAACAGTTTTATTTGAATTCTGACACGAAATATTTCTGTTAACATAATTATTATGAAAGAAAGAATATTATTTTAACTGATATTATGTCGATTTGACTGGAGTCGACTCTATCTTATACTGTCGTTTGTTTGCCTGTCTGTCTGTCTGTACGTCTGCCTGTTCAGGGTTAGTGGCTACACTGGGGCTGTCTGTCTTGTCGTGGTTAGCGGTACACTTGGGCTGTCCCTGGGTTTGATTATGGAATGTAGGGATAGCTTGAACCGTGGAGTAACATAGGCCTGAAAGTGGTGACCTGTCACGTCGGGTTTCGAAGTTATGTTACTTTTCGGTTCATGCCTATACCAGGACTGCGCCTGGTCAAACCGCTAGTATATTGTACAATAATTGAAACGACCCGGGACCTCGAGGTTAATAAGTCAGTACGCGACAAGGAATAGGCTCGCCTGTCCAATCTCGTGGGTTTTCTCCGGGTCCTCCAGTTTTCCCCCAATGCTAAAAACCCCTACGCGCAAGCGAATTATTAAAATGAAATTGAACCATGTGTTTGTCCCGAAATGACTTAGTTTGTGTCGATTGAACATTCAACCTCTCTCTCTCTACCGCCTTCTCTCTCTCTCTCTCTCTCTCTCTCTCTTTCTCTCTCTTCCAGTTTATCAGATCACGACCTTGTTAGCGTCTCGAGTCACCGTGGTCCCCTTGTAGTTATTGTTATCGATGAGAGAGTATCGTGATCCATGTTCTATATATCTCCCAACCAGACGAACATAAATAAACTATATTTTTTATTCTTCACTTTTAGAAATATGTCTAGTAACCGACAATAATTAACACTCGACATTTTCACTTTGTTTACGTTACCACGGTGACTTGTCGTGGTTTGATTGCGTTTTACTTATCTTCTGATATATGAATTCTCACAGATCAAATCAACGACTTGTATATAGAGAGACAAATGGGGTTTAACGACCACTCGATCCAAACTAGGTCATTTCGGGACTAACACATAGTAAAAGGTTATTATTGGTGATGGTGTCAGTAGCAGGGTAGAGAGGCAGAGGTGCTAGACCTTTTGAAAAATGTTGCCAATTTACATTTTAGAATAGGCTATGGCCTACTAAGATTTCATTTCTACCAAGGGTCCTTTTACGAGTATGCCAATTTTTACACAGGTCCTCGTTTTTTTGACTCATTCGTCACGCACCGCTGATAAGGCGAAACAATACCGGAAATCCCGGTGACTTTTCTCGGCGAACACCTTCTAGGCGAACCCGATGCATCTTAGTTAGCGAGCCAGCGCCTTACTGTGCCATCGCGGTTCTCTTTGGTTAAATGATGACACTCATCCTTTGTGAATACTGTGGTCAGTGACAGGCCCAAGTGGTACTGGCGGGTTGACAGACGAGCGCGTGACAAGGTGATACACATGTTCGTCATAGACTCGAATAACAAGAGATGAAGAGTAAGGGTCATACCTACTCGACACGAGACAGGAAGAGTGGCAAAAGACATTATAACAGATCAAAGGGACAAGCGAATCATGTGAAATATCTTACTACGACTAGAAGCATCCTAATTAATCAGACTTTGTGTGAACGATGCCGGACGAAACATGTCGGCCATCATCAAATAAAACTAGCTTCTGAAATGAACTGGGGTTAAACGTCTTTTTGTTCTATCTTGACTTTGCAGGGTTTTATTCCTTTTGTTCTACTGGCTTTACGTGGTTTTATATGGCGGCAGAGTCTATTGTTATTGGAGAACATGGTTTTATTTGTAATGACTAGTACAAGAAAGTGTCGTCAAGAGTTCATTACCTATATCGCAAATTAACGTGTGTATTTACTTCGTGCAGGATGTGGTTAAAGAGAGAGAGGGAAATGGGGTTTAAAGTCCACTCGACACAAGATAGATCATTTCGGGACCAATTTATGGTTTAATTTTATTTCTATGATTCGATGCGCGTAGGGGTCTTGTAGGATGTGTAGTTACGTAGGTTTTTAGTAAAGTTGTAAAAATGAAATAAAATGGGATTTAATGTCTTATTGACCTGCATATTATCAGGATAATGAAAACACGTGGGCAGGGGGTATAATTTTGACCTGGCAGTGGCACTCCATTCCTTTCCCTCCGTCCTACAGCGTTGCCAAGGTGAAAATATGACGTTGATAGCACGTTGAAGACGCGGGGGGTCTTACTATCGCTGTCCGGGCAAAATGCCCTCATGTCATCATGGCACACTGCATGGGAAATGACAATCTCCATTAGACGGGTCGGTGCAGGAAGGCAAGAGATTTGATTTTTCATTGTGTTTTATTGTAATTTAGAGCGATTGGTCTTCGAGTATTGATTAACTGACAGAATTTAAGAAATATGTCTGTTGAATTGTAATGCACTGACTCCATTAATATATAAAATATGTCTAGAACACGTGTTCTGTAATGAATGAATTATTACACGTACAGATTTATATCAGGCCCCATATTCACAAACCATTCTCAGACTTAAGTTGAGAAATTACTCCTTATTTGAACTAAAATATAGCCTTTATAAAGCATTTGTTGTTTTAACGTAGCAAATACATCAAAAAGAAACTATGTTTTTTGGGGGTTTTTTGGGGGTTTTTTGAATCAAAGATATTACTCATAAACGGTATTAAAAAGTTGAGGAAATTCAACCGTATTCAAATCTCATTGCCTATGACCAAATCTGCAACGGGTCTTAACTTTTAGAACTAACTGTTCAATTCGTGTCTTTTACTGGGTTGTTGTTGTATTATCGATCGACAACAAGATTAAAAAATGATTTTGTAATGAAAGAGGTTTTTTTTGTATCGGTTGATTGACGAAGAAGTCGGCTAATGGTACAAGAATTATAGTGCGTATTATCAAACATTAGGTGGTTACATTTACTCCGGTGTCCTCGTTAAATACTGTAATATTGAATGAAATCAGAACTGTCGAGTCGTATATCATTAAAATTAAAGGGACAGCGTCACTGTGTTTTTGTTATGGTTATATTATTGATGATATTATTAATAGTTTGATTTAAATTAACTTTAATTAGAAAGCTAAAAACATTAAAAATAAACAAAGGTTAAAACATTATAAAACAACAAAAGGCAAAAACATAAAGAAAGACAAAGGCAAAAACATTATAAAAAGACAAAGACAAAAACATATAAAACAAAAGGCAAAAATATAAAAAAAAGACAAAGGCAAAAACATTATAAAAAGCCAAGACATTATAAAAAAAACGGTAAACAAAACATTATAAAAAGCCAAGACATTATAAAAAAAAACGGTAAACAAAACATTATAAAAAGCCAAGACATTATAAAAAAACGGTCAACAAAACATTATAAAAAACGGTAAACAAAACATTATAAAAAGCCAAGACATTATAAAAAAGGGTAAACAAAACATTATAAAAAAAACGGTAAAAACATTCTACAAAAACATACGAAAAGAATGTAGTAATTTTAATGTTGTTATTTTTAAATTTCGCTGTCGTAAGAAGTTCGAGTGGATCATCGTCTCACTATGTCGTTTACTTGGTCATGAGTTCACTATAGTTAATTTAAAACACGTATTATCTCCCAATATCTATTTATATTGTGACTGACATGTGCCTCTTTGTTCGAGATACGTGGTTACACTATGGCTGCCCTGACGCTGAAATTTGGGGTAGGCTATAAGGGCGGCTCCAGTAGTAGCCTACCATTTCCGATTTCGGATTTATCATATTTCCGGTGTCATGAAAATGTTATCCCAGCTGGTCATTAGTAGCTCTGTTAGTAGATCTGGAAGCTCTATCCATCGCTCGGTTAATAAATCTAAAGAAATTTGAAATGATTGTGTGACCAGGTACTGTTCCCCTAGCTCTGCTGTTGAACATTTTCTTGGGCTAAGTCAGTTGTATTAGTTGTATCTGTGATAACTAGGGCTATGTTTTTATCATGGATGGACGAACATATACTGGGTGTTCGATCCCTGGAGGAAGTTCATCCAGATTTCCGGCGTGTTTCCCCTTATCAGTGATGCAGGACGGGGGGCCTGGCAAGGACAACTGTCTAGTAGTTCGGGTGGGACGACAATCCGAGGTCTCGTGTACACATTGCCATGCACGTAAAGGATCCCTTGACAGTTGGAATTTGATATAAAAGTAGTGCCTGTGTCCGGGCACAATTTCTCCTATAGCACACTGCATGGCGTTTGCCCGTCTTCATTAGCCCTGTTCGGAGCAAAACATTAGGACGTTAAACCCCATTTCATTTCATTTCATTTTATCATTGAGAAGATTACATTATGGCGATGACGTCACTCCTTAACAGCCCCGGTCTATAATCTAGTAGAGTTTATAATCTTCTTTACCCAAATTATTATAACTAAAAGCTTGCTGATTTTTCAGTCGATAAATTATCATTTATTTTGATGGGTTTTTTTGCTGGAAACGCTCTCTTTATTTTTTTGTTTCGAGAGTTGAACTATATGATTTCTCTCCGCGGATATCGATTGCTCATTAGACCGATTGGTGATTAGGCCGATTCTGAAACTGTATTAGACATAGAGAAGTTGACATTTGATCCACATAAACGTAGACATTGCGATTTTCGAGAAATAAATTTCATCGTCCTGTTTGGACAACTTTATATGTTTATTCAAGCTAGACTATTTGTCGAGAACAGTAAATAAGTTAGGTATATTCTCAGCGTCGCGAAGACCATTAATTTGGTGTGAGCCCTGGTGATGTGGTGAATATGGCCCCGACTCGGGTTTGATCCTGGTGTTAGGCGAGAAGGTTCCTAGGGATATTCAGTCCTAGTTATTCATTGTCAGTGGTGAAGGACGAAGGGCTTGACAAACAAAATGTGTCCAGTCGTTCGGATTGTACGAAAAATCGAGGTCCATCTACCTACCTACTACTGGACAGTGGCGTTTCTGCAAACTCATCGCGTGATTCTTTAATGTCCTCGATGGAGTGGGTATCGGCCAATCACGTTATTTTACCTACATTTTGCCTTGTAGTTTGGATGCAGCGATGGCGGGTGTGGCGCGCCAGGCAGGGTAAGCTTACTCTTCCGGACACCTGTTACCACTGTTTGTTGTGTATTTCGTACACGATGAACAGTCCATTTGCTGATTACACTACTTTGTCTAACTATTTTGCCTATAACGTTTTTTTTAGGACTTCGAATTTTGCCTAATGGTTTGGATTGTTCGTACTTGGTTTTATTTTATTTTTATCATACGGTCTTCATTGAGACAATTGGCGTGGTTTCGATTCCCTGATTTGGGTCGCCTATATAACCTCGTGGGTTTTCTGTGGGTCACCCGATTTCCTCCCGTTAAGCCCCATTTTCTCGGATTTCGTTTTGTCCCATCTGAGCTACTAGATTCTGTGACCTGTTAACCTCACCGCACCGCCCCAACTCTTCGGGGAAGTCACATTGAAAAATCCACATCTCCAGGGTTCTTCTCAGGTCTAGCATTGGTTGGAATCAGGGAGATTAGAGAATGATTTTCAGCTTAACATGGATTTATATGACTACTATCAGTAAATCGTAGAACTAACTATCAATCAGAATATATGATCAACTCGAGCAAGATTAATTTAGTAATATGATAAAGGTCAAGCCATCGATAGATTATAGAATCTTTAATACAGGCGATGATGATCTGTAGAATGATGTACAACATCAGTAAATATTGATACTTGATGGTCAGCAAGGAATTTATATATATTGTATTGGTCAAGTAAACAAGGTGATTGTCAGCAAGGAATTTATAAATATTGTATTGGTCAAGAACTTGATAAATGATAATAAATGGCTAAACAGCAGTAAATATTGAATCTGGTTGATTTATAAATATTATGTTGGTCCAGAAATTGATAAATGATTCTCCTATCAACGTAAGAGCTGTTGGTGTGGAGTGAGATTAGGGTCAGCCATGGAATATATCGGAAGGAATTATTAATTTATAAATACTGTATTGGTCAATAGTTCAATCGGAATATATCAACGTTAAACTGTAGACGTGTTGTTGATTTACCAGCAGTTAATATTGAAATTAAAGTAACATCGATCCGCATGGATTCATCAATTGATAAATATAATGTTTGCCCCGAATTCGGGCAATGATTCTCAATTCTGTATAAAAATATATACACGTTAGAAGTGTAATTAGTTCATAAAGTCTGTCATTGAGTCAACATGGTGTGGTTTCAATACCCATATTATGTAACTTCGTCGCCCCCCCCCCCCACACACACACTGCTAAAGACCTCTACGCGCAAGAGAATTTTTAAAATATACTTAAACCATATGTTAGTCTGTGTCGTGTGGAGATGCCCCCTCTCTCTCTCTCTTTCTCCTTATCTCTCTCTCTCTCTCTCTCTCTCTCTCACGATATTAAGAAATGATTCCCCCATCAATATTGTAAGCACTATAACTAAGTATGGACAGTGACTTTAGGGTCAAGCGCGTGATAAATAATTTACCGATACGACACGAGGTCGAGTCCGGGGGTAATCGTAATAAATAATTACCTTATCAACACCATGGAGGCCATAGTGGATTGTTCGTGTTAGAAGTATTTAGCCGTGGAGTTATTTAATTAATTATCTCATTATTTCACCGAACACGGAATACAGTCTGTAGATTGCTATAGGATTTCTCGTGAACTTTCCTGGTGATGACTTTAACCTGGTGGTCAAGGAGAAATAATTTTATCTTAATCATCGCGTTGTCTGGTCATCACCTAGCACTGTGGGGGTTGGGATGGGGGTGTCGGGATGGCCTAGTGGTCTAGAGTGCCACGCTTCGACCTCTAGCTGGCCGGTCACCTCTGGCTTGCGGCTGTGGTTGCGAGCCCTGGTGTGAGCGTATGTGGCATGGAGATAGGGGCGCCTTCTCAACCTCGTGGGTTTCCTCCGGACACTCCGGTTTCCTCCCACTGCTAAAGACCCCATTTCTCTCTCTCTCACCTAGCACTGTCTGGTCGTCACCTGGTATTGCATGGCGTTGTCGAGAGAGAGAAATGAAATGAAATAGGGTTTAACGTCCTCCTGTTCTACTCCTAACTGGGCCAATGAAGACGGGCATACGCCATACAGTTTGCTATGAGGGAAATGTTCCCCGGACAGCGGCACTACGGTCTTATCTTATATCGAATTCCAATTGTCAAGAATCTTCCACGTACACGCCAATGTTTACGCGGGATCGCGGCTTTTTGTACCATCCGAACGACTAGAGGGAATAATATACATTTTGTGTCTGGTCGTTAAAGCGTTATTACTTCTGATGAGTATTATGGAAAGGATACGAATGGGGGTTTACGTCTTGTCGGCACAATATTGCAGCCATTTTGAAACTAACATACGTTTTGTGTTTTGTTTTTGTTTTTGTTTTAAAGTACACAAGTTCAGTCATTAACCTGGAGAATTTTCCCGGACGTTTCTCATCGAATCCCACATGGCCTTGAATATTTGAATGAAACAGTAGAAGATAGCTAAAATATTGATATCAATAAGTCTGTCTTGCTCACACCAGGAAGTTCAGCGACCTTATAGACAGATACAAATCGAAAGAAGAGAAGATTGTAGCCCCGCTGACGCTGCAAAAATGTCCCTCGCGGCACACTACACGACGTGCGACGACTTTATTTGTAGGGTTGACGAGGAAAAGTAAATCGTTCAGCCGCTTGACAGGATACATAACAATAGAATTGACTATTTTTCTTGGATCGAAACGTATCGATTTAAATTTATCATAAAATAAAAACAAGAAGGAAAAGGGAATTGATTTGGAATTAATAAAATGTGTTGTTTTGTAGTCTGTAATTATAAGCCAATAAAAAATCACACAATAACCCTAATCGATACTTCATTAACTTATTTTTAGATTATCAATTATTTTCAATTATTTCATTTTATATCGATTTTTAAATGGGTTACGCAAACATTTCGATTAAATATATTGTTGAGTTTGGGTTTTTTTTTAGGTTTTTATGACTTGTTCAAAAGTTGTTCTCTTTATGCTTTGTATCGTTGATGGGTTTTTTTTCCAAGTGTCAATAATGCAAAGTAACCATTAAATTGAGCGGTTGCGTTGGGCGGATAGAGTTTCTCGCTCCCGTGGTGGGAGGAGGGGCGTAAGGTAGGCGTACGCCGCTCTCACCTCATCCCTTTACACCCCATGTATACCCGACCACGAACACATCACAACAGTGTCATTCCACATAATATGGACCAGTGGCTATAGTACATCCATATTATATCGATTCACTTCTAATCGACAATTTTCTAGAAGTTAATCCACTTGATATTGAATGGCCAATCAAGTAATAGTTTCCTTCTACTACTTCCACTGCCCCGACAGAAAAACAACCTTTGTACATGTTGTAGAATCAAAGATGAGTCCAGGGCGGACGGATACCCCTCTCCTGCCACCCTACGATACGATACGGTTCGGGTTATCGAGGTAGCATGTGTTCCCCGCGCCAACCGCAAACCCATTTTCCAAGTATTTCAGACCAAAGCTTACTATCTTTTCTGTCTCCTGTCCTCCTCTTCCTTCTTTCTTTTCTTTCAGCCCCTCTCCTGTCTTTCTCTTTGCTTTTCTTTCTCTTTTTTCTTTATAGGCTTAAGCCCACTTTTTTTTAATGAGCTTAGGCCCATGGACAGGTGGACAGGCAGGTGGGTCCAATCCGGCTCTGTTTGTTCCTATGCGGGGGGTGGGGGGGTAACGGTCAAAATTGCTGCGATTCGAGAGACAAAAAGGGTAACCCCGGTGTTCCCCCCTCCCTATAGATTATCGATGTGCCTTCTAAAAACATCTATACCCTCTAACAATGTTTAATATCTCTCCCCCCCTCTCTCTCTCTGTTTCTCTCTCTCTCTCTCTCTCTATCTTGTTATCTTATAAAACAGTAGTTGGCATGTGTTCTGATGTTAACCTTTGTTTGTGGTAACATTGTCTAGGTAATATACAGGTAAGATGGTTTCTGTATGATATACAAACATCAAAGAAAAACCCATCCACTTGTAGCAGTGAAAAGAGAAATATTTTGTAAGTAAAGCGGCCCACTTGTAGCAATGAAAAGAGAAATATTTTGTCTGTATCGCAAGGGGATGAAATAACCATAAAAACTTAAAGTGGTTGTTGGATATTGTTTAGGCTGATATCATGGTTGTAGTTATTTGCCCGGACACAGTTTCCTCGTATGACGTATGCCCGTCTTCAATTAGCCCAGTCGTAGCAGAACAGTAGGACGTTAAACCCCAATACATTTTGGGATCTTCAGGATTCCTTTGTGTATTGTTGTAGCAACAAACCTCTGCACATTCAACAAACTTTGAATGTCTCTGTACAACTTAACATTGGATCAAATTTAAATACATTACAGAACTGGTGGGTCACAGCCTTGGTGGACCTTTAAAGACACCTTGGATCAAACCTTGGCGTGTTCTTAAAGACACTTTGAGAGTTGGAATTCAATTGCTGCCTGGGCCAAATGTCCCTCGTAGCATATAGCATATTTCGATTTCTTGGTGCAGAAATTATGACGTCACACCCCATTTCATTCATTGCTTTCTATTGCGTGGTGTTCCTCTCTACCATCCCAATATAAAGACAAAACTTTCAGTGTCAGTCTCGCAGTTACTGGCTTGAAACTTCCATGGGTGGTTCTCAATCTGGCTAAGAATCGTTTGGTCTGTAATCTTGCCTAATCGCAGACTATATTGATGACAGTGCCAAGACCCAGGTCACAATGTATTTATTCTCTGGAACCACGAACCCTTTAAGATTGAGTATTAGTCTACTATTTCCGACAGGATGGACAATGATCCTGGTAGCGCCGCTATTTAGACAAAAGTTCTCTCGTAGAACACTGCGCGACTGGTGTTTCATTTTATTTAGTATTTACAGTCAGTATGTTGATCAAGAAAATGAACAACTATAAAATTAATACGTGATATGTGTTCTTGTACTTCCTGACATGCGTGGAACAGCTTGTCCTTTAAAATAGAAAATGATATTATCAATCATCTATACTATTACGTCACACGCATTAATATTCATCACAATCTGAGCACATTGTCACGATGTTAAAAACGTAAACTCAGGCGAATGTCACCACCACGTGTTCCCGGGAGCCACGGCGACTCACTAAGTAAGACGTAGGCTCGTTAACCTGGAGGTCCAGGTTTCCATTCCGATGTTGACCAAGAAAGTTCCTCAATATTTTTCAACGCGGTTTCCCTTTCTCAGTTGAGAGGGGCTTTTAAGGAACAGCGTGTAGTCTTTCCGATGGTATGAAAACCCAAGGTCACGTAAACACCTTGACATGAACGTAAATGAGCCCTTGACCGTTAACAGATGTTATCAATTAGATGAACAATTCTTTATCGCGTATTTGACAACTTAACGTTGGCGACAAATGTCAGTACCTACAGCGATTATTCTTTCATCATGAAGGCAATATAAATTGCTTACACAATGCATAAAATAATCGCTCGTTTGCTCTAAAGATAATACACATTTAAATACAATTCTCAGTGCATTCGACACATTTTCGTAGCATCAAAATCTCCAGCGTGTTCCCGTCTTTAAATATTTTATCATGGCATGCACGTAAAAGATTCATTTGCAGTCGGAATTCCATATAAGAGTAGGTCGTAGTGTGGTTGTCTGGCCAAAATTCTCCTCATAGCACACTGGATATATTATGCCGGTCTTCATTGGTTAAGCCGGAGCAGAGTAGGACGTTAAACCCCATTTTATTTTTATCATTTGCCGCGTAGGAGTTTGTTAGTTATTCGTGTAACATAATCCCCAGTGTGCACCTGGCTTAAATGTTTTATCATGTGCCATGTAGGGAGAGAGAAAGAGAGAGAGAGAAATGGGTTTAACGTCCACTCGACACAAACTAGGTCATTTGGGGACTAACATATGGTTTAATTTTATTTCAATAATTCGCTTGCGCGTAGGGTTTTAGCCGTGGGAGGACCCGGAGAAAATCCACGAGGTTGGACAGGCGACCCTTATCCTTGTCACGTACAACAGGGGATTCGGCTTTATGGTACAGCACGCACCTGCTAACCATTCGGCCAACCCCCCGTGCCATGTAGGAGTTTGTTAATTCGTGTAAAACAATCTCCAGTGTGCACCTGGCTTTAGTGTTTTATGATTGCCGTGTATGTCTTTGTTAGTTATTCATGTAAAATAATCTGCAGTGTGCACCGGGCTTTAGTGTTTTATCATTTACCGTGTATGCGTGTATGTAACAACCTGAAGGATGTGGAAGTTATTCCAGCTAATTTCTCGTTCAGGTGTAATTACAGTTAAAACCACCTCAACGCGCTGTCATGTTGTGATAAAGGGCGGGACGAATCTTACTAAGAACACATTTAGCACTTATATTTTACTTTTTTTCCTTCTGATGTTCTTCTATCTCTGACCGGAATCTGAGTAAAAATTCCACCTCCTACGATTAAATTTAGAATTCATTTGATGCCAAAATAATCTAAAAACGTCACAAAAAGCAGCAAATGGATATTTTTGACCTTGTGGCGTTCACCTTGAGTGAAATAGTTAAAATAGACGACGGTTGGTTAAAGGAAAACGCGGGGATGTATTTTAGAGAACAAAATGAAATAAAGTTTAATGATCTTCGTTGCTTTACCAATTAAGATAATGAAAACGGACATGCACCATGGAATGTGTTATCACAAAAATTTTGCCCGGGCAGGTGCGCTTCGGCCTATTATTCAATGAATTGTCAATGGTTGTTTTATGTGTTCGTCAACGTGTACCGAATACCCAGGTTTTTCGTCCAAACAACTAAACAATGTTCCTTACCAGGCACAGTGCCGAATTTACCTCTAGGCTTGGAAGACTTGCCTTGGGACTCCCGATCTAGGGGACTCCGGCCAAAGTATGATATTTTTGATTATGTAACAAGCCTTGCTTACATCGATCATCGTCGGATTTTCTCAATGGTGTTTAGAACACATCTTGATCTTCCTCTATTCATGCGTATGAAGAATGGGAGAGGTTTTAAGTTACGCGGTGGCGGATTGGGAGGGGTGTCTAGTCACGAGGGTGGAGAATTGGGAGGGGTATCTAGTCACGAGGGTGGAGAATTGGGAGGGGTATCTAGTCACGAGGGTGGAGAATTGGGAGGGGTGTCTGGTCACGAGGGCGGAGGATTGGAAGGGGAGTCAAGTCACGAGGGTGGAGGATTGGAAGGGGTGTCTGGTCACGAGGGTGGAGGATTGGGAGGGGTGTCTAGTCACGAGGGTGGAGGATTGGGAGGGGTGTCTCTCTCCCTCGTTCTCTGTCTCGCTTTCTCTCTCCATGTTCTAATATTATAGGTACACATGTTCTAACACACTACTGGAACACTGTCAATTTATACGTCACAGTATGAACGATTAGCGTCAACATCCTATATTTAACCCCCGTCTATTATTATTTAGACAGATCTGTATTTAAACGGTAATTCGCTGTCAATATTATATGGTGAATATGGAAACTATAATAACCTGACTTCATGGAATCTAGTTCAAGGGTATATTTAATGAACATACGTTAACAAATTGACTACATTATTACAAACCGAATATAGGTTACACATGGCTACAGAGTACAAACTGACTACATAATATAAACTTGAGTACAGATTACAAACTCACTACAGATTACAATCTGGCTATATATTGCAAACTGACTACATATTACAAACTAATTACAGATTACAAACTCACTACAGATTACAAACTCACTACAGATTATAAATTATTATAGATTACAAACTGATTACAGATTATAAACTAATTACAGTTTACAAACACAGTTATGATATTCTGACATAGCCCTTAAATACAGATATGACATTCTGAAATTACCATGTTTGCCGATTGCAAATTATCTACAGATATGCTATTCTGGAGTTATGACAACCGGTTAGAAAAACACTAGGGTATTATGACTACATATTACAAACTAGCTACAGATTATCAGTACGGATATGATGGTTTGAAATTCGAATGACGTCAGATTACAATCTGACTACAGATTACCAATAGAGATTAACCTGACTACAATGATTACAGATTACAAATACATTAACATACATCCTGTTAAGACAGTAACCTCTTTCTGTATTCTGATGTACACTAAGTGATAAACAGACTTAAGTGTAGTCACCCAGTCTTATAATTGTCTATAAATATTAATATTACAAACTATACTGTTTTATACAGTTTTCTCTGGAATTTACCCCCCCCCCCCACCACTGCTAAAAGACCCCTACATGAAAGCGACTTAATGAAATGCATATCTTAGTCTCGCAATGACCTTGTTTGTGACGAGTGGACGTTATACTCTCTCTCTCTCTCTCTCTCTCACTGTCTCTTTCGGTCTCTCAGTCTCTATCTCTCCCTCTCCCCCTCTCCCTCTCTCCGTCTTCCGGGTATAATTGAATTATGTTATCTAGTTATGAATGAACATTACTTGTTCTAGAAACCGACTAAAACTCTAGTAATCAGCTAATTCTAATTACAAGTATCTATCAATACGATAACAAGAAATTAGGTCAACAGGAAATAAAAAGAGGTTTACTATCCTCCTCGTCTGCAACCAATGGGTTAATGAAAAACGTTTGGGCATGACAGCGGCGCTACAGTCGACTCTTATCGACAGTCCAACTCTTTGACAACCACTGGTCAGGTGCCATGCAGTGTAGTATGAGGGAGAGTTTGTACAGACAAGCCTACTCTTATCTCAAATTTCAGCTGTTGGTTATTTTACCTGCACGCAGACGTTTACTTGGGATCTCTGTTGTTCGTCCTATCCCAACGACTAGACACTGTCCTTGTCAAGCTTTCCGTCCTGCGCCACTTGGAAAGGGTAAACACCTGGGATGCTCCGGATCTCCTGGATAGAGATATGATCTTACTTACAGAGCAACCGTAAGTCCCAATCTCCTCAACGCACTTTTTCGTACATGGTTCATACATGCCTTGTATATGTATTGAAGACTTGTCACCAATTTGTGAAATTATACATACACGCAGTGTTGGGCTTGTTTTTTGGCGCTAGAAAGGTTGTGGCTGGGCTTTCGCGACCATTGTTCCGAGACAGAAGAAAAAGAACAAATTAATAGAACAATAGAAAATCTGATATTAAAACAACAATTAGCCATGTAAAACGTATATTCCTGAAGCAATGGCCCGAGAAATCTCTCTCTGGCCATTGCTGGAATAGCGTCTGTTTCTTAAACTTATCCGGGAGTGTGTCCATTCTTTCCGTTCAATGAAAGCTATCACTTAAGTACAGCAACATGACAGTCCTTCGTTTAATCTGGGTCTTCCCTGAAACTTTGGACACTGATTTAAGGTATTAAAAACGGTGAAAGTATGTTCGTTTCCAAACAGTATTGTTTACATTTCACTCGATTTGATAGCCTCGTTTGTCACGCAATTAGTTTTACTGCAGTATTCTGCTATGCACGGGTTAATTAGGCATAATAAAATCGTGAGCCATGACGTAACGTTATGTAAACATATTTGGTCCAATTATTGGCACTCGTTTTAAACAGTGATTGGTTGGTAGACGGACTACTGACCAATCAAAATTTAAAACAACAATATCCACTCATAATAGCTGTGTGTAGTAGGATTACCTCTAATCAAACGCAACACTGCGCGGAGTATGATGTAAACGTAACGTCACTGCGTACTAGACTTGTAATATTGTATTCATAGAATCATATACCGTGTGTTATAAAGCTAATAGTAGTCAAATTTCAAATGACATTCAAAAATTAACATAGGAGGCATTTTCAATGAGAGGGTGTCCCTGAATATTTGAAGGTGTTATATTGTAGAGATTTCCCAGTGTGGTTTTAAAGTACGATTCTCATTATAATATAAAATATATCGCATTTCAACACATATTGCCATTGTAATATATTTATATAAAATCAGGTGAATAAGACACCTGGCATCAATAGGGTTTAACGTACACTTTCCCTAAAGTCAGGTGAATAAAATACCTGTCAGCAACACGGTTTAATGTCCACTTTTCCTTTAAGTTTTCATCGTTATTTCATCTACTTGCGACACAGACAAAATATTTCTCTTTTCACTGCTACAAGTGGGCGGTGTTTTCTTTGATGTGTGTATGTAATACAGAATACCTGTATATTACCTAGACAGAATTACTTGGATAAAAACAAAGGTTAACATCAGAACACATGCCAACTACTGTTTTATAAGATAACAAGAGAGAGAGAGAGAAAGAGAGAGAGAGAGAGAGAGAGACAGAGACGGGGGGGTTAACGATTGTTAGAAGAGGGTAAAGATATTTTAGAAGACACCTGTGGTAAATCGATAACCGAGAGAAGGATGAAGGGAGGAGGGGGTCCACCGGGGCGACCCTTTTTCTCCCCCGCAATGAAAAAATAGCTGTTGTTTTGTAAGGACACAACTTCAGAATCTCGGCAATTTTTCACCGTTTGACAGGGAACATAGCGAAGTATTTTATGTTTTTTTCCAAAAGACGTTAATCAGATTACAGAATGTTCTGTTCGTGTACTATTAGCCGGGCGTGGGCCTGGATAATAAAAAACAATACATTAGTCTTGGTTAATAAGTCGGTATTTAGAGTAATTCGTGTAAACCTATTACAGAAATGAAATGGGGTTTAACGTCCTACTGTTCTGCTCCTAAACTGGGATAATGAAGTTGGACGCAAACCGTACTGTGTGCTATCAGGGAAATTTTGACAGCCGAAAACCTATTACAAAATTAGCTTGATAAATGCTGCACGAGTTCTCTGCAGTGTCATGGGTGACATACACAAGGCACAGCGTGCTTATAATTTTAATAGACGCGTTGCGGGTTCTTGACCAATTGTTGTTTTCAATTTTCTGAGCCCAGAGCCGAGGTGGCTCAGTCAGTAAGACGCTGGTGCACAAACTTGGAGATCCAGGTTTCGATCCCGGTATTTGCTGAGGTAGTTTCTCAGTATCCCCAACACATATCTCAATGATGCAGGGCAAAGCACTTGTCAGGGAACACTGTCTAGTCATTCGGATTGGACGAAAAACCGAGGTCTCGTGTACAAATTGGAATTCGAGCGAAGAGTCCGCCATAGCGTCGGCGGTGTGCGGGCTAAATGTTTCCTGATATCCCAGTGTATGGCACATATGCCCGTCTTCATTAGCCCAGTCAGGAACAGAACAGTAGGACGTTAAACCCTATTTCATTTCATCTATTATTGATACGAAATAATAGCAGTTACACGGTTTCGTTTTTCGTTTTATTGTTTATTTGAATGAGCGTGCGTCTGGTTTTAGATTCAACTGTATTTATATTATCGATAAAAGATAAGATATCTATAGCCCGTAGAGATAGATGGGAGATACTTGTGCTGGGTATTTTTAACCTGATTGGTATCAAGTATCAAGTAGAATCACATTAGGTTAGTAGAACCAAGGCCTGTTACATATTTACGATAGTTCCTGATAGTATAAAGATAAATCCAATAGATATAATATTCTAGCTAATGAGTGAAACCAGGTCAGTAGTACCAACTCCAGAAACAAAAACTCAATATTATACAACGTGCAATCATTTACTGATGATGTGTAATTTGACAGGTGCCCGCTGGCATGGTATCATTATGTATTTATATAGACTCATGAGTATATATACCAGTAGGGCGAGATATACTTTAGATCATAAGGTCTGAGCTTTCGATTCCTAGTTTGTATGTGACAGGGAGAAGGGTCACCAGGCGCGGATCCAGAGGGGGGGGGGGACAGGGGGCCGTGCCCCCCTCCATCCCCGTCAGCCCCAGTGTGACGTAGTTGATTTTCGTTTTCGTTTGCTTTGTTACTGTTGTAGTTGCTTTGTTACTGTTGTAGTTCACATATCTGCTCTTTGGTAGATGATATAAACATGATTTTCACATTATCTCCGCTGGGGACTACACCAATCCTGATTATTACCCTTTGCTCCAATGTATGGCCCCTCCCTCGACAAAATCCTGGGTACGGGCCTGGTCACCTGTCTAACCTTTCAGGTATTCTTCAGTTCTTCGGTTCCCTAAAAATTTACTAATCATTATTATTATTATTATTATGTGCTTGATAACGATAAGAGGATACTTATTAAAACCTAGTACTTGTGTATGATAAACCAGTGATTGTTGACCCATATAACCGTGTCAGTTGTGCTAAAGCCAAGTGTTGAGGTAGACTTGTACTATATGTTAGTTCCGAAATTACCTGGTTAAACCTCGCCATTTCTTTGATCTATTCGAATTAGCATAATCCGTAGTAAAGTGTTCATTTTAAAAAAATATCTACTCTCGTTTGGGGCTGTGTGTATGACCCTGTAACAAAGTGGTCTGGGATTCCACGGTCTCTATTTGTCACCGTTAAAAGATGGATGGCTTGTCAACGAGTAATATCTAGTCCTTCGGGTAATACGAAATACCGAGGTCACGCATCAGGGCCTATGAGAGGTGGGGGCAACTGGGGCACTTGTACAGGGACCCCGGGCCCAGAGGCATACAAATTTGTGGGGTTGTTTTTTTAAAAATTTGTTGATATAAATTAATAAAATACTGTTACTTTTTATTACATCAGTTAAACTATAACGTAGTACATGTATATGGTATGTCATATGTTGTTGTATTAAATCCCAGTTTCTGTGTATTACCAAAGTCCCCTACAGTTACCTCAGATAAGCCCCAAAATGACGCTGGAGACCGATTACCTTTCAAAAGATTTCGAGCACGGGAGGAGAGACCCCGCTTCACTCACCGAGTTGCTTGCCCAGGGTCCCGATTACCCCGTCGCGAGGTGCATGTAAATGAACCTATTTTTCAACCTACAAGCAATGGTTATTATTATTGATGATATTAATGATATACCCTCTAGGGTGATATTGTTACAGATGTATTAAACCAATCAGATGTCTATATTAATATAGTAATAATCTGTTATACCATATATGGGACAATAACCGCGAGTGCACCGAGTATTCGCCGAGCTGCTAAAAGCCAGTCATCATTATCGACTGCGCAATCAACCATGGTGTAATTAAATTAGATTGCGCAACATTAATCGTACATTATTGATCAAGGTGTAGTTATAGCATAGCTTGACTAAATAATGAATCCTTTATATCATATTATAATGATACTATTACAATTATTATATCTCATATAAAGATACATTATGAAAGGAGGCCACGGTGGCTAAGTGGGTAAGACGCTGGCGTGTAATTCGATATAAGAGTAGGACGTAGCGCCGCTACCCAGACAAAATTTTCATCATACATACGGTATGCTAACGACCATAGGTAATTCATTCTAGTTTGTTGAAGCAACATGTGAAAACATTTCTGATCGAAATGAAACCTTTCTGTTTTTGGCGCAATAAAATGTTACGGTTCTTGTGAGTTCAAAAAGAGACTTGTTGTTCCCGTCATCAGAAGGACTAGTCACTGTTTGTGCGCACGGACAAACGTAAACACACCAGAAAAACCCAGAGGAAATGTCTTGGTCAACACCAGGATTGAGACCTCCATTGTCTTACTCACTGAACCACCGCGATTCCGTGAGCTTTCAAATAACCATAGAAATGGGGAATCTGTATATATGGTTCGAGAGAACTACCAATATTTGTCTCTAACTTGTTCATACAATCTTATTTTTCCTTTCCATAATAGCCGAAAAAAAACCGACACAGTATAAATGTTTCGTATCTTTGTTTAAATCGCCAGAGAGATATTTTAAATAGCTACGACGATCTGAAGGGAATAGTTTTACAGAACCCTGTCAATATTTGAAGTTATAAATTCCCGACTTTAGAAACTATATAGATAATTTGCACCAGATACCACCAGACGCCATCATGATATTATACATTTCTTAATAGCATTAAATCTTATTTGGTTTCCTTAGAGACACGTTCATGATCAGATATAGTTTCGGATAAATTGGAATGACTGAAATCTGAAGCCAACCAATAAATGGATGTCAAATTAAAAAAGAAGGGCAAAATTTCCCTCCTAGGCCTATATCTAACACACCGTATGGCTTATGCCCGTCTTTATTAGCCCAGTTCGTAGCGCTATGGCCTACTCTTATATCGAAATCCAACCGTTAAGGAATCTTTTTACGTACACGCCAATGTGTACATGGAACCTCTTTTTCGTCCCATCCGCAGGACTAGAAAGCTTTTTTGCCTCCAGCCCTTCGTCCTGTTTCACTGACAAGCCTCCTGGTTGGTGAAAGAGTGCCATTTTCACGTGACCACCACGATTCCTTTGTTTAACAGTAAGTCGCACAGGGACTGTTTACACGGACAATTATTATATCTAATTATAGTAGTACCTATACAAGAGCTAATCAAGGTCATAAGGGTAATGAAAGTTAATAATAAATACGCTTAACCTTGGAAACCACTCTCTTTGTGTGATACCAAATCAACATTAATCTCCGTGCAGTATTATAATACACATTCTCCCGTGCAGGTAATTAGTTTTTCTAGACCCGGGAGATAAATTACTACTAATTGACTTAGCCTAATTTAGGCTGTAAGTACAAGTATTGTATTAATACAATAGATCGAGGAATCTTTATGGAAAACCCGGGAGAATACTGTCATGAACGATATCACCATTAATGCTTCATGCCACGACTGATGAATTTACATTGGCATGAGAAAGAGAGCGAGAGAGAGAGAGAGAGAGAGAGAGAGAGAGAGAGAGGTATAACGTCCACCCGATACAAACTAGGTCATTTCGGGACTAACACATGGTTCAATGTTATTTCAATTGTTTGTCTGGGCGTAGGGGTCGTTTGCAGTGGGAGGTTACTGGATTCTAAGGAATGGGGTTTCCCCTTTTAAGAGGTGCAGGACAGTGCGTCTAATATTTTTGATTGAATGAAAAATATATGCCCCGTGCACGTCAAAAGAAACGTTGACAGTTGGAATCCGACATAAGAGTTGGCCGTAGAGTCGTTGGCCGGATGAAATGTTCCTCGTAGCGCACTGTATGGTCTATGCCCGGCTTCATTAGCTCGGAGGGAGAGGCAAAGTAGGATGTTAAACCCAATTTTATTTTCTATAGATGAATATTATATTTATAAGACCAGTGTATATTTACTACCTGTTTAATTATCTTACCTGTTGTTAGTCTTACTAATCGATGACATTGTTTACCTGTGGGAGAACGTGATGTTTTCTATGGAACCAGGACCCATGGATATTTAACCCGTATCTTGAATCACTCAGATGTGTAACTGACAAATACAACAGATAAAACAGTTTTCATAGTCAGATCAGTTATTTCACAATATAGTATTTACTATAAGAATATCCATTATCTACCATTAAATCAAAGTTATGTACAAATTTACACAAATTCATTTTTTTGATCTTCTACCATTTTTATTATTACCTTTTCTTATTTGAGAATTTGTATTTTTTGGGATATTCTTATGTAGAATTTCCATCCATGGAATAGATGCCGTTCAGAAACTTCTTATTTTATTATCAGGTTGTGGCTCGTATAGTGCACCACCACAGTTTGATTAAATAGACACGGCCGCGGTGGTTCAGTGTATCAGAAGTTGATTCGCCAGCCTGGAGATCCGGTGTTCTTGGGATTTACCGTCGTGGTTCCTGTTTGTCAGTGGTGCAGGATGCGGGGAATTGCAAAGTCAGTTGTCTAGTCCTTCGGATGACACGAAAGACCTACGTTTCATGTACACATTTGCGTGCACGTAAAAGAACCCTTGACAGTTGGATTTTGGTGGAAGGTGGTGTTGTGGCGGCGCACAATTGACGTCATGATATACTCGATTAGCCCAGTTGAAGCAGAACATTTGGACGTTAAATCCATATTTCATTTTATCTGTAATAATTACTAGTTAAAGAATGTTCTGTTAGTTTTATAATATACCACACGACACTACCTGATGTTACACTTCCGGTCAGGTAATAGTGATCAACCAAATTAAATTCAAACCATTCATGATATACATCATTCTCAAGGTTGAAGCCAAGATTTGATTCGTTCGTAGTACAGTCATTATCACATATATGACAGAACTGGTTAAACACGTTCCGAATATAATTTTAATACACAGATCATTGCTACGATAGATGTGTAATGGGGATTTGAAGAAACGGAAGTGACGAAAGCAAAAGGAAAAGCATGCGTTATCTATCCTTCTATGTAACTGACTGACGTAACGAGCGATAATAACGGACACACGGGCGAATTTCTGCTCACTGATTATTCCTTAGAAGACCTAAAGTTGTTATATATGATGAGTATGTGGAAGGATATCGGACAATTGAGTATCACTAGATAATAATTATCAGTGAGCAGAAATTCGTCCATGTATCTCTGTTATCCACATAGGGCGATATTAAAGACATGGTGGTTCTACTGATACGGTATATACACTGTGAACACACCAACTTTAGTTCCCAAATGATTTAGTTTGTGTCGAGTGGACATTAAACCCCATTTCTTTCTCTCTCGCATCCACTTTGGCTACACAAACAAATTGCTCAGCAGTAATCATTGACATTGCTGCCTAAAGCCTTCATTACCTCTATGGTGCAGATTGGATAACTAATAAAGTCTAACTGTTTTTTGTGTCTGTTGGCTTCTGTACAGTAAATGATTTAAGTCTTGTCGAGTCTGTTATGTCATGTCATACACTTAATAAACTCTTGACTTATTATATAACTTGTGGAGGGTGGGGGGCTGTAATGTGTGCGCGTTAGATTATAGGGTCTGTTTTTCAGTGGCACGATTTGTATGTAGGGTCGTCTATCCCGCCGCATGAGTTTTCGCTAGATTGCCCGCCATTTACACTTCTAAAGACCCTCTAAACACGGACAACAGTGAAATAAAATTGAACCATATGTTAGTCGAGTGGAAATTAAACCACACTCTCTCTCCATCTCTCTCTCTCTCTCTCTCTCTATCTATCTATCTATCTCTCCCTCTCTCTCTCTTTAGTCAGGGACAGTGTATATAGTCGTTCGGATGGGACAAAAATACGATATCCCATGTATACATTGGTGTGCTTGTAAACGAACGTAACTCATAACATGGTGTATGTCCGTCTTCATTAGCTCAGTCGAAGCATAACACTGTGTCAGGATCACTTCTCTGCAGGTAGGGTGAGTCTATGAGTAGGTCGTTAAACTGCCATGTTGATATATTAAGCGTACAGATTGAGTAAACAAAATATCGACCATGACCGCATTTGACCACGTAGTTGACCGAATTATGTACCGGCATGTTTATTTATATTTCTTGAATTATTAATTGTGGATATTGATTAACTATTATTAAAATGGACAAATTCCATCGACCGTCTTGGGTCTATATTTGTATCGGGGGAAAACAATAACTATATATTATTATTCTGAAGTACTATTGCAACATATTGGCTGATTTCTAAAAGAAAGAAATTTTTATTGGAATGTGGAATGTTTATTGTTTTCCCCGAATTTGGGAAAATGTCTACGTCGTAAACCCTTCAATAGTGTGGGTCCTCTCACCAATTTCATCGGACGACCGTGTTCCCGCTCACTTTTCTCTGAATTCGAAATGTCGACGTGCACACGGAACCTTGAATGCTCCTTGTCCGCCCCCCCCCCCGTCCTGTCCTACTGACAACGGGAAACCACGCCGAAAAAACCCCGGTGAACTTTCTCCACCAACGCCGGGATGAAACCCGGGACAGCGCCCTACCCACTGTGTCAGCGTGGCTCCATAAACAATTATAACACGAACTGGTCACGAGATTTGAAATCAATGACCAAGATGTGAATCAATAAGGTTGACTATTGCTGGTATAAATAAACATAAATGTGAATCAATAGGGTTGATTATTGCTTGTGTTAATAAACATAGTGATTTCCTATAAAATACAAATAAAACACAATATCGATATCGACGAATCGGACATTTTTGTGAAAAAACAGAAACGGTAATTAATGTATCAATGAGAAAATAAAAGACTACACGTGAAGAATATCGATACCAAATCACGTGTGGTGATCGGTGGTCATTGATTAGTTAATTAGTGGGAGCGTCTTCGTCAGCCCGTTAGGACGTTACGTTGTTGACCAGCGGTCTTCAGTAGCCCGTTAGGACGTTAAAAGGATGTCACAGTCCGTAACGTTATTCATTAAACTATCTTCATTTCTACCATGTCTGTTGTGCTTCTGTTGAGCAGGGATTCTTAAACCCCATTTTATTTCATGATAAGTGGAAACTGGTTTTATCTAGCTAAGGAGACTTGTTTTACGCAGTAGTTTAGTTAAAGACCTATAATATTATTTCAAAAGTAGATAATGTTCACTTGAAAATTTTATTCAAATTACTTTATTTTGAGCCAAGTTATCAATAAATGTAGTTTGGAAAGATGTGTGCATTGATCGTAATTACCATATTCGAATAAATCATTAAATGGCCGAATCAGTCTAATCTACTTAACATCGGAGTAATAGAGAGTTGATTATGGTATTTTCCATGTTAATAAATGTCTAACTAAATATACATTCATATTACAAAGAAATAATATTATTTCAATTATTTATTAGGTCTATAATCAACTCTCTAGAGTGACCGTGATATTGAATGAATTAGAAGAGCAGCACTATCTAATAGCTAAAATGAATGACCAAGACTTTATTATCATAGCAATGATACTTGACAATCGAAACTACCTTGTTAGAACTACGAACACTAATAATTTGACCGAGTAAGTTTATCGGGGGTTTCCGGCGTCGTAACTCCACCCCACCCCACCCCACTACCACCAATCATACAATAATGGATGCAAGACAGGGTGGCATGTACACACCTGCTTCCGTCTGTGGCCTATGATCATGGATTCGCTTGGTAGAGAAGATCTCCCCAATCTGTATTTAAGCATGAAACAAACCACGTCACATTATTTTAAACGTAAGTGGAGAATTTTTTACCTGGACGTATTTTTTATTTATTTACGTATTTTTTATTTATTTATGTATATACATCAAACTACTTATTACAGTTATATATAGAATAGAATTGCTTTTTTTATAAAAAAAAAAAAAAAAAATCTCGTAAATCACAAAATTTGATAAAAAGGTATTTAATAGATTTAACACGTGCTCGTTTATAATATATATATATATAAATATACACTGTAATATACAAGTACGTAATTTAACAGGTGCTCGTTTATAATATATACTAATATACACTGTAAAATACCACTACATAATTTAACAGGACTTCCGTTCTGCTTGGATGGAATGGGGTTTAACTTCCTACTTTTCTACGCTAGTGATTTTCATGGCTTATCCCTTAGAAGCAGACTATACATGAAATATTTATTAATCAAGTTATTTACTTTAAATTGGGGCGGAGGTAGATCATTCGATGGAATGTATTATTCTTCATCGAATTCTAACCGTCGTTGATTCTTTTACGTCCACGATAGGGAGAACACGATGAGACTCTTTTTCCTGCCTTTCGTTGTGCACCAGCGTCATATGAAAACCCAGACTCACAAGGAACTAATACGGGAATGTAAATCTAGACTTCCAAGTTAGTGAGCCAGCGACATATTAACCGAGCCACCATGGTTTAACTTCCTACTTTTCTACGCAAGTGATTTTCATGGCTTATCCCTTAGAAGCAGACTATACATGAAATATTTATTAATCAATTTATTTACTTTAAATTGCGGGGTAGATCATTCGATGGAATGTATTATTCTTCATCGAATTCTAACCGTCGTTGATTCTTTTAAATCCACGATAGGGAAAACACGATGAGACTCTTTTTCCTGCCTTTCGTTGTGCACCAGCGTCATATGAAAACCCAGACTCACAAGGAACTAATACGGGAATGTAAATCTAGACTTCCAAGTTAGTGAGCCAGCGACATATTAACCGAGCCACCATGGTTACTGAACCAGCGCCACCAAGTTACCGAACCATCGCCATATTAACCGAGCCACCATGGTTACTGAACCAGCGCAATGCCACCCGGCGCCAGGGCCATACTGACCAAACCACCGTGGCTGTCTGATTTCTGTAAATCCAGAACATTATTAAAAAAAAAACAAGCTTGATACCAGTGAGAGGATACACTGCGAAGCGCCACTTTAAATATTTCAGTAGATGTTTTGTTACTCCACCAAGTTACTAAATGCCACTTAAAGATTTTTTATTTAATTGACTTATCAAACTATTTTTGTAACAAAACTTCCCGGTTGACTTTATATTTCCATTGTGTATGGGGGTTTGGATGACCGAATGGTTAGCACGTGCGTGTTGTATCATAAGGTGTGTCGTTGAGTCACGTGATGTGGTTTCTATTCCCCGGTTGTACCTGACAGAGAGTACGGTCACCTGTCCATCCTCCTGGGTTTTCTCCGGGTCCTCCGGTTTCCTACCACTGCTAAAGCGAATTATTGAAAAATAAAATTGAACAAACTGTTTATCCCGTTGTGTGTGTTGCGTGGACGTTAAACACATTCCTCTCTCTCTCTCTCTCTCTCTCTCTCTCTCTCTCTCTCTCTCATGTATTCATGCTTGAGTAAACTTGTGTATATCTACAGTATGTATATTTCCACACTTTATGTTGATAGTATTTCAAGGTTTTTTGAACGAATGTAATAAAATCATTGTAAGAACCGCGCACCTGTTAGATATTTGTTCGGGAGATGTATTCAAGTAGGCTACACATAAAATTCACATAAATATATATTAAAGTTTTATTGCGTCTTATCTATATTAGAGCGGTTTACAGTGCGGTTAGCCGTGTCAGAGGGGACTGGCAATGATCGGTGTCTAGTCATTCGAAAGGGACGAAAAGGGTAGGTTCAGCCTGCACGGAAAAGACCCCAAAGCAGTTGGGAATTCGATGAAGAGTTGATTAAACCGCACAGCACGCCTTATAAACGTCTTTATTATTAGTCTTGTAGATGCTGAAAAGTGTCTAGGAAATTAAACTTCATTTTATTTATACAGACGAATTCCTAAATAAAAACGACAATTCCTATTAATATTCGAGTCAAGTGACGTAGGGTCGGCTTCCCAGCCCCGTCGGTTCCTCCGGGTCCTCCGGGTTTTGTCTTCCACTGTTAAAGTTCCTACATACAAGCGAGTACATGACGGGTAGACGTTACCCACCCTCTCTCTCTCTCTCTCTCTCTCTCTCTCTCTATCTCCCTCTTTTTCTTCACCTTGACCTAAATGTTAAAAAAATATGTCTAGATGTTTAATCAATATTTTTTAATTCTCTTTTCTTTTTTCCTGTTTCAACCTCTAAAGTACAAAATACAATCGATAATCCCCGCTGATGACCGCCATTATAATTGAATCTTTACAAGGAGTCACTGAAACCATTTATATATAATACCGTCAGTACATTGATGGAAGATCTTTTTATATTCCTGCAGTATCAGATACCAACCTAATGTTCATCTATTCTATATCTTCTCACAAAAGGCGCTTCCCATGACGACCACTACGTTTTTATGAAAAAAAATTCAGTTGAATGATTTAATTCCCAAAGACAACATAGGGTTTAATGTCCGCTTGGCACAAAATTTGTAATTACGGGACTAGCATCAATCTGTTTCACAGGATCAGTTTGGACTAGCATATGGTTCAATAAATAAATTTCTTACGCGTAGGAATGTTTGACAGTGGTGGAGGGGCGGGGGTAAGCTTGACATCGAAACCACGCTTATATTTTAGGGGAGAATGACGTGAACGTAAAACAAAAGAACAGTGGAACTCGACAGGAAACTCTGGTGTCCGGGCACCCCCCCCCCCCCCCTCATAACACTCTGCATGGACTAGACGCTGATGCTACTCAGGAACTCCACCATGCACTGCTGACAACAAACACGGCTTTCCGGGAGTAAAAGATTTGTATCTTTTATATCGTTTAATGCCAGGGGACGACCATGTTGATAACAATATCCCTTTATTCAAATGTTTATAGAAAATCATCCAATGGGTATTCATAGACATGATCATCGAATCTTTTGTGTACAACTTCAATAGAAGACTTATATTACTACGTATGGGATTAACAAGTCTTCTTTGTCTCATATTCAATTTAATGGCAATCCTTTTTCTTTAGACATGCTCTTTGATGTCCAACGACAACAGAAGAATTTCCTGTTCGTTCTATTGAATTAAGTATTTTGTTTTCTGCTCTTTATAGGCTTTCTTTTTTTCTTTCAATAATATTTTTAAATATGCGAAGATCGTGCACGTCAATAAACTATTCTGTCATATTTTCATTTTTATCTTATAATAGGACTGTGTTAAAACTCAAAAATAAAATTAAAAACAGTGAGGTGATGTCATACTCTTCTCCGACTGGACGAAGACTCGCATACGCCATGTGTGTATGAGGGAAATTTTACCCGGAAAGCAGCGCTACGGCCTACACTAATATCGCATTCCAACTGCCAAGGAATCGTTTACGTGAACATCATTGTGTGCACGGGAATTTGGTTTTCCGCCCATCCCAACGATTAGACAGTTGTCCGTCCCCGGGATCGAATCTGGGGCGTCTTCGTTAGTGGTTTCCATTAAGGGCGCAAGGCTCCTACGTCATATCATCCAGTCTTCAACATTTCTACGGACCAGTCATATTGGTCAATTCCAATCAATAGTCATGTTTTTATCTTATCCTGCTGCTATTCAATATCTAAAACGCAATGACACAATTTTAAAACCGGTTTACGTGTACCCTATATCTTCTAATTAGACGCCTTGATGATCGAGGAAAAACGTAAATCTTGTAAGGGCAATGTAAGTATTCTCGATGTAGACTGGTTTAACCAGGCGCGAGCGACTACCAATTAACTTGGACTACTCATATTATCAAGGCGAACATAACTGATTAGAAATTACAATATATTTCCCAATAACAATTGATTGGAAGTTCATTTTACACTGAATTGTGCTTTTGTCCCATTTTCGGTTTTAAAAAAAAGAGATCTAGCTCCTTTAAAATGAAGGGCCTGACAAGGACATCTGTCTATTCGTTCAGATGGGACGGAAAACTGGGCCAGTTGGAATTTGATATAAGAGTACACCATAAGTGCCGCTGTCCGGGCAAAAAAATTTCCCCCATAGCATATTGTATGGCGTATGCCCGTCTTCCATTAGCCCAGGTTTGGAGCAGAAGAGTAGGACGTTAAACCCCATTTCATTTCTTTTTATTTCTTTTCATTTAAAATGATACCGTCACGATGGAATATTCATCTGGTGTAATTATAGGCCGCCAATCAAAACAACATGCAACAGACATTTCAATTTGAAATAACTATCAATATTAATTACAACCAACCACGAACAGCAAACAATTAGCATGTACCGAATGTAAAACCCGTTCTGATTGGCAGAAACCCACTGTGGTTCAGTATTGGTTGCCTGGCACCATGGTGAGGCTACATCTCAATTCGACTTCTCAATTATTATTTTGTAAAATAGAATTTGTGTTTCAAGTAAATAAACTATAATCTGGAGTGGGTTCGCCATTGTGGTTAATTCGTGGTTTTAGTGAACATGATATTTGCCGTAGATAATCATAATTAAACGGTAAAAAAACTCAAATATTTATCATATTATTATCCCAAGTACTTCAGTTAATTATCTCACGTCACATACTAAAGCCCTGTTCATACCGACATCCAAATCTATAATAAAATTCGGACTTGAATCGAACGGTATGTTGCTTTTTTAAAAGTGCTTTCACCTTGTCAGTGGTTCAGGAAGGGTGGAGGGGTGGGGACTGATGAGGAGCAACGTCAGTGTCAATCGGGCTTTAATGTTGAAGTTTTGTTAGTAGTGTGAATGGGGCTTGAGAGAGAGGGAGGGATAGGGAGAGGGAAAGCAAGAGAGAGAGAGAGAGAGAGAGGTCTAACGTCCACTCTACACAAATGTTGTCTTGTCAGTTCTAAGAAGGGTAGGGTTGGGAAATGCACGCCTAGCCATAGAAATAAATATCGTATGTTCGTCTGAAAATGTTGACGATATGCCAAACCTATTCCATGGGTTCCCGTCATGGCTGCTGTCAATAAGAGTATAAGATATATGGAGACAACAATTCAATTAATGGTGTTCTTCTGTGACACGATCGCCTGATAAAACATTTTAAATACGTCTAGCCATGATAACAGACGAGTTTAAATTTTAAATTTCAAAGAACTCGAATCTGTGTCTCAAAATGTTCCATGGCTCTCCATTGGTGTAAATTCAATCTGGAGTAATTAATGACAATACTGGGAGATAAATCTGAAAACCCTGCACGAGACGATCATGATAAAATACTATTAAATTATCCGGAAGTAAATAATAGATCCCGTAGACTCGAGATGTAAACAACCCAGACGGCATGTAAGAGAATAACTAATGATTATCCAGTAATTGTTTCCTGTGCGATATCCTTTATTTAAAAGCACAGATCGTCACGTGACAAACAATAAGACGAATGGATTGGATAACCTGCTCTAAAGGACATCAGGCCCCTAGTTCACAAAGCATTCCCAGACTTAAGTTGAGAATTTATTCAAACTTGTTCTCCCTATTTAAAATAGCATTATGCAAGAGCAAAATCTGCTTATTATAGGTCTTTCTTTAGGCCTGAAATGTTATCTAAATAATCAAATAGACATTAATAAACATATCCAGACCATAATAAACTCTTGATGTCAAGGCTAGCCTTCGATGTTGGCGGATTAAAATCCTATATGCCGCTTAATGGCCGTTGATAATTAAATCAATCAAGTGGATAATCGAGACTATGATGTTTTTATTAATGATTTGAGTAATGATGGCCGAGACTATGTGAATATTTCAAACGCTTTTTTTTTCGGCTAACAGTGGATCAATTTGACTGAAATTTTCAGCAAATTACCTTTACACTATCTAGTTTTTAACTATTATAGTGAAAACTGCCATCTCTCTATCTTATCTCCCATAATGTAACTTTAACTATAAGAAATTAGGTGCAATGTTTTATGTTTCTGCATCAAAGATATTTTCCATAAACAGTTGTTGAAAGTTGAGCAAATTCTCAACTTAAGCCTGAGAATGCTTTGTGAACTCGGGGCCCAGGCTTATTTCTACGTCACAGTGCTAAAACTGACTTCAATCCATTATTATGCAAGTCAGAAAAGAGAGTGACGTTGGAGATGTATTAGAGCAGGTAATCCAGTCTATAATACATTATTATAGTCAACTTTTTTTACCAAGAAAAGTATAAAGAACATTTGGAGACCCGAGTGCATTAATCGTTCGATAATTTTTTACCGCTGATGATGTCTAGGTCTATACTCGTACTTGTTTTTTAAAGACAACTTGATTGTAAAAAGACGGCAAGTCAACTTTATAATAAAAAAATGGTGGGTATTAGTATCTTGTATCACCTAGTCTACTTTGTGATAAAATATGGGTCGGTTACTGGTATTTTGTAATTAAAACACAGCCATACTTTTATTTTTATAAGAGAAACGCGCCATAAATCACGTGATATTAATGTACGTCATATTATATATCGGGACAATTATATTGTAAGTGCAGGACAGAAGACCACACCACAGCTAGGACAGGACATAATATACATAGACATGTCCAACAAATCAAATTAAATGGGACAGCGACAACGTTTCCTTCATAGTACACTAATTCCCGTGTGGTTTCCCCTTGTCAGTGGTGTCGGACGGAGGGCCTGACAAGGACAACTGTCTAGTTGTTCGGTGGGACAAAAAATCGAGGTTCCGTTTACATAAAATTGGAATTCGATATAGGCTAAGAGTAAATCGTAAGGCCGCTGTCGGGACACAATCATTGCACACTGTATGACGTATGCCCGCCATCATTAGCCCTGTTGGGGCCGAAGAGGTGGACGTTAATCCCCCATTCCGTTATGTTTCAGTTAGGCCATGGCGCGTAATAGTGTTTTATTCACACGCACGGAATATTTCCACCCTATTAAGCATGGCCTTAGTTACAGTCTCCTTCATTAAAATGCTGAAGTCTTGCACATTTCAATATAAAAAGAAAGATCTATTAATAGTTGGTTTGAGCGCCTGACAGCTCGTACATCACGGCCACCATAACGATCTGTATTACAACGAGAACTGACGAACTATTCGAACCCACAACAAGCCAAGCTATCCATTATAAAATATAAAAAAAAACAATGAAAGCTATCAATTAATCATTAAACAGTAGAAAATAGTTTCTTTGTAGCCAAACGGCTGTAATTCACTGCATTGACTTGTGTGTGACTTGACTCTGGGTACAAAAGAAGTGAACTGAGGCGACTGTTCTGCACCAACCGGGCTATCAGCTGGCGGGGTTTCGAACCCCCGGTTGTACGTGCCAAGGAGTAGGGTCGCCTGTCCAACCTCGTGGGTTTTCTCCCGGCCCTCTGGTTTCCTCCAACTACTAAAGTATCATACGCGCAACCATGTTAGTCCCGAAATGACCTGGTTTGCGTTGAGTTGGTAGTACCCCCCGCCCCCCCCCCTCTCTCTCTATCTCTCTCTATCTCTCTCTATCTCTCCTACATGTCCATCCCATTGGATAAACCTATCAGATGGTGTGCTAAACACCTCATGCTGATCGTTATCGACTTGTTCCTCGTGGTCATGACTCGACAAACAAGTTCCATTCACCATGTATCCTCTTATCTATCATCTGCTCAAGACAATATTTACTTGATGGGAAAATGTCCCTCGAGTATATTTTTCATTCTCATTGATTTCAAGTTTGGTTTACATTATGAACGAGTTGAAAATATGCCTGTGTCGTTAACCTCCATTAAAATTGATTTCGTCTGACTCGACACCAACAGAATTATTCTTATACTAGTTTAATGCATTCATGGCTATTTCAATCGCCCGCGGCACACCCGGTGATCTTGTATGCCCCGCGACGAAATGAAATGAAGTGTTGCGAATACGTCATTTTGCTGTGCTTTTAAAAAACGAAAAACAATACGACCAAGAAAAACAGAAATGGCTTTAACGCCCTACACCGACTGTGCTAATGAAGACCGCCGAACTCCACACAGTGTGTTATAAGGGACATTTTGCCCAGGCAGCGGAGATAATACTACCCATCAATTCTTGTTTTACATACATGACAACATATATACGGGATCTCGGCTTTCAATCGCTCAGATCGAACAGTAGGTTATTAACCTCGATTTCAATTTCATGTAAGAAAAGGTAGGGTGCCCCACGTGCCAACTGAAAAGTTGTTCTTGACACGTTGATCCTGCACGTTTTAGTTCAATGACTTACTACTGATTTCTAACAGCCTCGCACACTCGTTGAGGCTATAAATAGCAACAGCAAGCGGAAATGTTCAAAACACCAAACACTACTACAGCCGTAAAAAATCTATTGTTGACGATTCTGAATAGCAATAATATTTAACTTTTTGGTTATTACGCCATCTTTAGAAATTACGCTCGTTTTATTTTTTAAATTGCCTTATAATTAGCTGTACCATTAGAAGCTGCATATTTTGGTTAAGTACAAATAATATCTCTGACTCAACGTCCGTATGGAAGAATAATGATCAAAGCAGTAGTTTCATTTTACTTTTACAAGGTTCTTAAAAATATTGTTGAGACGCCTGATGTTGGTGCTTCTAAATTCAATTTCTTGTTCCATGTTTCGTAAAAAAATGAGTCTTGATTATCCCGACCGTAGAATGATCGGTAGACTAGTTAAGCGAGACTAATTTCAAAACAAGGGCACGTAACCTATCTTTTACTCAAAAGTGTCTGGATGTTATGGATGCCACTCCAAACCATTTTTCAGTATTATTTATGTCTGGTTTAATGATCATAGCTTATGAAGTACAGCATGGTCGTTTATTTAGTGACTATAAATGTGTGAAACAGATATAAGGCTTTCTAAATATATTAGTATTGTGGTGTAATTGTCGAGATATTTGGAGATATTCATTTAGGGTGGGGCACCCTAGAAAAGGTTGTATTTTCGACAGTCGATAGGGTAGTCTAGGTTGTAAAGCCGTGTATTAATCGTTTGATTTATATTTTACAATAGACGTCTTGTTGTCCTAGTCTCTCTCTAGTTATATTTTACAATAGACTCCTGTTGTCCTGATCCATACATATATAATATATTGATTTATTGAGTGTTAAGGAGTTGAACATTGTAAGCAGATTATCTTTGGACGATATTGGAAATTAAACAGGAAGTGTTGATAAAAGGCCGTTCATTTGTTCCCATTAATCCTCTTGTCCGTTTCTATCGGTATCTTGTCTCTTGCATGCTGCATATATATGGAGGGGGATCCTCGCCAAAACTCTCAATTTGTGAAAATACATTTGTCGATTTGTTAAAGTACATTTGTTAATTTGTCAAAATACAAAATACATTTGTCGATTTGTCAAAGTACATTTGTTAATTTGTCAAAATGCAAAATACATTTGTCGATTTGTCATACAACAAAAAAAAAATTTCTCATGTGTGAAAATACACCTGTCGAACCTACAAAGCACAAATTTTGAAATAACACAGCTTAACTTTATAGTTTCAACATATGTAATTTCAACATTTGTATTTTCAAGATATGTAATTTCAACATTTGTAGTTTCAACAGTTGTATTAACGACACTTGCATTAGCAAGCCTTGCATTAGCAAGCCATGCATTAGCGAACTATGACCATATTTGGGTTGATGACGTTGATTATTATGGAGGGGGATCATTGCCAACGATGCTCATACATTCGAGGTACCGGTCAAAACCAATTTTAAATGAAAGAATACACTCTACTGAGTACGAAATTGCCCATAACAGACGATTTTGGCCTTGGGACTGCCTAAACTGACCCCCCATCCTTTCTGGGCGGCTTAAAAAAAGGGTTATATTCATACATTCGAGTTATTAGTGGACACTAATGTTAATTGAAAGAGTATATGCCGCTGATTACGGAATTGTCCGTAACAGACGATTGGGTCCATGGAATGGCCCAAATTGACACCCTAAGACGATGGGGCCATAAATTCGCGGTACCGGTCAAAACCAACTCTAAATGAAAGAGTACATTTCACTAGGTACGAAGTTGCCCACAACAGACGCTTATGGCCATTGGACGGCCCAAATTGACACCCTAAATATGGACTGCAGAGCCGAAGGGTTAAAAATAGGTTATACTCATATATTCGAAGTATCGATCAGTCAAACCAATTTTAAATGGAAGAGTACATCTCACTGAGTTCGAAATTGTCCATAACAGTTGGTTTCGGCCCTGGGGGCCAAGCTGACACCAATATATCGACCCCGAGGCTCGAGAAAAATTTATATTCACACATTCGAGGTATCAGTTCAATTTAATTTTAAATGAAAGTGTGCATCTCGCTGATAACGAAATGACCCATAAAAGATGATGGTTCAAACTGACAAAATGCATAAAATGGTATTGTGAGGCCAGATTGAAGCAGACTTTTGTCACCAAGAAAGTACAATCATGGACAGGTGCAGAAGAGTAGGACGTTAAACCCCATTTCATTTCATCTCATAAGAACTGCACCTGTAGTGTTAATATTGTTTTTATACCAGACCATCTTGTGTGTGATTAACCCATCAGGAATCACCAGAAATGGACAAAACTGGCTATAGTGCAGCTATCAAATACCTGCCACTGAAAGGACTAACCATAACACAAAAGTAACTTGTCAGCCCTCATTTTCTTAGTTAAGATGACGCCATCCAGGCCTTGCAGCATCGTTGGCAAGGATCCCCCTCCATAATGATCAACGCCATCAACCCAAATATGGTCATAGTTCGCTAATGCATGGCTTGCTAATGCAAGGCTCGATAATGCAAGTGTCGTTAATACAACTGTTGAAACTACAAATGTTGAAACTACAAATGTTGAAATTACATATCTTGAAAATACAAATGTTGAAATTACATATGTTGAAACTATAAAGAAAAGCTGTTTTATTTCAAAATCTGTGCTTTGTAGGTTCGACAGGTGTATTTTCACACATGAAAAAATGTATTTTTGTTGTACGACAAATCGACAAATGTATTTTGCATTTTGACAAATTAACAAATGTACTTTCACAAATCGACAAATGTATTTTGTATTTTGACAAATTAACAAATGTACTTTCACAAATCGACAAATGTATTTTCACAAATTGAGAGTTTTGGCTAGGATCCCCCTCCATACATATATAGGTTACACTATGGGGATGCTCGATTCACAGTTCCCGAATTAAATTCCAAAACTGGTGTCAATCGAGTGAAAAGGAGAATTTCGGAGCACAACGCATGCGTCGACTGCATAAAAATATCTCAACCAATCATGACAGCTAAAACATAATTTTTATACGCCCACATTTTCATGTGGACGTATATTGTCGTCGCCCCTGTTCGTCCGTCCGGACGTCCGTCCGTCCACAATTGTTTGTGAACAGTCTACAGGTCACAATTTTTATCCGATTTCAATGAAACTTAAAATATAGGTTTATCACCCTAAGATCTCGGTTCCTTTCGATATTGGCATGTATCGGACCGTAACTTCATGGGTTATGGCCCCTGATTGTCGAAAAATCACGTTTTTTAGCTTGTGAACAGTGTAGAGGTCACAATTTTGAACTGATTTGGATGAAACTTGAAATGCATGTCCATAAACCAAAGATCTTGGTTCCTTTCGATATTTGCGCCAATTGGATCGTAACTTCCTGAATTATGGCCCCTGATTGTCCGAAAAATCGCCCTTTTTAGCTTGTGGTCCCTCTGGAGGTCAAAATTGTTATCCGATTTAAAAAAACGTTTGATTATATCACCGTTCCATGGTTATGAAGGTTGAGTTCGAATTTCGTGAAAATCGGACCAAAATTGACGGACAAAATGGCCGCCATTTGTACGCGAATAGTGTGAAAATATGTTATATCAAGGTTGTGAACAGTGTAGAGGTCACAATTTTGAACCGATTTGGATGAAACTTGAAATGCATGTTTATAACCCAAAGATCTTGGTTCCTTTCGATATTTGCGTAAATCGGATCGTAACTTCCTGAATTATGGCCCCTGATTGTCCGAAAAATCGCCCTTTTTAGCTTGTGGTACCTCTGGAGGTCAAAATTGTTATCCGATTTAAAAAAAACGTTTGATTATATCACCGTTCTATGGTTATGAAGGTTGAATTCGAATTTCGTGAAAATCGGACCAAAATTGACGGACAAAATGGCCGCCATTTGTACGCGAATAGTGTGAAAATATGTTATATCAAGGTTGTGGACCTTATAGAGGTCACAATTTTGAACCGATTTGGATGAAACTTGACATGTATGTTTATAACCCAAAGATCTTGGTTCCTTTCGATATTTGCGCCCATCGGTTCGTAACTTCCTGAATTATGGCCCCTGATTGTCCGAAAAATCGCCCTTTTTAGCTTGTGGTCCCTCTGGAGGTCAAAATTGTAATCCGATTTAAAAAAACGTTTGATTATATTACCGTTCCATGGTTATGAAGGTTGAATTCGAATTTCGTGAAAATCGGACCAAAATTGACGGACAAAATGGCCGCCGTTTGTACGCGAATAGTGTGAAAATATGTTATATCAATGTTGTGGACCTTATAGAGGTCACAATTTTGATGAAACTTGACATGTATGTTTATAACCCAAAGATCTTGGTTCCTTTCGATATTTGCGTAAATCGGATCGTAACTTCCTGAATTATGGCCCCTGATTGTCCGAAAAATCGCCCTTTTTAGCTTGTGGTACCTCTGGAGGTCAAAATTGTTATCCGATTTAAAAAAAAACGTTTGATTATATCACCGTTCTATGGTTATGAAGGTTGAATTCGAATTTCGTGAAAATCGGACCAAAATTGACGGACAAAATGGCCGCCATTTGTACGCGAATAGTGTGAAAATATGTTATATCAAGGTTGTGGACCTTATAGAGGTCACAATTTTGAACCGATTTGGATGAAACTTGACATGTATGTTTATAACCCAAAGATCTTGGTTCCTTTCGATATTTGCGCCCATCGGTTCGTAACTTCCTGAATTATGGCCCCTGATTGTCCGAAAAATCGCCCTTTTTAGCTTGTGGTCCCTCTGGAGGTCAAAATTGTAATCCGATTTAAAAAAACGTTTGATTATATTACCGTTCCATGGTTATGAAGGTTGAATTCGAATTTCGTGAAAATCGGACCAAAATTGACGGACAAAATGGCCGCCGTTTGTACGCGAATAGTGTGAAAATATGTTATATCAATGTTGTGGACCTTATAGAGGTCACAATTTTGATGAAACTTGACATGTATGTTTATAACCCAAAGATCTTGGTTCCTTTCGATATTTGCGCCCATCGGATCGTAACTTCCTGAATTATGGCCCCTGATTGTCCAAAAAATCGCCCTTTTTAGCTTGTGGTCCCTCTGGAGGTCAAAATTGTTATCCGATTTAAAAAAACGTTTGATTATATCACCGTTCCATGGTTATGAAGGTTGATTTCGAATTTCGTGAAAATTGACGGACAAAATGGCCGCCGTTTGTACGCGAATAGTGTGAAAATATGTTATATCAAGGTTGTGGACCTTATAGAGGTCACAATTTTGAACCAATTTTGATGAAACTTGACATGTATGTTTATAACCCAAAGATCTTGCTTCCTTTCGATATTTGCGCCCATCGGATCGTAACTTCCTGAATTATGGCCCCTGATTGTCCAAAAAAATCGCCCTTTTCAGCTTGTTGTGCCTCTGGAGGTCACAATTATTACCTGATTTATAAAAAAAATGTTTGATTATAAAAACCAAACAAATTCTAATGATTTTCTGATAATTCCTTAATATGCGACAACTCTTGTTGACTGCCCGGACGATTTGGCTGCTGTGTGGGCGTATGTTTCGTTGCCTGGCAACCTATTTTTACCTAGAAATATGTCACGATTCTATTTCTTCCACCTCAGCTGTCGGGGCTGGCAGAACTGTGAGAGGACTGAATTCCGCGTCACTCGATTGTAATTCTGTCGATTCGGGACGTTCTGAACTGTGAATCGAGCATGCCCTCGATCTTATGGCGGTCAGTATTTTGGTTCATTACAAATTGTAGCATAAGGTTTTTCATTATGTCAACTGAAGTGGTTTCGTTTCCCCTTTGTGTACGTGATAAGGAGTAGGGTCGCGTGAAGGTCAATGAAATAAAATTTAACCATGTTAGTCCCAAAATGACCTGATTTATGTTGAATGGACGTTAAACTCTCTTTCTCTCCCTCTCTCTTTCTCACTCTCTCTTTCTCCCTGGGGGTGTAGACTATTGTCTTTATACAGTCATACCCCTCACACACGAACTCACTACGATTTTTTTTTAAAAAATTGTCAGATCGTATTTAAAAGACGCGCGCGCCATTGTGGCAACGAAAATCACTCTAGCCTCTGAGTGACTTTAGTTTATAAGTGCCAGGGCTGTGTTCTATGCTTGTATATTTCTTTAAATGGTTTGTAAAGGGAATAAAAGGTAAAGTGAAGATTCGTGTCTTTAAAGGTTGAATTCATAGCCCCAACAAATTCACGTGCTACACAATAAAATTGGTAATAACATAATAACTTTCAAAAAAGTAAGACATAAAAAAAAAGATAATGCGAAGAAGAACATTTCAAAAATCATTATTTTCTACCATGTGTATTCAATTATATGAAGCATAAAAAAAACTACCGCGTAAAAAAGCTTTTAAAAGATCGTTATATGATTGAGTTAATTTCTAATGGTCGACTACATTCAGTAAATCAATGATTAATTCAACTCGAGGATTAAGTAATGTTTCATGTTGTACATTGTTTAAAGACTTCATTGTGTCCAAAAAGGATTGTCATTGAAATTGTTAACCACCTAATGCTGGCATTTTGAAGTCTCATGGTGTCTCTCGTACATTGATTTATCTCGTTTCATTAACTCGTGCCTGTAAATTTCAACTTTTTTGTGGGCTCTTTTTTTTTTGTCGGCACAAAAGAAGTTTTTGAGCATTTCGACATACCATTTGATTGGCTAACCCTACATTTTACGCAGAACACGAGTTAAATAACAAGTCCTCCAGATCCAAGAGTAGTAAAGACAAGTAAAAACGAAATTTTGAACTATAAAAAACGAAACGAAATTGCGTCTGTGTTTTAATCAGATTGCATAGAATACTGAGATAAATGACAATAAATAAATACTTCTGACAGTCGCTATTGATCAGCTGAGTTTAAAAATAAAATTAGGTTTCATATCCTAACCCTAACCCTAACCCAACCCATTTCATTTCATTCCATATCGGGACAGTTGAAGCCGTACGTAACTAACGTACGAAAATTAAATGGTAGCTGGCTTTTTTTTCGCACGTATACAATGAATGGCCATTTTGCTCAGTAATCCCAGCCAGGATTTGGCTATATTTGTTAACATTGCGTTAAAGTTTTAAATTTTTGTGTAGAACTGAAATAAACTAACTATTAGTCAATCTCCACGCAAAAAACATTAACAGAATTGATTGTGTATATCTGAAAAAGACACGACCGAAGCACAAAATAGTGCCAATATGCCGACGTCAAATGTAGAGTTGTGGATGCTATTTCTGTGAAAAATCATTGGAAGAAGCGATAAGACGTTATGGCTGTACGGATTATACAGTCCTAAAGGCTACAGGAAGGCTATTGTTTACAATGTATCATTGTGTCTTGTAATGTTGATAACTGTTGACATTTTGTTTGTTGATGTGACCTTATGACCTGTGACGTTTAGATAACGTCATATGGATATCATGGCTATTCACTGTGTCAGAGTCACTTCTCTGCGGGTAGGGTGAGTCTGTCGTTCAGATTGAGTTGAAGCAAGACGTTATTTCCACAAACATTGTCAAATAAAGACAGTGGGTTTGGGGAGTGCATACCTATTGACCAGACAGAAAAGTGGCGCAACATCTTGCTTACGCCACTAGTAGAGGGATGTCGTGTATTTAGTAACCTCAATATCCGGTCTTCGTGTCGTACCCAACAGAAGTATGTTTAACGATAGCTGGTCAGGTGACTACAAAACATTTTTTGGAGACGGGTTGGATGGCGGAGTGGTTTAACACGTGCGCGACAAGGAGTAGTTTGGCCTGTCAAACCTCGCGGGTTTCTCCGAGTCCTCCGATTTCCTGCTAGAACTAAAGTCTCCTAAGCGCAAACGAATAATTAAAATAAAAATGAACAATGTGTTAGTCCCAAAATGATGTAATCGGTATCGAGTCGAGACGACAAGGAGTGGGGTTTTCTTTGGGTCCTCCTATGTTGGAGACACCTATGCACAAGCGAATTATTGAAATAAAGTTGAACCATGTTTGTCCCAAAATGACCTAGTTTGTGTGAGTCAGTCTCTCTCTCTCTCTCTCTCTCTCTCTCTCTCTCTCTCTCTCTCTCTCTCGGATGTGGTTTCGTTAAGCTGTATAAATCGTGGCAGACGACTAAAGAACCTTTTATGGTGATTAACCGCAACATGATTTGTGTGAATTCTCCTGGCTATTACTATGTAAACACGATTCACCTACAAATCGTCTGGTGTCACTAGACTACATTTCATGTAAATCTATTGATGTTAGACATAGTCTCGATTGATTTCATTAGATAACTGTTAGACATAGTCTCGATTGATTTAAATAGACAACTGTTAGACATAGTCTCGATTGATTTAAATAGACAACCGTTACAAACATTGAACTCAATCTAATGTGACATTATAGACTACAAGCTAACGGATAATCTACAACCATTCCAACAATGGTATACATACACCATACAGTGTGCTATAGCGGAAACTGTGTCCTGGGTGTGTCTTCCCCGGTCAATCGGATTACACCATAGATCTTATTTCGTTTCGTTTCTTTTCCTTTTTTTTAAATGTCATTCCGGTTTTTGTTTTACATGTCTTCACAACGAGAGGAAGCCATTTAATTTTTTTTTTTTTTTTTTGTTTGTTTTCTTCTTTTTTTTTATTTTAATTCAAGCTTTTGTTTTACCTGTTTTCACCACGACAGAAAGTCATTTAAATGACACAAAACATAGAGAAACCACGAGAGAAAGCCGTTTAAAGTTGGGTTTTTTTTTTAATGAAACGAAATATAGATCTGGGGTCTATTTCACAAAATTGTAACTAAGATAAGATTTGAATTTTCGTTATTTGATTGGATAATATTAGATTGATTTTAGTTCTTAGCCAATCAAATATCTACTAAAATTTGGATTTTATCTTTAATTAAAATTTCGTGAAACAGGGCCCTGTATTCTAATCAGATATGACAACCTGTTATTAAATGATGTAAATAAAGCTAACTAATCGATACGATTTAATCGATTATCATTTTATAAACAAAATACATTTATCGTCGATCTAAATCTTAGCCAAAGACCTTCATTACAAAATGTCATATTAGAGCTCTTTACCATGAAAGGAATTCGCACGAACTTTTCACCTTTTATCAAATGATAAATTAGAATTGTCGATGAGCTGTAGCAAGGTGTTATTAAATATTATTGTAGAATTAACAAGCCCGTGGAATTTTATCAGTTTTTTTTTTAGAGTAGTAAAACGTGTGTTTTGTGTGATAAAGCATCCCGTGAAAAGGTCATCGCGTGGTTTCGTGTTAACCAACCTGATGAGAAACCAAGGACAGAAACTACTCTTGAGATTTCAATAGATGATATTCCTACGCCCACAAGACCGGACTTCCGTGAAATGAACGACCAGTTTAATGATGGGAACAAAAACACTTGAAACATAGCGAGATTTAACCTACTTTATACACGTTATATAATGTCAGAAAACGCCTCTGTACAGATTCAAATGAGTTGATTTTGGACATAATAGGTTTAACAAGGACGTACAACGGGTCTGTACAGAATAAAATTAAATCAGATGAACGAACTAGAGTTCTTACTTTATGGCTCCAATCTACTGAGGAAATGTATATGATGCTACTGAGGACAGACATATGGCACCAAGTCTACTGAGGACACTCATATGACGCCAACCAGTCTACCGAGGACTGGCATTTGGCGCTGACCAGTCTACTGAGGATATGCATTTGGTACCAACCAAACTCCTTGGGACAGGCGTATGGTGCCAACCAGTCTACCGAGGACATGTATATGACGCCAACCAGTCTACTGAGGACATTTTTGTCTGACCCTGGCGTTTCCGCTGACTCCCATAAAATTTCGACTGTCAAGCATTTTTCGTCCTATCCGAAAGATTAGGATTCCCTTACGTGAATGGCAACGACCACGCGGGTTTATATGATTTTTTTTTACTATTTTGGTCCAGTTCCAGATATCTCGGCAGTTTGTGTTGCACTGTCTACAACCCTGATTATAAACAATTCAAATGACCTTGCACAATTCGAATGATCTTAAAAGAAATTAACTAAATGACCATAAAACATGTAGAATGGCCTTAACCTTGAATACAGACCGTAATTATTCATAATGACCTTCAACACAACCATTGACAACATTTAGAATGAGTCATGGGTGGATGGGGTATAATTGAATTACTTTTTGCGACCTCTGCAATCCAAACCCCGTCACCAAGAACCGTGAATTCAAACAAAACCCAGTAACAATAACCTTCAGACCCCTTCAACAACGACCATGACAAACAGGGGCCTATTTCACAAAATTTTAACTAAGATAACATCTGAATTTTAGTTATTTGATTGGACAATATCAGATTGATTTTAGTTCTTAGCCAATCAAAATTAAAGTATCTACTAAAATTTGGATTTTATCTTTAGTTAAAATTTCGTGAAACAGGGCCCAGGACCATTAAAATAACCTTGGACCCCTTCAACAGCGACCATGACAAATAGTTCACAATCAACAAGAGAATTCGATATCTGAAAAACACAACGCTTATCGCTTATTACGAAACGCAAACAACCAAGCCTGTGATTTCTTCTTCATCAAACCATATATAATATTGAATTTAATGTTGAACAAATACCGGGGTATTGAAAGTCACCAAGTGCTTGCGTATTTCAACCAACGATTAATGCAATAATATTTTATTTCAATAAGTAGACTTATACTTTCAATACGCCCCAACAATTTTATTGTTTAATGAACAAAGATGTAGGTGTTTAATGTAGGATCAACTCCCACTTTGCTTATATGAAATCTATAAAATGATTATCACTGTTTATTTTCAATACGTTGAATAATATTTACCTTGTTAAGTACCAGTCATACGTTTCCTTTCTATGTATTTAAACGTTTTATACCGGTAGATTAAAACAGTAGGAGGGAGAGAGGGGGGGTAACGTTCACTCGACAAAAATTAAATCATTTCAGGAATTTAACACGAGGTACCGTTTTATTTCAACTACTCGATTACTTGCGTGTAAGTAGCGAGATGGTACCAGAGGACCCGGAGAAAATCGACCCTACTTCACTCAATAAAAGACCTGCACGCGTTAACCATTCGAATGAAAAATACAGGGTTAAACGCCCCGTCGTTACTTTTTAAATTGAACGTGGTGTAATTGTATTTCTAGGACTACGTGAGCAATGTGTGTGAATTGGGGTGGGGGGGCTGGTATTTCTGTTCACTCTTCTTTGAATCTCGAATACCAATATTTCTTTTAGGAACATTGACACTATGAAACAGTACACAGATGGACCTGTGAGTTTTGTTGTCCAACCCGAAAGACAAAAGATACCTAACGCTGGAATTAAAATCCGGGATCAGTATAGCCCTAGCCTGTCACCTAATCCATTAAAATATTTATACAAACAAACACAAACCCCACCATGTTTAAACCACAGCAGGAGCTCGTACATAGACAGAACCGTAGCTAGTCCGGGTCCGGGGGGGGGGGGGGGGGCAAGAGGCATGATGGTCGTTGGTTTCGTATTGCGTCTAATGAAAAAAGGGTGCCAGAGGCAACCATTGGGGTAACTGATTCATTTTACCCATTTGGTAAAGGCACCTATTGGGAGCCCGATTTGCTTCGGGGGGGGGGGGGGGCGCAGATGCTCCTCTTACCCCACCACCCCACAACCGTCGCTAGCTACGGGCCTGATAGACAAAACATATCTCTACATTATTCGACGTGTTATTGTTCTATCGATATTCTAAATTCTATAAACGTATTATATATAGAATCGTTTGATCTCAGATAAGTTGCTTTACGATCTGTTTTCTTCAAACAGTCAAAATCAATGTATGATGCATTTACCGTGTTTAATAGACAACTCGTTAAGTGTATTAACGAAGATAGCGGGTGGGGGTACGAGAGAGAAACGTCTTTGCCAGCATGTCAAGTTCCATGTCACGATTCCATGTGCGTTTTCCCCAGTTACATAGAAACGGTCCCATTGGAATTAGACCGAGTTTTTTGCGGAGGAAAACGCACGAGGAAAACGCAACAAAATGCGCGATCACGATTCGCGCTACGACTGAAACGTATTGAAACGTATCCAAACGTATCTTCACGTACCAGAGAGTAGACCCAATAGGGACTATCAGTCCTGTCTTAACGCATCGTACGACAGTGGGAACCCAGAGTTAAGCAAGGCAGGCACTTGCACGATTCCGTGGCACGCATTGGCACGACTCGAGTCGGCACGACACCGTCCGATTTGCGCAAACTCGTCGTGCCAATGCGGGAAGTGCGTAAACAATGCGCAAACTATGCGTGAACTCGTCGTGACAGTTTGTGTCAATACGGACACTGATGGGCACGACAAAATCGTGGCCAAAAGTCGTGCAAGTGTCAGCAAGGCTTTAGAGTGGGTCTACCCGAAAGTAGCAGATAGTACACTCAACAGGAACAATCCTATTGTAGGACATTGGGAACCCAGAGATAGAGTGGGTCTATCCGATAGTAGCAGATAGTACACTCAACTGGAACAATCATATTGCACGCCAGTGGGAACCTAACAGTAGGAAAGACCCAGCGTCGCCCCAAGAAAAACAAGAAATATTCGATATCTTATCTCTTTAAAAGAGGCAATACTATCTTAACACATCGTACGACAGTGGGAGTCTGGCATTAGTGGAGGCCTATCGTCGCCCCAAGAGACCCAAGAAATATTCAATAGTTGAAAGATCAATTGTTAATCGACGGTTTGATCAATAACCCGTTTTATAAAGAGCAATATCAAGTTTTTATATTATTATACTTTAGTGCAAAATCAAGTAATCAGGAAATCCGTGAATGTGGATATTATTGGATATTTGTGTGAAAATACATCTTGATAATCCGAGATTATACAGTTAATGCATTAAAATCTATTTTTTATTCATATGTAAAAGAAGATGATACACAGATTGATCGACTTATTTTATATCCATTTAGATAATGTCAATTTAAAGGTCAAGGTTAGTTTCAAATGTGAAAAACCCATCACTATTGTAGAATTCTTGTTGTGTTTAAAGCAATAATGATCGAGAGAGGAAGAGGGAGGGGGGGGCGTCAACACAACCAGGTCATTTCGGGAGGAAGGTGGTTGCGCGTAAGGGTCTTTAGCAGTGGGAGGAAACCGGAGGTCCCAGAGAAATCCCTGCTCCTCGTCACTACAACCGAGGATTCGAAACCACGCCAGTTGACCCAATGACAGACCGTATGATACAGCACGCACATGCTAACCATCCGGTCATCCAGCCTCCATCAACAACAGTCAATGCTTATTTCAATGTTAGCCTGCATAACGTCAGCAAAGGCCAGCGTTGATTTTAAATGTTTCTATAGTTCAAAATTTGGTTTTACTTGTCTTTACTTCACTAGGATCTGGAAGATTTATTATCACTGACGTGATCGAACTTGGTGATGAAAGGGATTACCCGATGAAATAGTCTGTTACGGTGAATTCTTCGCCTTTTGAGGCACGGAACTGCCTAGAAAAGACACGGACACGGAAAAACCACTAGAAACGTCAACGCTGATTGATAAATCAATGTCTTACGCCATAGGGTCTAAAGCCACTCGTTTAACCCTGACGTGAACTCTCACTATAACTTGTAAGATCTTTATTTAGTGTAGGCAATCAAAATTATAAAAAAACGAAATATAAATCTGCTTTTTAATCCGATTGACGGCCTTCGACCTACTCTTATTTAGAATTCCAACTGCCATGGTTCAGTATGCTGTACGTCGAAGCCGGGGGGTTGGGATGGCCTAGTGATCTAGAGTGCCACGCTTCCACCTCTAGCTGGCCGGTCACCTCTGGCTTGCGGCTGTGGTTTCGAGCCCTGGTGTGAGCGTATGTGGCATGGAGATAGGGGCGCCTTCTCAACCTCGTGGGTTTTCTCCGGGCACTCCGGTTTCCTCCCACTGCTAAAGACCTCTACGGGCAAGCGAATTATTGAAATAAAATGAAACCATATGTTAGTCCCGAAATGACCTAGTTTGTGTTGAGTGGACGTTAAACCCTATTTCTCTCTCTCTCTCTGTACGTCGAAGCCAGTAAATTCATCCGGATAAATAAATAAACCATAGCGAGAGATATATGTCGGAAACTAAATTACTGACGACAACAGAAAGTGAATGATAAAATAAAGATTATCATTCTCTAACTGTATTAAATCTATTTTTAATCTTGGCTTGTCTAGACTGGAATATTACATATAGATCTCATCAATCTTTCATACCGCGGTGCCAGGTTTTATTTAAACAGGAAATTTCGTTTGTCAGGGGCAAAGGGGTCCGGACACCTTCCTGCCCAGGCTCAATTCGGGAGATCTGGTCGCGGAATGGTCGAAAGTTGCATCACGGCGTTTTCTAATTTTTTTCAAATTTTCTTGTTGAGGCAATCCATACCCCTCAGTCATGGACTGGCGAATTGTTCTACATCAATATGGAGATTTCCCTGCTGAAATTCTAGATCAGCCCCTATTTGTATCCCAGCATTGTTCAGTTTTTATCCATGGGGGCAGTGGTGGCGAATCTTTAAATCCTATTATTTGTTTGGTAATAAAAATTGTCAATATAAATAGTCTACGGTCTATTATTAAATTGTGCGAGTCCCTTTGTTTCAATAGAAATTCTGGGTTTTCTTTTTCTGTAAAAATTGGACTGTCAATTATAGCATTGTTCTTGACATTTTCTAGTCGACAACCTTCCTGGATTAATGAGTCTTTAGTGTGCTTGGAATGACTGATGGTTACCGTCAACTTATAGTCTCGGTTATACCAGCTATTCAGAAATCTTATGTAAACATACAGTCTCGGTTGTACCAGCCGTTCAGAAATCCTTTGTATGTATATTAAGTTGCCTGGGTGGGGGTTGGGAAGTCTTAATGATGAGTGTCCCGCCTTGACCTCGAGCTGGCCGTTCATCTGTGGCTTGTGGTTGTGGTATCGATCGATCCCTGATGTGAGCGTATGTGTCTTGGAGATAGGTGCGCCTTCTCAACCTAGTGGATTTACTCCGGGTACTTCGACTTCCTCCCACAGGAAAGACTAAAAAGCACTCTGGTAAAATGTTTAGCATGTCTTAAATGTTGGATATCAGAAGCCCATCTTTTCTCGATAAGATCACAAAATCAATGTTGATTTAAATTAACATATAATTCGTGTTTTCAATGTTGAAGACGTTGGGTGATAGGCCGATTGAGTTTGCAAACTCCGATCAGGCAATTAAGGGAAAGGGGGGGGGGGTAATTATCCGGTATGCATTGAAATGAAGGGGTCGATTGTTTTTACACCGAAATTTTAAAATTTCGCCTGGATTTTGAAATCATTGACGATTCAATGAATCACGTTCGACAATCGCCGCTAATCTAGCAGACGATCTTAATGTCACGGATGAAACGAAGAGTAGACTTTTGACCAGTTCGTACCGTGGAAATCTAAAGACTAATTAGCCGATATTGGAATGGCTTTTAGCGTGGGTGTGACGTCTATTGGCAAAAGACATACTCGATATCATCTACTCTTTCAAAAGTAGACTACTTAAAAGATTATTAACGATTTCTAACTGGCATTGTTCAATGGGGTAAAATCGTTTAGGAAACAAACGTTTAAAAGTGCACTGAATCATATGATGGATGTCCGACTTCGTTATCTTGATAAGAATAGAAAAGTTGTGGAGTTTCAATTGTTAGAATTGGCAAGATTGCGATCAAGTAAAACATGATTCAGTCCTGTCACTGTTCTGTCAGTTCAGACAACTGACGCAGTGTGAGTAGAATCGTGACGTTATTTAAATATGACGCTTCAGTTTACGCTCTATTATTGTCGTTCAAGATCGAGAGAGTCTCACTCCGAAAACAAAATAAACAATCCATCACCACCCGATGGCCATATAAACTACACGATCGAATTAAACTTAAAAGGATATTTACCGTTGGTATTTTTGATTGTAAATTTTTAGCTTGGCTTAAAGAGGCCTTATGGAAGATTTGGATAAAGAGCTGACCTTTCTCGCTATAATATTCCAAAAATAGATTATGCGAAATGAATACATTGAAAATATCATTCAAATTACTTTGTTTTGAGTGAAGTTATGAATGGTAGGAGTCTTGACAAGATGTGTGCATTGGTCGCAGCCACTGAAATGGTCATTTGAGTCTTAGCATCGCTTCTACATTTTAAAATTAAATCATTAAATGACGGAAACGCTCTAATACACTTAAAATCAGAGTAATGCGATGGCATCGATGGTTAATTATGGTCTTGCAATGTTAATAAATGTCTAATCAATAGTTTATATAACATTTATGACCCAAAGAAAGACCTGCGACAGACAGACTTAGCTGTTACATAATGCATGTTTAAATCGTGAAAGTTAGATATTAGTTGCACTTTAAACAATAAATACGGTGCACGTGTTTGTTTAATGTGGTAGGACAATTCAATCAAAATCAGCAATAGATTTCGTTTCTTTTCATTATAACGAAACGAAACAGTAATGTATTTGTGAGGTATGGTAGTGGAAGGACCTAAACTTCCTAATAAAGGTTGCATATTCAAGGAAAGATTTTAAAATTTAAAACCCCAGGTGCTTGAAATATTCGCGAATAATTCCCATTGTTTGTCTATCTATGACATCACTTACACCACAACAGACACTATTTTTGCATCTTACTAATTTAAGAATGAGAGTATTCAAATATAGTATTTGAGGGATCTGCAGGTTTACAAGCTTCGATAAGTACTTGTACGTATTTATACACATGTATCATTCTAATCCAGCTTAATTCTGTGACGCCATTTTAATCCGCTTGGATTCAACATAGAGCCTGCTGCTGTGCCGCCATTTTGAGCTGTTTTGCATGCCGCTATCAGCTATTATGATTAATTTCTTTTCACGCACTAGCTTATCTTTTTGCTCTCGTGGTATTTTCATTGTTTGTCTCGTGTGCATATGTTTGCATGTTTGTCATTTCTACTCAAAGCTAATGGCCCCGTCAGACCGAAATGGCGTCCTTACTGTGCTGTTGCGACCGTACTGCGGCCACAAAATGCACAAGGTCGCCGGCAAACGTGAACACAACGCGAGAAAATGTCCCGAAAACCCGCGTTCACAAAGCTTTCCAGGTCAGATGGCAGAACCTTTGCGTTTGTCTTGATCACAGCACGATATCTTAAATTTCTACCACGCTCTGAGGTCATTTTCCGTCTTCATGGCAGCGAGGCGAGGGCGCCACTCCGGTCCAGGCCCGTATCTAGACACCATTAAGCTGGGGGGCATAACCTTTCGGTAGGGGGGCGAACATTTTGAGGAAATTTTCGGAAAGGTCATTCTAACATACTGCTGTAATTATCATGCTATGTAGTTACCTAGGCGTCTAATAAGCATTTTAAAATAAGTATTCAAACAATCAATTAAAATTTAGCTTTTTTAGGTTAATATAAGGAACTGTGTATACTTTAATGATTGTTAGTAATTTCTGAGCGGGGGGGGGGCGAGCATTTCACGCGGGGTGCCATGCCCCGCGCCCCCCTGTAGATACGGGCCCGCTCCGGTCTGGCAAGGATATTAGGAGGGAAAGGATGATACAATTTATGACCAATGCGAAACTTGCATCTGATCAAAACTAATTGTAGCAATAGCATCAAAATACAATCACCGGTTAACAACAACTCAAAAACAGATATGAAACAGTCTCAGAATTTAACTTGGACACGTATCATGATTGGGTTTATTTCGTATTCAACTAAGTTTTCAAGAGCTCATCGAATAACAGGCAACTCTAGCGGTACCTATCACTGTCCTCTATCATTTGGTATATCTTTCTTAAATATATATTATCGTTTCGGGGATATTATACGCCATGTCTAATATTCACATTTACACTATAAAACATGATGATATTGAATATATATTCTCCCCAAAAAGAAACGCACTGAGACATGTCGTCGTCGGTATACCCTCGCTCTACCATCCCCTCGTTGCAACAGGAACCGCGTCAAATAGCTGAACGAAACTGTTCTCTGGTGTTGCTGTGGTCATACCCTCATGTTCAAAAATAATGAGTCCTGATTCATTTATAGCCTAGTTGGAGCCGAACAGTAGGACGTTAAACTCCAATTTCATTAGTTCCGAATATGTATTTCGTAGATCAACCTGACTCTGAGATACATGTACTTAATTGTGTGGCCAACGTCTCAAGTCGACAAATGGCATTCCGCTCCATTACTCAATACATGTATTTTATTTCACGACTCGTTAAATTGAACCCTTGCTTCACAATTTTGACCTACGGTGGTTACACGGTAAGACCCTAACTACCGGTCGCATTTATTCCATGCCGCTTAAATGAAACCCTTGCTTCATTATATTGACCTACTGCATTATTTACTTCATGCCGCATTAAAGTAACCCTTGCTTCATAATATTGCATATTGCTCATACTATAGACAAGTGATGTATAAAATAACGTATTATTGTTTGCAAGTTTTAATTTGTGTTTTTATATTGATAATTAGCACCTGGTGTTTGTATTCTTGGGCACCTAATTTAAGCATGTTTATTTACTTGCCAGTAATTTATTATATTTCAGCTAACAATACAATCACCGCCAGGCAACTTCACCTGCAGAATCAGAGAAGGTAAAAATACCTTTAACCCTAGGCTTGTAGCATGAAAGGTAACATACCTTTAGCCGTAGGCTTGTAGCATGGAAGTAGAAAACGTAGTAAGCATAGATAGTGTAGAATGGTCTTGAGCAGGGGCGGACAGGGGGTCTAGTGTTGCGAGGTGCCGCCATTCTAGGGAGAAATTGTTGGTAATCTGATTGTAAATAGTGCTTTCTAGAGTATATCCTAATGTTTCTAGCTTACAAATTTAGCATAATTCATCACCAATTCGTCAAAAAACGCCGTATGTTCAAGTAAAAAGGATCCCCTAAAAGGACGTATTTTCAAGACTAAAAAGGACCCCCCAAAACGACGTTTATTCAAGACTGAGAAAGACGCGACAAAACGACGTATATTCAAGACTAAAAAGGACCCCCAAATTACGTTAGCGCATTAACTATTTAAGGGTTCAAGCGCCTTTAGTACTTATAGACTCATTCTTAGTTTATCAATTGAACAGGGCTATCAGCGCGGGGGAGTGGGTGGAAGAGAGAGAGAGGGAGAGAGAGAATGGGTTTTAACGTCCACTCGACACAAACTAGGTCAATTCGGGACTAACATGGTTTAATTTTATTTCGCGTAGGGGTCTTTAGCAGTGGGAGGAAACCGGAGTGCCCGGAGGAAACCCACGAGGTTGAGAAGGCCCCCCTATCACCATGCCACATACGCTCACACCAGGGATCGAAACCACAGCCACAAGCCAGAGGTGACCGGCCAGCTAGAGGTCGAAGCGCTCACTCTAGACCACTAGCCCCCCCATACCGTGGGTGGAAGAATCACAGGGTGTATTTAAATATAGGGGTGGTTATTGTGCAGCTTTGGAATGTTTTTTACCGTCGATTATATTCACTATACGCGGTTCCCCAAAGGGGGTGGGGTGGAGGGGGTCTTCCAACACTTCCCGAATATTTATCTTGAGTTCGTATGTATTTGTAGGAAGGTTTGGTACCACCCATTCAAGGGGACTTCCCTATACTCCAACAAGATTTATGTTGATGTTTTATCTATATTTACATTATGACGCGTTACACGATTGACGTCATAGTTTAAACCCACTGAAATAACACCCTCGCCCCCACTCCCTATCTATTTGGTGGGGTTTTTTTTAGTAATCAATTCTCTGTGTAATTAATTTAGTTATCCTTTTAGTAATTACTACATTTACTCATTGTCTTTCCTTTATATTTAAACTTGTCCTCGCTAGTCATAATTTATACAGAATAATATAAAACTTAGCTATTTATGGGGGCGGGGTTGGAGGAGCGGGGACTTTCGTTTAATATTCCTTTAGTAATTATCGCATTTATTAATTTCAACCGGTAAAGTAATTAGTTCCATTTTTTTCCATTTTAGTTTTCCCCTCTCAAATAGTTCCATTTACACACTAAATACTATTTATGGAATAACAAAAATTACTGGTTTATTTAACATTCAGCGTTTCGACGATGATACTCTCGTCTTTATCAAGTAAAAGAATCAACTACTGGTGTCTTCCGTCTTGCTCCAGCTACATTAAGAGATCTCGCTTTACACCATTTTGATTGGTCAATTAAAAAAGAACTGCTTTTTTTTCATTTTCAAAGAATAATTCTTTTTTTTTTTTCATTTAAAGTAAATTCATTTTTTATTAAAAGTAAATTTTTATTAAAAGTAAATTCATTTTTTATTAAAAGTAAATTCATTTTTTATTAAAAAGGAACTATTTTATTGACATTGATGGAAACACTGGGTCAATACAGAGTAGAGCAAATGATGTATTACTACACCGTAATGTAATCAGGTTCAGTAAAAGTGAAATCTATAGCAAGAAAGGATTGGATGATAAATAAAATCTCCAACTCGTCTTTTTTGATATGAAAATCCCCGTTTCTTTACTTTATCGACTTGTGTTGATATTTTTCTATTAAAAAGAGTCGTAGGAAATTCTCGATATCACAGCTGCACATATTGAGGGGGTCACGGTGACTCAGTGTGTAAGACGCTGGCTCGCCTAGACGTAGGTCGGATGTTCGATCCCTGCATTTAAATTTTGCGGCGGGGGACGTAGTGTCGCTGTCCGGGGAAAATTTCCCTCATACCAATATTAGCACATTGTATACTATGGTGTATGTCTGGTTTCATATTTGCCCACACTGTTAGAAATATTCTGGTTATTTTACCCTAAAACTATGGGCAGCAAAAGTTGCCCCTAAATCATACGTAAAATTACACCGTTAGTTATTTAACATTTTACTGTAGAATTACATATATGTTAATTTACATTTCTTGTAAAAATACATCACAATGTTAATTTACATTTCTTGTAAAAGTACATCACGCTGTTAATTTACACTTTCGTTAAAAATACTAAATTTTGGTAATTTTACATGCAGGATTCGGGCAACTTTTGCTGAGAATTATCAACATTACTTCAGTATATATTGAATATCAATAACTCATTTGGTAGACGGGGTCATTGTTCCAGGCTTTCAGGTGCTAGCTCGCGGTACTATCTATTTGCAGGCATTAAAACCCTGATTTACAGACAGTCCGTTCCAACTTGAACTGGCGAATCGGTTTAATTAATCGTCTTCATGCGGTCTTGAAACAGAGATGATACAACGGCCACTAAGTCAAAACATTGTTCTTATACATTTAAGAAAAATCGTACAGACTGATTAACGCACGCTAAATATTAATACACTTTACAGATTTTATTAATAATGGAAACAAGATATACATGACAGGCAATATACAAATATTTACAAAATGTGATTGACCATATTATGGTTATAAGAAGATAATTATAAGTATTGTTTTGTTGCTATATGGAATAATAAGATAAAATAAGAAATAGTAAATTTACCGATAACGAGAACTCCCAATGAATAAATTTACAAACTAACGTTTCTAGACGTAAATCTGAAAATAACATGCTGGTTATATTATATTCCGTTCAATTTTGAAATATTACATAATAATGTGCCTTGTGAATATTGATAAATATTTCTAATTCGTTTTAAGGAAAAAGCAAATACTTTAGTTGCTGTAATTTTACCTATATTTCTTGCCTAAAAGTAAATTACATAATAATGTGAATAAAAGTTACATGCCTTCTTCGTTACTTTCAGCTCAATTTTATTACATAATATGTAAGAATGTACTTTTTAGCCGATTTTGAATGTCTTTGATTCCATCGCTGCTTATTGACAAAAAAACACGAAACACCATAAACATACACGAAACACGGTAAAAATACATCAGACTTGGAAAAAATACAGTAGTATATGTTGTAAAATATACCGACATTTGCGATGCAAAATCTTTTATTTGGTTGTGGACTTCAACGATCACTGTTAATGGTTGTGTGTTGAGAAATCTTAACAAAAATATCTCAATTTTGATTTCATTACTACTAAATAAAACGTTTGTTTGATATCAACTTTTTAGTCATTTTTACGACAACCAATTTGGGCTGCGATACATCTTAATACAGTTGGAATACACTGTACATTACTGTATTTTGACGTTACGTGTGTAAAATGACCTATATTAGGGTAAAATCACCTTATAATGTGGGTATTTTTACGTGTATTTGTACTATCACTCCTATTTTGCTGTGATAAAACATACATATGTAAATAACATACAACTACGTAAATATTTTACTATATTCTTACGGTAAATTAACATTTATTTCTAACAGTGCAGCAAGAGTAGTACAGTAGGGCGTTAAACCCCATTTAATTTCATTTTGCAAATATTGAAGTTAGTCTTTATCGGCATACGGTACAGGTTTATAATGATAATTGTTGCATGATAATAAAACAGTAAATGTTATTCCATAAATAGAGTCCGTGTAACTGTTCAATTACTGAATGTCAACCAAATAAGTTCCATTTGATAATAATTAACATTTAGGAACGTCTTTCTCCTTTTCGTGTGTAATAATGAGTTAAGTCAGCGAAATTTTTTCTGTGGAACCAGACATGAACCCATCATATACTGTTCCTTCTGGTTTTTATATTTATGTCCTTGTAGTTTAACCGGCTGTGGGAAAAGGGTAAACATACATTATGTAAAAGGTAACTTGCATATTGCAAGCCTTTCTTTATGTTATCTAAATTATTAATAAGACATTAAATAACAGACCATAATCAACTCTCGTGTCATCGGTAGTCTGTGAAACTAAACGGATTGGAATACAGTTTTTAAAAATAATCCAACGTAAAACTGGATAATCGAGACTTTGTTTTTTATCATACGGACTTTGTTCATCATCGTGCTCACTTTAGTAATGATGATCGAGGCTAGCCTAAAAAATGAATAAACGAGACTTTGAATTTTTATCCGATCGCCCAAAATGCTGCTTTATTAATAATATAAATATATAAAATTAGGGATAATTGAGTTACAAGATTCAAGATTCTGATGATATCACTGGACACCACATTGCACTGCAACCAATAAAATATTCATCTGATCTTTAGATCTTCTTGTACTTAGAAATGGAATTTATAGGTAGTCGTCCGAGATTTCTCTCATGAGGCTACTAGTTTCATTCTGATGCCGACTCTTTAATTTGAGATTGCTCAACTGTCCCCTTCACTTAATCTTTGGGGTACGGAACACAAGAGCAGTCTCGAGTGAAGTCATATCAGTTTAATTCAAAGAAAAGTGGAATGAACGAATACACACGCTTCTTGGGTAACAATGTGTCTTTTATTTTCATATTACTTGGTGATAAAATGAAATGAAATGAAATGGGGTCGACGTTCTAATGATGGGTGTGTTAAGATCTATGGCCAGGGTGTATCACATTGTTGACCTCATCATAAACGTTTCTTGCAGACACTGTTGCCTTAAACACCCGTCAACGACCTTGACTTTGCTTGATTATGTTTAAACCACACTTTCATTTCACTAGTCGTGAGGGTTGGAGAAGTGGGAGGCACCTAATAAGTGGAATTGCACTGGTTCTCTCGTTATCTAATTCCAGCACTGAGTTGCATAGACTGGAGTAAGTCTACTGTAGATGTAGTAGTACCAGTATATGAAGATATTCTGGTAGTATTATAAGTAATAATTACCCATGAATTACAAACTTGTTATGCACCTCATTCATACGTTTGTTTATGATGGTTATAATGAGTAAAATTGGCTTGAGGGGTGTACGTTATTATAGATGTTGTTTTTAAAGAAAAGATGTAATCTTTCTGGAGATTGTTTAAAAGTCCGTATATAATTTAAAGCTGACGCTACTATGTAGAGTAATCATAGTGACCATAGTAACCATAGTGACCATAGTAACCATAGTAACCATAGTGACCATAATAAGCATAGTAACCCTAGTAACCATAGAAACAAAGTACAAGGCTAGTAACTAAACAAAGAAAGATTGAGAGAGACAGACAGAGACAGACAGAGAGACAGAGAGAGACAGAGATGTCATCCTGATACACATGGTATACATCTATTTAATCAAGTACTCAGGACCAGAAACAAACTGTGACGTCATCGCAGACATCTTGGAATTGTCTGTCAATCGATGCGCAATCGTCCAAGAAACACATATGTCAAGTTTCATGTTGATCGGAGCCTAGGGGGTTTTATCGAAGAGGGTCGTTCCCAAGAACAACAAGAACAAGACTAGAAGCGCCAAGGCGTCTTTATTACAAGCATCTGAAAACCAGAGAATGAGAGGGAGGGGGAGGGGGATAGGGGGAGTGGGAAGCTGTTGACGTCCACTCGACACAAACTCGAGACTAAAACAATTTTATTTCAATAATTCGCTTGCGAGTTGGCGGTGGGAGGGGGATGAAGTGTGTAGTCGGAGAATGACGTGTGTTGTTAGGACCACCTACCGTGTATATATATATATATATATATATATATATATATATATATATATATATATATAATATATATATATGTATAATGTATATGATAACTAGATGTTGTATATTAACACAGAATGTTGACATTTTATACACGTGTACCTTATACCTCATATAATTAACATCATTTCTAATAATAGCCTTTTTTCATCTATGGTGGTCTTACGTGGGCTGTAATCTTAAATCATAGGATCTGGGGCCTGTTTCATGAAATTTTAACTAAGATAAAATCCAAACAGTAGTAATTTGATTGGATAATATAAGATTGATTTTAGTGCTAAGCCAATCAAAATTGAAGTACCTACTAAAATTTGGATTTTATCTTTAGTTAAGATTTCGAGAAACAAGGATCTGTTTTTTTAATAACAATCCTTTGTCATCTAGGGTGTCGGGTATTCGCGTGTTCTGTTATCTATTTGCAAGTCATTGGTTCGTTCCGAGACTTGTATTTCACTAGGACTAGGGTCGCTTGCCTACCCTTGTGGGTTCCTCTGGGTATTTCTCATTCTCTGCTTTTACTTAAGGCCCCTATTTGTAAGCGAATTGTTGAAATGGAATAATATCATGCTACTACCTTACTTTCTTTCGCGTTCTAAAAAAAAACAGCGTAGAAGCGAATTGTGGAAATAAAAGAAGACCGTTCCCTTGCTGCCAAATGTGCGTTAAATCTCGATTGAAATAACCATGAATACACCAGACTAAAATAAAAATAATAGGCGAAATCAATTTTACTGGAGGTTAACGACACAGGAATATTTCTAACTCGTTCATAATTTAAACCAAACTTGGAATCAATGACAATGAAAAATATACTCGAGGGAAATTTTTCCATCAAGTAAATATTTTCTTTATCGGAATCAATTGCTCAAGGCCCGACATAGGCCTTTTGTCTTAAAAAAAACCAATTGATTGAATATAGAGTTCTTTGACAATATAGAACTATGTCGTCCATCAAAGCCCTCTCTCTCTCTCTCTCTCTCTTTCTCGCTCTCTCTCTCTCTCTCGTGTCTGTACCAGGAAGTCTACACGTATGGTAATGTGATGACCATATAATACATATGTAATGTTATCAGACGTCTGCTTCCATTCCCCCCTCTACATCTCCTGCCAACTCTCTTATCATTGCCATGCCAACCCCGACATTTGGAACCGGACATGGAACTAATTTATCGCACAACCTATACCAATTTATCAACATGACGTCAGCGACGCCCTCATCTTACCCCAATGTATTCTGGAGGTCATCGCTCATTCAGCCAACATCATCGTCAATCAGTAACAATAGATATGAGCTATACGTGGGTAATCGATGATGTTATCCACGCTAAATAGAGCTATGCAAAATACAAGGCTTGGGCCATCGGGCTGTAACAAATCCAATTTACACACCGAGAACCGTTACTCGAAGAAAAGAACTCTGTCTTGGATGACCGCCATATTGAAAAAAGATTAGGAAAATGTTCTGTGGTTCTAATCCATTTTACATCTTTCATGCACACATTTTCAGTTTCATTTAAATATACATTATACAACAGCTTAATCTGCCTATTGTAGGTCTTCCTTTAGGCTGAAATGTTATCTAAATTATTAATTAGACAATAATTAACTTATCCAGACCATAATCAACTCTTGATGTCATCGCTAGCCTGTGATATTTGTTGAATTATGATACGATTTGCTGCATAACTTTCCGTCGCCATTTAATGATAAACTGGATGATCGAGACTGATTTTTGTCATACCGACTTTAGTAATGATGATCGAGGCTAGGCGGAACTTTCAATCGTTTAATACTCATAGTGGATCAATTTGACTGAAATTTTCAACAAATTGCCTTTGAGCTATGTAGTTTTTAACTATTATAGTGAGAACTGCCAACTCGTTACCTAATCTCCCATAATGTATCTTTAAGTTAAAGGGAATAAATATTTCTGAATATTCTAAAGTATACTTAGTGTTTCCAACTAAATTTACTTGGTCTCAAACGGAAATGAAATGAAATGGGGTTTAACGTCCTACTGTTCCGAACAGCGGCGTGAAGCTAGCTTGTTGTTCGTTGTTCGTTGTTCGGTATTCGCGAATACCGAACAACGAGCCAGTTTGTTGTTCGGTATTCGCGAATACCGAACAACGAGCTGGTTTGTTGTTCGGTATTCACCGTATATGGAATAAGTAATATAATAAAGGTACTTTTGTAGGTAACACGCCACAGGCGGGTTTTAATGAGCTTAAATAGACAATAAAACTTCAGGCTTCTGGGAAATAGATTTTAACAACTCCTTTTTCTATCCGAAGAAAGAGCTGTTACATATTGGCGAATACCGAACAACGAGCCAGTTTGTTGTTCGGTATTCGCGAATACCGAACAACGAGCTGGTTTGTTGTTCGGTATTCACCGTATATGGAATAAGTAATATAATAAAGGTACTTTTGTAGGGAACACGCCATAGGCGGGTTTTAATGAGCTTAAATAGACAATAAAACTTAAAACTTCTGGGAAATACATTTTAACAACTTCTCTTTCTATCCGAAGAAAGATCTGTTACATATTGGCGAATAACGAACAACGAGCCAGTTTGTTGTTCGGTATTCGCGAATAACGAACAACGAGCTGGTTTGTTGTTCGGTATTCACCGTATATGGAATAAGTAATATAATAAAGGTACTTTTGTAGGGAACACGCCACAGGCGGGTTTTAATGATTTTTAAATAGACAATAAAACTTCAGGCTTTTGGGAAATAGATTTTAACAACTTCTCTTTCTATCCGAAGAAAGAGCTGTTACATATTGGCGAATACCGAACAACGAGCCAGTTTGTTGTTCGGTATTCGCGAATACCGAACAACGAGCTGGTTTGTTGTTCGGTATTCACCGTATATGGAATAAGTAATATAATAAAGGTACTTTTGTAGGGAACACGCTACAGGCGGGTTTTAATGAGCTTAAATAGACAATAAAACTTAAAACTTCTGGGAAATACATTTTAACAACTTCTCTTTCTATCCGAAGAAAGATCTGTTACATATTGGCGAATAACGAACAACGAGCCAGTTTGTTGTTCGGTATTCGCGAATAACGAACAACGAGCTGGTTTGTTGTTCGGTATTCACCGTATATGGAATTATTAATATAATAAAGGTACTTTTGTAAGGAACACGCCACATGCGGGTTTTTATGAGCTTAAATAGACGATAAAACTTCAAACTTCTGGGAAATAGATTCTAACAACTTCTCTTTCTATCCGAAGAAAGAGCTGTTACACATTGGCGAATAACGAACAACGAGCCAGTTTGTTGTTCGGTATTGGCGAATAACGACCAACGAGCTGGTTTGTTGTTCGGTATTCACCGTATATGGAATTAGTAATATAATAAAGGTACTTTTGTAGGGAACACACAACAAACTGGCTCGTTGTTCGTTATTCGCCAATATGTAACAGCTCTTTCTTTGGGTAGAAAGAGAAGTTGTTAGAATCTATTTCCCAGAAGTTTGAAGTTTTATTGTCTATTTAAGCTCATAGAAACCCGCCTGTGGCGTGTTCCCTACAAAGGTACCTTTATTATATTACTAATTCCATATACGGTGAATACCAAACAACAAACCAGCTCGTTGTTCGGTATTCGTGAATACCGAACAACAAACCAGCTCGTTGTTCGTTATTCGCGAATACCGAACAACAAACTGGCTCGTTGTTCGTTATTCGCGAATATGTAACAGCTCTTTCTTCGGATAGAAAGAGAAGTTGTTAGAATCTATTTCCCAGAAGTTTGAAGTTTAATTGTCTATTTAAGCTCATAAAAACCCGCCTGTGGCATGTTCCCTACAAAAGTACCTTTATTATATTACTAATTCCATATACGGTGAATACCGAACAACAAACCAGCTCGTTGTTCGTTATTCGCCAATACCGAACAACAAACTGGCTCGTTGTTCGTTATTCGCCAATATGTAACAGCCCTTTCTTCGGATAGAAAGAGAAGTTGTTAAAATGTATTTCCCAGAAGTTTGAAGTTTTATCGTCTATTTAAGCTCATAAAAACCCGCCTGTGGCTTGTTCCTTACAAAAGTACCTTTATTATATTAATAATTCCATATACGGTGAATACCGAACAACAAACCAGCTCGTTGTTCGGTATTCGCGAATACCGAACAACAAACTGGCTCGTTGTTCGGTATTCGCCAATATGTAACAGCTCTTTCTTCGGATAGAAAGAGAAGTTGTTAAAATCTATTTCCCAGAAGCCTGAAGTTTTATTGTCTATTTAAGCTCATTAAAACCCGCCTGCGGCGTGTTCCCTACAAAAGTACCTTTATTATATTACTTATTCCACATACGGTGAATACCGAACAACAAATCAGCTCGTTGTTCGTTATTCGCGAATACCGAACAACAAACTGGCTCGTTGTTCGTTATTCACCAATATGTAACAGCTCTTTCTTCGGATAGAAAGAGAAGTTGTTAGAATATATTTCCCAGAAGTCAGAAGAAAGAAAGTTGTGAGAATCTGTTTCCAAGAATTTTGAAGCTTTATGATCCAGTTAGGCTTATAAAAACCCGCCTGCGGCGTGTTCCCTGCAAAAAATCTTTTATTACATTACTAATTCCAAATCTAGTGAATACCGAACAACAAACCAGCTCGTTGTTCGTTATTCGCGAATACCGAACAACAAACCAGCTCGTTGTTCGTTATTCGCGAATACCGAACAACAAACTGGCTCGTTGTTCGTTATTCGCGAATACCGAACAACGAACAACGAACAACGGGCTAACTTCACGTCGCCGTTCCGAACTGGGCTAATGAAAACGAGCATACGCCATACAATGTGCTTTGAGTATGGAGAAAATTTTGCCCGCGCATCGGCGCTACGGTATACACTTATATCTAATTCCAACTGCCAAGAGATCTTTCACGTGCACACGAATGTGTGTACGTAACCTCGGTCTTTCGTCCCATTCGAACGACTAGACAGCTTTCCTTGCCAGGTCCTCAGACCTGGGTCACAGACAAGGAGAAACCATGTCGGAAAATCCCAAGGAACTTTCTGGGCCAATGCAGGGATTGAACACCCGACCTCCAGGCTAGCGAGTCAGCATCTTACCCACTTAGCCACCTTCTCAAGCGGAGGTTATTGTTGACGGGTAGCCTAAGTTTCGTATGTAACATATCTAATCGTTTATCGATAATTTAAAATATGTTGGTCTGCTAATATGTTTTCTCTCGATTTTTGTTTTAGTTACACCGTTTTAAAGCGCGGGTGGATGTTTTAATATTCATTGTAACCACTTTATTAAACATACATTATGCGTACCACCAACTCTCTAAGCCATCGTTAACCTGAGCTATTGAAGGGATTGGAATACATTTGAAAAAAAAAAATAAATAAACGAAAAATGTGGATAATTGAGACTTTGTTTTTTATGGTACTCACTGTTGTAATGATAATCGAGGCAAGCAAAGCCCTGCATTCAATCGCGAATATCTCGGTTCAGAATAGAGCAATTGGACGCAAATTTCAGCATATTCCCTTTGCGCCTTTTGGTGATTAAATCAAAAACAGGACAATCGAGACTATATCTTTATCGTACTAACTATAGTAATGATGATTGGGGAGAGTGGAGCTAATGGACTGACATTTTCACCATATTCCCAGCGATTTGTCTAATCTCTCATAATGGCCCTTTAAGAAAGGTAAGAGACGTATCAAGGGAGGCATTGTTTTTACTAACTCGCCCCTGTAATACGACACTTCTCTAACGAATCTCGGTGATATCAGACTATCTGTCTCAAGACAATACGCTGATTGTTCTACACACCTTTGGAATACTGCTAAATCCATTCGTACAAAAGGAGATATTATTAAATAATAGTTAACCGTTTTTTGAGATAACGTAAGGCTGGTATTAAGGGAGATGAGTCTGACTCTCGCCAGAAATCAAGAACGTAATTTTTTCTGTGATATTTATATAGGGCCAGGTGTACATTATTATCTATATCTGTAGATTCGATTCAACCCTTTTTTATAATCGGTAAATACTGAAGTAGTAAGAAAATAAACGCAGTACATTGTATGTAACATCATATTTACAATAGCCTAAAGCCATTATGGACTATTTCGATTGTTCGAGGCAATTGGTTGTGTGCAATCACCAAGGCTGATCCAGGAATTTTTGCAGGAGGGGGTTTGCCAGGTTTCTGTCACGGAAATCTGCCATCATCGTCTCTAAATTACGTAGGCATACATACAAATTGAGCTTTTTAAACAGAGAAATCATTTTTATACTGATATAGAATCACTTTGTGATGTAATTTCATTGATGCAAGGCATTATTTTTTTTATGCAGCTGAGCGGGGGGGGGGCAAATCGTCTTCGAGAAACAAAAATCGACATCCGATGCCGTCACAACGACGTCTGAACATATTGTACAACGGGTTGGGGGCAATTACAGACCGCTTCTAAATAGCGAAATAAAATCGCACCTGTGTGGTAGGTTTTAGTCACATGGAAACCAGGCCCAGGCGATGATAAAGTTTTTGAAATTGTACAAATTTTAGTTTAACATCTCCTGCCTTGTTTGTAATTTTTTGGGGATGTTTTGTTTACAAATTTCCTATGGCCCTCATTGGTGCAGCATAGCTTTTTAAAATTAAAAGTTTTGTTGGGTTTTTTTGGGTTTTTTTAATCTATGTTTATGAAAATGGTAGCGCCCCTTAAGATTAAAGTAATAAATATGTTGAAAATGAATTGCAGTTCCCCTTTAAAACAAAGGTATATGTTTAAAATGAATTATAGTCCCCCTTTAATTTTAAAGTATAATGACTGGCAGTTCCCCTTTAAGATTAAAGTATATGCTATGATAGTTCCCCTTTAAGATATAAGTAAAGTATGTTGAAGTAGCCATGTGTGGGTAACAAGTGGTTGTAATAAATGATATAAGTTAAATAACAAGGTGTTAAACACATGTTATAATATACATGTATATATATACATAGTTGTTACAGGGTGGAGTGTATATCAGGGGAGTTAACTAACGTTCTATACCACGTGTCTTTTATTACTAAACAATATACATGTTCAGATGGGATATATCTTGATAGTTCCGTAAACCAAACGGTTTATAGTTGAGTAAAACGAAATGGGGTTTAACTTGTCTGCACCAAGAGGGCTAATGTTAAGAACCGTGATGGAATACCCCATGCAGTGTGACGGGTTTTATTGTATGTTCGCCCTTTCTTCACCAAAGTCCAATTTTCAAAGATCCTTTATGTCAAAACTTGAATAATTAAAGGTGCATTATTCAAGAGCTAAATCTGCCTATTACAAGTCTTTCTTTAAGCTTTAAATGTTATCTCAACTATTAAATAGACATTAATGAACTGATCCAGACCATCATCAACTCTCGATGCAATCCCTAGTCTGTGATATTTAGTGGATTGGAAAACATTTTTTGAAAAATAATTGGATAATCGTGTTGTGTTTTTTATCGTACCGACTTTAATAATGATGATCGAGGCTAGCCAAAAGTTCAAAAGCTAATATCTCGGTTCAGATTGGAGAAATTTGACTGAAACTTTCAGCATATTCTATTATCGTTGTCTTTTTTTTTTTAACTAACCTCCCATAATGTCCCTTTAAGAAATATATCGTGAATGTGAGCGCTGTCCAGCAAGGTTTGTCAAAAGTATCGCTATAATTTTTTCTATAGCGTATTGAAACCATTGTGTTTGCTTGTTACAAGAACTATCATCATGTTTGTGACCTTCAATATTGAACCTGTCCTTTTGTATTATCAGACTGTCTGCACTGACGGATCCTGTAAAATAGTGGAAGTCAACTAAAATTGATTACCACGACCAATAGAACGAAGCACACTTAGAATAGCAACTGAAGACCTTTCCTGTGTAACTAATTCCATCCTTTTCCCCCGATTCGTCTTTTTTTTGTACATTCTAGTCGTTAAAACCCATCAAAAATAATTACACCTAATGATCCTGTATCGCAAAATGCTTCTAATTTTCCACTTCTTATCAATTTCAGTTGAAAATAGAAATATACGCTTAGAAATGAAATGAAAATGAAATGAGGTTTAACGTCCTACTGTTTTGCACCGAACTGGGCTAATGAAGACGGACATTCACCACCCAGTATGCTATGAGAGAAATTTTCCCGGGCAGCGGCGCTACAGCCTTCTTTTATATCAAATTCTAACTTTCAAGGGTTCTGTACACGGGAACTCGTTTTTCTGTCGCACCCGAGCGACTAGACAGCTGTCCTTGTCGGACCCTGAGTCCTGCATCAATACGAATATAATCAATAACACAAGGTCTAAGCTATGATTAGTACGGTGATGTTTCACGGCAGGTTTTAGAACAGTAAGTAGTGGGGCCACAGCTGAACACAGATGAACAACAATGAGACGAAGATTACTCACTTCCAGTACTATTTCCTTGATTGATAGTTACATTTTAAAGGGGGGGGGGGGGTAGTGGTCTACAGTGTCGCGCTTCGAACATTCACCGATCCCTGATAAGACTTGGGCATAGGGAAGCTCCTTCTCAACCTAGTGGGTTTAAACTGGTTCTTTTTTTTACCACAGGATAGACCACAGATAATGAAAAATAAAATTATCACCCGCGGTTTAAGCGGAAGGTATGCCTCACGTTCATAGAGGCGACACCCCACCCCCAGTGTATTTTTGATTGTCAGTGGGCATAACACTTTCGTCATTTTATTTCTAATCAAACGTTGACCTGTTTTAGAGTCTGGCTTCTTAAAGGGACATTACCACTCCGAAATCCCTAACAAGTTCGTGCCCAAAAATTATTATTGATTCGACGTGATTTAAAGTAGCTAAGTCTCTTACTCAATATCATCCAAAACATTGAAAAGACGAATTATTTGTCAATTTAAATCAACATTGATGCTGTTATCTTACCGGGAAAAGATGGGCTTCTGATATCCAATATTTAAGACAAAATAAACATTTTACCATTGGTACACAAATCGTGCACCATAATGTGTTTCAGCCCCAGTTGTAGCAAGAGGCTCGGGGAAAGAGTCTATACACATTGCACGAAATCTAACGGCGTTTATAGACAGGAATAACCAGAAGCTAGAAATTTGCATTCGATTGAGACTTTTAGCTTATTTCGGGGAACATAACTGATTTGAAATTAGAATAAAAACGGAAACCATTGAATGTAAATCAGTTTATATGCATTCATATTACCTTATTATCGTTGCGACCCACTTCTGTCAATTTCTAGGTCCCGAATATTAGCGATTTAGCTCCTTTAACCATTAACAATAACGTTGCGCGTGTTCCTTTGGGGGATTTGAGTGATTATCAAGGTTAACGAATTTGAAGAATGTAAGGTTATATTAAACATAAAAACTGCCTGGTTAAATAAAAGTGACAAAACCTCTTTAATAGCATGTGTAAATGTTAACAATATTAAAAGTAAAAGAAAATACTGGATATTTATGATTAGTCTGACCCGATTCTTAATCGTAATTATTGCTAAACGATAGACTTAAAAGAAAATCGCTTTTATTGGATCTTTTTATTTTACCGGTCTTTGATGATAATGTCAAATGTTATATACATATATATAAGTTATTGTGGGTTGGTTTCTTTTGTAAATGTCATCGTCAATCAATCGATAATTTTTTTTTTAAAAAATATTTTATTGTACTGTGAGTAAAGACCGAGGAAGCCGATCAATCTTACTTTTTGCATTAAGTAGTTATACTAATGAAGAAAACATGTAACCGCCTCATCGCCAGCTTTTTAAACGCTTTTATGTCAATATTAAGATGGAATTGTAATTAGGTAACATTCTTGTTAATAGATAATCAGAAAGTTCGATATTTAATGATTTTTTAATTGTAAAATTATACCCTGTGTGCGTATCCTGGTGTGGAACGAGAACTTCCTCGGGTTTTTCCGCAACAACATTACATCAAGATCTAACAACAACAACATAACATCAAGATCTAATAACAACATAACATCAAGATCTAATAACAACATTACATCAAGATCTAACAAAAACAACAACATAACATCAAGATCTAACAACAAAATTACACGAAGATCTAACAACAACAACATAACATCAAGATCTAATAACTACATTACGTCAAGATCTAACAGCAACATAACACCAAGATCTAATAACAACATTACATCAAGATCTAATAACAACATGAAGATCTAACGACAACATAACATCAAGATCTAACAACAACATTACATGAAGATCTAACGACAACATAACATCAAGATTTAACGACAACACAACATCAAGATCTAACAACAACATAACATCAAGATTAAATAACAAGATGTAATAGCAACATAACATCAAGATCTAATAACAACATCAAGATCTAATGATAACATAAAGATCTAACGATAACGGGATCTAACGGCAACATAACATCAAGATCTAACAACAACATCAAGATCTAACGATAACAACATAACATCAAGATCTAACAACAACGAAATAATCATTTATCGCTTAAATCTACACATCTCTCGGTTTACTTAGCGACGACACGTATGTTGTTTGTCAGTATCCTAATCCATTTTTTTTTAATTTCGTCTTTTTTTTTCTCTTTTCAGTTCGGGAATCCAATGATATTCTACGGAGACACAACAATGGAATAATGATCAATGGATTAAACCGACCAAAACTTTATCATAACCACACAGTGGACTATCGTTGATAAACTATTACTGAAGCAATGCATAGTTTCAATAGTCCATGATCCTATGACGTCAACAACAGTTACGCGTTTCGATGACGACAACGGAGAACGCATCGACAGTTTGCACGACGAAGAAGACATTACCTCAACTTACGATATCAAGAAAGATAGTAAACTGAATTGACGTCATAGAAACTCGCTTAATACGATACACGTTTTAGTGTTTATGTTGACGTCACTAAAGAGATTTACATAATGTTATAATGTGTGTGTGTGTGTGTTGACATCATCACCTAGAGTGTACCACGTGATATTTAAATTAGCAGCGAATATAACAACTGATGCAGTTTATAATTGTATGAATATGCAAATTAATCAATATGTAAATAGTTTTAGAGTGTGTATGTATGATAGATCAAGTCTGGTGTTATTCATTAGTTGCACGAGGGAAATTTGCTAGTTGTCTGCCCCTAATACTAATAGAAGCAAAAATACAATTTAAATCATTTAATTCAAAACGAAATCTTTATGGACAAATGAAATTTCAAAATTTATGGAAAAGATCACTTTATTGGACAAAATAAAAGATTCTGCGGTTTTCTTCGTCCTAAATGAAATCCAGATTTCCTAGGAGAAAAATTATGTAGAATATCTTTATTCCTAAAAATCACCCGCGTCACGACTCACGATTAAATAAATGGGACGCTGTTTGAACCAGTGTGTTAGATGGCTTCTTCACGAAATCCAAAATCTTTTTAGATCCATATCATTTTTACTATAATAGTTCAAAAATGGATGATTAAAACTTTATATATTGATAATTTCAGCCAAATTACTTTATTCTGGACGACGTTATTATGAAATATTTGAAGCTTAAAAAAGTCCTGTCACAGGCAGATTTAAATCTGACACAATGCGTCTTTTAATTCGATTGTAGCTTTAAATTATTGTCTAGAAATCGTCACAACTGGATTGATTCGTCCCGAAAAAATTCTGGCGAGACAACTAACAAATTTCTTTTCTCATCACGTGTTATAACTACATATCATTGTTAGGACCGAGACATCGACGTATTTACACTCGCAAAATTGTGCCAAATGAAAAGATTCTTTTTTCAGTCCAGCTTTATATATCTCCTACAAACTGCTTACATGCCAATAATCACCTTATTCCTTTTAGATAACACCAAATTTGATTTTACGTTCTTCGAGAACACCTCTTCAAATTTTGCTTCTTAATTTTTCGGCGAAAAAGATTAATTAAAAACCAGAAGTGCTTATTTGCACTGTTCAAAACTTGTTAGATCACAATTTGTAAGTTTTGAAATTTAAACCAAACACGTGATTCGAGTGTTTATGTATTTATTAAAACCCTGGAGAACAGGTAACCAGAGTAGTGTGTATGTCATGACGCATATATGAATTCACAGAATTTATTTAATGATTGTTGTTGGTTGCTGGATATAGGGATATGTTGGTGTGGTGGGAGACATTCTTTAAGTCGTGGTGCCAGGCTTAAGTTCTCTCCTAGCACACTGTATGCAGGCGCGGATCCAGAGGGGGGGTCCAGGGGGTCCGGACCCCCCCCCCCCCTCCTCAGACTTGAAATTTTTTATGCGATTTTATTGGCGATTTAGACCTGTAATTTTGGAAATTACCTTCCGGAAATACGTCAGAATAAAAGAAATTGAAACTAATTTACCAAATTAATCGTTTGAGCGCAATTAGTTAAGCAATTATCAAACCTAGACCCCCCCCCCTGCAAAAAATCCTGGATCCGCGCCTGGTATGGCGTATGCTCGTCTTCATTATCCCAGTCGATACCATAAGTAGGACGTTAAACCCCATTTCGTGTAGTAATATCTTGATATTATGGCGTGGTTTAGCTATGGTTGTATTTTATCAGAATGCTACCAAGTCAATCTGGTACAATAGTGTTTCTCTATTTAAATACACGTTCCTAATTATGCTGTTTCCGATTAATTAAAATACCCTTTCTCCTCGTTCTGTTAGAATATGAAAGATGTACTACAGCGTTGTAATTGCCGAGGGAGTTGACAATAACGGCTAATACATGCTTTAATTAAACATCATCAATTTCTAGTTCATTTTACTCAAAACTTGTATAGTTTAAAGGGGAATTCTCACTCCCGCCAAAAAAATAAATATAAGCAATTTTAAATAATATCAGGGCCCTGTTTCTGGAAATCCAAATTTTAGTTGATACTTCAATTGCGATTGACTAAGCACTAAAATCAATCTAATATTATTCAATCAAATTACTAAAATTTCGATTTTATCTTAGTTTAAATTCAGTGAAACAGTCCCCAGATTTTCAGACTTAAAAATATCTTATTACCAAACAAATCGGATCACTGACCTACTTTGAGTAAGTCCTACCGTCATACGAAACGTACGCCGTCTGTCTAGAGTTAACTGCGCATGCGAATAGACACGAATCAAGTATGATTCAAATACAGATCATATTTCGTTTCGTTTTTTTATACATTGGATGGACATCACTACATGAAGATCTGGTCCACGATAGGTCCATCATAGGTCATACGAGCGGCGTTTGACCCTATGACGCCAGACATTTGATTAGCCTATCAGCATTGATGTTACTAGTGTATTACCCACAGCATATAGCTCATCGTAACAGGCCGATTCATTGGCTAACACGTCAATGATAAAACTCTTCCAGATCATATTGTAGTAAAGACAAGTAAAACCAAATTTTGAACAATTAAAAACGAAACGAAATAGGATGTGTGTTTTAATCAGATTGGACACGAATCTAGCATAATTTTTCAATATGGCGACTTATCAAGTCCGAGAACATACGAATGAAAGAAACGATTAAATTTTAATATAAATCAGTTTATATAACAGTAATTTTACATTATTATTTGCGTTGCTACCCATTTGTGTCCATAGGTGCCAAAGAATAGGAATTTAGCTCCTTTAACTGTTCAACACAATACGTCATTTAATTTAAGGCTGACGTAATAATAATTTTATTGCAAGGTGTTCCTTTTATGACGCGTCTGGCGTCAATTCCTAACAGAGACGACCAACAAACGTCTTAACTATGCTTAAATAAGACTCGATATAGCAACAAGTATTTCTTTCTTGTTCAGTTAGTGAACGGTCCACGTTTTTGTTCTCCCTCGTGGAACTAGACAAGTTTTTCTTATTATTTCACAAGCGTTACGACAACAAAATGGCTAAAAGAAACCGAGAGGATCGCTAATGGCAATAATGGCATCTAGGCACAAATAATTATCTTAGCCTTAGGCTGGATAACGTGCTCAAAATGGCGTCAGACAGTTTGCTACGTCAGAAAATGAGTGACGTATGAGCGATAAGAGCGGAGAACGCTAGATCGGAGACGATTCTGCGCATTTTAAGATTAGGGTAAGGGTTAGGCTTGGCCCAGGGTTAGGGTTAGACTTGGCCCGTTTACATCTCGAGACTGACCAAATCTGCAGGTCGTAGCCCTTACCCTAACCCAGTCTGAATTTATCGAAGATTGCGCCATTGGGCTATGTGCCTCACTTTCCATTAGATGAGACATTTGTACTTCGAGTGTGGTAGTCCGGGTTTAATGTTTATAATATTTATTATTATAAAAAGAACATAAGTTTATTATATAATTGTTATAACTATTATTCCAAACAGTAGATATTCCAAATAATGAATACAGGTTATGTAGTCCCTGTTATTATGTCTTAATTTGTATGCGTAGTCCAATTATCCAGGCGTTTAATAATTATTATTACAATATTATATAGACCTATATTTATAACAGAAAACCATGTACATACGGAATAAAATGTTGAATGATATTTCTTCCTTTTATTTTTCCTGGTGCTGGATAATTTTATAATGGCACGACAACTGGTGCTGCCTGGGGTTTGGGCTAGATGAGATCAGTCCGGGGAGAGGAACACGGCGGTTGGGGAGAAGATCAGGGCCGTTGGAGAGAAGATCAGTCGGGGAGGAGATCAGGGCGGTTGGGTAAGAGATCAGGGCGAATGGGGGGGATGAGACCAGGGTGGTTGGGGGGGGGGAGATCAGGAGGAGATCAGGGCGTTTGGGGAGAAGATCAGTCTGGTTGAGAGGAGATCAGGGCGGTTGGCGAGGAGATGAGATCTGTTTAGGAGGAGATCAGGGCGGTTGAGTTGGAGATCGGGCCTCGAGTTCACAAAGGTCACTCAGACTGAGGTTAAGAATTTACTCAACTTTCAATCACTGTTTATAAGAAATATCTTTGATCCAGAAACACAAAATTTGACACATTAAAATAACAAATGTTTTATTATAAAAGAGCTATATTTTATGTACATAGGAGCAGGTTGTTTGGGGTGAGATCAGGTCGGTCATGTAGGAGGGTCGTTTAATTAGATCAGTCTGGTTTTGGGGGGGGGGGCGTCAGATCGGTCGTGGAGTAGATTTTGCGTTGGTAAAGTAACGTATTGTTACGTCTTGCAGCTACGGTTTCGTGTGCCCCCCCTCCCCCGTCAGCCCCAGTGTGACATAGCGGATTTTCGTTTGCTTTGTTACTGTTGTAGTTTACATATCTGCTTTTTAATAGATGATATAAACATGATTTACGCATTGTCTCCGCTGGGGACTACACCAAACCTGATTATTACCCTTTACACCAATGTATGGCCCCTCCCTCGACAAAATCCTGGATCCGGGCCTGCTTATCGACATACCCCCTTTCCCAATACCCTGTGAGCGGCAGAACGGCTATAATGTTCAATGAATATTTTCAACTTAAGTATTAGATATAAAAAAATAAACATCTCTCGGTCCTGCCAGTCTCTTTTAGCGACGTTCTCACTGAAACATAAACCAGGACGGAATTTCTCATCAAAGACAATCGTTGGCAAGTAAAACGGCACAGGGGAGACAACTATATTTAGTTTTGACATCAGACCACATTGCTTTTCACTGGGTCACAATTCCAAATTCTAACTAATGTTGGGGGGCTGAATGGTTAGCACTGTATCATAAGATCTGTCATTGAGTCAGCTGGCATGGTTTCAATTCGCCAGTTGTACGTGACCAGGAGTTGGGTCGCCTGTCTAACCTCGTGGGTTTTCTCCCGGTTCTAAGAAAGGAAAAAAGATAGCCAAGTCAAATTTGGTCCTGTGGTTTAATGTGTGTGCGTGAAATCATAAGTTCTGTCACTGGGTCTAGTGACGTGGTTTTGATTTTTATTTGAATATGACCAGGAGGTTGTATGTCCAACCATGTGGGGGTTTCCTCCCACCTTACATGCATTCATATTACTGATATAAAATTGAAGCTTGTGACCTCTGATTCCTTACACCTAACATGTACATGCATCTATATAACTGACATAAAATTGAACTTTGTGCCCTCTGATTCGTTACACCTTACACGCATGTATATTACTGAAATAAAATTGAACTTTGTGCCAAAATACTTCATTTGTTTGGAGTGAATGCAAAACACCATTTCTGGCTCAATCAGAGTCAATTAGAAAGAGAGAGAAATGGGGTTTAACGTCCACTCAACACAAACTAGGTCACCTTGGGAGGTGGTCGGCCAGCTAGAGGTCGAAGCGCGACACTTTAGACCACTAGGCCATCCCAACCCCCCTCAGAGTCAAATATGAATGGTTATTATCTGGTTATGGGTAGTTGTAAGGTAGCACCTGATCTACTTTAAGGATTAATCAGAAGTCCTAGCACTCTCAACTATCCTCAATGGATTCATTCTGTTCTACTCCACTAACTGCTGCGGGCCCGTAGCCACGGGGGGGGGGGGGAGGGGGGCTATGCTCCACGAAAAATCGAATTAGCCCCCCAAAATATTTCGCCAAAAATAGTGATTTCTTAAAGAGTGTTCTTAGCCGGCTACATCCTCAGCCCCTCCAAAACATTCCGTAGCCCCCCCCCCAAAACATTCCGTAGGGCCCACAAATTTTATGAGCTGGCTACGGGCCCGAACCCCTGGGTTAATCATGCACATTTTCAAGTTATCCACCCTTGATGTTTGTGCTAATTTTATCAACCAACCCCCTAAATCGTTAATTGCAAAGGGTAGTTCGCAAAGGGCAGTACCTCTCATCAAGTAAAGTAAGAAAAATGTAAAGGTTCTCCTTCAAGAGACAAGGTTAAGAATTAGCCAGAAGGTAGCCTAATTGAGAGTACAAACAAGCCAACAGTGAGGCTGATGTCCCCCGCCGAAATCCCAAAATAAATAGATGACACATATTAATTAATCGACCAATCAAACTGAACACGAAGTGTCATCCAAAAATTGCTTATCTCTGCCTACCGTAAGAAGAAAATGCTCATCTTCGAACTCCATCAAGGCATTGACCTAATAAGCATACACACCAATTTTGAACATTTTAACTCAATTCGAAGGAGAGTTATTGTGTTCCAAAGTCTCGGCAAATCAAATTACTTATTGCTCTGCTTACCCTGAGCAGAAAATGCTCATTATCGATCATAGTCAAGGTATTACTGTAATGAAATTATACACCAAGTTTCATCACTCACTTAATTAGAACTAAAGTTATAGTGTCTCAAAGCATCAACCAATCAAATTGCTTATCTCTGCTTACCCTAAGCGGAAAATGCTCATCTTCGAACTCCATCAAGGCATTGACCTAATAAGCATATACACCAAGTTTGAACATTTTAACTAAATTAGAAGGAGAGTTATTGTGTTCCAAATTCTCGACCAATCAAATTGCGTATAGCTCTGCTTACCCTGAGCAGAAAATGCTCATTATCGAACTTAGTCAAGGTATTACTGTAATGAAACTATACACCAAGTTTCATCAATCTCACTTAATTAGAACTAAAGTTATCGTGTCCCAAAGCATCAACCAATCAAATTGCTTATCTCTGCTTACCCTAAGCAGAAAATGCTCATCTTCGAACTCCATCAAGGCATTGACCTAATAAACACATACACCAAGTTTGAACATTCTAGCTCAATTAGGAAGAGAGTTATTGTGTCCCAAAAAGTGTGACGGACGGACGGACGGATGACGAACGGACGGACGGACCCATTTTAATAGTCCCCCAACTTTCTTCGAAAGGCAGGGGACAATTATACTAAATATTTATTAACAACAAATTAAAATTATTATGTAATATATTAATGAAGACCGGGCAGGTGTAAGTTAAAAGAGTTTTATTGAAAATCAAATTGCCAAGTATAATAATAATAAACATAACTGAATGAAATATATCAACAAAGAAATAATAATAATAATAATAATAATAATAATAATAACAAAGGTCAAACATAATACATGTTACACATATTTGAAATCGACAATACATACTACAGATTTTGATAATACAATTAAATATAAATACATTATTTACCTAAATCATTTGTTATAAAAATGAATGCGAAACGACTTGTTTGTAAACTGTTTTTGAATGTTTCATAGACTTTAGCTACAATCAAGGCCAGGGCAGATAATTTGAAATCATGGAAACCCAATGGATTAGCCCAGGGTATATTGGAAGTAGAGCGGAACGAGTACACTGGGGATACCGAGGATAACCCCTAATCTGATACATTTTGTGGGTCACTGTGGCTAAGATACTGGCTCACTAACCTGGAGGTCGGGTGTTCAGTCCCTGCATTCCCCCATGTCAGTGATGTAGGAAGGACAGTGGGCCTGACAAGGACAGCTGTCTATTCCTTCGGATGGTATGGTACGAAAAACGAGGCCCCGTGTACACATTTGTGTGCACATAAAAGATCCCTTGACAGATGGAATTTCAATATATGAGTAGGCCGTAGTGCCGCTGTCAGGGCAAAAGTTTCCCTCATAGCACACTGTATGGTGGGTGCCCATCTTCATCAGCCCAGTTCAGAGCAGAACATTTCATTTCAGGTGACAAACTATGTTCTAAGAATAGGTTGGAGAAAATAACTTCAGAGGGTTATATTACGCCCTGCACACAGTGAGTGGCATAACGCCATATGCACTTAACGGGTTAAGTAATTATCAGAAAAACATTAGAATATGTTTGGCCATGTTAAGTAGTACGCCATTACAAAATATTTAATATCATAGATGTTGCTGTTCAAGTTATTAAAAATCATTAAAAATCAGGCCTGGAAACAACAGTTTTAGATGTACAGGGCAAAATATCAGGCACTAATGAAATAGTACCTCACATTATCAACTTATTGTCGGACATGTATTAACAATATCAATAAAAAAGACAGAATCTGTGCGGGACATTGTCTGTGACAGTTGCCTTATTTTCAGGCTTGTTGAAAATCAATATACTTGTTGGTCTCGAGATCATGAAAAATATAAAATCAATAGAGAGAGAGACAGGGAGAGAGAGAAACGGGTTTAACACAAATTAGGTCATTTTGGGACTAACACATGGTTCAATTATATAACAATACTTTGCTTGTGTGTAGTGATCTTTAGCAGTGGGAGGAAACCGGAGGACCCGGAGAAAACCAACAAGATGGATCAGCAGTTTTTGTTGTTTGGACAACTGAAAAAAGCTGCTCATAATCAACAAATTGAAAAAATCGCTTCCCGAAAAAAAAGCTCTCCCAGTTTCAATAAGGGTATTTTAAGAGTGATTAATTGTGTGAATGCGAAACACTTCTGAAGATCAATAACTGCAAGTTAGCAGGGTCATTCCTTAAAAAACAATCACTGGATCAGGGGCCATAATCCAGAAAGTTATGACCTGAAATGTTCAAATATCGAAACGGACTGAGATCTTTTGAGATATTTAGATACATTTTTATTTACATGTAAGTTTCAAAACTGGATAAAAACTGTGAACTCTAGAGGATCCAACCTTCTTATTATATACTTTTACACAATTTGCATACAAAGGATGGCAATTTTGACCGGCACTTTCGTTTCGATTTCTCGAAATTTGAATTCAACCTTCATTATGGAGGAATGGTCATATATTTAAAGGACAATATTGGTATCAATCATTATCACATAATATATTTAAAGGACAATATTGGTATCAGTCCTTATCACTTTTATTATAGAACTTGTTAAACTCGTTCCGAATATAATTCCAACTCAGAGATCATTGCTACGATAGAAGAGTAATAAAGGTTTCAACAATTGGAAGTGACGAACACAAAAGGAAACACAAGTTATCTTTCTACATGTAACTGACGAATGATAACAGATACACGCGCGAATTCTGCTTACTAACAATTCCTTCGATAGACAGAAAGAGAGATGGGGTTTAACGTCCACTCAAAACAAGGCAGGTCATTTCGGGACTAACATATGGTTCAATTTTATTTCAATAATTCCCTAGGGGTCTTTAGCAGTGGGAGGAAACCAGAGTACCCGGAGAACAATTCCTTCGAACACCAAATGTTGTTATATGAGAGGATATCTGACAATTCAAAAACACTATTGAGAGAACACGAGAAAAATAGAATTAGTCCCAACATTCACTTAATACTGGAATTGTTAGTAGGCAGAAATTCGAACTCAACCAATATTGTGGTGTAACAGTGATATGTTCAAACGTTTTTTCAAATCCGATAAATAATTCTAATTATAGAGGGATCCACAAGGGTTAAGACACCAGGATGTTATGTTACAATCCTTAATGCGTAAATATCGAACAGAGCCAAGATATTAGGATTATAAACCTGCATTTCACGTTTCATCAAAATCGGATTAAAATTGTGACCTCTACAGGGTCTACAACATTGATATACCATATTTTAACACTAATCGCCTACAAGTGACAGCCATTTTGTCAGGCAGTTTTGGTCCAATTTTTGTGTAATTCGAAATATAACATGTGTAAAGGTGATATAATCAAACGTTTTTTTAATCAGATAATAATTTTGACCTCCAGAGGGACCACAAACTAAAAGATAGGTTGCCAGGCAACGAAACATACCCCCACAGCAGCTAAATCATCCGAGCAGTCAACAAGAGTTGTCGCATATTTTTACTTATTTCGATAATGAAACATTTATATTACACGTAAATCTGATTAAGAGTAACTCAGAAAACCATTAGAATTTGTTTGGTTTCTATAAAGTTCTGGCCAATGCTAACATATAGTATGGTATACAAAACATTTAATATCATGTATTTAACTGTTCAGTTATCAAAATTCATTGAAAATTAATATACTTGTTTTCCTCAAGGCCTTAAACACTGTGTATCACCCTGAAGTCAATCGGATAATAAGTTTGGCCCCTAAAGCATCACAAGATTTTTCAAAGTGATCAAGGGAGATAACTTTGGAAGTAATTATGGGAAAATCAATAGGCTTCTCTGCCTCATGACCTTTAACACTGTGTATTAATTTTAAGTCAATTGGATACCACTTTTGGCCTCTAGAGCGTCCACAAGATTTTTTGAAGTGATCAAGGGCCATAACTATGGCAGTAATTATCCGAAATATCTGAAAATCAACATGACCTTAAACACTGTGTATAAATTTAAAGTCAATCGGTTATTAACTTTGGCCTCTAGACCACTCACAAGGTTTTTCAAAGTGATCAAGGGCCATAACTCTGGCAGTAATTATGGGAAATCACCGAAAATCATTGGGCTTCTTCGTCTCATGCCCTTAAACACTGTGTATAAATTTAAAGTAAATCGGATATTAACTTTAGCCCCTAGAGCGTCCACAAGATTTTTTGAAGTGATCAAGGGCCATAACTCTGGCAGTAATTACCGGAAATTGCTGAAAATCAATAGGCGTCTTCGTCTCATGACCTTAAACACTGTGTATAAATTTAAAGTCAATCGAACATTAACTTTGGCCTTTACAGCGTTCACAAGATTTTTCAAAGTGATCAAGGGTCATAACTCTGGCAGTAATTATCGGAAATCGCTGAAAATCAAAAGGCTTCTTCGTCTCACGAACTTAAACAATGTGTATAAATTTAAAGTTAATCTGATTTCAACTTTAGCCTCTAGTGCGTTCACAAGAAATTGTGGACGATGGACGGACGGACGGACCGACAGACGGATGGACGGGAGCAACGGCAATATATTCCACATTTCCATGTCGGCGTATAAAAAGGTGATTTTTCATACAATCTGGGGCCATAATTCAGGAAGTTATGATCTGATACGCACAAATTTCAAAAGGAATCAAGATCTTTAGGTTATAAACATTTTAACATGCATTTCAAGTTTCATCAAAATCGATTCAAAATTGTGACCTCTGCTGGATCCACATGAAAATGTGGGTAATTACGATTATACCAAATCAATTTCCTTGTGCCAAGCTTTCTTTTATGTGCACTGTGGCTCTCCAAAATTTGCACAAATTGAAAGGCATTCTGTCTAGTACACTGGCAGGGTGAAATCCAATCTGATTAAAACACAGATCCTATTTCGTTTCGTTTTTAATTGTTCAAAATTTCATTTTAACTTGTCTTCACTACACTAGGATCTGGAAGAGTTGTTATCATTGACGTGTTCTGAATGGTATGAGGTATAAGACAATAAAACTGTCTGTAACGGCGAGCTTTAGGTCTGAGCTGCGTGGAACTGTTGGTAATCCACTAGAACAGACAAGAAGCATCCATGCTGATTGGTTAATCAAATGTCTGATGTCATAGGGACAAAATCGCTCGTATGACCTCTCAAAACAAGTGATCAGATCTTCATGTAGTGTAAGCCATCGAAATTATAAAAATAGGTTGCCAGGCAACGAAACGTACGCCCACACAGCAGCCAAATTGTCCGGGCAGTCAACAGAGTTGTTGCATTTTAAGTAATCATCAGAAAATCATAATTCAAACTCACCCATAACTACAGTGTAACTGTGATATAATCAAACGTTTTTTTAAATCAGATAAAAATTGTGACCTCCAGAGGGATCACAAGCTAAGATGGGTGATTTTTCAGACAATCAGGGGCCATAATTCAGGAAGTTACGATCCGATATGGGCAAATATGCAATGAAACCAAGATCATCAGGTTATAAACATGCATGTCAAGTTTCATCAAAATCGGTTCAAAATGGTGACATCTGTAGGGTCCACAACCTTGATATAACATATTTTCACACTATTCGCGTACAACGGCGGCCATTTTGTCTGTCAATTTTGGTTTGATTTTCACGAAATTCTAACTCGGCCTTCATTACCATGTAACGGTGATATAATCAAACGGTTTTTTAAATTAGATAATAATTTTGACCTCCAGAGGGACCACAAGCTAAAAAGGGCAATTTTTCGGACAATCAGGGGCCATAATTCAGGAAGTTACGATCCGATGGGTGCAAATATCGAAAGGAACTAAGATCTTTGGGTTATAAACATACATGTCAAGTTTCATCAAAATCGGTTCAAAATTGTGACCTCTATAGGGTCCACAACCTTAATATAACATATTTTCACACTATTCGCGTACAAACGGCGGCCATTTTGTTTGTCAATTTTGGTCCGATTTTCACGAAATTTGAACTCAACCTTCATTACCATGTAACGGTGATATAATCAAACGATATAATCAAATCGGATAATAGTTTTGACCTCCAGAGGGACCACAAGCTAAAAAGGGCGATTTTTCGGACAATCAGGGGCCATAATTCAGGAAGTTACGATCCGATGGGCGCAAATATCGAAAGGAACCAAGATTTGGGGGTTATAATCATGCATGTCAAGTTTCATCACAATCGGTTCAAAATTGTGACCTCTATAGTCTATAGGGTCCATAAGCTAAAAACATGATATTTCGTACAATCAGGGGCCATAATCCATGAAGTTCTGATCCGATACATATCAATATTGAAAGGAACCGAGATCTTATGGGGATAAACCTATATTTCAAGTTTACGTCATAAGATAAGAATTGTGACCTGTAGAGAGTCCACAAACAAATTGTGGACGGACGGACAGGACGACGACATAATACGTCCACATGAAAATGTGGGCGTATAAAAACGTGATTTTCGTACAATCAGCGGCCATAACCCATGAAGTTACAGTCAGATACATGCCAATATCAAAAGGAACCGAGATCTTAGGGTGATAAACCTATGTTTTAAGTTTCATTGAAATCGGATAAAAATTGTGACCTGTAGACTGTTCACAAACAATTGTGGACGGACGGACGAACAGGGGCGCCGACAATATACGTCCACATGAAAAAATGTGGGCGTATAAAAAACAAAATGAAATATAGATCTGTATTTTAATCCGATTGGGTAAAATCTGGCGATAAATAAACAAATCGTAAACACAATAAATCAGCATATCTTTGCTTTCATTTGCGTGATTAATTCATTCATAGTCCTAGGATCAATTTTAGTATTAAAATTCTGAAATTCGTTGTCTTTATCAGGGTTCTTCCACCGAAGGTATTTCAACTTACGCCATTTAGCAATTGATTTAAAATGATCATATGCGGAAGCTACTTCGACTAAATAGTGATATGGAAACATTTCAATTAGTCCAGAATGGTTGGGTAGAAAAATGGCGTTCGTTAAACCCGCACCGTGTATGCCGATGAGAATATCCGTGGACGTTATCAACTGTAATTGGGCTTTGTATGAAAGTCTGTCAAGTTGAACTCCTTTTACTTCATGTCCTGTCATAAAATTACGAGCAGACTCCAAAATTTCTTTTTCGTTGAGAATTTTTCGCTTGATGAGTCCAGACGGATTCCCGGGGTGAGCTATGTAATCGTGCCGCCATACGAACAGAATATTTAAACGTTTGCAATTTAACTTTACGATTGGAGACAACGAAAACCTGGATAGAAAAAAATCGCGGAATTCATCTAAGTATGGCACAGTGGGTAAAAGGAATGCACTTAACGGACTGGTGTAACCAAGAATACTCCATGCCAACTGGGAATAAATTTTTTCCGAATTTATTTCGGCTGTTGAAATAACTTTCGCAAACAAAACCGACCAGATACTATCAAGTTCACTTTTTGGATGTTTGTCCCAGAGTAAAATATGGGTTGTATTCGGTCGTCCTTTCAAAATTCTCATCACCATGAACGCGTTATAGAAGTCTGTCATGGTATGATAAATATTAGCATATTCGTATCTTCGTACCATTATGGTCAAATGTTTCTCTGTAAAAACGCCTGTTTTTTCTCTATTTTTGTCCATGCATTCTATATTTTTATACCAGTCATTTAAATGATTTTCTCCATGTAAGAAGACAGCAGAGGGAAGGGATTTACAGTTAAGTCTAAATGTGGGCAACGCATCGTCTGTGTTTAATATAGGCCACACTAGCACGTCCCTCAAAATGGCAAATTCACTGCTACATATTTTAACTACTTTATTTTCGTCATTCTGACAGTTTGTGTACCATTTTTCGAAAAAATAGTCTTCATACCAATTCGGCTGTGATAAATGTTCCCAATAATGTGGCCGGAACAACAGGAATAATAACGCAATTAAAAGTAAACCTATGACTATTCCAATAACCCCATTTAGTATATTTACCATACGAAATCGGAATATATTCATCTTTTCCGTTAGGTTAGAGTTATCTTTAGGTATTCTTTACGTATTATGAAAAATAATCCAGATTTACTATAAATAATGTAATTTTCAAATTGTGAACTGCTGTGATATTGGTTATTATTATCTGAAGCTAATTGCCGAGAATTCACAAACTCATTCTCCACACAAAACGAGTCTCTTCTTGCTCTCTCCTTCGATCGATGGAGAACTGTGTTCAGCGTTAAATCCCTCCTGGCGAGGCCGATTTTAGCAAAATTATGCTGAGCGAAGTCGGTGTAAGCCCCGCCTCTTTCTTGTTTTAGTCCCTTTGAGTGGACAAAGCGACATGAAAATGTCAAATACCTCATGCTCAAAACAAACGCCGTGACTCGGCGACCATTGGCGTTATATTGGAATTAATGCGTTTCTTCTTTAACTTATATTGATTACATACTATTCCAAAATTTTAATAAGCCATCGACCGATTTATACGGTAAACGTTTTTTACCGTCCACCGGAGCCTGGTCTTATGACGTCATATGTGGATTGTGGGTTAGGATAAGGGTTAGGCTTGACCCAGGGTTAGGGTTAGGGCTAGCCCTGTCTACATCTCGAGACTGTGACGAAATCTGCAGGCCACAGCCCTTATCCTAACCCTTATCCTAACCCACAATCCTCATATGACGTCATAAGACCAGGCTCCGGTGGACGGAAAAAAATGCTTACCGATTTATACGACTGACTATTCGATTTGGACTTAGGGTCGACTCAATTTACACGTGCCCATCAGGATAACCGGGACTACTTCCACCTTTCCACGGAGTCCCGTACTACCAGCACGATTTACCTATATTATTATATTGCTGTATTAATGTAAATCGGTTGGCTTTTCGGGTAGAAATCACAGAATAAGCCTTATTTTGAAGGTTTTGATGTTTGAAAAAAAAAAAAAAAAAACAATGTTGACATTTTTTGAAGAGGTCTTCATATCATAGTATGGGAGGCCATTGAGGGTAGCTATTTTGCGATAATATTCCAATATTCAATATTATTGTTTTATTTTCACCTTTATATTTATAATGTTATCGACATATCAACTGTGATTTGACAATTTAATTATATTGGCAGGGTACATGACTACATTTCAGATTGTTTTTCATCATTTCATGATGATATTTCCAAGATGGCGACGATTATTGGCGGGAAAATTGGACGATGCTGATTTCGATTAAGTAGTATATTCTTGACATTTATATACTTAGCATATTACCAAGATAGCAGGCATGTTTGGCGGGAAAATGACACGACGTAGTGTTCAGTGTCAATATGTATAATGTTTACCGGGGCACAGACTCAATTTCTGTCCTATACAACCTTGTAAAATGACCACATGTTCACATATTTAGCATATTATACATTATTATCATTTATTTACTGGTTTCTGAGTCCAATTCTGGTACGTAGGCTTTTAACTTGTAGCACATTCCCGAAAGCCAGTACCGTGTGGTACCCTTTTGGTATATTATATTACCAAACGGTCAAAATTCCTCATCCAAGATGACCACTGAGCTGATATCGATTTTCCTGGGAAAGAAACGCCTATTCCTGGCATAAAGGTAAAGAAACCATACCGGCAGCGTGGTGCTTGGGTCATGTGCCCAACGTGTTCCTGCCACGACCACACCAATCGCTTACTACTAAATCTTACTACACTCATGGCCATGCTCTGGCTGCGCGAAAAGTGTTTCCACCATGATCTCACGGTTAGCAGTCAGACTGGAATACTCTCTCACCAAACTCTCCTGACATGCCTACCAGGCGTAAGGCGTTCTCTCGCCACGCCTTTAGAGGCTGTGTCATTCACTTTCAAAGCAAAGGAACAATATTCCAACAATGCTCTATGCACAAAACTGAAGATAAGCACATTTTTTACATTGTATGAAAATTTCCGCCGTTCACATACACCCAACATTTACAGATAATTATCTACCCTTTTCTATACAAAATCTATTTAATAGGTACCCCCGTCAGATCAGGGTGGCGTCCTTACTGCGCTGCTACGATGACGGATAATGATCTCAGAGCTATAGTCAAGTGAGGTAAAAGCGTGGCGGAAACGCTAGATATCTTGCTGTGGTCTCAATGGTCGCCATGTCACGGAGTTTGTTTTGAACTGTTTTAAAGTTCTTATTATGTACATAACAGAGATATTCAGCAGGTTTATAGATTTTTGTTCTATGGATTGGAGTGTCGTGATTCTGTGAAAAGAGAGTTGTATTTGGATTTAAGTGATGAGGTTTGAGTGAGGATTGATAAAGATACGTTGTAATTGACTTTGCTAATAACTTTATTTTAACCTAACAGAATATTTTCAGTTTTATCTTCATTCAGTTTAAGAAATTTATTACTCATCCAACATCGAATTTTTTCAACACAACATTCGAGTATGGCCTTACAGAAATGAAAACTATTATTTACAGTAGGTTAAAAAGACGAATATCCCCCCCACCCCTCCACACGAGGAAAAACAATCTACACATTGTCATGTCATAGTATGCGAACTGACTCCTATCGTGGCACGAATTGTCTTTATCGAAACGTCTCTATCAGTCTCGCGAAGTCTCACATATAATGAGATGTGGTCGAAATTGGCGGGGAAGTACTGACGGCTTCCTGTCAATAATTTGTTTGTAAATAAAGTGAGTATTTCATAAATAACAATGACAAGTTGATTGAGTATCTCTGCAGGAATTAGTTGTAGTTTAAGTCCAAGATATCTTGTATCCGAGCCCAGTTCTTCCACACGTAATCTAAGTCCTTGACACTGTTTATTTCATCATTTTTATCAACACCCTGAGGCTGAATCAGCATTTTATTTCACACGTTACCTATCCGACACAACGATACGAATATTGTGAATGAATGAATGAAGCCTTTGCCAGTTCGCCAGGTGTGTACTGCCGTGTACACTTTGGTTTTGCGCTACCATCATAAACGTGGTGTCATATAGATCTAAAAGAACTATTCAATACAGACTCTAACAAAATTTTCAGAATGAAAAATACTTGAGTCTGAGCAGTTTATCGTCATAAAAATGGATCCATTCCAATGGCTGCTAGGGACACACAAGACAAGGGTTATGACAAATATGAATTATGATAGTTTTTCATTTCACTACTGTGACTGTACCTGATGTGCAAAAACTACCTGGGTTTCAGATCAATATTTTAAAGACAGAAATATTGTTTTTGAAAATAAACTATTTTATGAAAATATGAATAAAAGTAATGTCTATCTAGATCTGCCCCCAAAACTTTATTTCATCAAAATATTCCAAATATCCAGAAACATCAAATTTAAATGGTAACGTCAAAGCAGTATAATTTCTCCTCCTACATGTCATTTAAGCCAGGGGCTGGGGGGATGGCCAAATAATTAGCATGTACGCCAGGGGCGTAAAAATCCACTAGCCCGACGCCCGGGGCTACCAAAAATAACTTACGGGCTAGTTACCTATTTTGCCGTACTAGTCCTAGACTAGTGCCATCACTTATTTGTGACGATATAGATAAATAAACTGTAAAACATCCCACATTTATTTATCAAATTCCAGAGTGACCCGGTAAATAGATAAGGCAAAACAATTAATTTGTCAATTAGTCGAGGTGTTCTCGGGTTTTGCGTAAACAAATCTTTGAGCGGGAATTTAAGGACGTTAATTTATCGGGATATATTACAAATGACATGTGCTATAGTATATGAAGTATTTATATGGTCTTTAGTGACAGAAAACATTGCTGTGGCTACCATTCCTGGATTTGAAGGTCAGACATGATATGAAATGAATATCAATCTGTAGGGTTTTTTTTAACCGTTTCACCATTGCAACCGAACCGTGACCGGTTAACTGTGTAACCCTTTACTTTGTCGAACTATGGACTAGTGGATATTAATGCCGGCTAGTGCCTGACTGGCAGTCAGTGACTGCAGACTACTAGCCCGGGGCTAGTGGATTAAAAACAGTTTTTACACCCCTGATGTGCACGTTGTGTCTTAAGCCAACTGGCATGGTTTCAATTCCTCAGTTGAACTGAGTTAGTGTCAAAATTACCTGGTTTGTGTACTGTGGACTGTAAACCTCATTTCTCTCTCTCACACGTAATATTAATTGGCCAGCTGAAACTTATAAAAAATCTTTTATGATTTAAATGAAAATATTTATGAGATAAACAACAGGCAACATTTATTTCCAGCAAATTTCAGTCTGTTCATCAGAACTCGCTGTAACAGACTGTTTCATTGCAATTGGCTAATACTCACATTATCCAGAACACATCAGTGATAACTGCCAGATTCTAGTATAGCAAAGACAAGTAAAACAAAATATTGAACTATAAAAGTATAAAAATGAAAGGATCTGTTTTATAATCAGATTGCTAATTAAGTTGTGTTACAAAATAAGCAGAAAAAATATTATCTTTTGTTTGATTGGTTCCAAATAAGAATCTCATTAAAAATAACTCCCAGATCAACCCATCATCTAAGCTTTGCGTAAGTTTTATTACTGCTTGCTTTGTTTTGTAGGTTCATGGTTGTCTGTGTACCTGATACGACATGTAAACTGGATAAAGTCTCAATTAGATTACAACTTGATTAAAATAAATCATCACCATGTCCGAGGTGGAGGTTATGAGATGTGTCCAGTCAACAGATGAGAATTCTACACCTGGCCTTCAAGAAGCTTATGAAGTAAGATTACCGATATGTTTTACCAACTGACAGGCCTGGAAATAACGGTGTTTAGAAATAGTACCTGACATCTTGTACTTCATACCGGACATGTATTAATAATATCATTAAAAAAGACAAGTCAGTGCTGGACAAAATGACAGGCACCAGATGTTTTGTGCCTGACAAGACCTTATTTCCAGGCTTGCCAACTGACGTAGTCTATATATGTAATAATAACTGCTTGATGCTTAGTTTTAATTGTCCAGATAAGGTGCGCTGGGTGAGAAGTTCATACCAGGATGAGTGATATATCATGGTTTGACACTCTTTTGACACCCAATCAATGCATTGTGTTTTTTCCGAGTTTTCCAGTTTCCTCCCACTGCCAAATATCCCTACACACAAGCGAATTATGGAAATATAATTGAACCATGTGTTAGTCCCGAAATGCCCTAGCTTGTGTTGTATGGTCGTTCTCAAATCAACGTGGAAGTAATTAACTTATAACAAGTAAATTGAACCATGTGTTAGTCCCGAAATTACCTAGTTTTTCTTATGAGTGGAGGTTAAGCCCCATTTCTTTCTCTCTCTCATTAGCCGTTAGACCCCATCTTGTTTAACCCTAGATGTTTCATTGTCTATTTTAGGCATTGTGTAGCCATGGCTTTAAAACAGAATGGACGACACCAGACGAATGTTTACAAATTGATGAAAAAGTTAGAACGATTGCTTTTGTATTTGATCCATTTGAAGGTGCTGCTTTTGTTCATCTCGCTAATCTTGGCTTCAGGTTTGTTTATAATTTGAGTAACCTCCCCATGGGATTATTGCAAGGAGATTACGTTCATTGTGGTTTGCCTACGCGGTATACGAATGGAGGGAGAGTACCTTACAAGGACAACTGTCTTAGTCATTCGGATGGGATGGAAAAACCAGGTTCTTCAGATTAGTGAGGCCCTGTGGACACATTAGCATGAATGTAAAAAAAACTGACAACTGTTGGGCAAAATTTTCCTTGTACAGTAGCACACTTCATGTGTATACTTGTCTTCGTTGGTCCAGTCGAACAAGAAGAGTAGGACGTTAATTCCTATTTTATTTCATAAGTTAAGCTAGTAAATATACGGCATCCTGACAGATTTTGTAAAACTTTTTGTTGTGGCTTTTTCTGAAAAGCAGAAACAACAGAAATGATATAAATTAGCCTGACATTGGAAAAAGTAAACAAAAATAAATGCATTATTGGTTAATCGAATAAAAAAATAAATAATATTTCTTGATTTGACTTTTACAGAATTCTCGGACCTCAGTGTGTTCTCTCCTGTTTGTTGATGAAAATCGTAAGTTTGTCATAAATTTATAATGATTTCGTTAGATGGTTAACGCGTACATGCTGAATCATAACGCCTGTCAATGAATCACGCAGCATTGTTTTAATTCCCCGGTTGTACATGACAAGGTTTTGGGTCGGCTTTCCAACCTCGTGGGTTTACTCCGGTTTTCCCCCACTGCTAAAGACCTCTAAGCAAATTATTGAAATAACCCTAACCCTGAACCATTAGTACCAATACTGGTTTGTGTGTGTGTGTCTCTCTCTCTCTCTCATCATTCGACTTGATACTGTAACTGACACATAATTACTGATCAATTTATTGTAAATTAGTGGTATAACATTCAAAATAACACACAACTTTATGATTTTATGTAAAAGATACCTGTAAGGGTATTGAAACAGAGTAAATCCATTAAGTTGTGATGCCACGATGGCTCTTTGAGTAAGACACTGGCTTGCTAGCCAGGAGGTTGCTGGTTTGCACCTGATGTTAGCAGGGAAAGTTCTTCAGCATTTTGCAATATGTTTTTCAATATAATTATTTTAATAGAACCAGTATTTCGGATGTTTATTTTGTAGGATATACCTAGAAATGGTTGCCCTGTGTATAATCTAGCTATGTTTATTTTGTAGGATATACCCAGGAATGGCTGCCCTGTTTATAATCTAGCTATGAAGAATTTAACTGTCAGCTGTACCAGCATTGATAAACAAATGAGGGTAAATGATCTTTAATTTGTCTTTAACTTGTCATCAAGTTTTATTGTCCAGACCCAAATAAAGTAAAATAAATGCTCATAAAAATTCCTATAAAATGGACAATTTTATTTATGACGTCTTGTTTGTGAATGTCTTCCATTACATGAAACATACATTATGCAAGAGCTAAATCTGCCATTGCAGTTTTCTATTTAGGCCTGAAATTATTAATTAGACATTAATTAACACATTCAGACCATAATCAACTCTCGATGGCATCGGATTAATTAGTTTAGAAAGGTTCAGCCATATTTTAATTTATAAATGGAGGAGCAAGACTTAGCTTCGAACAACCAGTACAGTGGTTGAAATTATTGCACACATCTTGTCAAACCTTCAAAGGCTAATATCTTCATTCCTAATAGATTAATTTGAATGAAATTTTCAAATTATTCATTTTACATTATCTTTTTTCGATTTATTGTAGCAAAAATAATTAGCTCTTTATCTAAATTTTACAAAATGTATATTTAACCTTGGTTTTCTCATCAACGTGTGGTCAAGTATTTTTTTATCACAAGACGAATGACGTTAAGTTAGAGATATTGAAACAGGTGCCGATTTACTATTTCAGGATGAAATTCATCACCGTGTTCAATTAATGGGTGGATCTATATCTCGAGATTTTACCGAACACGTCACACATTTAATATCTGGTGAAGTTGGTAGTAAAAAGTATCAGGTAAGACATTTTAACGACCTAAACTTGGTTTTGATACACGGCCTGTTCGTGATATGGAGTAGGATCACCAGTCCAACCTCATGGGTTTTCTCTGGGCCCATACGAACTACTGAAATAAAAATTAAGCTGTATGTCAGTTCTGAAATAACTTAGTTTTGGCCGAGAGGACGTTAATCTCTATCACTGTCTTTCTCCCTGCCATTGAGTTAAGTGGCGTGGTTTCCAATCCAAGGAGTTGGGTTACCTGCCTAACCTTGTGGGTTTACCACGGGTCCTCTGGTTTCCTCCTTGAATAATTTGAATAAGATTTACTATGTTAGTCCCAAAATTACTTAGTTTTCGTTGAATGAACATTGAAAACAATTTCTTTCTCTCACTACAGTTCTGTGTTAATTTTGTTTTGTAGGTAGCTGCTGCTTTAAAGAAAGAAATAATGTCACCTGAATGGGTTCAAGCCGTGTGGGAAAAATCGCGATCAAGGTTAGAATCGTAGGCCAATAATTATTATTGATAAATTTGTAAAGCTACAATTGGGTGACAGTGGGTAAGACACTGGCTCACTAGCCTGCTAGTTAGGTGGCCGAGAAAGTGCATCCAGATTTTCCAACCTGTCAGTGATGCAGGAAGGGAGGCATGACAAGGACAGCTGTCTAGTTGTTCGGATGGTGCAGTCCTGTGTAGACAATAGTATGCACGTAAAAGATCCCTTGACAGTAGTAGTTTGATATAAGAGTAGGCCGTAGTGCTGCTGTCCAGGCAAAATTTCCCTCATAGTACACTCTATGGAGCAGCACAGTAGGACGTTAAACACCATTTTATTTCATTCTCCTCCGCGACCAACCATATCTCCTCCACAACGACACCTATATCCTCTCCAACATGATAAATAATACATAGTTTTTCAAGCAGCGATTTCAGCACTATAAAAATGGACTGTTATGGATATTAAAATATTGAATAAAGTTGTAAATAATTGATGTGAAATATTTTTGTTATATTATTTTTTCAGACATGTCCATGCGTCTGATGATCAGTTCAGTAAATATAGATGTCCGTTATTTAAAGGATTTTGTATCAGTGTGTCGGGTCTACCACAAGACGAAAGAAAAGAAATCAGGAAATTAATAGAATCCGAAGGTATTTAATTTAATTTCAATTATCTGATGTTGTTTCCTCTTGTCTGGCAAGAACAGGTATCTAGTTGTAAGGAAGGGATAACAAACTGGTCCCATTTAGTATAGATGGTCAGCTGATAAGGGTTTGGATGGTCTAGTGGTCAAGAGCTCTATCCAGACGGTTATCTCTGGCTTTAAGGGTAGTTTATATCTCTAATTTGAGTTGATGTGGCATGTCTACGATATCACCCTTGGTGGAAGTTGACGTAAAACTCCAGGAACTAATGACCGTAAGCGTATGTGACTTGGCGATAGGGATATACTGAATAAAGATTTATTATTATTATTTGTATATAGGAGATTATTTTATTACAGGTGGTATATATTCTGGTGAGATGAAGATGAACTCATGTACTCATCTCGTTATCAACGAACCTAAAGGTAATATGTATATGTTAACATATCTGAAACATGTGCCTCGTCTAACACCTCGACCGATCAGTCAAGAGAATAAGGACCTTATATTAGTTCTGTGACCAACCCCAAGTTCACAAAACAGTATCAGACTTAATTTAAACATTTACTCAAAATTATTGGTCTTATTTTAACTAAAATTCACCCTTTATAAAACTTTTATTGTTTTAATCTATTGATGTATAAAAGTTTTGTGTTTCTAGATCAACGATATTTCTCATATACAGTACAGTGATTGATTGATAGAAAGTAAATGAACTCTACCGTATGTATTTAAAGTAAATGAACTGTTCTGTATTTTCAGGTACGAAATATGAGTTTGCTATAAAATGGAATATACACACAGTGAGTAGTAAATGGATCTACGTCTCAATCGAGAAAGGTTACTGTGAAAAGGAGGAGGATTATTTTACAGATTCCGAGAGATCACCATCCGACAATCGTACCAACAGATCATCACACGCAACATCAACACCTACTAAAGATATATGTAAAAGTAAGTAACGTAACATTGCATTGTTTATATCATTGAATTAAAGAATCCTGGCTCAATAATAGCACAACAGATGTTGTAGCAGTGGAGATGGTTTAATGATAATGTAACAGGTTGTTATACCCTGTTTCAAATGATAACATGGGGGTGGGGGGGATGGCCGAATGGCTAGCACAACCAAATTGGTAGCAGTGAAGATTAATTGAATGATAAAGTTCTGGGTTGTGACAACCTGTTTCAAATGATAACATGGGTGTCTGGATGACCAAATAGTTAGCACGTGCATGCTGTATCATAGGGTCTGTCATTGAGTCAACTGACGTCGTTTCGATTCCCCGGTTGTACATGACAAGGAGTAGGGTCGTCTGTCCAACCTCTGGGATTTTCTGTGGGTTCTCTGGTTTCTGCCCACTGCTAAAGATTGCTAGTATTACGCTACAGATCTAATTACGCTGAAATTAGGTCTCTCTACAAGACAGTCTGATTAAAACACAAATCCAATTTCGTTTCGTTTTTTATAGTTCAAAATTTCGTTTTTACTTGTCTTTACTACACTTGGATCTGGAAGACTTGTTATTTAAGTCATGTTCTGCCTGAAATGAGGGGTCAGCCAATCAAATGGTCTGTCGAATCGACCGTTTGACCTTTTCATGCGTGGAACTTTGGGTAAATATTACCAGCGGATAGAAATCATAACAAAACAAAAGTAGATTTTAAAAAGCATGGCGGTCGCTAATTGGTTAATGGAATGACGGACTTTATCGGGTCAAATGTCCCGTGCTTGATACCTGACGTCATAGAACGTGAACTCCCACTATAACTTGTTAGATCTACATGTAGTGTAGGCCATCGAAAGTATAAAAAACGAAACGAAATATAGATCTATATCTTCATTAGATTGTCCAACAAGACAAAGTCCCAAAATAACTTGATGTGTGTTGAGTAGAACAAAAGAAATGACAATGTTAGATAATTCATACATAGATAAATTATTTGATAACATGTATATTTTAGAGCAGAACAGTAGGGCGTTAAACACCATTTTATTTTTGTATATTTCAGTACAAGAATCACATCTAGGTGATATTAGTGCGATATCTAATTCGTCCATCATGGCTGGAGGACACCAGGTTAATGAATCGACAGCATTACAGATGAGTCGACGAGTCTCTGTCGTAGATCAGTCGAGAATATCTCTGGATGTAGACCTCAATAAAACAACGAAAGATTTATTTCTCGATGGATTAAAGGTAGGTTTCTGTTTATGGCTGGGGTTTGATTGGCCATATGGTTAGCGTGCGCACGCTGTGCCATGAGGTCTGTTATTGATTCGACTGGCGTGGTTTCGATTCCGAGGTTGTATATGACAAGGAGTAGGGTCGCCTTTAAAACCACATGGGTTTTCTCCCAGTCTTCCGGTTTCCTCCCACTGCTAAAGAATTATTGAAATAAAATTAAACCATATGTTAGTCCTGAAATGACCTAGTTTGTGTCTAGTAGGAGGTTAATCTCTCCCTCTCTCTCTCTCTCCAATATTGTTAGAAATAAACTAGTAATTATAACTTTAATAAGATCAGAGAATTTATTCCTATCAGTATATTTTGTGTATGATTTTTTATACATGTAGTTATTTAGCCATTATTGTTATTTCCAGATTTATTTAAGTGGCTTCCGGAATCCCAGTTTAGATAAATTACGTAAAATCATAAACGCTGGTGGAGCAACAAGGTATGACTTCTTATGATATCATTAAAATATTAGTAGGCACTTTTACTGACAAACATTTTTAGTTATGTTATAAACATAGAAAACAATTATAATTTAAGTTATGGTAGGGATTTTGAAAAATTCTTGAATTATTATTGTCATGATAGTCTTTGTATACATGTATGTAGACTGATAATGAATCATGCAAGCAGTCACTTGATGATAAATCGTGCAAGCAGTCACAATACATTTAGTGAAATCATTAACCGTAAATTTAAACTTAAAAAAAAACACATAATAGTTTTCAACAGTGTTTTGTTAACTTGTATACTTTTGATATTTGTGATAACTAATCCAGCTGCCTGGAGACTTCAATATCTCAAACATTTTGTATGAGTATAATATTATGATATATGTTTTGTATGAGTATGATATATCGGTTAGGGTTAGGGTGTATGTTTTGTATGAGTATAAAAATATGATATTATTATGTTATATTATAGGTTTAACAGTATCAATGAAGGTGTAACACATGTTATTATTGGTGAACCTATAGAATCAGAACTCAGTTTACTTACATCAGGAGAATACAGGTACATTAAAACTTATATTATTCTTATATAGTTTACATTATGAAATCCTATCAGATTTCTGGAGAGAGAGAGAGAGATAGTTTACATTATGAAATCCTATTTGATTTCTGTAGAGAGAGAGAGAGAAGATGAGTTTTAACACTCACTAGACTTAATAAAATAAAGCCAAGTACAAACAATCCAAACCATTTGACAAAATGTATAAAACAAGGGTATAGGCAAAATAGTGTAATCATCAAATGGGCTGCTGCCCGTGTACAAAATACACGACAAACAGTGGTAACAGGTGTCCAGAAGCGTAAGCTTACCCTACCTGGCGCCATAGCTGCATCCAAACAATTACATGAAATTTGGGTAAACTGTCATTTCTTTTCTCACATATATCGGTCTTCCATCATCTTCCCAATGTTAAAGGCTCATGTGTGAAATTAAAGTGCATCATATGTTTCTCTCCATTTCTCTCTGTCTCGTGAGTTGGTTGCAACACTGATGATCACCGTATGACGTTAAATAGTTAACTGGTGAATTGCTCTGAGCTTTGTCCCGCTTGTGATGCAGACTGAGCAGGGCTTGTTTTCAAAATGTTTAACATAAGAAATTTTAAACAAGTGTTTTTTATTGTTAATCATCAAATAACGTTTTTATTTTGTCAACCTAGATTTAAAATATTGTTTGGGTTTTTTTTTCAGACCATTCCCAGTTACTGCTCAGTGGTTAGTTGATTGTTTTAAGATGGAAAAGCACCTGGATGAAAGTAACTACCTGTGTCTCAATTTACCAGCCCCTCAACCAAATTCACCTCAAGTCAAAAAGTATGATGAGCGTTTTTTAATCCGTCAGAAAAAATTTTCATCAACTGTTTAAGATATTTTCATGAAACTTTGTACAGAGCAACTTATAATTATTATAATTTTGCCTTTTTTAATTCAAAATTTCTCAGATTTAATTTTGTTATGTTTCCATGGAAATTAAAATTTTCTTAGTTTATAGTATGGATTTTATACAAATGTGTGAATTTTTTTATTTACCGATATTTCATTAATTCTTTTACGTAGTAAATCAAAAAGTAAAACTACTAAAAGTAGTCATGAAAGTACGTTACAAGCAGCGGCAGTCAATTTTCAGGATGACATGGAAATGGATGATATACTTAGTCAATATTTACCCAATCAAAGTGAGTTTTATTGTATTGCACCGTTTGACTAACCCAATCAAAATGATTATTATTGTATTACACCTTTTCGCTAACCCAATCAAACTGCGTTGTAATGTATTAGACTGTCGCACTAATCCAAGTTTTTGTTCACTCACCTGGTTTCTCCCTCGTCAGTACAGCAGGATGCAAAGCTTGGCAAGGAAAATGTCTAGTTATAAATGAATTTTATTGTATTACACTGTCTCACTTACCATGTCTCTGATTCACTTCTGGTGTTGGCCCCGCTGTTTAATCATTCGGATGGTACGAAAAACTAAGGTCCCATGTATACATTGGTATGTATGCAAAAGATCCCTTGGCAGTTAGAATTTGATATAAGAGTAGGCTGTAGCGGCACTGTTCATGGCAACATTTCCCTCATAGTTCATTGTATCGTGTATGCCTGTCTTCATTAGTCCAGTTCGGAGTAGAACAGTAGGATGTTAAACCCCATTTCATTTTATTTCGGCATGGTGTAGAAAATAGCCAAAATGGTAGAGAATAGTAGGACATTTAAACCCTGTAAGTCTTCCTAAATACAGCTGTGAAGAAGTCTTCCTAAATACAGCTCCTAAATACAGCTGTGAAGAAGTCTTCCTAAATACAGCTCCTAAATACAGCTGTGAAGAAGTCTTCCTAAATACAGCTGTGAAGAAGTCTCCAAAATACGACCGTGCTCGTTTGGTAATCTGTTATACTTCTACTTTATACTGTTACATATTTTAATATTTTAGATAATAATCATAAAGAAGAAACAATACAAGAAGCTGAGATAGAACCTGATCTACCACCAGAACCTGAAGTAGAAACACAAGGTAGAGTTTGAATTATCAACTCCAAACCCTGCTGCACCACAATATGTATAATATAATAAAGCTCTAGGGTATTTATTCCCCGCTTGTATTGACGAGTAGGGCGGAATGGTGAGCACATCAGGTATTTATTCCCCGCTTGTATTGACGAGTAGGGCGGAATGGTGAGCACATCAGGTCTGTGATTGAGTCTACTGTCATGGTTTCTATTCCCTGGTTGTGCGTGTCAAGGATTAGGGTCGCTTGGGTTTTCTCTTGGTCCTCCAGTTTCTTCCCACTGCTAAAGACCCCCTACGTGCAAGTGAATTATTGAAATAAAATTTAACCATACGTTAGTCCCGATGACCTAGGTTGTGTCGAGTGGATATTAAACCCCATTTCTCCATCTCTATTTTGGGGATTTTCTTAATCAAATCTTAAAAAACAGTAAGAGTGGTGCATCTCAAAAAATAGAATTTATCTGTAAAAGAATTTTAACCTTTTTCAGACGAATCTACGTTTGTTGAAGGAAAGATATTTTCTGGCAAAAAGTTTATATTCCTGGGTTTTGATGAAGGAGAACAAAGTAGTTTATATGAGTTTGTCGTCGAGAGAGGTGGCAAAATCATTCCCCAAAATAAACGTAAAGTCGCAGACTATGGTGTTGTACCAGTTTTTGGTTATCCAGTGACTGTTGCTGTCCAAGAAGTTGTTACATATGCGTGGGTAGTAAGTAGAATATTGAGCATATTTTATGTGTGTATTAAAGATCCCTTGGCAGTAAAAACTTGGTCAGTTTATGACATACATAAATTGATGGGTTATAAAAGAGGGTGTTGAGAGAAATTGATCAGTGCTCACCTAGATATTCCGAGCAGCTATCATCTATACTTTATTAAGACCAACGAACGTTGATGCCTAGAAATCTTAGTAGTAAAGTTGTAGAAACGAAGTAACCTGGAGTTTTATTTACGATCACGAAGTAAACACAACAAGGAAGTCTGATATTACTACATTGACAGTTGAAATCCAATTGAAGACTCCAGGGGAAAACTTGTGATGTCACGTTTTCTGACTTTTGAGTAAATGGAAATTTCAAGTTTAAACACTCATTTGTTCAGTTTGGAAGAGTTTATTTTTTATATATTGCAAGTTTTCTATTTAAGATGGTGCCACACTCCCATAGCATTCCTATGATTTATTTTTATTTGACTGACCGTGGTTTGGACACCACCAGTTTTTCCTCTGTGGTCTTCAATTGCTTTGGAGTCAAAATTTGGAGCAGAAAACTAGGATGTCGAACCGTCTTTCCAATTGTAATCTGGGCAAAACCATATTTCATTGATTGATTGATTGATTGATAGATAAGTATTGGTTTTATTTCAGCAAATGTGTATTGAAGAGGATCAGTTATTTGATATAGATTCCAACACTTTGTTCCGTCCAATGGATATTATAGATGAAACTAAACCACTCAAGGGCTGTGTTATCTCTGTTAGGTAGGTATTTAAATCTGAACACAAACTAGGTTATTTAGGGGCTAACCATCTTCAATAATAGGCTTGATATCACTTTAACTATGTACATCTTATCAGGGCCTTGACGTAATACCCTGCATATTTCGCCACTAATTTTGATTTGGTACAAGCCCAGTTTGTGAGCCTATCAGTTTCCTCGATCGTCATCAAGTCTTGCGCTTTCAAGCTAAAATGTCTACCTTTTATAATCGAGTTTCAAAGTTCATTCAATGTCAAGGTATCTGTGTATCTAGCTTGTAATCCAATTTTAACTTGTATAATTTCAGTGGTTTTTCAGGAACACAGCGTGGCTGTATAACAGATTTAGCAGAAATACTGGGTGCCATGTAAGTGTTAAAACTTCTCTTCTTCAATTCTCAGACATGACATTCACCATTTCAAACATGGATAGTTGTGTTATTTCAAGTTTCTATTTTTGAACTATTATAGCAAAAATGACGGGCTCCTTCTCTAAATCTTGGATAATGTGTCTTTAATGTTTTCTTGTGTTTGTAGATGCCCGGATTATTTTAAGAAAAATCAAGTAAAGGTTACTTAAAGCTCCAATAGCATTTTTTTAAGTTATATTTTTAAAATGTATTAAAATAAAGCCCAAAAATAGATTGAACCTATAAACAGTCCTACCTTGTTAAAGAATAATCCTATAAAACCTATAATTCACTATTGCCAGTTGAGAAATTGGCAAAAATATCATTTTCAACTTCAAATTCAAATGTTTGAAAATGGCCGTCCATGCAGAGGAATGGGAAAACAAGGGAGGTAATTGAGTAACTATTTCCTCAATCAGCATGTGTCACCCTTTGTAATGCCCAAAACAGTTTGCCCATGATCGATAATAGTGAGTTGACAACCTTTTGAGCAAAAGACATAGAAATAATTATGTTTTGACTTTCTTAGAAAATATGAAATTGGAACTTTAAAGTAGGTTATATGATGGTGTTCCACAAGGCTCTGTACTGGAACCTTTCAAGTATGCCAGCTCACTCTATAAATCTTGTATAATGTGTCCTAATTATTTTCTTGTATTTGTAGATGCCAGGATTATTTTATGAAAAATGCTAGTAAAGGTCACTTGAAATGTAGTCATCTGGTAGTCAATGAACCAAAGGGCTCCAAATATGCAGCATCTGTTAAATGGAACATACCAGCTGTAGATAAAGAGTAAGTATGTTATATTACGGGGTTCCACAAGGCTCTGTACTGGAACCTTTTGAGTTTGCATTAAATTCTTAATTCATTGATTCTCCACACCTTGATTAAGAAAATGAAATGATTTGGGGTTTTAACACCTTATTTTTCTGCTACATTTGGTCTTAGTGAAGATAATCATACGTCTTGCAGTGTGGCTTTAGGGACATATTGCCCTAACAGAGTCCTGCTCAGATTTCAAATTCAAACTGTCATGGGTTCTTTTATGTATACAGGACCTAAGTTTTTTCTTGCCATCTGAAAAAATTGATGCTCTTCCTTGCCAGACCTCCGGTTTCCTCCCACTGCTAAAGACCCCTACGCGCAAGCGAATTATTGAAATAAAATGAAACCATATGTTAGTCCCGAAATGACCTAGTTTGTATTGAGTGGATGTTAAACCCCATTTCTCTCTCTCTCTCTCTCTCCTTGCCAGACCCTTCATCCTACATCACTGACGAGGACAAACCATGCCGGGTTAGCAAGCCAGCGCCCAAATTTCTGAGCCACATTGTTTTTCTATATTTTGACCTCTGCGGTTCACATTTCTCATGTATTCATAAAGACTTTCATCAAAACTTTTAAAAAAAAGACTTTCATCAAAACTTTTAAAAAAAAGACATTTCCAAATATTTAATGCCAATCCTTCTCTGTTCATATTATAATCATATTCTTTTTTTTAACTTTATAGGTGGGTATTTTCTTGTGCTCAGTCAGGTAAAAGATTACCAGAAGAGAATTTTCTGATAGAGACTTTCTCCCGAACTGTTCAGAAACCAAAGAAGGAACCTCAAGCAACCATAATTAAACCGCCAAATAATATACCAATCTCTGAAGCAGAACAAGCACCAGCAAGTTTGAAAGATTCTCATGTTAAAAAGCAGGCTCCTGAAACAATAAGTTCAAGAGAAACTCCTGAGCCGACAAGTTCAAAAGAACCTCCCTCTAAAAAGGAAGCTCATGAACCGACAAGTTCAAAAGAACCTCCTGCTATAAAGCATGGTTCTGATCCAGCAACGAAAAACAAACCTCACGCTAAAAAGCATGTTTCTGATCCAGTAATGACGAACGGACCTCACGCTTTTAGTGATGGAGATAGTGACGAAATAACCTTCAAGGATAACGTTGCTAAGCAACAGTCAAACAACGAAAAACAAACCAAAGTTTCAAAAGAAAAAACCAATGTCCAATCATCCAATGATGAAAAGGCTTTGCGCTCTTCTGGTGAAGGGGAAGAAAAAGTGCCGTCCTCATCCGCGGAAGAAGTAAGATGTAATGTAGTGAATCCCATGGAAGATATCGTAGATCGCGTACGAAGTCGTGCATTACAAGATAATCAGTTAGTTAACGTAAGACAGGAACAGACGGACTCACCTCAAATAAAACCCAAACATAGTCGTTTACAGGTAAGATTCACTCTTTTTCTCTGGTATTAGTAAGGAGCAAGTAAAAGGGTTTTATCCAAAACTGATATGTGGCACTGGTTTGTTTGTATCATCTACACAGTATGAAATGAAATTGAACCATATGTTATTCCTGAAAAGTATGTATCTAGCGGACATTAAACCCAATTTCTCTCACAGTCTATCTTATTCGGTAAAGAGTTACAAGACCTTCCTAAAGGAAAGCTTAGCACAGAATATCTGTTAACTTGCTTGGGTTTGGGTTTTTTTTCTTATTTTCATATACATGTGTTCATGTATCTGATGTATATTGCAGGAGCTGAAGAATCCCAATACACCTGGTCCTGGAACACCCACGATGGATACACCCAGTAAATTCATGAAACCAGGGATAGATTTTAATCCAAATTATAGTTTCACAGTAAGTCTAAATTACACACAGCTTACAGGGTTTGGATGGCCGAATGTTCTGTCATTGAGGCAACTGACGTCGTTTCGATTCCCGGGTTCTATTTGAGAAGCAGTAGGGTTGCCTTGTCTTACCTCCTGGGTTTTCTTTGAGTACTCTGGTTTCCTCCCGCTGCTAAAGACCCCAAAGCAAAGAGAATTATTGAAATTAAATTGAGCCATGTTAGTCCTGAAATGACTTATTTTGTGTCAAGTCGACTTAAAACCCCATTTCTCTCTCACACACACACACACACACACACACACAGCTTTACATTGTTTTAATGAGGGAGTCGTGATGGCTCTAAACCCAGAGATTCGTAAGTCTATCCCAGTGTTGGCTAAAAAAGTTCCCCTGGAGCTTCATCTTTTTTGTGGTGCAGGGTGGAGAGGGCCTGGCAGAAATGTACCATTCAATAATTCGTAAATTGTGTTAGGTGGTCATTCAACCTTTATTCGACCTTTGTTTTTACCATTGGTTTATTGATTTTACAGGATTTGATGAAGAAATATCAGTCACCTGAAAACAGACGAGATAGTTTTGATGTGAGTTTTTCTCTCAGTTAGCCTCTTTTTTACTAACTTCATATTAAATCTTTAATCTCTGCTATTGGTTGATTTTTATAGAATTTAGTTAAAGGATTATTAAAGTCAGAATATATGTAAACATAGTAAATTACATTGTGTGAGATCTGTGTATATTTACTAGTTATAGAAAAGTGTTAACTGCCACTTGTGACCCAAATATCATTTTTAGCATAGGATCAATAATCACATCGACGGTCTTCTCTATGGAAAATGTTGGAAGTGTAAGGTCGTAACTTCCACAAAAAAAAAAATTGCTTTCAACATGTTGATATCCTAATAGCGTTACTAAGATCGGAAAAGGCCTTTTCTGGCATATCTCAAAAACTAAATCAGACATATGTTGAGATTTAACACCTTAAAGAACTATGTAGTTATAGACAATGTATATATTCTATAGGAACTATGTACTAATCTTTAAGAGGCATTTAGTAACTGGAAAGAGCAATAAACTATAACACATACTTATGGATTAACAGTTACTGATTTATTTAGGCAACGTTTCGAAGAGTATTCTCTCAACGTTTTCAAGCAAGTACAGTAACAAATGTTGTTATTGCTTCCCTATATATAATTGCCCTACACATTTGTTACTGTACTTGTTTGAAAACGTTGAGAGAATACTCTTCGAAACGTCGCCTAAATAAATCAGTAACTGTTAATCCATAAGTATGTGCTATAGTTTATTGAACTATGTACAATAGACAATGTTTATGTTATTATAGGAATTATGTAGTCAGACATTAAAGGCAGCAGTAGAGAAGAGTGCTATACCAGTAGACCGATGTCCTACACCTCTTGTATCCAGAAAAGAATCAATTGTACCTGTAGTAAGTTTAGTTTCATAGTTGAGCCGCCGTGGCTGAATGGGTCTGGGGTTTGCTCCCTGTTTAAGCCTAGAAAGTTCCTGGGGATTTTCTGGCGTGATTTTCCCTTGACACTTGTGCAGGATGAAGAGTCTGGCAAGTGAAAAATAACATCTAGTTGTTCAGAGGGAACAAAAAAGATGTGATCCACTCATGTTGACATTTACATAAAGAACCAATGACTGTTGGAATTCGTGCTGTAGGCAGAAATATCCCTCATATCATACTGCAAGATGTTTGTCTGTCCTCATTATCCAGATGGGGTTTATGGCCGAATGGTTAGTGCGTGCATGATGTATCATAAGGTCTGTCATTGAGTCAACTGGCGTTTCGATTCTCGGGTTGTACGTGACAAGGGTTGCCTGTTCAACCCCATGGATTTTTCTCCTGTTTCTGCCACTGCTAAAGGCTCTTAGGCGCAAGATAATTATTGAAATAAAATTGAACCATATGTTAGTCCCGAAATGACCTAGTTTGTGTCGAGTGGGCGTTAAACCCCCATTTATCGTACTCTCTTCATAATCTGCTTGGTGCAAACAAGTTGGCAATTAATTTAGGTTATTGAAGTTATATTGTATCCTCAGCTCTGTCCATTAGTTCATCAATCTGCCTTGTTGTTCAGAAGTATGTTTAACCCCATTTGATATTTAAGGGCTATTTATAACTGTAAATGATTGTGTTTATATTTTCCAGATTGTCAGACCATTATCAGGAGTAACTATCTACGTTAGTAAGAAATTATCAGCGAAGATATCTCAGTTCCACGATATAGTGTCAGAACTAGGTGGAGACTATCAGTGGAAGTATACACCAAGCTGTACTCACGTTATCTTTCAGGTAGGTTCTATATTCTAGCAACGTCCAAATGTTGTAAATCAGGTAGTCGTTGCTTCAGGAACATGAGGTCACACGTACACATGGTGTGTACATAAGAGCTGGAATTCAATATAAGAGAAGGCTATAGACTATAGACAGCAAATTTTCCCTCATAGCACACTGCATGGCGTATGCCCCTCTTCTATAACCCAGTCGCAGTAGGACATTAAACCACCCATTTTCTTTTAATACTGTTTGATATCGAAAGCACAACAACCCTAAATAAGATTATTTCTATTATTACAGGGTAGAGCTAATGATGTCAATAAAGAATTCCGTAAAGCCAGAGATGAAAATAAATTTATTGTTTCACCACACTGGTTACAAGCTGTAAGTAGTTATACATTATGTACACTACAAGTCCAGATGAAGTATAGTATTAAATTCCCCGAATGTCGCTAAGAGCTAAGTCTGTCCATTGCCAGTCTTTTTTCTGGCTTCAAATGTTATATAAATTATTAATTAGACATCTAGAACGTCAGATGGCGGAGAATCAAGACATCTGCCATTATAGTGGAAATGGTATTTGACAAGACTATTGAGGCAAATTCTTGTCTAATCTTCAAACATTTAGAACTACGCTCTTTTATGATGATGGACATTCAATGCTATTTCTTTATGAAGTCTGTGATGTAACTCTCCGTTTCTTTCAGTGTCAAGAACAACAAGTTAAAGTTCAAGAGTCTTTGTTTCCTCATAATTATAATCCTAAACTTAGCTTGGTAAGTTTATTTCATAACTATGAACCTGTTTATTATCTATGTATGACTGTCCCACTTTGGAGAGAAACTCACTAGAGAAAGAAAAAAACATGGTTAAACTAGTTCATTTTGGGACTAACATATGGTTCAATTTTATTTCAATAATTCACTTGGGAGTCTTTAGTATTGGGAGGAAACCCTTGAGGCTGGACAGACGACCCCACTCCTTGTCACATAAAATTGGTGGATTGAAATGTCAGTGGGTCAGGAACATATAGATATTATTGATCTAGACTAGCACAATGAATTCGTTCTCTAATCTCCATATATATATATGTTTATTATACGCCCACATTTTCATGTGGACGTATTATGTCGTCGCCCCTGTCCGTCCGGACGTCCGTCCGTCCGTCCACAATTTGTTTGTGGACTCTCTACAGGTCACAATTCTTATCCGATTTTGACGAAACTTGAAATATAGGTTTAACCCCAAAAGATCTCGGCTGCTTTCGATATTGGCATGTATCGGATCAAAACTTCATGGATTATGGCCCCTGATTGTACGAAAAATCACGTTTTTAGCTTGTGGACCCTATAGAGGTCACAATTTTGAACCGATTTTGATGAAACTTGACATGCATGTTTGTAACCCAAAGATCTTGGTTCCTTTCGATATTTGCGCCTATCGGAATGTAATTTTCTGAATTATGGCCCCTGATTGTCCGAAAAATCACCCTTTTTAGCTTGTGGTCCCTCTGGAGGTCACAATTATTATTCGATTTCAAAAACCGTTTAATTATATCACCGTTACACCCTAAGGAATGTTGAGTTCGAATTTCGGGAAAATCGGACGAAAATTGCCATACAAAATGGCCGTCGTTTGTACGCGAATACTGTTAAAAAATGGTATATCAAGGTTGTGGACCCTGTGGAAGTCACAATTTTGATTCGATTTTGATGAAACTTGAAATTCATGGTTATAACCCAAAGATCTTGCTTCCTTTCGATATTTGCGCGTATCGGATCGTAACTTCCTGAATTATGGCCCCTGATTATACGCAAAATCGCCTTTTTTTTAGCTTGGAGGTCACAATTATTATTCGATTTAAAAAACCGTTTGATTATATCACCGTTACACCATAAGGAAGGTTGAGTTCGAATTTCGGGAAAATCGGACGAAAATTGCCATACAAAATGGCCGCCGTTTGTACGCAAATACTGTTAAAAAATGGTATATCAAGGTTGTGTGGTCCCTGTGGAGGTCACAATTTTGATTCGATTTTGATGAAACTTGAAATTCATGGTTATAACCCAAAGATCTTGCTTCCTTTGGATATTTGCGCATATCGGATCGTAACTTCCTGAATTATGGCCCCTGATTATACGCAAAATTGGCTTTTTTTTTAGCTGGGAGGTCACAATTATTACCTGATTTAAAAAAACGTTTGATTATATTACCGTTACACCGTAAGGAAGGTTGAGTTCGAATTTCGGGAAAATCAGACCAAAATTGCCATACAAAATGGCCGCCGTTTGTACGCGAATAATGTTAAAAAATGGTATATCAAGGTTGTGGATCCTGTAAAGGTCACAATTTTAATTTGATTTTGATGAAACTTGAAATTCATGGTTATAACCCAAAGATCTTGGTTCTTTTCGATATTTGCGCATATCGGATCGTAACTTCCTGAATTATGGCCCCTGGTTATACGCAAAATCCCCCTTTCTTTAGCTTGTGGTCCCTCTGGAGGTCACAATTAATATCTAATTTAAAAAAACGTTTGATTATATCACCGTTACACTGTAAGGAAGGTTGAGTTTGAATTTCTGGAAAATCGGACCAAAATTGACAGACAAAATGGCCGCCGTTTGTACGCGAATACTGTTAAAAAAATGATATATCATGGTTGTGGACCCTGTATAGGTCACAATTTTAATTCGATTTTGATAAGGAAGGTTGAGTTCTAATTTCATGAAAATCGTACCAAAATTGCCGGACGAAATGGTCGCCGTTTGTACGCGAATAGTGTAAAAATATGGTATATCATGGTTGTGGACTCTCTACAGGTCACAATTCTTATCCGATTTTGATGAAAAGTCACATTTCTAGGTTGTGTACCGTCACACCATAATCATTGTCGGTTTCGAATTTCATTAATATCAGACTGGAATTGACCAACTAAATGGCTGCTCCCAATACAGTATGAAATACAGGACTTAAAGATGTAGGAAAAATCACTTTCGGTATTGCTTGTTCTCTGTCCATCTCTCGAAAATGTGGGCGTATCCTGCCTGGCAGTGCCAGCCTATCTTATTTTATTGTCTAGAATGTGATGTCGAAATCTACACCGAGAGCTACTCCAGTCCGACCAGCAAGACAAGCTGTACGCTCCACTCGTTCAAATAATTCCCAATCAACATCCCCTAAACCTGTCCCTAAATTAAACTTGAATATGTTAAGCGACGCTATGAGTGGTACTGATAATAAAACTTCGAGTGAAAGTGAGAGAGACGCAAGAAAAGATGGCGACCAGTCAAAGAAAGAGAAAAGTGGCAGTGAGAAAGATGAAACCAAAAACTCGACAGATACCGATCGAAGTCCTGTAGTGGGTCACGAAAATAATAAACTGAAATCGTCGAGTGGAAGCGATAGCAATAAAGACAAGATCTCAAAAGATGTTGACGATAAACTGGAGGTAAAATTATTGTCTGATTTTATCGGTAATGTTGATGTAAATTCTTTTTATTTATTATCCAGTGCTGTGGAATTAACGGACTGATCATCTAATCAAGTATATCACATGTGATGTGTAAATGTTTTCTCGTGTGGTTTCCTCTCGTCAGTGGGGCAGGAGGGCCTAGAAGAAACAGTATCTAGTCATTCAGATGGGATGACAAATCAAGGTGCCGTGTACACATTGGTGTGCACATAAAAGAACCTTTGAGAGTTGGAATTCAATATAAAAAATAAGAGTAGACCATAGTACCACTGCCCAGGCAAAATACCCCTCGTAGCACACTATATGGTGTTGCCTGTCTTCATTGGCCCAGTTCAGAGCAGAACACTAAGACATTGATCTAGCACCAGACTCGCTGAGCCAGGACAGCTGACTGTGGTTTATTAAAGAATTATATTTTATATTTATAGGAAGTAGAGAAAGATTCAGGTGGAACTTTGGAAATGAGAATGGCGATATCTAAACAACTAGATGACATGATGGCATCAGCCAAGTAAGTCCTCACTTCAATCTATTTATATAGCATCTGCCTGCAAATAAGGGGGGGGGGGCTCGAATGGTTAGCGCGTTTGCTGTATCATAAAGTCTGTCATTGAGTCAAGTGGCGTGTTTTCGAATCTCTGGTTGTACGTGACAAGGAATAGGTTCGCCTGTCCAACCTCATGGATTTTCTCCCATTGCTAAAGACCCCCTACACGCAAGCGAATTGTTGAAATAAAAGTAAACCATATGGACGTTTAACCCCATTTCTCTCTATCTCATCAGTTGTATCCATAAATTTATTATTTATTCTTTTTAAAGATCTAAGAAACCAGCAAAAAGAAAAAGTTTGAAACGATTAAATTGTAAGTATTTTCTGGTTATGAAAATTTAAACTTTGTTGAAACGAATATTTAATGTAATGGGTTGTTATTTTACCGTGAAAAGATGGGCTTCTGATACCCAATATTTAGGACACAATAAACATTGATGGGCTTTTGATATTCAGTATTTAGGACAAAATGATAATTTTAAAAATTACGTGCCAGAATTCTTTCAATCCCTATTTGTAATGAAGCCACGCTATGAACGAGGCTAAACATATATATCACAAGAGAAGACTACCGGACTTTGCGTATTTCGCCGAATAGAACTGATAAGAAATTATAGTAAAAACGGAAACGACTGAATGTAAATCAATTTATATACATTCATATTACATTATTATATGCAGCCTGTTTGTGGCTATTTCTAGGTGCCAAAGAACACAGATTCAGCGCCTTTAAAATAGTTTGTCAAGTTGTTTGGATAAGACTAAAAGTATAAAAAGAAGTTTTGTGTACATGTGTAAAGAACCCTTGTCACTTGGAATTTGATCAAACCTTTATTCATAGCACACTGTATGCTTGTCTTATTACCCCAGTTAGACCAGAAAAGATGTTAAACCCCATTTGTTTTCAAAATTATTTTCCAGCAAGTGGTCAGTTGAATTCATCAGATAGTCGACCATCTTCACGACAGGAAACATGGGGTAAATGAATTTATACTTTTATAGAAAATATATTTATAATTTTACAGATAAATGTATAGATAATTGTATAGAAAATATATCTATACTTAAATTTAAGATACAAATGTTCATTTCCCAACAATTGTTCCTTAATTACTCACTAAGATTCTGCAAAATAATTCTGATTTCTGAACACAAGATTTATAAACATGGGTGGGATATGAGTAAAAAAAATGGACCAATGATTGGATTACCTTTAAATGCATAATGAAAATACCTATGATGATTAAGTTGAATACTGTATCAGTATGTATAAGTATTGTAATTCTATTTCTTCTACTGCAGATAAAAACCCAGACAAACGTAAAACCAGATCTACAGGTGAGGAACGTTTCAAACAATAAAATTGAGTTCCAATAATGAAAAAGAAGAATTTCTTGATTATCCGCTGCTAAACAAAGATATGGAAGGACATCTAAATGGGGTCCTTCTGTCTGCCAGCTCTAGTTAGGTTTTCGGAGCATATCTCCTCAAAACATTCAAAATATCTTTATGTAACATATCAACCTAATAAAGTAATTGTACCTTTTGCTAATTTGAAATTCAATTTTTTATTTACATGGAAACAAAATTTTGGTTCACAGAGGTTTGGGATGTTGATCCCGAAGTCATCTTGTTAAATTATATATAGTGTTAAACATGTTTATGTTACTTTATTTAGGTAAAACGAATGAAGAATTTTCTGGACCAACGGAATCCCAGAGTGTGTTAGTCACATGGGATGATCCTGTAGGAAGGTAAGCCATGTTAAACTTGATACATAGCTTCTAAACAATACAAATATAATAAAATAGGGTGTTTAAATGTACTGCTCTTCTGCTCTGTCTGGGCTAATTGAAGACAGGTGACCTATGAGGGGACATTTGTCCAGACAGTGGGACTACAGCCTGTTTTGTATCTAATTCCATGTGTCAAGGGTTCTTTCACATGCTCGTCAATGTGTACATGGGACCTTAGTTAATATGTCCTGCACCCAAGATCTCCTAGGTAACGAGCCAGCATCTGACTCACTGAGCCACTGCAGTTCTCCACATCCTTATGTATTTAAGGTACCAAGTAATATTGTCTGTCCATAATATCATGTATAATGTATTGGACGTTAAATCTTTAATAAACAACAACAACAAGTAATACTGTAATATATTATTGTTGTATAGATTAGAGAAAGAGAAGTTAGCAGCTAAATTAGAACAAGCTTGTAGTCCAACACAGACCCAGAATACAGATGATTGTATGGCTGTTCTAGACATGCCACAAGATGCTCAGTATTCTGATGTAGAAGATCGAGCTAATACCTCCACAGATTCAGATACAAGAAAGGTAGGGATATATCATTTATGTATTAAAGATTCAGATACAAGATATTATCAGTAATATATTTTGTTATTAGTGGTGTTGGATGACTGTATGATTAAACGCTTGCACAACAACAAAGGTCTTTCAAGTAGTGGGACCGTTTACACTGGCCGAATGGATTTAGAAACTGTGGAGTGTACTGTTTTGACTGTGTAGAATATTGGGGATGTAGAAACTGTATGTGGGGTGTACTGTATTGGGGATGTAGAAACTGTAGATTATTGATGTTTTAAATGTATTTTTCAGCATGATTCACCACGAGATACGAGAACACCCACACCTGAAGCTCCATCATTAGGTAATATTTTATACTACTTAGGATAAAGATAATAGCAACTCTATCATGGTTTCTGAAGCTCATGTTAAAAAACTTTCTACTATTATCCTGCCCTAAGAAATAATAACAAAGTAATCTTGTAACCTTTCAAGATGTCAGCCTATTTATTGTGAAATAGTCTATGTTTCCATGGAAATACATTGTACGAAGCTTTTGGTTTACAATTTTTGTTTCGGAACATGTCATAATCCAATCAAGATATCTTTATAAAACTTTGAACACACCCGTCAACCTATTATAGTGCTTGTGTCTTTTACTAATAACATTTCTCAAATTTACTCATAAAAAAACTTGAGTAATATTATTTATCTTGCAGCTTTTCCAATAAATCGTAAATCTGTGGCTATAAAATCACCTGAACCTGTTGAACTTATAGAAGATGATCATCACCATGAAGACGATGATTTACATAAACCACGATATATCTTCTTATTATCTGGTATGACTAACGAGGTGTGTATATATTGATTAGACTTCAGTCCCTTAATCATGGGGGGGGGGGCGAGTGGTCAGCAAATGCACGCTGTATCATGGGGTCTGAAATGAAATGAAATGGGGTTTAACGTCCCACTCTTCTGCACCTAAGCTGGGCTAATGGAAGACGGGCATTCGCCATACAGTGTACACAGGACATGGTTTTTCGTACTATCTGAATGACTAGACAGCTGTCCTGGTCAGGGCCTCCGTTATGCATCACTGACAAGGGGAAACAATGCCGGAGTATCATGGGGTCTGACATTGAGTAAGCTGGCATGTTTTCGGTTGCCTGGTTGTACGTAACAAGGAATAGGGTCAACTCTCCAACCTTGTGGGTTTTCTCCAGGTCCCCCCACCCTCACTGCTAAAATACCTGTATTGAAATGAAATTGAACCATATGTTAGTCCCAAAATCAGCTAGTTGTGTCCATTTCTCTCTCTCTTGATCATGGGCTGATAGATATAACTTGTGTGATTTAGATCATATGGTCTCTCATTGAAGCATGGTAGGGGTCGCCTGTCGAAACTCATGGGTTTCTCCAGGTCCTCTAGTGTCATGCAGTAGATTATTCTATATTTGTATGTTTTATAGGAAAGAGTAGACTATTGTATTTTTATGAATATTTTATAGGAAAGAGTAGATTACGAAGCTTTAATTGAACAATTAGGTGGAAAGTTTATAGATGGACAGAATTATGATTCAGCTGCAACACATCTTGTTACAGGTAATATATATTTCATTATCCCACTAGGCCGTTATCAGGCCACGAGCTTACAAAGTATACTCGGGGGGGAAATTATTGAAATAAAGAGAGAGAGAGAAATGGGGTTTAACGTCCACGCGACACAAACTAGGCCATTTTGGGACTAACATGGTTTCATTTTATATAAATAATTTGCTTGCGCGTAGGGGTCTTTAGCAGTTGGAGGAAACCGGAGTGCCAGGGGGAAACCCATCAGGTTGAGAAGGCACCCCTTTCTCCATGCCACATACGCTCACACCAGGGCTCGAAACCACAGTCGCAAGCCAGAGGTGACCGGCCAGCTAGAGGTCGAGGCGCGGCACTCTAGACCACTAGGCCATCCCAACCTCCCTATTGAAATATAAAATCAAAGCGAAATGACCTAGTTTGTCTCAAATGTATGTTAAACCTCATTTCTCTCACACAAAGCATAAACATTCTCAGACATAAGTTAACAATTTACTCAACTTTCAATCAATCACTGTTTATAACAAATATCAGTCTCTTCTTTAAAACAAGGGATTAAGCCATGGAATATTTGATAATTTTTTTTAAAATGCCACTCAATACTGGTACCAATATTTCTTCTGTCTGTCAGGTTGTCCAGGAAGAAATGAGAAATTTCTAGCCTGTGTTGCTGCAGGAAAATGGATTTTACATAAATCATATTTTGAAGCATGTCGACAACAACATAAATTTGTTCAGGTAACTTCATGAAGTTGGTTTTTTGTTTTATGTGCAGGTGAAATCTTATTAATGGTATTAGATATTTAATTTGAATAGCCTGCAATAACTGTTATATTGATTGATTCATGAATGACACAGGGTTATTCTGAAAAAGATAAAATAATGTTTTGTTCAAGTATTTTGATTATGCTTTGTAGATTTTGCGGGGGAAGTTTTGCCAGTTGCTATCACTTCTTTTATGTGTACACATTCGTTTCTTCATCTTGCCCAAGAGATAAATGCTCTTCTTGCTCAACCCACAGTTATCATCCTTTGACAAGGGCAGAGCAGGGTGGAATTATATGAGTAGGGAGGTGAAAGTAACACCACATGTTATATTTTACTGGAGGTATTATATGAGTAGGGAGGTGAAAGTAACATATGTTATATTTTACAGGAGGAATTATATGAGTGGGGAGGTGAAAGTACCAGATCTTTACCTGGTATAACTAAAACTGTGTTGAATCTGGCCATGGCAGCTAATACTTGGAGACAAAAAATACAAGAAATGACCAAGGTATTTAACTTGTTTTATCACATTTCTGATAAAATAAAGCGTTTTTTATGTCCGTTCGACACAAACTAGATCATTTCTAGATTAAGATATGATACAACTTATTTCAATAATTCACTTGCACTTAGGATTTGTTAGCATTGGGAAGAACCTAAAGGACCCATTGAAAATCTAAGAGGTATGACTGGTGACCCCTACTCCTTGTCAAAACCACAATAGAGGTGGGTTTAGATTCCCCACTTGTATGTCTGAAGGAGTATGGTCGCTTGTCCAACCTTGTCGGTTTTCTCTGGTTTTCTCCAAATGCTAAAGACCCCTACACAAATTAATGAAATGTTTGTCCAGTAATGATCTTGTTGGTGCCAAGTGGACCCTATCTCTCTTCTCAATATATGAAAAGTTCCAGTAAATAAAAGGTTTTTGTATTCAAGGTGTTCAAGTATTATGTTTTTGTATTCTATGATTTCTAGTATTATATTATTTAGAGTCAAGAGAAAGGTGGAGCGTTTTTAGGCTGGAAAGTTATTCTACATACAGACAAGAAGAAAGAGAGTAACTTTATACGATTGTTGGTGGCTGGTGGAGCTCAAGTTATACCTGTCAAGTTAGTTATATCACATTGTTTATAGTTCAGGGCCTGGCAGGTGTCTAGTCATTTGGATGGGATAAAAAAAAACCATAGGCCCCATGCATTTAAAATATCGCTTGACAGTTAGTTGAGGTATCAATGTCAATGATTCAGGGCAGAAGGACCTGGCAAGAACAGTGTCTAGTCATTTGGGTGGGACGAAAAACATATGCCCCATGCATTTAAAAAATCTTTTGACTTTACGGGGACGCCAGTCTGATTAAAACACAGTAGATCTATCTTTCGTTTTGTTTTTATATACTTTCGATGGTCTACACTACATGAAGATCTGGGCCACTGTACTGGAAGGTCATCTCAGTGATTGTATTGATTTATACTTTAATGTATAACCTGTATTCTTATATTATTATACTATATCTTTAAGATCTATAATATATATAAAACTTTGATCTGTATAATATTGTTGTATTATTTCAGACCACCATATACCCCTGATATATCGGCTACTCACGCTTTCCTAGAATTACGTAAACTTCCACTGGAACAGGTAATCATATTATTTACACCTGATTTACCTTCTTCATAAAACTTTGTACACTTATCAACCTATCATTGTAGTAGTTTGGGAATTTCACAAATTTATTAATTTTTGTGTTGCTATAGAATTATATTGACTTTGTTTTGGGGATACCAAGGCGCAGGGATTCGATTCAACTTTGTTCGTCTTCGTCTCAAACCAAGGGGATCAATCCATTCTTATCACCTGTAACTAAATTTCAACTAAGTCAGACATTTTATATTATATTTAATTATTGAGTATTGATAGATTTTGATCTGTAAATCAGGTTGATCTAGTGTGTATTTATCGGCCCAGTTATTTATTATGGACCAATGTATTATATACAGGGTGATCTAGAGTGTTTATGATATATTTTATACAGGGTGATCTAGAGTGTTTATTAAGGGCTGATGTATTTATATATTTTATACAGGGTGATCTAGAGTGTTTATTAAGGGCTGATGTTTTATGTTTAAAACCAGAGTTTATACCTGTACATCTGACAGATCCAACTGGTTCACCTGATGATTATATACCTACAGAAATACTAGCATTAAAAGCCAGGTAAATTACAGTGGTCCGAAGCCTTCTTGAAATCTTTGTTAATTGAGTTACTTCCCTTGATTAATAAAAGTCTTTGATCCTAGATGGAATTCTGGGATGGAGTGAAATGAAAGATGGCTGTTTTTAATTAGCCCTTCTGATTGTCATAAACAATCCAGACCATCTTGTGGCCAATATACCCCTCAATATCACAAGCCTATGCAAACATATTGCTGCTGTTGTAGTATTTATTCACCGTTTTCCATAGCCAATTTCTTGGCCCTTTAAGTTTTAATGTCTGCTCATCATTTTGAGGATATAGGAATCTGTAGAAATATCAGTCCAATATTAGTTTAATTTCACTCATTATTTACAAAGATGAATTGTACATTTGGAAACATTCTACAGGTGATGTAATTCAAAAATAAAATAAAAGTGTATAAACAATAATTTTTTTCTCTCAATTTTTTTTTCAGTTTACCTGATTCAATGACAAGTAAACGTAAATTCAGTTCTTCCAACGCTTCCAATAAACGATCTCGAAAACAATAAATCAACGTCTTTCATCTCGCTCTTAACAAGTCACTCAGTGATATATGTCTTGTCATCCAATACAGAACGTACAGTTAACGATCATGTTCCTCTGTCAAATATATCTTGTCATCTGATATAGAACGTACAGCTATAACTATAATAGGTGGGAAAAAAGGTATAAAGTATTCCGAATAGATTAAAGGACATCTGCTCACAGATCTTTCTCAGCACGACAGAACATGCATGCGCTCAAAAGGATTTTCCTCAACAGGATAGAGCATGCATGTGCACAAAAGGGTTTTCCTCAACAAGATAGAGCATGCATGCGCTCCGTCATTATCATTATCACAGTCATGTAGTCACAGAGTATGCTCAGTAATTTCACACCAATCTGTTTGTAACTATGGAAACAGCCTGTCTGTAATATACAATTTTACACCAATCTGTTTGTAACTATGGAAACAGCTGGGGTCTTATCCACTAAAGGTAGCCACAGTGGCTAATTGAGTAAGATACTGGCTCGCGAGGTAGTTGATTATATATGTAGGTATTTTTGATGACATTACTCTGTTCTATTTATTATTATCCGTTGATCAAGTGCCTAGTAATTTTGGTTTCAATGAGTCATCACTGTACATTTTATATTTGTTACTAGAATAATAATTGTATTATAAAAATATTTTTAATTTGAAAAAAACCACTGTGACCAAACCGTCTTCCATCATATATATTACAGGTAGTTGCTGATTAGTGTACAATCCTAATGTTGTATATTTTCTACAGATATATAATATGTGTTTTGAATTAAAGATGTAAATAATATGCTTCATTCAATTCATTCCTTGTACAGGATAAATTGTCATCATACATTTACTCATTACGTATTCCATCTTCATTAGCCTAGTTGTTGTAGGCCTTTAAACCCCACTTCATTTCCATTACGTACTTTTGACTGATCAAAATTGTGGATAACCTATGGTTTCAAGTGCCTTGCCAAAAGAACTTATTTTTGATAGCTTTGTATAATCATACAGTTTGAAATCTATCATGTCTTATCATTCCTGGGCCCTGTTTCACGAAATTTTAACTAAAGATAAAATCCACATTTTAGTAGATACTTCAATTTTGATTGGCTAAGAACTAAAATCAATCTAATATTGTCCAATCAAATAACTAAAATCCAGATCTTATCTTAGTTAAAATTTTGTGAAATAGGCCCCTGGTTCTAGAAGCCATTGTTATTCAGTGAGTGTGCTCGATTCCTTTGTAATTTGGAAATTATTACTCAGGATTTTCCTGTTGCCAGTAGTTACCGATCGGAGGGTCTGGCAAGGAAATCATCTAGTCAATTGGATGGGACAAAAAAACCAAGGTTCACCCCAGTACTTGACATGCATGTAAAGGGACTATACAGTTTGAATTTGAAGTATACACTGCTTGTCATACTCTGTCTTCATTGTTTTGGTTGGTGCCTAACCCTATTTAATTTCATTCCTAGTTGAAGATTATGCATCTCTCAAATTTCATTTATTGTAGCTATTTGATTTAATTGTATGAGATTATTAATATTATATAATATGTGTTATTATGCATCTCTCAAATTTCATTTATTGTAGCTATTTGATTTATTTGTATGATATTATTAATATTATATAATATGTGTTATTATGAATGTATGAGATATTATCTTGTATATACCATGTGTTATTGTGAATATATGAGATATTGTGTAGGGGGCAGTGACAATAATGTTCTTACACCCAACTATTTTAATTGGGAATTGATACTGGTAATATTGTATTAGAGATTGATGTGTGTACATAGAATGGAGTTTGATTATATTGTATTAGAGAATTAATATTTGAATTATTTAATACAATTTGTTTATTATTATTATACATGTAGATGAGAATGTATGGTATTAACAATTAAAATGTTAATTTCATCAACTGTCTGTCTTTTCTTTCTGGGTGAAGGGTTCGGACCTCAAATAGTTCCTCGCGATTTTCAGGCATGGTTACCTCTTATCAATGTTGCAGGATAGACAACCTGTTAAGGAACAGTTGTTTGGATAGGATAAAAAAAAAACGAGGTCCTGTTTTCACATAATTGTATTTGAAAGTGAAATCAAATGGGATTTAACTTCAGAACGTGGCATACAGTTTTTCGTCTTGAACAACCAGACTCTCTCTGTTGTATCCATCTTGTACAACAGACAAGGATAAACCAGGAACTTTCTTGGCCCTCACCGAGACCGATTCCAGGAGGCATAGAAATCATAATTAGTCTCAGAATAACCACAGTTAAACATCCAGAAGGTAATGTATGATGGTGTGGTATAAATCGACATAAAAATCCTAATGTCAGAATAACCTATGTTAAATGTCCACTTTGAAACAAGCATACCCTGTCATATGCACAATGCCTTGTTACATTGAATGAGTAATAATATTAAGGCGGCCCTGTATTAGCATTAACTAAAGAAATGTCTGGGTTCGGTCCCAGTGTCATCGGAGAAATTACTCAGGATTTTCCAGCCTGGTTTCCCCGTGTCTAGTTCAGGGAAAAGTTTTTAGTTGTTTGGATGGGATGTAAAAATGTAATGGGTTTAACGTCCTACTCTGTTATATGCCATACAGTGTGTAATGAGGGACATTTTGCCTGGACAGTGGCATTATGGCCATACTCTTACATTGAATTCCAAGTGCCAAGGGATCTTTTATGTGCACACCAATGTATACATGGACCTCGGTTTTCCGTACCATTTGAATGACTAGAGAGGTGTCCTTGTCGGGTCCTCAGAGCCCTTGACAGTTGAAATTTGATGAGGAGTAAGATGAAACACAGAGGAAAATGTGATTTACTGTCAACTCGACACAAACTAGGTCATTTTGGGACTAACACATGGCTTAATTTTATTACAATAATATACCTGCACGTAGGTCTCTTTAGAAGAGGGAGGAAACCGGAGTACCCAGAGAAAACCAACAAAGTTACACAGTCGACCCTACTCTGTGTCATGTACACCCGGGGACTCGAAACCACAAACCAGTTGACTCAATGACCAGCTTTATGATACAGTGGGCATGTGCTGATGAAAGCCAGCTAGATAACATTTGGTATGTCATATTTGAATCATTTGTTTGCACGCTGGGTCTAAGCTGCCATGGTTCAGAGAGTAGGATAACAAATTGTCATTCTAAAGGATGAAATGAAATGAAGTTTAACTTCCTACTGTTCTGGTCCGAAACTGGGCTAAAGAAGATCCAAGGTACGGTGTATTAGTACTTAGGTGCACATGTAAAAGATCCTATGGCAGTTGTAATTTGATATAAAAGTAGGCTGTTGTGCAAATTTCCCTCATTGTTCACTGTATGGGGTATACTAGACTTTATTTGTGGGGTTGGAGCAAACCCCTTTTCATTTAGAAGTAGGAGGCATCCAGGGGAAAACCCATGGGGTTAATCATAGGCACTGAATTTAGACAATATGATCTAATCGACACACTTAAGATCACTAGACCACCATATTTCCTAAGCAATGGCCCGAGAAATCCCTGTAGTGGGATTACCTCTAATTAAACGAAACAATACGCGAAGTATGCTAGACCACCAGAGTATGAACAATGTGGACCTGTATAGCAGAGAGAAATTTTTTTTTTTTCGAGATACTTGGTCATTTGGTGGGGGGGGGGGAATCAGGCTGGTTAAGTGGGCAAGATGCTGGCTCGTATAGTGTTTGATCCCTGCATTGGCCGAGAAAGTTAATCTTACCCAGTGATGCAGGACAGAGGAATAAATAAGGTCCTGTGTACACATTGGCGTGCACATAAAAGATCCTGTGTGGGTATCCCAGTAGAAACATCAATGCTGATTAGTTAATCAAAAGTCTTATATCATAGGCCAAAAGTTGCTTGTATGATGCCTGACGCGACCTCCTCTTACAGCTGGTCAGACCTTCACGTAGTAAGCCCACAGGTGCGGATACAGAAGGGGGCGCACCCGGCACACGCCCCCTCTATTTTTTTGCGGTGGCGAACAATTTTTAGCTCCATATATTCTCGCGGGAAAGGAGAGCAAAAACAGTTTAGGTTGGAAATCGTAATTTACAGTACTAGTATGAAATTAGTCCTTGTGAGCATTTTTGTCCACTCAAAAATCATGGGTCGGGCTTCGCACTCCCTACTTGGTGCAGCACGCCCCCCCCCCCCTTTCTGAAAATCCTGGATCTGCCCCTGGCCCATAAAACTACAGGAAATACAAATGTGTATTTTAATCAGATTGCAAACAGAATAGATGTTAGTCTCAAGATGACCAAGGTGAAGTAAGAAAGGGAGACAATCCATTTTTAATTTTTCAACATTTTATTCCTGTCAATATACAATTATAATATAACAAAGAAAAAAAGGGGGCAGTACCTTTAATTACACGGCACCTTTAAATAAATGGATAAACTTCCATTTTAAATTGTACATGCACACGTAAATTACACCGAAACACACATTCTGCTAAATATCGTTTTTAAACTAGATAGTTTTGTAGAGTCAGTGAGCATGTCCATTATTAAAGGATCGCACAGAAACTGCAGCAAATGGCAAAGCGATCGATCGAGTTCAAAATACATTGAATGAAAATCACTTTAAAGTCTTCAAATATTTCATTAATGTTGAAAAACAATGGAATTTTAATATCAATCTTGATAGGAAATCATCCATTTTTTCAACATTAAATTTTAAGTGTTTTTTCATCTTTGTTTTTTTATATACATATCAAGACGTTCTACTTTCGTTTTTTAAATGTATCGCGTCATTCAACGTTTGTATTTTAAATGTATCATGTCAATCTACTTTCGTTTTTTAAATGTGTCCAGTCCAGAGATATATGGTCCAGTCTTTCTACTTTCGTTTTCTTTAAATGTGTCCAGTTATTCTACTTGGCTTTTCAACAACACAAAATATTTTTAATTGACAATGGACAAGTGTTTTGTATATAATTCAACGAGGATTTTTCTGTCATGAAGAATGACGGCCATGTTACAATATCTCACATTCATTAAATATATTATTGACCTTTTTCTTATAACTTAAATTAATAATTGCTTGTATAAAATCGACGGACAGAACAATATGATCGATCTAGATATTTAAAAACAATGATTTAGTGAATGATACTGATACAGCAATGATTGCGAAAATGAAAGTAGCTGTTGTTTAAAATGTGACCAGCATGAATTCTACTTTCAATTTTCAAAACTAATTTTTCAAGAATAAATAAGACTGGTATTTTTTTTTTATGAAAAGTGCAATTTTCATTTTCCAAAATAAATAAAAAAATCAAATTGCACTCCAGTTTTCCATCATCATTTAAAAGAAACAAATTTTGCTTTCGTCAAAAAGCTAAAAAAAATGTCAATGAAATTGCACTAAAACTGTTTAATTTAAATTCTACAAGACCTACGTTATCTTGTAACTTTTCCCTACAATATATATTTTTAGACATTAATTATTCTTAGTCCATTATAAGTTAAGTCTGGTATGAAATGCTCCAAAAGTCTACAATTTTATTGCAACAGTCTTCAAGACAATGAAAATCACAAAATATACATGATTATAAATTAATACATTCAAAAAGATCATCGTATGCCAATAAGCAGCACTGCGCTTCTAAGAAAAATGCATTTTCATCTCATATTTGTAGGCAAGGCATGATGTCCCATTAAACATAGTAACAAAACTAAATCTAAGGCGATCCGATAGGCTTATAAAAAGACGTAGACCAATCAAAAGCACTGTTATATCATATAAGATACTGCATCATTAACGTAAGCTTTCTCGCCTTTTGTTTGATAGGTCTTCGCATGAAAATGACGTGATGTCATGACAACAAACTAATTGACAGATCAAAAATATTTCTAACATTCAGTTTCATCTAAAACATACAATCAGATAGTAGACTTCAAGACACAATAATATTCTGTCGTAATATCATAATCGCGGCAATAATTACACAAACAAATATCGTGAAGATTTGAAATTACGTTTAAAATATACGGACAGCAAAATGCATGGTAACATATATAGTATTTACTACAAATACATTTGTTTCTAAAATAGAACCTACAAATTATTTTATAAATAATATTACATGAAATATATGGATGTACTTACATTATGAACAATATAGAATGAAAAATAACTAGTGGACGAACACTTCATCAAATTTTACACGCCTTTACTCGAATAGCCGATTCGCAACATTTTACTTTCCGGGTTCTTAAAAAAAAAAAAATTGTAGTCGCTTATACACTTTTACATCAATACCTGATTCTCGACATTTTATGTTCTTTAAAATAAAAGATGAAATTGTGACAATGACTTGAGTTTCTCAATGTTTTGTTTTTACAAAAATTGAATTTGTGATCGCTTAGGTAACCTTAACGTAAATGATAAAGATGAATTATTTTTATAATGTCCATTCATATAAATAAATTTGAAAAATTACAACCATAGAAATTTTTATATTTAAATTTCGCCTTTTTTAAAGACCTAATTGTGGATATAACAGAAAATATACAAAACAAAATTATTAAATAATCAGTTTCAATGATATGAATGAAGAAAATTTAACTGTTGACCTTAGACCATTTATTTAAAGAGAATCGCACCAAAGAAGAATAATAACTCTACCAGTTATGATTAAATAAATAATTATGCAATGATTTTAAGTTTTATCAGGCTTGTTCAATAAAAGATGCCTGTACAAAAACAACTTGATAAATTCTTTATTATGCCTTTTCCCATTTTTAAAGAAACTTTCAATTTTAATAAAAATTTCTTTGGAATACTGATTATTTAACCTATATGAATTATTAATAAAACATCAACCAACCAGACTAGTCCGTTGTTGTCACCTCGTAAAAGTGACACCATTTTCTAAAGTTCATGATTTCTAATAACAATATGAAGACAACATTTGGCACATTGTCTTGCACCTTGGAGAAGTTTTCATAAACTTTGTAAAACTTAAGATCATTGAAGAGTGATGCCTATACAGTCGTGTTACTGTTCAGGTCTCTGGGGGAAAGGTTGATTATGTGAAATCTGACAGAGTACGAAAAACTGATAATAAAAATAATAATAATTAAGCAATATACAAGCAGACAGTATTTATGTATTGAATGAAACCGTTGCCACGGAATCATGTAATTTATTTTGATTGACAGTTTGTTGCGGAGCAAGTTTAAAGATTCATTACGTAAGACCTAAATCTGCCCGCAAAATTTAAAGATTTAACGTTAAAATGGATAATCAAGATTAAGTCTTGTTTGTCAAGTACCGTTGCTACGATAATAAACAATCAACGCTACATTTTAAACACTCATAACTTCGTCCAGAATAAACTTGAAACGTTCAATATATCCATTTTGCATTACGTATATTTGAAATATTACAGCAAAAGGGGTCAGCCCTTAATTTAAATCTTACCTAATGTATCTTTAAACATTGCGTTCACTATGCATATATTTGTGCGTTATATTGACGATTTTATGTACACTACACAAAAACAGAAATATTGCTAACAGGAAATGAGGTGTTGGGATCACATCTGTTTGCGGACCTGCATGAATTTAATTTAACTCGTTTAATTGTTTCGAAGACAGTCGCCTGTCAAGAAGATGATGGGATGTTTAATATACGACGTAAACTGAATGATCTTAATTATCCCCCATCTTCTTTTATAATTGTATCGTTGCTCAATAATGACAAGAAAAGCGTAGCAGAAAAATTACTTAGTAATAAACAAACAATTATTATATTTCATTGAATTTTGTCCCCACGCCTTATTCACAAAAAATAAACTGAAATATGTTAAGATTGCAGGCTTTCTATTGGCCAAGAATCAACATTTGCACTAAATTTCATCCAATGGAATGGCTGAATTTTAAAAATATTTCAGTTCAACGTTTTGTGAATGAATAAGATATTTTAAGATTGAATACTTTTTATTGGCTGAGAACCAATATTTGTACTAACTTTCAACCAATGGAATGGCTGAATCCCTTAGATTTTATGACCGAATGAGATATTTTAAGATTGCAAGCTTTCTATTGGCTAAGAGCCAACATTTGTACTAACTTTCAACCAATGGAATGGCTGAATCTTTTAGATTTTATGAATTAATAAATTAAGAGTGAGAGAATGAATAAATACAAGTTTGAAACATTTACAGTATAATATCACAACCTATTATTAACATGGATTCCTAGTCCCTGACAGTATAATTTATGCTTTTACAAAAATTAACAAAACTTATAATTAAGTACAGTTCACAGTTAAAACAAAAAATAGCAATTCTTCATTAGCCCAGTCGGAGCTGAATGTTAAACCCTCATTTCAAAATTATTTTTAACTTTTTCACTAAGTAAATGAATGATAAAAAACGTTTTACTGGCCACATGAAAGTTCTTGTGGGATTTTCTGGCATGGTGGTGCAAAACAGAGAACCTGGCAAGGAACAGCGGTATATCAGTCACATGTCCCATGATACATTGGCATGCATGTGATAGAACCCTTGACAGTGGGAATTATAAATGAGTAGGCCATAGCGCCGCTGACTAAGCAAAATTCCCCTCATATCACACAACAAGGCATATGTCCATATTCATGAGCCTGGTGCAGAAAGTAGGACGTTAAACCTTATTTCATTTACTGACCACGATTGCATGGACATTTATAATTTTCAGATATAATAATATGAATGATATAAGACTGTCTTTAAGTTATTTTGATCTGTGAATAATCAGTGAATATACCAACCAATAGCTCCATCCCTAGAAATTGTTCTTCAGTGTGAACTGGCTTCATAAACCATGGTATCATTATTAACCCTGTCTTTTATACAGACAATAATCTCCTTATTTAACCCTACTATGCCCCAGGATCGTAAAACATTGAAACAGGACCATAAAACACTGTCCTAAAGTCATGAACCAAGCCCACAAAAAATGTTCTGGAGTCCTGATCAAGGACCATGCAATACTGTCCTGGAATCATGACAAAGGTTTAAGGTTAAATTCATTTAAATTCATATTTAATGAGGTATTAATTGACAGACACATGAATTCCCCAGCCAGTCATTTTCACTGGCCGGCCAGTCAAGACCGACAAGATTGCTGAAACAAGAGTCGTGACACAGAGTATCAACTATCCACTGACCAATGTCCATCTACAGTTTCTGTCTGTGACCATAATAAAAAAATGCTATATGATATGATATGATATGTTAAATAATGACAGTGAATCTTTAAAGAAAACATTTTTAAACAGTCGCATCAGATTGGTCCTATCAGCATTATTGCAACGCATAAAGTTTTCCAACTGATTCTAAACAAAACCCCACACAACTCTTGTCCTTCGTCCACCATTTATTATTGATAGTTAAAGGGAAGGTAACTCCTCTTGACTAGCTGTCGTCTGGAAATAATTCAGCATATCGTTTTTGAAAAAAGTCTCTCATTGTGTGACCAGCTTGACCTACTTCCGAATCATCCTCGTTAAACGTAACACAATTATCAAACACAAGATGAGCATCGCCAGCAAATTCTATTCTTGATTTATATCTGAAAAATAAACATTTCAATTTAAGTTTTTTTAATACAATTCTAACAAATGAGATGAAATTAAATGGGTTTAACATCCTACGAGACTAATGAAGGCGGGCAAATGCTGTAAAGTGTGCTATGAACGAAATTTTGCCCGGACTGCAGCCCTACGGCCTACTCTTACATCAAATTCCAACTGTCAAGGGATCTTTTACGTACACATCAATAAGTACACAGATCCTCAATTTTTCTTCCAATCATTTCAAACAAAGGAAATCAAGGTTAGCGATCCAATGGGATACTCACTGAGCCACTGTGGCTTCTAGAAATGATGTAATAACAACAAGATCCCAATAATATAAACCCCATAATTTAATCCTGACTAGAGGATTTTTTATCGACTTGCCAAATTGATTTGAATTTAGTAGAGATGTCATGTGACAATAAGTCGATTTTAAAGTACTTTGGCGAGTTAGTTAAATGCTTCGATTAGCTGTAAACAATTCATGTGGCTGGACACAGTTGAAAAAAACATGTGATGACCCGATCAAATCGTCAAATCGCTCCCTGAAGTGATTTGGCGATTTGATGTTATTGCTAAGGAAATCGGTGTCGATAAATTTGTTGATTAAAGTAATCAAATTAGATGGATGTTAAAGATGAAAATATGATTGAATGCAAATCACTTTGGCTAATCAGTGGTCAATAAAAACACCTAATTAAAGTCTTTCATAATTGTTAATTTGATTTAAAATATAAACTTACAAATTATCCCTGAGTTTATTTTTCATGGTGGTGAAATCCATGGGATGTTTAATAACTTTACGATATGTCGGAAACTGTTTTCCGTTAACCGGTTGTAAAAACGGCCAGCTCTCGTCGTGTTTATCCATGTCAGATAACAGTTGTCTGAAAAAAAAACAAATTAATACATCATAAATTAGTTAATAAGGAGGAGAGTGGAGTCTGTTTATTTAAACCTAAGTAATAGACCAAAACTATTGCTCTCTCTAATGCCTCAAAATAATCGAGTTCACGGGCGGAATCAACATGGCAGACAGAGGTCTAGGGCCTCAAACTTATCAGGGCCAGGGACGGAATTACCATGGCAGGCTGAAGTCTAAGGCCTCAAACTAATCAGGGCCACGGATGGAATCACCATGGCAGGCTGACGTCTAGGGCCTCAAACTAATCAGGGCCACGGACGGAATTACCATGGCAGGCTGACGTCTAGGGCCTCAAACTAATCAGGGCCACGGATGGAATCACCATGGCAGACTGAAGTCTAGGGCCTCAAACTAATTGGGGTCTACGGACGGAATTACCATGCAGATGGAGGTCTAGGGTCTCAAACCAATTGAGTCTACAAACGGAATTACAATGGCAAGCTGAAGTCAAGGCCCTTACACCCACTGCAGTCTGAAACATCTGTCACCATCCTCCGTGATTTTCCACAATTGTGTTTAAATGATGGTTGGACGTTAGAACATGCTATTATGGCTAAATTAAACTTACTTGCACAAAACCATGTCAGCTTCTCTGGTAGCAGTTGGCGGTTCCTTTTTCTTCTTCTCTACAGCAGGTTGAGGAGGGGCAGCAGGGGCAGCAGGAGGAGAACTAGTCTCAGGTTTACTGTCAGAATCTTTTCCATCACGATTGGGAGTAGAAACTGATTTCTTCCTCGCTCGTTTACCTTTCTTAGTTTTCTGTAAAATAAGATCAAATTTATTCAATGTCGTCAATTTCCTAATTGTAAATTTTTTCAGAAGATATCTAATTTTTTACATCTTAAAAGAATCATTATGAAAGAGAGAGAGAGAAATGGGGTTTAACTTCCACTTGACAAAACTA